>JALMGJ010000001.1:80797500-81415000 GCA_023362775.1 Charina bottae | reverse complement strand
GCTTATCTTCCTTTCATGTCTGCTGCTGCTTCAGGCATTCTCTCAGCAGCTCATCTTTAGGTGCCATCTTACTGATATACTCCTGGATGCTCTGGGTCTCATCCAGGACAGTGGCTTTGACACTCACCAGACCCCGCCCGCCCTCTCTCCGCCTGGTGTACAGGCTCTGGGTGTTGGCCTTGGGGTGGAAGCCTCTGTACATTGTGAGGAGCTTCTGGGTCTTCACATCAGCAGCCTCCATGTCCTCCTTTGGCCAGCTCACTATACCGGCAGGGTATCTGATGACTGGCAGGGCATACATGTTAATGGCATGGATATTGTTCTTCCCATAGAGCTGGCTCTTCAGGACCTGTCTTATCCTTTGGTGGTACTTGGATATTGCTGTCTTCCTTGCCTCCTCATCATGGTTCCCATGTGACTGTGGGATACCAAGGTACTTGTAGCTGGTCTGTATGTCTGCTATGTGGCCTGCTGGTAGTTCCACCCCATCAGTCTTAACTACCTTCTCTCTCTCTACTACCATCCAGCCACACTTCTCTAGTCCGAATGACATCCCAATGTCCTCACTGTAGATCCATGTCAGGTGGATCAGTGAGTCGATGTCTCATTTACTCTTAGCATACAGCTTGATGTCATCTATGTAGAGGAGGCGGCTGATGGTAGTTCCACTCTTGAACTTGTATCCATATCCATTTCTTGTGATAATCTGGCTGAGGGGGTTCAAGCCCGTGCAGAATAGCAGTGGGGACAGTGTATCACCTTGGTATATGCCACACTTGATGGCCACTTGTGCGAGCTGTCTTGAGTTGACTTCTAGTGTTGTCTTCCACAGTCCCATTGAGTTCTTGAGGAAGGTCCTTAGTGTCCTGTTGACTTTGTATAGTGCCAGGCATTCACAGATCCACGTGTGTGGCATTGAGTCGTAGGCTTTCCTGTAGTCAATCCAGGCTGTGCTCAGATTGGTCTGTCTAGACCTTGAGTCTCGGGCGACTGCTCTATCTGGTGTGTTGGTTGTTCCCAATGCCCTTCTGAGCTGTGCTCATGTATTGGCCCATATGGTCCTGCAGCTTGGCGGCTATGATCCCTGATAGGACTTTCCATGTTGTGGGGAGGCAGGTTATTGGCCGGTAGTTGGCCGGTGTTGTTCCCTTGTTGGGGTCTTTCATGATCAGCACTGTCCTGTCTTGTGTTAGCCAATCTGGGTGGGAGCCTGCTGTTAGCAGCTGGTTCATCTGTGCTGCTAGGCGTTCATGCACTGCTGTTAGTTTCTTTAGCCCAGGGGTGGGTAACCTTTTTTATTCCAAGGGCCATTTTGATATTTCTAACATCACTCGAGGGCTGGGGGATGGGGTTTGTGGGTGGGAGCCAATCGCGCGGAAGGGAGCGGGGATTGCGGGCGGGAGCCAATCGTGCGGAAGGGGGCGGGGTTTGTGGGTGGGAGCCAATTGCGCATACTGGGGGGCCGCCACGCCCGGCGTCATACCTGCCACCGCTGTGCCCACCGCCATGCCTGCCCCTGCCACGTCCGCTGTCGCGCCCTCCGCCATGCCCGCTGCCGCCACGCCCGCCATGCCTGCCGCTGCACCCGCCGCCATGCCCAGCATGCCCGCTGCCGCCATGCCCCATGATCAATTGCTTTCACAGGCCTTATATGGCCTGCGGGCCTGATGTTGCCCACCCCTGCTTTAGTCAGTAGGTGTGGGTCATGTCTGGGCCAGGTGCTGTTGAGCTCTTCATGTTCTTGACATGCTGTTGGACATCTGCTACTGTGATGGTGACTGGTTCCTGCTCTTGGAGATTTTTGTGGTCTGTTCTCAGGTCCTGCAGCCAATTTACACTGGTGTTTTGTGTCCTCTCTTTCTCCCATATGTTCTTCCAGTACTGTTCCGTTTCTGAAGTTGGTGGCTCTGCTGTAACTGTGTTGTTGCACTGCAGCTGGGAGTACACCTTGGATGGTTCTTTGGTGAACAGGGGGCCTCTGCTTCTCTAGTGTATCTCCTTAGCCTGGTAGGCACTGCTGTGAGCCTTTGTTTAGCAGTCTCTAGGGTAGGGCTTTCCAAACTGTGGGTTGCAACACAATATTGTGTCGCCTGCGGGGCCCAGGTGTGTCGCGTCAAAACCCGGAAGCGCTGATGGCGTGCTGCCACCCGTGGCCATGGGCCATCAGCACTTCCAGGTTTTCGCACGGCACACCAGGACACCACTGCCGCCACCGCTGCGGCGCGCAAAAATCCGAAAGCGCTGTGGCGGCAGTGCACAAAAACCCGGAAGCACTGCCACCACCACCGTGGCGTGCAAAAGTGGTTTTTTGCACCGCCGCCACCACCGCAGGGCTTCCGGGTTTTCTCGCGCACCGCCGTTGGTGTGTTGCCAACGGGAAAACTTTGGAAAGCCCTGCTCTAGGGCTTCAGATGGAGTCAGGCCCTTGTATTTTTTCAGTAGCCGAGTCTTATGCTTAATCTCCACACTCTTCTGTAGTTCTACCAGCTAACTAACTTCTCTCCGAGTTGCCTTGATCTTAGACTCCAACCTCATTTTCCAGGGGGGGTATGTAGTGCTGTTCTTCTTGATCATGTAGCCAAGCATCTCCAGGATTACAGTGGCTGTAGCGTATACCAGTTCATTGGTTTGAGTTATAGTGGTAGTAGGGATTGTCGTGAGGGCTCTGTTGGCATCTTCTAGCATACTATCTGATGGTACTTCTCCACTGAGCCTTGGTAATCGGTCTCGAGAGTTGACTGTAGCTAGTTTATCCATGATCTTTTGCCTCATATCAGCTGCTGTGCTCTGTAATGGAGGGGGTGGCAGTGACATTCCAGCTTCAGGTGTTGGCTGCACCTCCAGTTGTTCTTCTGGGTCTTCTTGAATCTGGGATATAATGTGTAGTTGGTCTATCTCAAGTTGTGAGAGCAGCTTCCTTTTCACTATGTTGAAGCGTTGGGTAACTAGCTGTTTCTCAGTTAGTGTGGATGCAGGTCTTCTGTCCATCCATAGTTCCCTCATACGTTTCATATATCCCCTCTCATTAGGTCTACTGTTGTAGTAGCATTCCATCAATTCCAGGTTCTCTTGTCTCGTCCATGTATGGTTTGTTCCAGTAGCCCACATATCGTAAGATTGCCCTGGTTCCCCAATATTTGACACGGACCTTGTTAATCCGGGCGACGTCTGAGCTGGCATGACTCTCTTCATTCGTGTCACTCTCATATTTTGAGATAGGCAGATGAAGTGTTAGGGGGTCTTTTCCCAAGGACCCCTACTGGTAAGGTAGGTACAGCCAGGATTTGAACCCCGGTCTCCCGCTCCAAAGGTGGCACTCTAACCACAACGCTATCCAGCTGCTACATAAAAAAATTCCCTTCTCACCCCTATGGGTGGTATGTGTCTTCCTCAACCTCGGGTCCTCTACCAGAGGCCTGGGAGTTTAAGGGGTCTGCACAGTATCTTAGCTGTTCCTAGCACTGCACTCTTCTGGACAGAGCTCTGATGTTGCTCCTGGGATCTGTTGGAGCCACTCTCCCAGCTTAGGAGTCACAGCCCCGAGTGCTCCTACCACCACTGGGACCACTTTGGCTTTCACTTTCCACATCCTCTCCAGTTCCTCCTTCAGGCCCTGGTACTTTTCCAGCTTCTCATACTCCTTCTTCCTGATGTTGCTGTCACTTGGCACCGCTACATCTATCACCATTGCTGTCTTCTGGTCCTTGTCTACTACCACGATGTCTGGTTGATTGGCCAGTACCTGCCTGTCTGTCTGGATCTGGAAGTCCCACAGGATCTTAGCCCTGTCATTCTCCACAACCATCTGTGGAATCTCCCATCTGGACTTTGGAGGGTCTAGCCCATACGCTGTGCAGATGTTCCTGTACACAATGCCAGCTACTTGGTTGTGCCATTCAGTGTATGTTGTTCCTGCCTGCATCTTACACCCTGCCACTATGTATTGGACTGTCTCTGAGGCCTCTCTGCACAGTCTGCACCTTGAGTCCTGTCTAGTGTGTTAGACCCCTGCTTCTATGGATCGGGTGCTTAGTGCCTGTTCTTGTGCTGCTATGGTCAGTGCCTCAGTGCTGTCTTTTAGTCGAGCCCTTTCCAGCCACTGGTAGGATTTCCCAATGTCAGCCACCTCAGCTATCTGTCGATGGTACATCCCATGCAGGTCTTGTCTTGCCATGGCACTTCCTCTGCTTGATCTTCCTTCCATGTCTGCTGCTGCTGCTTCAGGCATTCTCTCAGCAGCTCATCTTTAGGTGCCATCTTACTTATGTACTCCTGGATGCTCTGGGTCTCATCCAGGACAGTGGCTTTGACACTCACCAGACGGTTTGACACTCAGATAATATATATATATATATATACATACATACACACACACACACATACTGTAAGGACTGCTCCCAACGATGTCTATCAAATTCCCCTTTCTCAAGAAAGCTCCGAAACGCAGGCTTCTTTAAAAGTAAAGAGGTTTATTGAAGTACATAGGTGCAGGAACAAAGACGTGAATGAATTGGCATGGCATGGTATGTTACATTTAAACATTTCTCCCCCCATTGTCTTTTTGAAGTTGATGTGTGAAGTACTTGGCTCCAGCTTCACTAGACAGTCCTTCCTGGGCTGATACGTTCCGTTTCACAGCTCGTTACGTTGGCTTCGGCTGCTTGTCAGTTGCGAGTCTATTTCCGCATGTCGGTTAGCACGTACTTGTATGAATGGCAGAGGTCTGCCGAACTCTGACATGCCGCCCGTCCAAGAAAATCCCCCCTCCCCTTGGAATGTATATACATTTTTACACTTGGTACCTTCTGGGTCAGATCAATAATTGTACAGTAAATCGTTTAATTGGTTAACGTGGTTTGTCCGGGAATTCTTTGTGAAAGTTTCTGATCATCTCTGGGGCTTGCATGTGTTTTTGAGCAACCCACTCTCTGTCCCCGATCGGGAGGTGTTGCCATTTCACTAAGTACTGCAGCTGTCCTTTATGTCGTCTACTGTCTAGAATTTTGTCAATTTCAAAATGTGGTTCCCCATTGACTAGTGTGGGAGTTGGCTCGGCCACTTCGGGGTGCCAGTCAGATGGTTTATAACGTTTTAGTAAGCTGATGTGGAAAACTGGGTGGACACGTTTCAATGCTTTGGGGAGTTGCAGTTTAACCGTCACTGGGTTGATTACAGTTACAATAGTGAACGGTCCAATGAATTTGGGTGCGAGTTTTTTAGATGGCTGTGTGGAGCGCAAGTTCTTTGTGGAGAGATACACTTTATCTCCCACTCTGAGTTCCCATTCCGCCGCTCTTTTCCTGTCAGCGTATTTTTTGTAATTTGCTTTTGCGTCCTCGAGGGTTTTCATCATCACCGGCCAATTACTCTTTATTTTAGCGATCCACTCGTCTGCCTGTAAAGGGGTGGACCCTTCCATTACTTGGGTCAGCGCGAGTTCGGGGATAGTGACAAAGTCCTGCCCCGTTGCGATTTGGTACGGTGAGAAACCCGTGCTTTGATGGAGTTATTGTATGCTACTTCAGCGAAAGGTAATAACTCCACCCAATCATTCTGTTGATAGCTAATGTAGCATCTTAGGTACTGTTCTAGTATGGAGTTAATGCGTTCAGACGATCCGTCAGTACACGCGTGGAACGCAGAGCTTAACCCCTGGCTAGAACCAATCAATTTTAAAAATGCCCGCCAGAATTTGCACGTAAAGGTACTTCCGCGGTCGCTTATTATGCGTTCGGGCGTACCGTGGGCTCTGTAGATGTGTTGAATGAACAATTTAGCCAATTTGTGTGCGTTCGGAATCCCATTGCATGCAATGAAATGTGCTTGCTTGGAAAATAGGTCAGTGACCACCCAGATTGCCGTTTTCTTGCTGCTCGTGGGTAAGTCCACGATAAAATCCATGGCGATTTGTTTCCATGGTTGTGTAGGGTTGGCCACCGGTTGCAGTAGCCCTGTGGGTTTCCCCATCACCCGCTTTGCTGTGGCGCATACTGGGCAAGAGGCTACATATTCCTTTACGTCCTTGCGCAGGGTTGGCCACCAAAACTTATTCCTGATCAAATGTAGTGTTTTAACAAACCCGAAGTGGCCAGCCGTTTTGTGGTCGTGTGTTTTCTCTAATGCCCCCTTCCTAAGTCCTTTGGGGACGTATACCTTTCCTTCCTTCCACCACAGCCCATTGCTTTCAGTGAGCGTATGTCTGTTCTCCCTCCACCAGTCGTCAGACAGTGTTTCTGTTCGTAGCTTAGCTTCAAAAGGGTTTTCCTCTGCTGCCTTGGCTTTGCTGCGAGTGAGAGCTAGATTCCCTTCTAACCTGTTCGTTCCCCCCCCCCCGTTCTGCTGGCTCACCTGCCTGTGGCGATGTGAGTGCGAGCGTGGGGGTGAGTGTGTTTGCTGTACCGTCTAGCCTGGTCGCCTGGCAGCCCTGTTCCGAGGGTTCGCCTGGTTGTTGAGGTGTGTGTGCTTGCTTAGGGAATAGTGTTTCTACCAGCCCCTCGACTTTACCATCGTGTTGGGGTAGTCGTGACAACGCATCTGCTAGGAGGTTCTTTCCCCCCGGAAAGTATTGCAGGGTGAAGTTAAATTTGCTGAAAAATTCAGCCCACCGCAATTGCTTGTGATTCAGTTTCCTGGGGGATTTGAGTGCCTCTAGGTTTTTGTGGTCCGTCCAGACCTGGAAAGGGATGGTCGCCCCCTCCAAGAGATGGCGCCATGTGTCTAGTGCGTGTTTGACAGCGAACGCTTCCTTCTCCCAAACATGCCATCTTTTTTGCGTTTCGCTGAATTTTTTGGAAATGTAAGCGCACGGTCTCAATTTCTTTGCCTCATCGAATTGAAGCAGTATTGACCCAATGGCATTGTGGGAAGCATCCGTGTGAATTATGAATTGCTTCTCCACTTCCGGGTGTTTGAGGATGGGTTCCTCTGTGAATAGAGCCTTGAGTTTGTCGAATGCCTCCTGGCATTCCGTGGTCCAAATTAGTCTAGTACTGGGTGATTTCCCCTTGGCCCCCTTTCCTTTTGTTTTCAATAGGTCCGTCAAGGGTAGTGCAATCTGGGCGAACCCGTGAATAAATTGGCGATAGAACCCCGCAAAACCCAGAAAGGCTTGGAGTTGTCTGCGGGTTCGGGGGGGTTCCCACTCTAACACTGCTTTTACTTTCCCCGGGTCCATTTCAATGCCTCTGTGAGATATCCTATAGCCTAGGAAGTCTAAGCTGTCCTTGTGGAATTCACACTTTTCCAATTTGACATATAGTTTAACCTCAAGCAATTTCTCTAACACTCTCTTAACTAGTTGTGTGTGTTCCTCCAGGTTATCAGAAAAAATCAAGATGTCGTCTAAATACACAATTACCCCTTGGTAGAGAAACTCATATAAAACCTCATTAATTAGTCGCATGAATATGCCCGGTCCTCCCGCAATCCCAAACGGGAGAACCCGATACTGATATTGACCCAATGGGCAGTTAAATGCCGTTTTCCATTCGTCCCCTTCCCGTATGCGTACTTGATAGTATGCCTCTCGCACATCTAGCTTGGTAAAAATTTTGCCTTTTGCCAATTGCGCTAGCATGTCTTTGAGGAGTGGGAGAGGGTACTGGTTGGTCACTGAAATAGCATTTAACCCCCTGTAGTCTGTGCAAAGCCGTAAGGACCCATCCTTCTTTTTCCGGAAAAGTACAGGGGCAGCTAAAGGTGAGTTTGAGGGTTCAATAAAACCCCTTGCCAAATTTTTATCGATGAATTTACGTAGCTCACCTAATTCTTTCTGGGTCATCGCATACATTTTGGGTTTTGGGAAGGGGGCCCCAGGGATCAAATCAACCGTTGCGTCTGAAGCCCTGTGGGGGGGTTCCTGTTCGCATACTTTTTGCCCAAACACCTCACCCACGGAGGTGTAGACCTCCGGGATTGTGTGTGGGAGCGTCTCCCCCTCCTCGTCTTGATCCTCCTCCCATTGTTCCATCCCCTCGTGTACCGTGCCAGCCGTCCCCCATTCCAATTCACTTACTCCATTTGTTTCTTCAACCGCTTTGTAAAGCCCATCAAAGAACTCAATTTCCCCAGACGCCCAGTCCACTCTAGGGTTTCTTTTCCTGAGCCATTTGAGTCCTAACACGATATGTCGCGCAGCAATGGGTGCGACTATGAAGCGTAATGTCTCTACATGAGTCCCCACAGACATTTGTATGTCTTCAGTGGTGAATTCGATTGGGCCCCCCTTCATTTCGGACCCATCCAATTGGCAGAACGTGATGGGTGTCTGCATTTTAACCAACCTGAGTTTCAGTTTGGTTGCTATTTTTGGGTGTATCAAACATCTGGAACACCCAGAGTCCAGCATGGCCACCCCCCACAATTGTCCCGTCCCATCCAAAGTTTGCAACTGTACCTTAACGTTCATCGTGGGGCATTTTGGGACACCTGCCCCCCCCGTTGCGCCCAATGGTGAAGGCCTGTCCTGCGGCGCACTTTAGCACAGGCCGTTGTAGTTTTCCGCCGGCTCGAAGTCATCATTTGAGGTGTCGGACTCGCTGCTCCCCTGTTGCCAGTCCCGTCTCCCCACGGTTGCTGCCGCCGCTCCTTTGTACTTCGCCGTTGCAGTCTTGCTTTCTTTGCTGTCAGGTGCCTTTTTCAATGGGATTTTCTCTTTGGCGTTCGTCTTGGTTTGTGGGCAATTGCTTATCCGGTGACCCTCTTTGCCGCAACGAAAGCATAGCCCATCTTTCGTACGGCGTTCTTTCTCCTCCTCCCAATTCCGTTGCTTGGTGAATTTGCGGGGTTGAGTGAAAGAGGTCCCAGGTTTCTTGCGCATGGAGTTGAAACTTTTTATGTTCTGGAGCTGCATTGTGCTGTTTTCCACTTTCCCAGCCAGTTGAATCCATCCTTCTAACGTCCCCGGGTCATCTCTCGTTATGGCTAGTTCTATAATTTCCTGTCGTAATCCGTATTGAAAGTGCTGGACTTTGAAGGATTCAGGCCAGTCAGGTAATTTCGATAGGAGTTTCTTGAAGTCCATAGCGTACTCCGCTACTGTTCTGTTGCCTTGTCTTAAATTTTGAATTCGAGTCTTCGCTGAGATTTTAGATAGCGTATCTTCAAATCTCTGTCTGAGTGCGTACATAAACTTCTGAAAGTTCCTCAGCTCGCTGGCTCCGCAGTCGTGGAGACTCACTAGCCAGTCACCCGCCTCTCCCCTTAGAAAACTGGAGACATAACGCACCTTGCTCACCTCCGTTTGGAAGGTATGCTCGAATTCCTCCATAAACCCCTGAACGTGTGTTAGGAAACATGCTAATTTCCTTGGGTCCCCATCGAATTTCATTTTTAGTTCGTTAACCCCGCTTGGGGCATGGGCTCTCAAAGAGGTTCTGCGATGATCGTAGTCTGGGGTTACAGGAGTTCGGCTGTATGGAAGCTGCCCATAGAATAGTGTTTCTTCCTCCCTCTCCTCGTTTTCCCCACTTGACTCTACGATTTCTTCCTCTTCGTCGGAGCCTGTTGGGCTCCTTTCTGCCTCCCTAGGTCCCTCTAGGGCTCTTAACAACTGTTCAATGCCCCCCCCCATGGAGTCCAATTTTTTGTTCATCGTCCCTACCTCTAGGCTCAGGTGTGCCATCTGGTTCTCCAGGGCTTCGATTCAATGGGTCTGGGTGACCCTTTTCTTGGCTTTCCCTCCTTTTCCTTTCAGCCCTTCCCCGACTGCGATAGACCATCCCGCCGGGGTAGGCTTGGGATTGCTGAGGGCCATGAGGTTTACCTCCTTCTTCTGTGATTTCTTATTTTCTCGCTGTTCAGTAGTCTCTGTAGGGGACGACTCCGCTCGCTGGGTTGCCTCCAACGCCCGGACAGCTGCCGCGCTGGTTCCGGCTACCTCGAGAGTCTCCGCTGCTGCTACTGACTCCATTCTGCTCCGTGGGTGGAAAAAAAATTTTTCCCGGTGGTGTGACCGCTTTCAACTGGGGAGCTCACCGAATTTTGCCGGGATATTCCTCAGGATACGTGGTCAGGATTGATTCACGTCTTTATGTAAGGACTGCTCCCAACGATGTCTATCAAATTCCCCTTTCTCAAGAAAGCTCCGAAACGCAGGCTTCTTTAAAAGTAAAGAGGTTTATTGAAGTACATAGGTGCAGGAACAAAGACGTGAATGAATTGGCATGGCATGGTATGTTACATTTAAACATTTCTCCCCCCATTGTCCTTTTGAAGTTGATGTGTGAAGTACTTGGCTCCAGCTTCACTAGACAGTCCTTCCTGGGCTGATACGTTCCGTTTCACAGCTCGTTACGTTGGCTTCGGCTGCTTGTCAGTTGCGAGTCTATTTCCGCATGTCGGTTAGCACGTACTTGTATGAATGGCAGAGGTCTGCCGAACTCTGACACATACATACATACATACACATTGGCGATACACATATACATACAGTATATACTGTATATATATATATAGCCATAAATATAGATATATATCCTGATATCCAAGGTGAATCTCTGTATATTTTAGATACATATTGTTGAAGGTTTTTTTACATAAAATCACTAGCTTATTTAGTTGTGCACTGTTTAACTTCCATG
Organism: Charina bottae; assembly: GCA_023362775.1. Classification (NCBI taxonomy): domain Eukaryota; kingdom Metazoa; phylum Chordata; class Lepidosauria; order Squamata; family Charinaidae; genus Charina; species Charina bottae. Next base: position 81,404,420 of record JALMGJ010000001.1, on the reverse strand, counting down.
GAATCAGTTTTGTATGGTTTCAGATATGAGTTATCTCCCACTTCTTACTCTAATAATTTTAAACAGTGATACAGGGGGTGTCTTTACGTATAATAAGTGCTGTGTTATTATGATGGAGGTACAGGTAGTCCTCATTTAACAACCATTCGTTTAGTGATGGTTCTGACTTACGACGGTTCTGGAAAACCGACTTACAGTCAGTCCTCACACTTATGACCATTGCACCTTCCCTGCAGTCACATGATCACAATTTGGGTGCTTGGCAGCCAGTTCACATTTATGACCATTGCAGCATCTCGTGGTCTTGTGATCACCATTTTCTACCTTCCTGGCCAGCTTTTGGGTCCCAATTGTGGTTGTTAAGTGAGGACTACCTGTATGGTCCCTTTCCCCAAATATACATGTGTTAGGTACAGTAATCCACTGCTAAAACTCAGGCATAAATAGAAGTAAAAATTAAGGGAGGTGTATATATCTTTTTCCAGTAATACCATAGAAATTGAATTAATGTCAATTTGTATTTAAATTATAATCTCATATCATAATTTCCCTGGAAATTCATCTGCTAGAAATGTTGAGTGAAATTAAATGTTGATGAGTGAAATTCTGCTCATCCAACATCTTTTCCCTCTCTCTGCTCCCCTACTTTAAGGGATGAGGTACAAGGGCTGAGGGAAAAATCAAGTCCTCTTTCTGCTGATGGAAGCTGTTCCATTAATAATAAGAATGTCATCTTTTAACTAAATCTACATATTTTTTCACTGAATTCTGTTTAAGTCTTCTGGATGATTACAAAAATGAGTATGTTTTTCTAATCGGTGTACATAAAACTAAACTAAGCTTTAACAAGAAACCAAGCGTTTTTTATCAGATTGGGTTTTATAACATTAACTGAAAACTCCTTTCTTCATGCCCTTATGGATTATGAACCGCCCAGAGTCCCTCCTCGGGGGGAGATGGGCGGTGATAAATTTGACAAATGAATAAATAAATAAATAAAATTATGTTCAGTTATTTTATTTATTTATTATTTAAATTTGTATCACTGCCCATCTCCTCCATACCTGGGGACTCTGGGTGGTTCACAACAACAAGTTAAAAATATAAAATTACAGCAACAATAATTTACATATAAAATCCAAACAGAAAGATGTTAATAATAAGGCGGGTTTCATGGCACCAGCCACTCCCAAGAGGAACTATTGGCATTCCTATCCCGAGCAAGGCGGCAGAACCAGGTCTTCAAGTCTTTCCGGAAGGTCGGGAGCGAAGAAACTCGCCTCAGCTCCAGGGGCAAGATATTCCAAAGGGCGGGTGCTACTGCAGAGAAGGCACACCTCCTGGACCCCGCTAGATGGAACTCTTTTGCCGATGGGATCCGTAGCATGCCCTCTCTGCATGACCAAGTGGGGCAGGTCGATGTTCCGGGGATGAGATGGTCCCTCAGGTAACCTGGTCCCATGCCATGTAGGGCTTTAAAGGTGATAATTTATTATATTATATTATATTATATTATATTATATTATATTATATTATATTATATTATATTATATTATATTATATTATATTAATTATATTATTATAATTATAATTATAATTATATCATATTTATGTTCAACTGAATAGAGATGGCAGTGACTTATAATAAAAAAGATTCCAAGGCTTTTGTTACAATTTCACAGTCTGAAGCTTCCAACACACCAGTGAAAGAAAAACCTGTGACTGTATATTATTGTAATGGTCACACCACATTTTTTTTACTACTGTATGTTGTTGTATTTTGAAAAACTTCAGAATAACATTTTTAAAAACTGGTAAATTTTGCTTCTGTTATGAAGGACGCAGTTGTTTTTTGATGCAAATTATCTGTAGTACATTAAGGAATAACATGTCAAGTATATTCTTGAGCTTACCATCATTTATATGTATATCAAAGAAGTTGATATGAAAAAAGTTACTACTTAAGGAGCCCTCTGTGGACTTAGATGATTTGAAGAACAGTCCAGTCCTGGGTGTGTTTTACTTGGAGAAAGTAGTGGCTGCTCATCTCTAGATGCTTTTGGAGATAATGGATCATTGAGAAGGAATATGATCATGCACATTACACAAAGCAAAGCTTACCATTAACTATAAGTAAGAGACCTACCACGCTGCAGGCTGGAGATGATATAGCAAACTTCTGCTGACAGCATCTTGCCAATTCTCCTCCTCCTTAGCTGGAGCTCCGGTCACATTTATTGTGGCTAGCTGGCATTTCCATTTTAAACAAAACAAAAACTCTAATCAAAATCAGAGCCACAATTTACAGGAGGGAAAAGCTAATCCTTCTTGCAGCCTTTTATTCCTGAAAAGAATCCAAGAATTCTAATCTAACTCCATCTAATTTCCTATTAAACGTACTATTGAACTAGGTTTGACAATTTAGGAAGCCATATCAGACCAATTAGCCAAATAATCTTGGCTATAAAATCTTAGCCATGTTTGTTTGTTTGTTTCATCATATTTATATGGCCGCCCATCTCACAAAATGTGACTCGGGGCGGCATACAATAAAAAACTAAAAAACAGTAATAAAAAAATGATCAATTAAAAGTATTAATATTACGATTAAAAGGCAAGGAGAGAGCAACAGATACTAACAACTGTGGAGCTGCCTCAGCAACTCACCTCTGGAGCAATTCACCAACAGCTCCCTTGGGACCCCCAGGCCTGATGACATAACCAAGTTTTGAGGGACTTACGGAAAGTTAACAGGGATGAAGCCAACCTCACCATCAGGGGGGATACTGTTCCATAAGGTAGGCGCCGTGGCAGAAAGGACCCGTCTCCTGGGTCCACCAGATGTAGCTCCTTAGCAGATGGGACCCGCAACATCTCTTCTGCCAGATCTCATGGGATGGGCAGATGTAACTGGGAAGAGGTGGTCTCTCAAATAACCTGGCCCCGTGCCATGAAGGGCTTTAAAGGTCAAAACCAGAACCTGGTTGCTGAGATATCTAGGAGTGGATATAACTGCTAATAATTCGGAACTATTTAAAAATAATTACATTAAATTATGGAACAACATAAAAAATGATTTAAAACTCTGGAAAAATTTACAGTTATCATTTTTAGGAAGAATTTCAACAATAAAAATGAATATTTTACCAAAATTTATTTTTTTATTTCAAACAATACCAATTATGATAACTCAAAAAACTTTTTTAAATTGGCAACAAGAATTAGCAAAATTTATATGGCAGGGAAAGAAGCCAAGAATCAAATTTAAATTTTTACAAGATACAAAAGAAAATGGTGGTTTTGGTCTGCCTAATTTAAAATTATACTATGAAGCATGCATTCTATGGTGGCTAAGAGATTGGATAAATCTGGAAAATAAAAAATTACTAAATTTGGAAGGACACGATTTAAAATTTGGTTGGCATGGATACCTATGGTATAATAAAATCAAAGCAAACACAGCATTTAACCATCATCCTATAAGAAAATCAATTATAAAAATTTGGAACAAATATAAGAATACAATCCTACCAAATATACCATTTTGGATTTCACCACACGAAGCCTTCACATGGTATGGAAATTTAAATACAGGAAATTGGATCACATACAAAGATTTACTAGAATTAGACGGGTCAAATTATAACTTAAAAGCAAGAGAAAAGTTACAAAATGAAGGTCTGAATTATAATTGGTTTTCATATGCCCAAATTAAAGAACAATTCAGAATAGATAAAAAAAAATTCAAATTTAGAGAAAATATTAGTAATTGGGATACTATATTATGGAAAAATAAAGATCACCTAATCTCCAAAATATACAAAATATTAATTCAAAATAATTCTACAAATACACAAAACAAGAAATTTATTAACAATTGGGAAAGAAATTTAGGCCATAAAATTCAAATTGAAACATGGGAAAAAATATGGCAAAAAGACTTAAAATTTACCTTGAATTATAACATGAAAGAAAACTTTTATAAAATGATGTATAGATGGTATATAACACCAATTACTCTATCCAAAATGAATAACAGTATATCAGACAAATGTTGGAAATGCAAAAAAGAATCAGGAACTTTTTTCCATCTATGGTGGTCGTGTAAAGAAACAAAAAAATATTGGAAAAGAATACATCAAATAATAAGTGAAATTCTAAAAAAAGATTTAAATATGGAACCAGACATGTACCTACTAGGAATTTTAAAACCTGAGATTTGTAAAGAATATGGAAAATTATTATTTTATTTAATAATTGCGGCAAGAATTACATTTGCGAAATACTGGAAAGAAGATCATATACCCACAAATGAAGAGTGGTTACTAAAAACAATGGATTTAATCCAAATGGCAAAATTAACAGATTTAATAAATAACAAAAATCAAGAAGAATTTGATTTATGCTGGGAGCCATTTTATAGTTATATAGAAAAAACTCAAAAAATACAAATAATAAATTAATTGTAAATAAGATAAAGATTAGTAAAAACAGTAATTAAGTAGAATCTATTGTAGTAAACTTTTTGAAGAGAAAGTTGGAAGTTCATTTTATATTGTTGTTTTTTTTATATATGTTGTATTTTGTATTTTGTATTGTTTATCTTAAAATCAAGGTAATAAGGAATAGAGAATAGAGAATTAGGGGATTACAGAAAGAAGAGAAGGGAAAGAAAAAGGGGAAGATGAGATCTTAGAAGGTAACAGTATGTTGAGAGAAGTAGGAGGTAAAGGGTTAAAGGCTGAGTGTCAATTGAAAAACACTCAGAAATGGGAAAGTTAACTAGAATGTGTTGGAATGGTAGAAAAGGTTAGAGGTATGGAAGAAAAAAAGAATTCAGATTTTGAATGAAAGTGCAAAATGTAAAAAAGAAAAAAATATAGAAGAAAGAGTAGAAGGTAGAGCTGTAATTTTTCTAAAGGTTGTTAATATATCATTGTATATATTTAGAAAACATACAATATATTGTATAACATAAAAAACGTGTTATATGTTGTATTGTATTGTATTTATTGTTGATTTATGTCTATATTATTGATGTTTGAATAAAATTTATTTTTAAAAAAAAACAGAACCTTGAATTGGACCTGGAAGCATACTGGTAACCAGTGTTCTCAGTTTGCAAAACTCAAAGTATATTATAGTTTTCTTTGTTAACCCATTCTTTTAATTTATAATGTAGTAGATTTTGATACTGTCAGTCATGGTACATTCTTTGGAGGGGGGGCAAAGGTGTAGTAATTGAACATCTAAATGCACACAGACACACAGATGAAGTGACAATCTGAGAAAGTGTCATTAAGGTTGGATTTTACATTGTGTTTGTTCAAGGCAAATGATCAGTTTACCTCAAAGCTATTTTTGTCTCAGGCCTAATTATGTTCTTGGAGGGCCTAGCTATTGTTCCCCTGCTCTATTTGAAGCATAATCCTTTTCTTTAAGCCTAAACTTTATCTGTGTTTGCTGTTGGGTGTTCTTAAAGTCCAAATATTATTTTATGCAAATATTTTGGTACTAAATATTTCTTGTGTTTTGTAACCTGCTAACATGACTCAGAAGTCCTCTCCAGATGGACAAGATAATGGGTTGAAGATGCCCTTTTGTTCTTCAGTTTAACAGAAAGGAGAAGGCATTTTGCTTATTTGGGCTTTGTTCCTATAACCCTAGATTGGGAGAAGAAAAGAAGGTGACAGCAGCAAGTCCTAACTGAAGGCAGTCACTACTGTATCCTTGCAGGTTGACCTAGTTGGATGGGACAGGCCTGATGGTAGAGAGAGCCAATAGACAGATTATTCTCACATCTGGTAACATTACAGTGCCCCCATTTTCTTGGAAAGAATAAAGGAGAAACCTGAAAAGGGGACAAATCTGAAAGGTGATAAGGATTAAAAAAAATAGTTTATGTTTATAACTTTGCTTTACAAAGGAAAATTCAAGCGCAAAGCCAATAAAATAAATAATTAAATCTAAAGGACAGCTTTCTGAAACAAAGGACTGTCCTATTAAATAATAACACTGTAGGTAACATATATGTGAGAGTTGGAGCTAGCAAGGCAGTAATTATCCTTGGATCAGACAACACCATTATGTAAAAATGGGCCAGTTATAAATAGCCAAGTAGTGTGAGAAACAGTTATGTAGTACAAAAATGGCAGGAGAAAAGAAGCTTAGAGTTTAAGCCCTAGAGCAGCACATATATATATGGAAGCAAATAATCTTGTAGAAACTGTTCTTTATCTTACTAAGATTGAGTATATCTGCAATAAAGAATCTTTTCTACTTGCCAAATCTCTTTAATTGTCCATATAGCCATTCAGATGTTTTCTGAAATCTTGTTTATTGTATTACAATGCAGTTTGCTAATTACATTCAGATTGAATATTTTAGATTATATTATATGTTTGGAGTTTCCCCAATTCTGGGAAATTGTCTCTATCTATCTATCTATCTATCTATCTATCTATCTATCTACCTACCTACCTACCTACCTACCTACCTACCTATCAATCATATTTATATTACTGCCCATCTCCCTTGCAAGGAGGGACCCTGGGCGGTTCACAATAAAACATTTAAAATTCAATAAAAGTCATAAATATCAATAATCAATAAAAATATAAATTACAATCAAATCCAAGTAATGGCAGTTGTACTTCATCCCATAAGCAGGTAAGACCGGTCCAGGGCAAATCTAAGAAACCAGCCAACCCTATGAATGGCTATTTCTCTCCCCACTCCAAGCATGGTGACAGAACCAAGTCTTTAGTTTTTTTCTGAAGTCCAGGAGACGGGGGGCCAACCTAACTTCTGGGGGAAGAATGTTCCAAAGGGTGGGAGCTGCTGCAGAGAAGGCCCGCCTCCTGGACCCCGCCAGATGGAATTCTCTTGCAGACAGAGTCCATAGCGTGCCCTCTCTGCATGACCGGGTGGGACGGATTGATGTAAAGGGGATGAGACAGTCCCTCATGCATATTGACGGTCCCTGTATGCATATTGTATGTTTGTTCAAAGCAGGAAAAAGCACAATGTAATGTAACATGGCAATTAAATGCTCTTAATATCAGGCTTCTTTCTTTTAATGGCCCCATGCCATGTAGGGCTTTAAAGGTGATAACCAATACCTTGAATTGAATCCGGAAGCAAACCGGTACCCAATGTAGCTCGCGGAGCAAGGGTGTGCTGATCTTAAAGCACCTAGAATCGTCTGCGCAGCCGCATTCTGGACCAGTTGAAGCTTCAAGGGTAGCCCCATGTAGAGCGCATTACAATAGTCTATATGGGAGATGACCAGGGCATGAGTGACTGTTAGAAAGGCCTCTCGCTCTAGGAAAGGGCGTAACTGGCGCACAACATGAAGTTGCACAAAGGCCCTTCTGGCCACTACTGCCACCTGCTCTTTGAGCAGGAGTCGTGAGTCCAAGAGGACCCCCATGTTACGCACCGAGTTTGTCTGGGGCAGTGCAACCCCATCCAGAACTAAAGATGACAAATTCCCGGGGACCGAGGGGCCATTAACCCACAGCCACTCCGTCTTACCAGGGTTCAGCTGAAGCCTGTTGTTCCCCATCCAGACCCCCACAGCCCCCGGGCACCTGGACAGGGCAGCCACAGCATCACTTACTTTCCCCAGGCTGGAGATATACAACTGAGTATCATCAGCATATTGATGATACCTCATCCCATGGAGACGAATGATCTCGCCCAGCGGTTTCATGTAAATGTTAAAAAGGAGTGGGGAGAGAACTGAACCCTGCGGCACCCCACAAAGGAGGGGCCGCGGGTCTGATCTCTCCTCCCCTATCAACACCGATTGGGAGTGTCCACGGAGGAAGGAGGTGAACCAGCGCAAAACTACGCTGCCCACCCCCAACTCCCCGAGTCGCCCCAAAAGGATACCATGGTCAATGGTATCGAAAGCTGCTGAGAGGTCAAGGAGAGCCAGGATGGGATGCATTGCCCCCATCCCGCTCCCACCAGAGATCATCCATAAGTGCGACCAATGCTGTTTCTGTTCCATATCCGGGCCTGAAACCTGACTGCAAGGGGTCTAGATAATCCGTTTCATCTAGAATCCTCTGAAGCTGCAACACCACCACTTTCTCAACCACCTTCCCCATAGAGGGGAGGTGGGAGACTGGACAAAAATTGTCCAGTACAACAGGGTCCAGCGATGGTTTCTTGAGGAGGGGGCACACCAGCGCCTCCTTGAAGGCCGCCAGGAACACCCCCTCTCATAAGGATGAATTTACCATTGACTGGACCCTTTTCCAATTCTGGAAAATTGTCCTTATGTTTGTATGCATATTGTATGTTTGTTCAAAGCAGGAAAAAGCACAATGTAATGTAACATGGCAATTAAATGCCCTTAATATCAGGCTTCTTACTTTTAAATGGCAGTCTCTTAGCCTATGTTTTGTTCCATGTATTCTGGGCATTCATCTATAGTGGAAATCATGCTAAGCTCCTCCTCCTGTGACTTCTTTTTAAAAAAATGAAACTGGGCAACAAAAGGGTTGATCCATGCATTAACACTTAACATCTGTACTGTAAACAATGCTTAATGCACATACTGTGTAGTTCCAACATTATGTAAATTATAAATTAAGTTTTAGTATTTACTATTTGCTGATCTGTAAATTTTCCTTTGTGAAATTCAAATAAATTGACAGTACTTTTTTATTTCATTTTTTTAAATTTCAGAAACCCTAAAGCAGCCAGTCAAAGAATAAATAAGAAGGTCAACAATGATGCATCACTTCGAATTCAAAATTTGTCTATTTTAATAAGGCAAATTAAATCATATTATCAGGTGTGTGATTTATTTCCTTTAAAATATTTTAAAGTTTAAGCACCATCCAATTATCTGTCCTGGAAGACCAGAAAAGACAATGCCTTGACAACTAAAACTAGTAGTCATATTATGAACTGTTGATAATCTACTTTATGTTTTCTCTTTGGCAATTCAAAGAAACATTGACACATGGAATAACTTAGAAATGAAACATAATGGACTAGAAAATCTTAATTAGTAGCACTAGTTAAAGTCATTTGCAGCAGATGAATCCATCTTATCAGTTATGTAACAACGTTGTTTCCTTCTCCTCTTCCCAGATCTGTTATCCTTGCCCTCTGCTTTTGGTAGATTCAGTAGGCTGAGGTTTCTATCCTGCAAGGATCACTGAAATCATTTTTGAAAGTTTCAGTGGTAAAGGGCTAATCAAATATGTCATTAAGAACTAGAGTTTGCTTTTTCTTCCTTCCTCTCAATCCCATTTTTTTTGTTACCTGTTTTAGATTGTAAACCTGAGAGCAAACATTATCTTTTTACTGCTTTTTTGAGACCATGTTGTGTTCCTTTATGAACTGAAGAGTGGGATAAAATAGTTTAATAACTAAGAGTTTTTTATTCTTTAATCCATATTCTTTTATTTTATTTCTTCAATTTATATGGTCACCCAATTCAAAATGGCTCAGGTGGCTTGCAACGAGTTTAAAAACCAAGATAAAAACATCAAATTCAAAACAAAACATGTACTATGACTAACTTTCGTCTCAATAAAACATCTTTCAGAGTTGGACTCAGTGGCCCAGTACCCTCATGAACAGCCAGGCCTTCAGTGCTTGTATTGTATCTGTAGGTCTGCCACACAGGATTGCGAGTGTATTCAAATCTTAAAATGTAATAGCAGAGTATGTTGCTATAGAGAAGTTATAGTCAGTGTTTGTTTGTTTGTTTGTTTATTTATTTAATTTTTATCCCACCTTTATTATTTTTATAAATAACTCAAGGTGGCGAACATACCTAGTACTCCTTCCTCCTCCTGTTTTCCCCACAACAACAACCCTGTGAGGCGAGTTGGGCTGAGAGAGTGACTGGCCCAAGGTCACCCAGCCGGCTTTCATGCCTAAGGCGGGACTAGAACTCACAGTCTCCTGGTTTCTAGCCCGTTACCTTAACCACTAGACCAAACTGGCTCTCATATAAGTATACATACATATAAGTAGTTTATACTATTTATATGTCTACTAAAACAATACTGATCCTCTTCCAGCTCAACTGTGCAGTCCCCTTATCCCATGATCTGTCCCACATCAAATTTTACAAATATTTATATAGATTGTGGATCACATCACCAGTCATGCTTCTGAGGAAATCATATTGTTGCTATATGTACCTGACATTATGTAGCATGTTAAAGGTAAAGGTTTTCCCCTGCACAGTCATGTCTGACTCTAGGGGGCGGTGCTCATCTCCGTTTCTTAGCTGAAGAGCCAGCGCTGTCCGAAGATGTTTCCGCGGTCATGTGGCCAGCATGACGCGCACGGAACGCTGTTACCATCCCACCTAAGTGGTACCTATTTATCTACTTGCATTTGCATGCTTTCGAATTGCTAGCTTGGCAAGAGCTGGGGCGAGTGGGGGAGCTCACTCCATCACGCAGTGCTTGGGTCTCGAACCCCCAACCTTCTGATCGACAACCCTGGCGTCTTAACCACTGAGCCATCGCGCCCCCTATGTAGCATGTTAGGCTCTTATAAAATGAAAGCGATTGCCATAATGACAGGATCTTTTTTTTTTTTGCCCTATACTTTTAAAAGCTTAATACTGTATTACACACCATTGATTTCCACAGCAGCAGTGTTATAACAATCAGATATTTCGGGAACTTTTTCTCAAGGATTTGTATTTCCAAATGAACAGTAAAGTGTCACTGTAATTATAACACATTGTATATTTTAAAATTAAGTTTAAATTCACAGAAGGATATTAAATATTCTGCTTTCTTAAGGTAAGAAATTTCATAATATTGAGGAAAGTTAGTATGCTTGCCAGACAATTACCTGATTTAGTGCATGTTAGGAATCCACATATAGGAGAGAAACTTAAATCAGGTGTACATCCTGAGGTCTCAGGCTATATACAGTCTTAATTCATTACAATTAATTTATTTAATTTTACTTGAATTTAAATTAAATTAGGTATGGGAATCTAGGAGTTATCATTCCCACAAAGAATTTTTAATATCAATCTGCTTGAAATAAGTTAAAGGTATTAATACATGAATACCTGTCAAGGAGATAACTGGTGAAGAAGGAGGGGCTCCCTCCAGGGGGATAAACGCATGCGCAGTACTGAATCGCTTTATCTTCCTCCCAAGAGGCTGAAGAAGGCACCTCCCTAATTTGGGCCTTTTCTCTGTGCATCACTAGTTCATTTTAGTTTAGCTGGATTCTGTCTAGCAGAGTAGAACAGTAAAACACTAGAGCCTTTACACCAAGTCTCAGCGTGTTCCTTCACTTGAAGTCAGGACAATACCTGTTAATAAATACTAATTTTGAAGTAAGACATCTTAACGTCTTGAAATAATTGAAATAATTCAATTGAGTAATTCAATTTGTAGTTACCTCATCAGAAGGAGCAGAGTACCACATGTTGATCCTATTGTTAAAAACTGAAAAAAATTACTGTTATATATTCCTCACTGAATGGAAATAATTATTTTAAAAGGCATCATAATTAACAGTGATAATGGAGCAAAAACCACGATGCATCCAGTCAAGGAGCTTTCTTATTTTCATGGATTTAATCAGGGGCATCTACAAGGGCTATCAGTGATATCAAAATGGCAAGCACAACTGGGCAATCAAAGCCTTGTCCCTTTTTATGTTTGTGTGATGTATACAATCCATGTTAAAAAGGGCCAAGACTTCAGCTGCCCAGTAGTGCCCACCATTATGATATTGACAGCCTCTGCAGATGCCTCTGGATTTAATGGTATCTATTTCTTGGAGAGATAAAGATGCAACTAATTGGCAGCTTGATTACACATGATCTTAGAAAATCTTCATTATTTCTTCCTCTTACATTTTACATTAATTACATTAATTTCTTCCTCTTAGATTTGACTTCATATTGCATAGTCAAGACTAAAAAAAATATTTAGCTCATTTATTGCATCTCAGTTGTACTGTAGGTGTCTCTAATAGTAGGGGAAAAAATTACAACTACAAATTGTTGTAGTTATTGCAGTCCAGAGATTAATAATCTGCTCAGTTTTCACCTCATTCCTAGTATCTTTGGTTTGTACAATTCAAAAAATATTCTGCTTGAAATTCTTAAAGGGAACTAATTTCTAATATTGCTCATTAAAACTTCTGATACAGGTTGTTTTGAATATGTATCTAAACCAGGGCTTTCCAAAGTTTTCCCGCGGCGACACACCAACCGCCGTTGGTGTGTCGCCGCGGGAAAACCCGGAAGTGCCACCGTTGCGGCAGCGCGCAAAAATCCGGAAGCGCTGCTGCCGCTTTCGATTTTTGCGCGCCGCCATTGGTGTGTCGCCGCGGGAAAACCCGGAAGCGCTGATGATGATCAGCGCTTCCGGGTTGTGTGGCGACACACCAGACTGTGTGTGGTGACACACTTTTGTGTCGCGACACACAGTTTGGAAAGCTCTGATCTAAACATTCCTTAATACGTTTTCTAGATTTTCTTGTTTAGTATTATTTTTCCATGAGGCATAAGCAATAATATGATCATAAAAGTGTCCAAAACAAGCAGTAAATTGAAGAATATCTATGTATAAAAAATATTTGCAGAATTTCTGTAAGAAAGAAATGTATAAGAAAAATATTCTAAGTATTTCATCTTTTACAAAAAGTGAAACCTCTAATGTAGATGCATTTAAATACCATGTAGAAAAGATATGGTGACTTTCTTGGAGCTCATACAATATAAATACTTGTAAATAAGGGATAATTTTGCTGCTTATTCTAATACGATCAGTCAAGGACATATGATGTCAGTAACATATGTAAAGTCCACCCTTTATATAGGTTTTATAAAAGTTTAAATTTGTTTCCATAGGAGACATTGCAGCAGTTGATCATGATGCCTTTGCCAAATGTTTTAATAATTGGAAAAAATCCCTTTTCAGGTAAGCATTGCATCCAGTTTAAAACAGGCATGCTGTCATAAATAATTATTATTTGTTGAAGCTGGCAAGACAATAAATAGCTGTTCTCAGGCTAGGGAGGAGCTTTATGTAAATAGATCTCATTTGTCTTCCATCACCTTGAAAACTAGCCAACTATGCTTTCATTCAGAAAAATGGGGGATGGGGGTGGGAAACTTTGAATATAAATCCTATAGTATAGACCTATGTATAGATTTCTATTAGTGTGCTTTGGAGAAGCTATGCTTCATTTTTGTTTGTAGTAAATTTAGCAATATTGTATGTATGAGCTTATGCTGTAAGCAAGTTTCTGAATATGGAATTAAATATCTAGTGAGTCAAGATTTATTTCTATGCCTGGCCTGAAGTCTGAGAATCATAAATATTTATTAACAATTTTGTATAATACTATCAAATGTTTATATGGCTTTACGTGCATTGTGTATTTGTAATGCACAAATATATATACTTATGGTTCTTCCATTACCTCTATAAAATAAGTCAGTATTATTCTCCATTTGAAGCTGGGAGAGAAGGTGGCTCACCTAAAATCATCCAAGTGACAAAGGCAAGATTTGAGTTAGAAACTTTCTGATTCATAGCTGAGGGTTAGCTACTACATTTCTCTTGTATTTAGTGTGGAATTGAATTTGGTTAAGAATTAACCATTTAGGAAAAGCTGGATAAAAATAGTAGACAGAACATCTCTAGAAAGAATACTTTGATTACTTATGACAGGTAGTCCTCGTTTAGCGACTGCCTCGTTTAGCGACTGTCCGTAGTTACGACTGTGATGAAAAAGTAACTTTACGATCAATCCTTGCATTTACAACCTTCACAGGTCTGTAAAGCAAAAGAAAGCTGAAATAAGTTCATAAGCACAGACACAGTTCGCTTAACAACCACTTCACTTAATGAACCGAGTTGCTGGTCCCAATTATTGCTAAATGAAGACTACCTGTACTGTCCTAGTTCTTTGCATACAAAAGCTTTTAATCTCATTTATTCTTTTTAATTATATATTGATTTACTGATTTTTGCATTTAGATTCCAACATTTCAAAATAAAGGTAATAAAAAGAAGGGATATTGCTAAAATACTTAAAGATTTAGGAAGGATTCAGTTTAATTGTTTAAAAATGTTGGTAATGCTTATAATGGAGAACAATAAATTACTAAAAGCCCCATGTTCTGCATTAAACAGACATTCAGGAAGATTTGAGTTTAACCATAAATTATTCAACAGCATAACAAGAACCACAGATCTTGCTTTGTGTTGACAACTAACCCTTATTTTAAATAGCCAAACTTTCTTTCTACACTTTTCAGTCTTACACCTAATATTTTTAAGCCCCTTATATGTTCATAGGAGCAGATCAATGTTTCCTTTTTGTTTATTACTGATTATTTGGTGATTTATAGAAAGCTAATAATCAGAAACAGATGTTTCCTGTAAGTTTTTTAGATTAATAAGTCCTAAGAATGTGATTCTGAACAGGGTATAGGGTGGATTATTTATTATATCAGAAGTACGTGGAGCAGTAACATTTTGTGTGCCAATTGCGGTCATTTATATAACAGGAGTCTTGCACACTGTGAGTCCTGCCCTTGACACCTCATGTCTGGACTGTTGCAGAACTTTCTGCATAGACCTAGTCTTGAAGATCATTTGGAAACTTCACCTGGTTCAGTATGCAGCAGTCTTATTAGTTATGGGCACACCAAAGTTCACCCATAAAATACAGTTACTACAGGAGCTACATTGGTACCAGTCAGCTTCTAGGTGCAATTCAATGCTGGTTGTAACCTTTAAAGCCATATATAGCTCAGGGCTTTTCTGGTAAAATACAAAGAGAAAGCTTGCTGGAGGTCTCATCACTGGGAGAATGTAATGTTCAGGGACTTTGTGATTGGGCGCTTTTGGTGATGCCCCCTTCCTCTGAAACAGGTTACCCCCAGACTATGCCCTCCATATTATGTTTCCAAAGAGGTGTAAAAACATGGCTCTTCATGACGGCATCTGGGACTGAATGTAGTATGCTATCCCTAAATGATAAGATGTCATGTGATTTGTATTTTTGTGGTAATGGATCTAATTTTTAACCCGGTTATTGCTATATTGTAATCACTCAGTGCAGTGTAGAGGAGTATGATGACCTTGAAGAAGGAATTCAGCAGTTGTTAGGTAAACACCAGCTTAGCCCTGGAAGAAAAGAGGGAGGGAGAAAGAAACTCAAGTTTCCAGTAGAAGAGAATATGTGTAGCTCAGAGTTGAACTGTTGAACAGGGTTTTGAACACCAAGGAGACTACAAACTCAAGATTGCCCTGCCTTGATTTTCATGGGTATAAGTGGGGGAAAGAGGATCTCTGTCATGTTTGGAGCTGTTGACAGTTTTGGATGCTAAGAAGATATTATCCAAAAAGGAATAAAAAATGTGAAAACTGGAATATCTATTCCTATGGTATTCTGCTCATTGACTGTAGATGTAGAGTTAAAAGGAATTTGTTAAGACTAAAGAAAGAGATGCTCAGTGGTTGGTTATATAGCCCTGAGAAAGCAGCTCTGTGTTGTTCAGTACTGAAGAAGGGGTAGTTTATCCCCCAACTTCTCTCATATAATACTGGCAGTCTACAGTAACAGCCATATGTCTTAACGTGGTACAAACTGGTGCTAGCCCAAAAACTTAAAGATAGTGATGGAAAGAGAAATAGAATCTGTTCAATATTACCACAAATATAAACCAGTATATTGTTTTAAAATATTTAAAAATATTTTCAGAACAAGGCACTGAAGAAGTAAAAAAACTCCTACTACTTCTGCTTGGCTGTGCTGTTCAGGTAAGGTCTGCTAATTTACAGAACTACTTACAATATTTACTTGAGTGGTACTTACAATGTTGTCCTCACATTCCTAGTCTTATGGAGTTATAATTAAACATGGCTCTAACATGTAATTGTTTATTGCTGTAATGACATACTATATTTCATATTTTTATTTTTTTCTGTTACATTTTTCCTACTTTTTTAAAGACTTGCTATGTATTTTTTACAACGTATATATCTCTGTATTTTTTTGTCTTTTTCTTTTTCTGTCATTATTTTAAAAAGCAATTTAATAATAAAAAATAATAAAAAAAAAATGGCTAACATGTTTTCTGTTAGGATTTTTTTCCCCCTTATGAATGTTTATGGTGGAAAAACTTACCAAATAACACTACATGTTTAAATCTCCTGGATTGAGAAAGACCCAAGAACTCTAACGATAAAACAAGAAACGGCCCTTCAGGATATCCTAGTCCATGATAAGGTGGCTGTAAGGCTCCAGTAATACTGTTAACAAGTCAAAGGACACAAGTGGACGTTAAAGCTTCAATGGATAGTACTGTTCTGAAGGACTGCTTTCAGGGAGTTAGTGTACAGAATAACAAAGATGGCCTTGTCATGCAGGAACCATTGCCTAAGCCAGGGGTCCCCAACCTTTTTGACACCAGGGACTGGGGGGGTGGGATTTCCGTGGACCAGGGGCGGGGTTTCCGGGATTTCTGCAGACTGGGTGGCAGGGTTTGCGGGCGGGAGCCAATCACAAGCACTGCGGGGCAGGGTTTGCAGACAGACAATCGCAAGCACTGGGGGGCGGGGTTTGCGGGTGGGAGCCAATCACAAGCACTAGGGGTGGGGTTTGCGGGTGGGAGCCCCGCAGCCCAGTTCCTAACAGGCCACGGCCCACAGGTTGGGGAGCCCTGGCCTAAGCAAAGAGGCTGAAGCATTTTTGATAGCCAATCTCAATAAAAGTAGTTTTAGCATTTCTGTGGAGTGATTTCCTGATATGGGCTACATAGTGTGGCTGACACTTTATAGCCTCTAAATCAGGGATAGAGAATGTTTATCACCCAGCAGATCCAGCCAGCATCACCAGTAACCATAGAAGCTGAAATTTACGATTTAGCAACATCTTAAGGGTCTCACATTTCCCATACCTGTTCTAAATAAAGGTCTTTAAGTAAATTAAAGAAAGACACTTCAATGAAAGAAGAAATTGGGGTTTTGAAATCAAAGCTTAGTAAAAATGAGAATGTAACTTAATTCCACTGCACTGCAGTAGAAACTTTTAAAATAGATCTATTGATCACTGCTTTAATCTAGCAGACAACCATGATGGCTAGTGCTTAATGGGACTAGGAAGGTGATAATTGGAAGTATGTTTTAGTTGTTCTTGCTCTAAGGGGATACACTGTGTTCCTAATTGTGGACACTAAACTCACAAAGGAGTTGAAAGACAGTAAAATACAAAGCATGATGAGGAAGAACAAATCACAAATCTTCCTGTAAGTACTTATTTTTTTTATGCCATAGTATGTTCATTAGGTATTTCAGGTGCACTATGTTACTGAGGAAAAAGATGAAGGGTGTTTCTAATTATTTTGTTTAGCTACCTATAGAGTAAATGCTGATTAATATTTATGTTTAGTGCCAGAAGAAAGAAGAATTCATTGAAAGAATACAGAGTTTAGATTTTGATGTAAGAGCAGCTGTTGCCGCCCATATACAAGAGGTAATATCTTGTTTATTATTATAAAATCCTAACTTATTAAGAAATATCTTGAAATGTCAAATGTCTTGATAATGTTTTATTCTGCAGAATGTGTATTGCATTTGAAAAAGATTATGTAGGCACTTTCTGATTAAATATAAAAGAAAAGCAGCCACTTCTTCCCATAGGATTGATGGGCCTATGTAAGGAGCCAAGGATATGAGTTTGGAAAAGCCATTGAGAAGCTGTTAAGGCAACAACAGTTGCAGAAACATGCGTTAAACTCAAGGAGTTGGAAAAGTTTTAGAAAGAGACTCAAACTTGCTCCCCCTAACTTTTTGGGGTATAAAAGGGAGGAAAGGGAAAACATAGGCACAAGATTCTGTTACTATAGCCTGTCTCAAGTATAGTTCTAGTCTTCCTGTGGAGCTTCTGCCTCATAGGGCTGACGCATATTAGAACAATCCATCACCTGGATCTGATTGTTTACTGATATTCTTGTGGGATTTTCCTGTTGATTTGGAGGTGATCCTGTTATTACACCAATAATTGATTTATGGAATTCATAGATTACATATCAATAAAACTGTACCTGGACATAATATTCTCAGAAAGCCAAGTTGATTTTTTCTAGGGAATTAAAGGCCGGGAAGAAAGTAGAACTTGTACATTATTTGAGTTCTGTGGTGGTCCCAGTGCCAGTATCTTAATTTAAGAAATTATTCAGACAATTCATCAGAATGCTAAAAGAATTAACTTATTAAAATACGACTACATAGAACAGATGCAAAGCTCTGAATACCAAAATTGGCGCCAAGCATTCAAAATTATTAACATCCTTCTGACCTTATTCCCTGTTAACTTCAAAACAATCGTTTTCCCACTCTTGATCTTCCCCCTCCCAATCTATTAAGTTTAATGAGAGTTCAGGTGTCTTATCAGTGTCCTTAGTGTTTCACAGTCAGCGGAGGAATGTGAAGGAGGCAAACAGTTCTTTTCGTTTTGCAAAGCAGCTGGCTACAAAGTAGACTGACACGAGTCAGCTTCTGTACTGCTTGACACGTGTTGGCCAAATACATGGCAGGCAAGCCAAGTGAGGCTGACAAGTTCTTAGTATGAAACCCACCTGGTCTTCTTGGTTCATGCCTATCTTGAAATATTAAATACATTAGATCAAGTCTGAGAAGTTGGAGTTAATTACAATGAGGTATGGAGCAGCTGGAAAAGACCCTGATGCTGGGAAAAACTGAAGGCAAAAGGAGAAGGGGACGGCAGAGGATGAGATGGTTAGATAGCATCACCGATGTAATGAACATGAATTTGAGTAAACTCCGAGAGACAGTGGAGGACAGGAAGGCCTGGCGTGCTATGGTCCATGAGGTCACGAAGAGTCGGACACGACTAAACTACTGAACAAAAACAAAATGGAGCAGCACTGCTTCAGTCTTATTTGATAAGATATCACCTGGAATAGTCTGTCTGAGTATTGCTAAACTGGAACAAGAAAGTAAGAATGATGGTGAGGGGCTTAAGCTAAGCGACAGAATTAATTTCACTGAGGAAAGATGAAAGAAGTTGGATATGTTTTCACCTGGAGAAAAGTTTGAGAGGGGAGAATTATTCAATTTTTATTTATTTAAAATTTCTGTGGACAAGGATGTTAGGTGAAACCCTTTCTTAAAAGGTCATAACTTGACCCAGCTGGAAAGTAATAATTTACAAGTTTCAAGTTTCCCTTTCAACACAGTATTTGAGTATTTTATGCTAACTAAACTCCAGATTTTTTTGGCATGAAATTTAGATGTGTTTCAATTGGATTTGGGGATAAAATTGCTTGGTTGCCCTAGAAATTGACTTGTGCCCCAGAAATAGAGGAGCAACACTCTGGAACACTGAGGTTTTTGATCTTACACCATGCTATTATTCCAGGCCATCTGGCTTGTGTAGGATGTGGGGCACATTTGATATAGTTGCTGCCCTTTCTGATGGATAGTTTCCAGAAGATAATTCAAGAAGACCACTGCTAATTCTGTCCAGTTAAGTACACGATCATCTTTTTTCCAAATAGAATGAATAAAGGAAACAGAAAAAAAAAGTAAATGAACGAATGATAGTAATGATATGTGGAAAATGAAAATGCTGATTTCTAGATTAATTGTGGAAAACACTGCTAGCAACATCTATACTGCTTCTCAGATGTACTGTATTAAGTGTAGACAAAGCATGTCTGCCTTGGCCATTATAAAATCTCATTCAAAACGAATGAATCTTAATTCAGTGTCTATGGTAATTCACAAGTGATTTCACAAGAATAAGCACTGAGTTTAAAATCCTATAATTAAGAATAAATCCCATTGAATCCAATAGGACAGCTGTCCCCTACTTGGTGTCTTCCAGATGTATAACCAGAATATCACAAGTGCATCAGATTGTATAAGGCAGCAAATCAATGTAGGAATTACTGTTTCTGGCCATAAATATTTGTTTGAAATTCAGTTGTCATCTAGGATTCATCAAAACTGTTCTAAATAAGATACGCCTGTAGAATTCTACTATATAATTTAGAAAATACATCAAGAGAAGGAAGATTGAAAGGATTAGACAAAGTGTCATCCCTTACAATCTCCAAAATCTTCAAAAATCTGAAAAACAGATTAATGAAGTATGTGCTAGTTGGGGCTACAAGGGAGATCAGGAGACTTAGTGCAAACCTATAGAAGAGAATATTTGTAGCTCAGGGTTGAACTGTGGAGTCCTTGGTGCTCTCTGAGCCTTGTTGGTTTCTTGCAGACGTTTCATTGCCAGACTAGGCAACATTTTCAGTGCGAAAAGGGAGTGGGACTTGCTCTCTGTTTATATACCATGGCTTGTCCTGCTTGTGTTGGTGGAGGTGTTGTTCTCTCCTTAGGAGTTCCTTGATTGGGCTGTTGTTTGCTGCTTGGTTGATTGACTGAGTTAATAGTTCCTTGATTAGGGTATATTATGCTGTTTGATTGTTCCTCTGGTACTAATCCTGGTGTTAATCTTTGATTAACATTAATCTTTGCATATCTGGGTGTTCATTGCTGACAAGGAGGTGTTCTGGTCGTCTGCCTTTTCCATTGTCTCTTATGAATGGTATGTAAATGTTGTTTACCTCTATGTGTCTGTTGATGGCTGCTTTGTCTGAGTGCCAAGCTTCCAGGAATTCTCTAGTGTTTTTGGCTTTGGCTTTGTTTAAGATGCTCTCCCTTTTCCTACTGAAAATGTTGCCTAGTCTGGTAATGAAACGTCTGCAAGAAACCAACAAGGCTCAGAGAGCACCAAGGACTCCACACTTAGTGCAAAGACAACGCTTTTATTTCTTCTCTAGTTGGTGGTAGGGTGTGTGTTCATTAGACTAAACAAGAATAATTCTATCCCTTTTTGGGATATGTCCTTTCTGTTTATGCACAGAGGTAAGGAAGATGAGATACCATGAATGAACCCTTTCAAGAAAATATGAAGATAAAAATGGAGATATTTTAGGTAGTATATTAAATTATTTAACATATTCCAAATGCATAGAGCATTCTACAATAATTGAAAATATGAATTATAAAAAAATAATTAGTTATCCCATGGTCAGTGTTTGCATTTTAATGTCTAAGGATTAAGATAAGACTTGAAATGCATAGGCTATTTTTCCCTGGCAAAGTGAGTTGGAAGAGAAACTAGAGAAATCACTAATAGATGAGAGTTAATTTCTAAGTAGAGCAAAGGAGAGGAGAAAATACAGTTTTAGAAAGACAAGAGAAATGCTAAAAAAAATATAAGGTAATGCATCAGTCAGGAAAGAAAAAGATGAAAAACAGTACAGAATGTGAAAATGGACAAAAAATGGAAGGCTTTGGACTCCGTGGATAATTGGCCTGAATGATAACCTTCAAAAGTGAATTTTTCTAAGAATATAGTGTATTGCAGAATATTTCTAAAAATAGATTAAAATGTACTTAATTTGTTTATTAAAACAAGCTTGAACTCCAAGTCTTTTCTTTCATATTCCATTATACCTAATTATTGCAAATTTTAGTAATCTAATTATATAAATATAATAGTTTTACATCATTGTGATTTTATCCTTTGTAGGTAACTCATAATCAGGAAAATGTGTTTGATCTCCAGTGGATGGATGACAATGCCCTGGCACAAGAATATATTGAACCTCTCCTAAAAAACATGGCATTGCATTTAAAAAGACTTATAGATGAGCGAGATGAGCATTCTGAGGTATTGTCATCAATTTTCAATTCTATTATTTAGTGTTTTGTTGATTATTAATGAAATGAAGAGATAAAATTGCTAAGTAACCATTTTCAAAACCTGAAATGTTTCTACTCTCATATACCTATCTGAAAAATACTTTTTTTATGTCATAGACTATCATAGAGCTTTCTGAAGAACGAGACTCTCTTCATTTTCTACCTCCTGCATCAGCAGCACAATCACCTTGTGGATCTCCAGGAATGAAATGCACTGAAAGCAGACAACACTTATCAGTGGAATTAGCAGATGCCAAAGCAAAGATTAGAAGGCTTAGACAAGAGCTGTAAGTACATGGTAAAGACCACTAGACGGGGAAGATACGTGGTTTGAAAGAGGGGTCAAGGAATCCATTTATGCCAACTTGGAAAATCCTTCTTTGAATAGAGGTGGGGGCCTCGGGCACAATCTTTCCCCTATTTTCCTTCCTGCTTTGTCTTCTGTGCCTAGGAAGATTAAGACCATTTCGCAATCTCAACAACAACAAGGTAATCTTAACGATTCTCCTTTGGATGATAAAGGGACTTAGAAATAAACATCTCAAATAACCATGACCTAGCCCCAGGTGCAAGGTCACACAGCCACCCTAGAAACATATTTAAGGATTCCCTTACAAACTTTGCTCAGACTGAAGAAGCTTCTTGGATAAGGAGCGAAACGTTTCCACTGAGAAAATAGAAATCCAGTTGACATGATTCAAGCTACAGTTAAAATATGGATGTTGTCTGCTTATGGAATAGTTCTATTATTTCTTTAACATGTCTTCTGTGCCTAACAAGTAGAGGATACATTATTGTTTATAGAGATAACTTGCAAATTAAGAATATAAAAATATAGATAATAAATGAAAATAGGTAATAAGAATAGAAATACCAGATATAAAAACATAAGGCTTGGATTAAAAGAGCAACTATACAGAAATAAGGTATAAATATAGGAATAAGGGGCGTGGTGGCTCAGGAGGGGCTCAGGAGGGGGCGTGGTGGCTCAGCGGGTAAGACGCCAGGCTTGTCGATCGGAAGATCGCAAGTTCGGAGGTTCGAATCCATAGCCCTGCGTGCGGAGTGATCTCCCGCACTAGCTCCAGCTCTTGCCAACCTAGCAATTTGAAAGCATGCAAATGCAAGTAGATTAATAGGTACCACTTTGGTGGGTAGGTAACAGCGTTCCGCGCGCGTGATGCGGCCACATGACCGTGGAAGCGTCTTCGGACAACGCTGGCTCTTTGGCTAACAAACGTTCCGGTCCTCCGAGTTCTACCCTAGGTTCTGGACAGCAGATCCTTGAGGGCCCCGGTTTCTGGCTGCTGCTACTTAATGCCAGGTCAGTAAACAACAAAGCCCCTCTCATAAGTGAATTAATCACGGAGAGAGGGGCTGACCTGGCATGTATTACTGAGACCTAGCTGGGCCCAGAGGGAGGGGTAGCCCTCTCGGAGATGTGCCCGGCCAGATTTCAGGTGTGGCACCAGCCGAGAGACCGGGGTAGAGGAGGAGGGGTGGCAGTTATCATCAGAGAGTCTCTGGTGGCTTTCAGGGGCCTTGCTCCACAAGTGTCTGGATGTGAGACCCTGTTTTTCAAGTTGGGTGCCCGAGAACAGTTGGGAGTGTTGCTATTGTACCAGCCTCCCTGCTGCGTAGCAACCTCCCTGCCTGAGCTGCTGGAGGCCGTCTCAGGGTTGGCGGTGGAGTTCCCCAGGCTTATGGTCTTGGGGGACTTTAACTTGCCGTCCCTGGGACGTACCTCGGAAACGGCTCGGGAGTTCATGACTACCATGGCAGCCATGGGCCTGTCCCAGATTATTCGGGACCCGACTCGAGACAGTGGACTCACTCCGGATTTGGTTTTTTTGTCAGAGCAATGGCAAAGTGACCTGAGGGGAAAGTTAGAACTATCCCCGTTGTCATGGTCAGATCACGTCCTGATATCCCTAGGATTCTCTTATGCCGCCCCACTCCGCAGGGAGGCTGGATGTATTCGATTGGTCCGCCCCCGGCAACTTGTGGACCCATTGAGGTTTCAGAGGGAGCTGGGGGTAATACCCGAGGATCTGCTGCACGGTCCAGCGGAGGCATTGGCTGCAACCTGGAATAAGGAAGCGGCCGGTGCCTTGGACAGGACCGCGCCGATGCGACCTCTCAAGCCCCATTCGACCCGTCACTCCCCGTGGTTTACGGAGGAGTTGAGGGTCTTGAAGAGGGTGAAGAGACGTCTAGAGCGCCGCTGGAGAAAGACAAAGACAGAACTCGACCGAACACAATCTAGAGCCGCTATTAAGGCCTACCTTGTGGCGGTAAGAGCGGCGAAATGTGATTATTTCTCCGCTCTTATTGCGTCCGCAGAATGCCGTCCGACGGCCCTGTTTAAGATTACTCGATCTCTCTTGGGTAGGGTGGTAGCGACCACCCACCTGCAGGGCCGTGCGGAAGAATTTTCTGAGCATCTGCAGGATAAAATCGCTCGGATTCGTTCTAAGCTGGACTCCATGCGTGGAATGCAGTCTGGGGAGATGCCAGGAGAGCGGTCTTGCCGTGTTGGACCTGAGGAAGTGGACAGGATCCTTCGAACTGTCAATTCCACCACATGTCATTTAGATCCCTGCCCTTCCTGGCTGGTAAAATCGGCCAGGGAGGTGACATGTGGATGGGTCCAGGCTGTGATTAATACATCCTTGTTGGAGGGGGTGGTTCCAACTGCCTTCAAGGAGGCATTGGTACACCCCCTCCTCAAGGAGCCATCCCTGGACCCTACCATCATGGACAATTTTCGTCCAGTCTCCCACCTTCCCTTTTTGGGAAAGGTGGTTGAGAAAGTGGTGGCGTTGCAACTTCAAAGGACCCTGGATGAAACGGATTATCTAGACCCTTTTCAGTCAGGTTTCAGGCCAGGACATGGGACGGAGACTGCATTGGTCGCGCTTACGGATGATCTCTGGCGGGAGCGGGATGGAGGTAGTGCATCCATCCTGGCTCTCTTAGATCTCTCAGCGGCTTTCGATACCATCGACCATGGTATCCTTTTGGGGCGGCTTAGGGAGTTGGGGGTGGGCGGCGTAGTTTTGCGCTGGTTCACCTCCTTCCTCCGGGGCCGCTCCCAGTTGGTGCTGATAGGAGAGGAGAGATCCAGCCCACGACCGCTCCTTTGTGGGGTGCCGCAGGGGTCGGTTTTCTCTCCTCTCCTATTTAACATCTACATGAAACCACTGGGCGAGATCATCCGTCACCATGGGATGAGGTATCATCAGTATGCGGATGATACCCAATTGTATATCTCCATCCCTGATGAGGTAAGTGATGCAGTATCCACCCTCTCCCAGTGCCTGGGGGCTGTGAGGGCCTGGATGGGGAACAACAGGCTTCAATTGTACCCTGGTAAGACCGAGTGGCTGTGGATTGATGGCTTAGCGTCTTCTGGGAAATTATCATCTTTGGTTCTCGATGGGGTAGCACTACCCTGTTTGGAACCGGTGCGTAATCTGGGGGTCCTTCTAGACTCACGACTCCTGCTCGAAGAGCAGGTGGCAGTCGTGACTAGGAGGGCTTTCGCACAACTTCGGTTAGTGCATCAGTTACGCCCATTCCTGGATCGCGACGCCCTCCGTACAGTCACTCATGCTCTCGTCATCTCCCATATAGATTATTGCAATGCGCTCTACATGGGGCTACCCTTGAAGACTATCCAGAAGCTACAGCTGGTGCAGAATGCGGCCGCGCGGGCAGTTTTGGGTGCGTCAAGATCCGCACATGTAACAGCGCTGCTCCGCGAGCTGCATTGGGTGCCGGTTTGCTTCCGGGTACAATTCACGGTGTTGGTTATCACCTTTGAAGCCCTACATGGCATTGGGCCAGAATACCTGAGGGACCGTCTTATCCCCATGTTATCGACCCGCCCCACCCGGTCATTCAGAGAGGGCCTGCTGCGAACCCCATCAATTAAAGAGTATCATCTGATGGGGTCTAGGAGGCGGGCCTTCTCTGTGACAGTACCCACTCTATGGAACATCCGGCCCCCAGAGTTGAGACAGATCTCCTCCCTCCCGACCTTTAGGAAAGAGCTGAAGACCTGGTTCTGCCGCCTGGCATGGGAAGGAGGGAGGGATAGTTCCTCATGGGGGTGGCTAATCCCCTAATTTTATAACTGTCCTCCTTTAATTATTCCATTACCATCTGGATTTTTCAATATATTTTTACTGTACACTTGAGATTTTAACCTTATTTTAACTTATTTATTGTGAACCGCCCAGAGTTCCCCACGGTGGGAGATGGGCGATTATAGAAAATAAATAAATAAATAAACAAACAAACAAACGGAGATGAGCACCGGCCCCTCGAGTCGGACACGACTGCACAAATGTGCGGGGGGAACCTTTACCTTTATAGGAATAAGAAATAAAATAATGGAAATAGACATATAACATAGCTCTAATAATAACTAGAAAAGCCATAACTGCACTAGTAAAACAAACCTTTATTTTTGTACAGTAAATCTTCACCACAAAGGGAATAAAATTAACTCCTTGTCTATGGTCTGTAGCATCCCCTAAAAGAACATATGACAACAAGGATGTGTGATGTCTCTTTGGATATGCCTACATTAAAGGTGTATTGGCTGGGAATATGAATATGTGTGTACTTTTATATGCAGTTGATGCTGTGCTGTTGGCTGAGAACCCAGATGATTTGCAATGAACATTAGATGCATGATGCAATATGGAATGTTGACCTGAAAATTAGTGTATTGAAGACCAAAGTAGTCAGGTTTGATATGGAAAATGAAGTGGACAATTCTAAAGTATACATAAATGGCTAAAAAACAGAACACAAGTGTACCTTGTGTGGGCTGTGTTGCTGGTTAGTAACTGTTTTAGATTAAGCAACTGCCTGTAAGCAAGAAGAGGCCTACCACCCAAGTGTCTATATGTTTTGTTGTAAAATACATATGTGCACAGTTCCTTTTAGAGATTTTAGATTTCAATAAAGGCATTGCTTGTGGATTAATGCTGAATAACTACTCATTTAATCTCAAAAGGTTAAAGTAGCTTTAATATAAATCTGAGGGGGCAGATTTTTATTATTATTTATTTATTTATTCGACTTTTATCACTGGACCATCTCCCCCAAAGGGGACTCTTTTAGAGCACATGTATTATGAAAGAAGTGTAAAATAAAAATAGGCTATTCTTTCCCCGTTCTTCTAAAGACACAGAAACCTCTACGTATAACTGCAGCATCTGTACATTTACCCAGCTTTCTAGTGTTTGCTTTCTAGTGGCCTGCTTATACTTTCTGAGCTTCTGTATTGGTACCATAACTGAGGATACGTGGTGGTACTCCTGATGTGGGTATACGCAAAAAATTATGTAGGTCCCCACCAGAAAGCTCAAATTTAGAATATTCCAGAATGCTAAACTTTACAAATAAGATGAGGCTACCCTAATTTTAGAGAAATCGTGTTGTGATGTTTTGCCAATGGAATAAATTATTTGCAAAAGCATGTTAGTTAGCAGATGTTGCAGCCCCTGCTGGGGATACCTATATTAACTAAGCCTTTCTGCATGACTCTGTATAGATGTTATGGTATATTTGTAAACTATCACAGCACAAAATTAAAAAGTACTTTAATTTTGGGGAAAAAAAACAGATACATAGTACAAAGTACCTTTAATTTTGAAAAAAAATAGATATATAGTAAATTGCATATCCTCCAGGTCAGAGTAACTTGATAGAAGGTATTTGTGCTTTCGATCAATTTTAACCTGAGCTGAGCAGCAGCTGGGCTGCAATTATGTAACTTCCTGCTTTATTTTCCCATGAGTTCCATATGCTACAGACATGTTTGCCATTGAAGAGTGGGAGAGTGTGCCTTGTGCCAGTGCCTGAAGTTAGCCTTATGATGTATCACTCAGTGGGCTATAAATGGTGTTAATGTCCATATTAGTAATACTACTGAAGATTCTGCAATTCACGCAAATACTTGTTTGTACAGTAACTTTTTTTAATATTCTATACTATAAGATTCATGATTATCAAATTTCTGTCCTAGCTTTGAATTGATAATGGAATGTATATTCAGGTTTCTAAATCTGTGGCAACCTAATTTATAAAGTGGTGTGAAATAGGAGTCTGACATAGAAGCTTAAGAATCATTGTTAAATTTCAGTCTAGCAATGAAATGGGCCTAAGATTGCCATCTGTTCTCTGCCTGAAGGGCCTATTTCTAATCCTTAGCTGCAATCGTGCATGTGAAGTGCTTTAAGCACTAGATGAATGCTGCAATGTTTATGGCTAATTAAGCCATTATGGTGCCTGCTGAATAATAATACAGCAGGGGTGATGAGCCTTAACGTATGCTAGCCCTCTAATACTAAGGTCAAATTTTCTGTATTTGTTCCGGACACAGAATAGCATAGTAATTCATGGTAATATGGTTTTTCCATGGCAATTCTCTGTCAAAATCTGATGTTAAGAAACATTCCTAGGTACCTGGAAAGTGCAAAGCTCTTACTCAGTTACATGTATACATTTTATTATTTCAGTTTGGATACTTGATATGTTTCATTTTTAGAATTGTATTGAACTGCATTATTGATAGGCTGGGTTTCAGATACTGTTCTGAGAGAGAGAGAAGAGCATGGAAGGTGGACATTTATATGTAGAACCAACGCCTCCATCCCTCACCCCCCTACACACACACACACACACACACAAAGACCAATACACAACTTACAAGAGAGTTTTAACTGGATCATCTAAAACTGATAGAGTATATTATGTCTATTCAATTACCTTACTATTTGAAAAGAATATAACGTTTTTAAAAAATAGTCATTATGAGCGCAAAAATACAAAAAAGAAAAGAGATACCATTTTTTGATGACTGTATTATTGGATGTCTATTGAAATGAGCCTAGCCAAGATATTCTATAAACAGCTGCACTGGGAAAGTTAATGCAAATTGCTGTTATTAATTTGACTGACAGTTAATAGCCTAAATAGTGAACATTGGTGTAGAATATATAATTAAAAACAATCCCATTATACTTAACTGAATAGCTCATTGGAAGTATATACATTTCTGAGAACATTTTTTTTTACATTTTAGCAATATGTTTTATTTATTTACAAATAAAATTTTTTGCTGTCTATAAGATACTAATATCTTTTAGTGATTGTCACTACAATCCAATGTGCTGGTATTCTAAAGTAATTCCCATTAGTTCTGTACACTTAAAATAAAGTTACACTTAAATTGGATACAAAACATGGAGATTGAGTAAATATGCATGAGAAGCTGTTGTTTGACATAAGAACCTTCATAATTTAAAATGGGCCCTATATTGGAAAGTTCATTAACTCAGACTTTGATATTATGTATAAAATACATGTTTTGCAATAGTTGTATGCATATAAAATATTTTTATATTTGGAACTTATATTTTTGTAATTTGAAAATGAAACAAACATTTTTGATTGAACATTTTTATAATTTCTGATTTAAATAGGATTAAAATTGTCTTGCAGATAAACATGTGACTTCAGTTGTTATGAACATATTTATTTATTTTTTATTTATAATTCGATTTATATTCACCGCTCCATCTCCCCCTAGGGAACATATTTCAGTTAATTTGATGAAAGCCAACAGCTATAAATTTATAACAATAAATCTTGAAAGCCAGAGGGTGGTAGGATTTTGTCTTTGTCATATTCTTTTTTATTTATAAAATGCATATTCTGCATGCTCTTTTTTTAATGAAAAATGTTATAGCAGAGAACACTTTATTTCCTTTATATTGTCTGTTGTAACACACATTAACCTATTGGAACTAGTTTTAATAATCTGACTCTTTTGTGAGTGACAATCACAAAAGAGTCAGATTATTAAAGTGTTTATTATTAAAGGGATATTCAATGGAAGAAAAAGTAAAATATTTGGGAGTATATTTATGTTGGGGTTTGATAAACCCAGGAATTTACTTCTAGATATAAATTATACAGAGAGGCTTGATTTCTAGGTAAAAGGTGAAATATTCTGCACAGTCACCCAATTAGCAGCCATTGTTGTAGGAATGATGTGTCATGTGTGACTCATAACAACAGGTGCTTAGAGTTAGGTTGGGTGTGGTGAATAACGAGATTGACCTATAATGTGATTGGTCAGTTTGACTATAAAAGCAGAGATATTCTGTATTCCATTTTATTCCCATTTTACCTCGTGAAAGCTGTATCGTTGATGGTGTATCATTTGTTACTTGTGGAAGTGATCTGTAAATACGTATGTATATAAAGTAAATAGGATATTTGATATAACTTCTGTTTGGAGTCTATTTACTGCATAGTACTTGGATCACTGGTGCCTAGGAAAGAGGCAGGCCGCTCCATCTCCGCGCGCTCCCTCTGACAGGGTTATGGGCCCAGAGGCGGCAGAGACGCCATAGACGACGGAAGGCTTTGCACTGGCTGTGGATCGGTGGATCGTGTGCAGTCTGTGAGCTGGAAGCTTTGGAAGCCTATCCAGGAGTCGTGTGGCTATTTGGAGTGATTTGGAGCTTTAACAGGTTCCATGCCTGTGTGTGTGTTTTTTCTCCTACGCTTGTTTTACAGCTGGAGGATATTCTGATAAGGTCTGTGTCTTTAATCATCGGTGTCTGCCCAGAAGGGGCTGAAGACAGATGAGCACAGCGAAGATGTTGCCGGCAGTCAGGGGAGGATTTCCTCTGGAAAGACTGAATGACAATAATTATTCGTCATGGGCATATAAAATGGAAATGTATCTTCGGCGTGAAGGGCTTTGGAGGAGTGTACTTTGCCCTGAACCAGACCTGGAAGATGAAGAAGTTGCTCTAAAGGACGATAGAGCATTGGCAAGCATAATTTTATGTCTGGAAGATAGCCAATTGTGTTATGTTAGAGACTGTCAGTTAAGGAGAGTACAAGACCCCCACCAACACAGGCAGGACAAGCCAGGGTATATAAACAGACAGCAAGTTCCACTCCCTTTTCGCACTGAAGATGTTGCCTAGCCTGGCAATGAAACGTCTGCATGAAAACAACAAGGCTCAGAGAGCACCAAAGACTCCCCAGTTCAACCCTGAGCTACAAATATTCTCTTTGATTGGTAGACTGTCAGTTAGCCTATAAGTGTTGGGAAGCTTTAAAGAATGTTTATCTAAGAAGCTCACTGTTATGTAAGGTTTTACTAACAAGGCAACAGTGTACTAACGTAATTAGTGCTAAGCAAAGCAGTGTTTCTGTTAAGGAATGTTCTGATAAGAAACTGAAGCCGAAGGCTAAGCTGAAAATTTCCAAGCCGGGAGAAGCTGCACAGCTGTCTTTAATTAGTTCAAGTGTAGAACAAAATTTAAAGGGACCATTTTTACTTGACAGTGGGGCTTGTCAGCATATAGGGAGTAACAGACAGATGTTTAATAGTTTTAGGCAGGCTGATAAAGATCATGTTACTCTAGCTAATGGAAGCATTGCATCTGTCACTGGTAAGGGATTTGTATATGTACCAGGGTTAAATATTGAATTATCAATGTTGTGTGTACCTGAACTGGAGTACAATATAATTAGTGTGTCACAATTGGATAAACAGGGTTATACTGTACAGTTTGGTAATAATGAATGTATTGTCATGAAGGATAACAATGTTTGTGGCAAAGGTATTTTGCAAAACTGTCTTTATGAAATAGTACAAGCCAGGAGAAGCAGCAGCCATCATGGTTTAGCTACAATTAATAAGCCAACACATGATTCATGTGCGCACCTGTGGCACAGAAGGCTTGGGCATCCCAGTTTCAAAGTGATTGAAAAGATGTCAGAAGCAAGTTCTGCAATGGAATTGAAAAAGTGCCAAGTGTATTTGGATTGCACAGCTTGTAAGGTTGCAAAGTCAAAGGTGTTTCCTGTGAGCAAATTCAGTGATAGGAAGTCACATAAATGTTTTGAATTAGTTCACGCTGACTTAATTGGTCCATTACCAGCTTCAATAGGGGGTGCTAAATATGTTTTAGTCATTGTAGATGATTACACTAGATTTGGGTTCTGTTACCTATTGAAAGCTAAAAGTCAAACATTTGAAAAGTTTAGAAACTGGGTGCAGTTTGTGGAACGTAGGTATAGCACAAAGGTGTGTAGTTTACAAACTGACCGGGGTACAGAGTTTCTGAGTGGGAGTTTTCAGCAATGGCTCGGTAGAAGGGGCAGTGTGCATAGGAGAACTAACCCACATAGTTCAGCTGAGAATGGCGTGGCTGAACGTAGGAATTTGGCATTGCAGACAGTGAAGGATTCACTCATTGCTGACTCAGGGTTATCAAGAGGATACTGGGGAGAGGCAATATTAACTGCTAATTATTTAATTAACAGGTTATGGAGTGTATCTGTAAACCAAACTCCGTATTATATGTTATATGGCAAGAAGCCACCATTAGCTCATTTGAAGGTGTTTGGGTGCACTGCCTATGTTCACGTGCATAAGGAGGTACGTAGGAAAGGACAGGCAAAAGCACAGAAGCTTACGTTTGTGGGGTATGAGCCAGGGACCAAGGGATATAGGTTCACTGATGGCAGGAAAGTTGTTATTTCTAGATCAGCAAGTTTTTGTGAGCATAGCAAGTGAGCACAGCAATTGGCAGAGATTACACGGGAGTAGTGAGGTATATCTTCCTAGTCAGGGACGTTTTGAGTTTTCAGAGCGGATAGAGGCCACTGATGTGATTAAGAAAGAAGAGGAATTAACTCCTAGTGTGCCAATGATGCAGGATGCTACAGAGTTGCGTAGATCTGAGAGAGTTAACAAGGGCATACCACCTCAGTGTTATACACCAGGTGATGTAAAAGTGTGTTTTATTGATTATGAACCTCGTAATTACAAGGACGTATTGAAGTTGCCACAACACGAGCAGAGTAGATGGAAAGCTGCTATGGATGTGGAAATGAAAGCCATTAATTCTCATAAGGTTTTCAAATCTACTAGGCTGCCTGAGGGGCATAGAGCAGTAGGCTGTAGATGGGTGTATAAGAAGAAAACCTTAGTGAATGGTGATATTCAGTATAAGGCTAGGTTGGTAGCACAAGGTTTTTCCCAGATAAAGAATCAGACTTATGATGAAGTTTTTGCACCAACGCTAAGAGGGGAGACATTTAGGTTTGCCTTAGCAATGGCAGCAGCTGGGAATTGTGTAGTACAGCATTATGATATCACAACAGCATATTTGCATGCTGATTTGAATGAAGAGATCTATATGATTGAAGCCCCAGGTTATGAATCAAAGATTGCAGGAAGGGTATACAAGTTGCAGAAAGCGTTGTATGGACTCAAGCAGTCGGCACGTTGCTGGAATCTTAGGTTAGATAAGGAATGACAAAGAATGGGATTCAAGTGTAGTATAGCTGACCCATGTCTGTATGTAAAGCAATGTGAAAACGATGAACAGATTTTGCTTTTGATCTTTGTAGACGATTTGTGTCTTATAGCGAAAGATCAAAGCAGGGTAATTGAATTTACTGAAAATCTGAAACAGCACTTTGATGTCAAAGATCTGGGAGAAATTAAGAATTACCTAGGCATGGGTATTCAGAAGGTTGATGGGGGTTATGTTCTAGAGCAGCGGAAGAAAATTGAAGCACTGCTAAGAGAGAACAATATGGAACAGTGCAAGGAAGTTCCAACCCCGATGACAACAGATTTTGTCATGACAGAGACTGGAGACGATGAACAAACTTCATGTGATCAAGAATATGTGATCAGTCAATAATTGGAAGTTTATTGTATTGTATTGTATAGATTTGCAATATTGTCCATCTGAGTGTAATGTAGCAGATGTGATGACAAAGCCTCTAAGTATAGATAGACATAGGATGTGTATATCTCAAATGTGTATGTCTTCTATTCTGTACAATTAAATGTAATATCTATTGTAAATTGAAGGGGTGTTGGGGTTTGATAAACCCAGGAATTTACTTCTAGATATAAATTATACAGAGAGGCTTGATTTCTAGGTAAAAGGTGAAATATTCTGCACAGTCACCCAATTAGCAGCCATTGTTGTAGGAATGATGTGTCATGTGTGACTCATAACAACAGGTGCTTAGAGTTAGGTTGGGTGTGGTGAATAACGAGATTGACCTATAATGTGATTGGTCAGTTTGACTATAAAAGCAGAGATATTCTGTATTCCATTTTATTCCCATTTTACCTCGTGAAAGCTGTATCGTTGATGGTGTATCATTTGTTACTTGTGGAAGTGATCTGTAAATACGTATGTATATAAAGTAAATAGAATATTTGATATAACTTCTGTTTGGAGTCTATTTACTGCATAGTACTTGGATCACTGGTGCCTAGGAGAGAGGCAGGCCGCTCCATCTCCGCGCGCTCCCTCTGACAATTTAACATCTAAAAATGTTTAAGAATAATTATATTCCACTTTGGATAGATATTAAAAAAAATTGGATCAATGGAAAAAATTACAACTATCATTGTTAGGTAGAATTTCAGTAATTAAAATGAACATTTTGCCGCGAATTTTATATCTTTTTCAAACATTACCTATATTAGCATCAGAAGAACCTTTTAAACAATGGCAACGGGACATTTTTAAATTCATTTGGCCAGGAAAAAAACCAAGAATAAAATACAAAGTCTTGCAAGACTCAAAAGAAAGAGGCGGACTAGGTCTACCGGATTTGAAATTATATTATGCTGCTTGTTGCTTGGTATGGATTAAAGAATGGATAGTTCTGAAAAATGAAAAATTATTGAATTTGGAGGGTCATGAATTAAGATATGGATGGCATGGATATTTGTGGTACGACAAAGTTAAAGTTAATGTGGACTTTAAAAATCATTATATTAGAAGGTCATTGTTAAGAATTTGGAGTAAATATAAACAAACTTTATGTTATAAAAGACCTTTATGGATTTCCACGCAAGAAGCATTTCATAGAACAGAAGTAAGAAATAAAGATAAATGGCTGACTTATAAGGACTTTTTAAAGAAAGAACAAGGACAATATATAATTAAAACAAAAGAAGAACTTGCTCTAGAAGGATATACATTCCAATGGCTTTCCTATATGCAACTTGTAGAAAAATTTAAATTAGATAAAAAAAATTTGAATTTGAACAAACTAAATCAGAATTTGAGGTACAATTATGTGAGACAGATGATCATTTAATTGCTAAAATGTATAAATTATTGCTAAAAGGAGAAATGGTAGAGGAACAAGTTAAAGATTGTATGATAAAATGGGCAAAAAATATTGGACATAATATACAAATGCAGCAATGGGAAGATATGTGGAACAAAGGGTTAAAATTTACTTTGTGCTATAATTTGAAGGAAAATTTTTATAAGATGATGTATAGATGGTATATGACCCCATAAAAACTTGCTAAAATGTATGGGAATGTTTCCAACTTGTATTGGAAATGTAAAAAAAAAGGGGGTCTTTTTACCATATGTGGTGGACATGTGAAATTGCAAAGAAATTTTGGACTCGGATACATTCATTGATGCAAAATATTTTACAAATTCGAGTCCCATTTAAACCGGAATTATTTTTATTGGGAATATGGGAAGAACAAATAGGAAAACAATTTGTAAGAATTATGCAGTATATGATTACAGCAGCACGACTTGTATATGCCCAAAATTGGAAAAATCAGATTTTACCTACGATACAAGATTGGATGTTAAAACTGATGGATATGGCAGAAAATGACAAATTGACATGCTTATTAAAAGAAAACTCAAACTGTTACTTTCTTAAAGAATGGAAACCATTAATGGACTATTTGCAACATGCAGGTGGGGCGAAGCTTATCTGGGGTTTTGAAGACTAAAATATATATGGATTGATATATTGGACAGGAAATGTTTTTGTATGTTATATATAGAGCTAGCATGTAAGATAATTTTTTTTAATTACTAAGACCAGAGATAAATCGGAAGTTGACTAATTCCTATGCTTTATCTTTTTCTTTTTTTCTTTTCTTTTCTTTTCTATACACTTTTACTTCTTTACTTGATTTGTATTTCCATTTCTTTTTCATTTTCATCTTTTAACTATGTATATTAAAAACTCTAATAAAATTTGGAAAAAAAAAGAATCCAGATTTTGTCTGTTCCCCCTCCACATACACATATACACTATTGCTGTTTGTGCCATATTACATTCTATCTAGGAAAATTCTCAGACCCCAAGATTTTGTGGGGAGAAAGACTAAAGTGGATTAGTTGGTAACAATCAGATGTCTTGGTTTATATGAGAGAAATGTTTTCCAATATAATCCAAAGAGATTATACAACATTTATCTGTTGTATTCAGTAATATTCAGTAGATGTGCCAATTTAATCTCTGTGTTGACAGATTGAACTCAATCTGTGGAAATAAAAAGAGTTGATTTCCTCTGCCTTTTCAGCCACCTACCTACTTTACTCCTATGCGTTGGAAAGAAAGAAGAGTTTCACAAGTTTCATTGGCTTGATTTTGGATTTCACCTGAAGATTTTAATGTCAAATTATACTAAAAGTATTTAGATAATTTTAGATAATGTTTGTCTTCCACATGATAAGCTATAATAAGACATTAACAGAAAACTAATAAGAAAAAGTAGAATGGGGCTTTCTGAACTCCTCTCCAGTACTGTTCCCAATCACTCTTCCTCAAATTTCTTTTAAGGAGCAGAGAGTTCTTAGGAAAGGCCCAGAGTTCGCACAAACTTTATCTGTTTCTTTTCCCCACCCCCACCCCCATCTCAGGCGTTCTTAGAGCTTGAATAAGCTTATCAAGTTTAGATTGGATGTTGTTTAGGGAAACAAAAATGGCCACAACTGTGGAACCTGTAACTAGACAAAGCTCTCCTACAGCCTTTGGGATGGTCTATGAAGAGTGATTATCGTGTGACCTTTCCTTTCTATTCCTTCCAATATTTCATGGCTGATGGCAACTAGAACTATAACAAATCTTGTTTGGTGATAATGGAGGTGGGCAAGTGTTGTCTTTCCTCAACCTCCTTCTGAGAGGAAGTAGCGACTTCCTTTCTCAAGGTAGCAAGCTTGTTCTTAAGTAAAGGAGTACTTACAACTCTGTGAGAATCATGATGTGGTAGAAGAGAGACAATTGCTTGTTGTTTCCCTACCTTCTTTTGTTGCTTCCCCACCTTTTTTTTTTTTTGCCCTGTTGAATATTGTCTGGGCTATTTCTCAGTCCCTTCTTTCCTTTGGTGGTCATTTCCAAAGTAATCTATTTTAGTTCTTGGCATGGCTTTTTCTTC
This sequence comes from Charina bottae, assembly GCA_023362775.1. Taxonomy (NCBI): domain Eukaryota; kingdom Metazoa; phylum Chordata; class Lepidosauria; order Squamata; family Charinaidae; genus Charina; species Charina bottae. The sequence goes on along the minus strand of JALMGJ010000001.1, from coordinate 81,367,367 downwards.
CCTTCATAGTGTGATTGTCTCTCTTCAAGCTCCTGTGGTCCTGGATGCAAAAGTAATAGCCAGTACTAAGCTTCTCTGCTCTTCTCTCCTATTATCTTGGGGTTTATTGGAAGTCTAATCCAGGATTATTTGTGCAAGTGAGTCTATTAGTGGATTGGTGACTAATCCTCCATCTCAGAACTCTGCTGATTCACTCCAGGCCTTCTGAGGGAAAATGGGGAGCTTAAGAGGATAGGGAGTTGAGGAAAATCCATTGCATGAGCAGCATTTTCAAGGTACTACCTAGTGTCCTCTGTTTTATCTAGTTTACAACTGCAGATTCTTCTAATGCTTCACTGATACTGAATAATGATAATAAGGAATGCTTATTATCAAATATTTTCTATTTAGATGTTAGTGTTCTGAAACTGAAAATTATGTGTATATTATTTTAAATCCTGTGTGTCATATTCACTTTAGAATATATGACCTTTCTGGTACTGAATTGTAGAATTAGGAATATGCAAAAGTTGTCCATTGTCAAACTGCTTCCAGTCAGGAGACTTGTTTCTGGAAACTGCAAAATCCCAGTATAGCATGGTCCAGGAGGAAGTTCAGTATAGTCCAGAGGAAAATGGAATGTCCCAGAGTTCTTCAGAGCATTCCATTCCCACATCAATTAATTTTGCACATCCCTTGTTGAATATTTAATCTAACTTTCATTAAATACAGGTGTTAATATGAAACTGGATCCAACGATAATACTAAATGGCCATGAGATTTATAAGCTAATAATTTGCTATTATAATTGGAGGAGGAACGGGAATGTCTTAACATGGAGAAAATATTGCTTTTGAAGGAGTCGAAATCAATACTTCTCTGCTCCCAAAAGTAATCTATAATGAAATTCTATATAGTTGGTTGTACATCTGCAGGGAAGATAGACCAAAGAGCTATTCTTAGAGAACAGTGAAGTGTGTGAATAATGTACAGTATATAAATCTTCCCAACCTGTTGTATTACTTAGGGACCCAACTATCATTAATGGGCCAGTGCACAAGCTCCACTACTATTTAAAATAACTAAGTAAATAAATAAAAACAGCAGCTTTGGTAGAAAACAATCAGGAACAGAGATTTGAGGAATCCAGAGTTTAAACCTTTTCTTCCTCTTGTGTGTTTGCTTTCAAGCTCTTTTTCAGGCCTGAAGTACTTTTGAGGTGCCAGCCTGAGCCAGAGTTACTCCATCTTGCCCTGCCAAGGATCTTCCCCTCATTGTCAGAAAGAATAAATTGAAAAACAACCTATGTGCAGGGAGGGAACATCCTTGCTGAACTAGCAACGGGGGGTTTCTCTAAGCAGAGGAATGTTACCAAGGGAGGCATATCTTGTACTGAAGCTTGAAGTTTATTGATGTATGAATGATTTGTAACTTCTGCAATCTTGTGATTATTGTTGAAACTGTATGTTGAAACTATAAGCAAAATCATATATAAGCCCACCCATCCCATTGAGGTGTGTGCTGGCTTTGGGAGATTATCCCCTTGCACCTTTCTTCTGTGCAGAATAAACTTTTGCAATCTCTACTTTCTGTGTTTGTTGATTGGCTATTTGCACGCCAGGCCAACGAGCCCATTTCAGGGACAACACTTTGACTTAACAGAAGCAAATCAGGAAAGCAAAACCACTAGACGGAAAGAATTAAGCAATATTTCAGCCCATTCTTGATCACTGCTTTATTTTTATTATTTTAGTGAATCTATTATGGCTTACTGGTGCAGTTTCCTTTCTTTGCTTATTAACTGGAATGTAAAATAAAGCCGCCTTATATTTTTAAATAAAATATTTCTGTTTTGTTTTTTAGTGAGGAAAAAACTGAACAGTTGCTGGATTGTAAACAAGAACTTGAACAGATTGAAACTGAATTGAAGCGACTGCAACAAGAGGTTTGTGAATGCAAGATCACGGTTTAGACTACTATGCTGAGATGAAGTATAGTTGCTTGGGTTTATCAGTTCAATTAGTGATACATATTTCAAGCAGTGAGTCTAAATTAAGCAGGTTTCAACTAAATAATGGCCATAGGATCTTAAAATCATAACATTACTGGCATTGACCAGTGTATTTGTTGCTTTCTGGTTTTTGTTTTTGTTTTAGGAATCTTTAATGTATTTAAACTTGGCCAACCAATGTTCATGCAGGAAAGGAGGCATCTCTGTTGGATGCAGTTTCCATCAACTTTTATTTATACTTCTTGGAGAATTTCAGGAAAGAGTCAGTTGACAGTATTTATACACATTCTTTTTCTCTACAAGCAGATCACTTCCTATATTATATTTTTTCTCATTATCAGAACTAATATAATGTATATGAACACTAAAATAAAACATTCTAACTTATTAGATATTTGAACTGCACAATTCAAGAAGCAGGTAAAATATAGCTAAATGAAAAATATATTTAGGAAAGCATATAATTTTGAATATTACATAAATTGCTTAAATTTTAATATTATTTATTTATTTAATTTTTATCCCGCCTTTATTATTTTTTATAAATAACTCAAGGCGGCGAACATACCTAATACTCCTTCCTCCTATTTTCCCCACAACAACACCCCTGTGAGCTGAGTTGGGCTGAGAGAGAGTGACTGGCCCAAGGTCACCCAGCCGGCTTTCATGCCTAAGGCGGGACTAGAACTCATAAATACGAATTAGGGTTCCTAGTTACAGTGTTTCTATAAAATCTGTTCCATAAGAGTAAAATCAATGCTGAGCATGTCAATATGAATGTTCTTGAAGTTTTTAATTGAAAAGATGTTACAAAACAGTATGCACCAATGTTGTGGCTGGCAAGAAACATTTGTTATAGGAATCCACTTACATATTGTGTTACTTATTGTATTTTGTATTCTGAATAAATGCTAATGTTATATTATTTCCTTACTAATTTCCTCTCTTCCATGCACACTGACTTCTGTGTCATTGCATGTTAATAGATGTTATTCTTATCTTCTGCAAAATCACTTTTTTCATAAACACAAAAATATATTTTGTCTTATTTGCTAGAATATGAATTTACTTTTGGATGCCCGATCTGCCAGAGTGTATCGGGATGAACTTGATGCTTTCAGAGAAAAGGCAATCCGGGTTGACAAGCTTGAAAGTGAACTTAGCCGATATAAAGAAAGGCTACATAATATTGAATTCTACAAGGCTAGAATAGAGGTGATTAGAAATTATAAATTTATGTTAAATGTATATCCATTTTTTACTGATTATGTTTCTTACATGAGTTGAGGTGTTGTTTGATTAGAGTTCTATGATTATGCTGATCTTGTTTTAGGTTATAGGCCTAAAAATATGCATTTTCCTATTAGTAAATAATGTTTTTCTTCAGCTGTAAGTAAATGCAAATTTAAATGCAAATTGGAAAGAGCTGATTATAATCAACAATGCTATCTAGACCTGTGTGGCTGTTGTTCATTTGTAAAACATCTTTTAATATGCTCCAGAGAAGGCAAATTTTAATATGCTCCAGAGAAGGCAAATTTTCAGAGAATGCTGTTAACACACGAGGCATTTGCAACAAGGGGCATTTTGCACCATTGTTCAATAGTTGTTATCCATTCATTCATTAATTTATTTAACCTGTGGGAATTTTGAAGTTCAGTTTTGAAATATGGTTCTCTAAATCCAAAGAGTATTTATTGGATTAGTTTTGGCACTAGATTTACAATTATGCGCTTAGTATTTTATTCTGTCAAACATACTTTTTCTTACATAGTCATGTACATTTATGTAAAATATAACCAGTAGTTATTTCATTTTGTTTGGTGTGTGCCATTTTAATTGGGGAGGGGGGTTGCTACTTTGTTTCATATTTGATTGTGAGCTTCATATTTCTCACTGATTATTGTAGGAGCTAAAAGAAGATAATCAAGTATTGCTGGAAACAAAGACGATGTTGGAAGATCAGTTAGAGGGAACCCGAGCCCGTTCTGATAAATTGCATGAATTGGAAAAGGAGAATCTGCAGTTAAAGGCTAAACTCCATGATATGGAGATGGTGAGCATACAGGATGAGATCACAGATAGTCGCTTTTTAAAACAAAATTACAGGTAGTCCTCACCGACGGTAATTGGGAAGGGGAACTCCATCGCTAAGCAGTGCGGTGACCATGCCAACTTAACAATAGCAGTTCCCGCAGTCCCAGTTGCCATTGTTAGGCAAATCCTGTGCAATCGCAGTGTTCCGTGGTCACGTGATTGCCATTTGTGACCTCCTGCTGGCTTCCCCATTGACTTTGCTTGTTGGAAGCCAGCAGTGAAGGTTGCAAATGGCGATCACGTGACTGAGGGATGCTGCGACGTTGTAATTGTGAACCGGTTACCAAGCGCCTGAATGGCAATCATGTGACTGTGGGGATGCTGCGATGGCCACAACTACAAGCACCAGTCATAAGTTCCCCTCGTTTAGCACCATCGTAACTTCGAACAGTCTCTGGACGAGTGGACATTAACTGAGAACCATCTGAGATAGTCCTTGGGTTATGACCATTCGTTCAGCGACCAAAGTTACAATGGTGCTGAATGAGGGGGACTTGTGACCGGTCCTTGGAGTTCCAGCCGTCGTATCGTCCCCGCAGTCATGTGATCACGATCCGGGCACTTAGTGCCTGGCTTGCGATTACAACATCACAGCAAGCTGTGGTCACGTAATCACGATTTCTGATGTTCTCTGTCGGCTTCCTACAAGCAAAGTCAATGGGGAAGCTGGCAGGAAGTTGGAAGTTGCTCCTTGCCCTGTTGCTTTTTTGCCCTCCTGCGCTCCAGAGAGCCTGCACCCAGCACCCCCACATAGCACTCGCACACCCACCTGCGCTCCGGAGCACATGTTTGCAGCACTTCCCCACCCGCCTGTAGCTCTCACCCTCAGATCTCACCCGCCGGCCTGCTTGCCTGGGACTCCCACCTCTTCCCGCTTAGTGACCCCCACCGTCCTGGGGGTATGAAGGCAACTGGGACTGTTGTTAAGTGATGCAGTCACATGATGTCATGCTTTACAACAGGAGTGTCCAACCTGCGGCTCATGGGCCGCATGCAACCCAGAACAGTTAGCAATGCAGCCCGGCCCAGTCTGGAATGAGCCTCCTGTCCCCACCGCCATGCCAGACTATGGAAGAGGCTGGCATGGCGCGAAAGGGGAATCCCAGCCGGAGCTTCCGATTGGAGGCAGCCTGGAAGAAGCCTCTCCACCAATTAGCGTGCAGCAAAGGAGGGCAGAGGCGGGCTGAGGAGCACCCCGCCAATCAGCCTCCCCTCGCTGCTCTTCCGAACCGTCCTGCCTGAGGGAGGAGGAGCGGGCGGTGTGTGAGCCAGCCACGGAGGAGGAGGGGAGCAGTGGCAGTGCGAGCAGGCCGGGGGTCGTGAGGGGGCGGGCGGCACGAGGTTGTGGCGGCCGAGGCGCAGCAACGGTGCCATCTGGGTTGGGAAGATGGCACCGGCGGCAGCACGTGCGTGTGGTGAGGGTTTTCGCCTCCCTGCCGCTCAGTGCGTTTTTTTGTGGAACCGAGGGCATTTTTGGGGTCCCCGGAGCCTGCCCTTTCAAAAGGGCACCCCAGCGGGGCGCAGGGCGGACTTTTCCTCCCCCCTTTTGCTCCCCGTGGTTTTTTCGGCCCCTACCGGGGTAGCTTGGGCACGCCTCTGCCTCCCTGTCGCACAGCTGATCGGTGCGGAGATTTTCCACCCCGGGGCGCCCCCCCACCGTCACTTTTTGCGGTGATCCGAGGCTTTTTCGCCTCACGACAGTGACGCTCTGCCAAGAAAAGCTGCAGTCGTGAGGCGAAAAAGCCTCGGATCACCGCAAAAAGTGACGGTGGGGGGGCGCCCCGGGGTGGAAAATCTCCGCACCGATCAGCTGTGCGACGGAGGCAGAGGCGTGCCCAAGCTACCCCGATAGGGGCCGAAAAAACCACGGAGAGCAAAAGTGGGGAAGTCCGCCCCGTGCCCTGCCGGGGTGCCCCTTCGAAAGGGCAGGCTCCGGGGACCCTGAAAATGCCCTCGGTTCTGCAAAAAAATGCTGCTTGGAGCGGCAGGGAGGCGAAAAGCCTCGTTGGCAGCACCTGCCGGAGGGGCAGGGTTTGCAGGCGGGAGCCAATCGCATGGGCCGGGGGGTGGGGACCCCTAGAAATAAAGGGCACAATAAATGTAATGCTCCCGCCTGCAAGCCCCGCCCACCGGCACACGCAATTGGCTGCTGCCTGCAAACCCCGCCCCCCGGTCCTTGGAAAAATTATATATTTTATGTGCGGCCCAAGACAATTTCTCTTCACTCAATGTGGCCCAGGGAAGCCAAAAGGTTAGACACCCCTGCTTTACAACCACATTGCTCAGCAATGGAAATTCCGGTTCCAATTGCTGTCATGATCCGAGGACTACCTGCAGAAAAATATAGAATGGCATTAAGTGACTTGAAGACTGAAAGAAAAATTGATGGGGAAAATAACTTTTCTGTAGCTTTTTATGGCTTCTTTCAAAGTAATGTTTCTTTTAAAATAGCAAATAGAAAGTTTAACCACTGCCCTTTTACTGTTGTGTATTATGAGTGGCTGAAGCTCACTTGTACTTCAGATTAAGGTTTTTCCAAGCTCTACCAAATGATAAATATAATGGATGCCTTTTTTGACTGAATTATGTAACTTCTAAATTCTTACTTACTGAAAAAAATTAAATAGTTTTGTGATATTCAGGGTGTTTTCATAGTGTCCTAGTTCCTTATATTTTATAAGCATTGTATGTGTGCATTAGATTTAACTCTTGTTTTGTGCTGCTGATAACTTATTCCAGTTTCACTAACAAATTTGAAGATTCAGACAGTAGAATTTGGCTAAAATTTGGTTACTGAAATATATGTGGTTGCCTTTTGAGAGGAAGTTTTAAAGAAAGTTTATGTGAAACTACATTTAAGGAACGTGATATGGATCGGAAGAAAATTGAGGAACTTATGGAGGAAAATATGTCATTAGAAATGGCTCAGAAGCAAAGTATGGATGAATCACTGCATTTGGGCTGGGAACTTGAACAGATAAACAGATCATCAGAAGTTTCTGAAGGTAGCTAAAGCTATACTTATTTGTTGTTCAGATGGGAAATGAGCAGTTTAATATTCCAGATTCTTTAAAGACTGGTCCAAATATTTGTCAATTATTCTTAGAGGGGACCCAAATATATAGTCATTTGAATATAGCAATATCCAGACTGGTTCATTCAGAGGTATGCTGCTTCCTAGTTTTAGTTTATATTAGCATATTTTAATTTTATTTATTGTTTATTTAATCAATTTGTATGGCCACCCATCTCAACGAGTGAATCTGGGCGGCATTTTTCAAATGTGGACTTCACCTGAGAAAGTGGATGCAGCCAATCTCACAGCAAGTTAAATGAAGCATCCGTTACACATTATTGATCTTGTTTAGGTTGAAAAGTTATTTTTCAAAATAATTTGTGGAGTCTTTACTAAGTGGAAATAGTGTCGAACAAATGAGAAATGCCCAAGTCAGTTTATTTCTTGCAGTATATGTTTTAACATCCATATTGTCATATCCGAAGGGTAATTGGTATATCTTCCTCAACAAATAAATCTTAGATTTAAGCCAAATTCTGCACATACTAGATTCTGTATGAACTTGCAGCTTCAGACCTTAGGACCAGAGTATAAATAAATTGTCTTATATTAATATGTGTGATTCAGGATAATCTTCATATATATAGTTGTGTTTCTGATTAATAAAAATGGTGGTCCTTGGTCAACACTCAGTGCTAATTAGGTTTAATTTTCAGGTTGGGAAAATTTTTTACTAAAGTAATTATTTAGATTTGGTATTTATATTTGTTTTTGGAAAAAAAATTATTGCTGAAGCTCTGTCCTTTTCTTCATACAGTAGCAAGTGATAGGAATATATGAAGTAGGGACTGTTGCTGTGACCCCTTGGAATGGTTATGACTAATTATATATAAGTAATAGTTTAGATAACAAATGGGCAATCTACCATTTTTACCTCCTATTTTAACTCAACAGTGCCACAGAAGTCACTTGGTCATGAAGTGAATGAACTAACATCAAGTAGATTATTAAAACTAGAAATGGAAAACCAAACTTTATTAAAAACAGTAGAAGACTTACAAAATGCAATGGGTTCTGTAGAAGGCAGTAACTCAAAACTAATGAAAATAGAAAAGGAAAATCAAAGGCTAAGTAAAAAGGTATGTTATTTTATGATGCTAAGTTAGGAAGATGTTATATCCAAGTGTATATTTTATAAATTTAGCTTTTCTAAATATACTAAAAGTAACAGTATCTCAGTGCTGCTACCATAAGCTTTATTGTGTCTGCCCATTCCTGATTATCCCATTGCAGATAACAATATTCAAATCAGTAGAAATCCTGTCCATTTTACTGTCTGTGCTAGTGGAATAGTATTTCATTTTTTTCCTGGGATTTTGGTACAGATTTTTTTTAAAAATGGTATCTGTATTCATTAGGACTTTCCCATAATATACAGTTTTGGGGAGAATATAGAGAAGAGAAGGAAGAGAATACATTGGGTGGGAGTGAATGAATGTTTGCTAATGACTTACCTAATGAAGGTAAGTAACAGAATCTGTGAATATTTATTGTGATGGAGGATTATAAGGACTGAATAGAAAGGATAATAATGGAGGATTATAAGGACTGAATAGAAAGAAGACTGCAAGGTGGATGATAGAGGAATTGAAGTTGGGATATGGACAATTACAGCCCCAGTCACTTTTTTCTCCTTGTGGGCATCTTACCCATGGTCCTGTTCTCCCAGTGGCTCTCTTTAAAGTTCTTTTTTTAATCTAATCTTTTTGCTACATCTCATGGAAAGAGGTAGATTTTTGTGTAATTTTTAAGCAGAAAAATATAAGTGTCTTTGCTCTGTTCCCATATAAAATTTTAACATAAGTGACAATAAAAATACAAAAATATTGTATGTAAAGCAATCCTTTATCTTTTTATCTTTTAAGTATTGTATATTAAAACATTTGGTAGTTTTTGTTGATAGGTTCCTTTAGGCACCTTTCTTTCTTAATGAGGAAACGGCATATGACACATCATCTTAGTTGCAATTTTTCTTGTATTAATATTTCATTTCTGATAGACTTTTGAAATAGATTTTTTGTTGTTGTTCAGTCGTTCAGTCGTGTCCGACTCTTCGTGACCTCATGGACCATAGCACGCCAGGCCTTCCTGTCCTCCACTGTCTCTCGGAGTTTACTCAAATTCATGTTCGTTACATCGGTGATGCTATCTAACCATCTCATCCTCTGCCGTCCCCTTCTCCTTTTGCCCTCAGTCTTTCCCAGCATCAGGGTTTTGAAATAGATACACATTATTTAATCAGTTCCTTCAAAAAGCATATAGACTTGAATTTTATTATATCAAAATTTAAATTTGATGAATTTCCCTACAGCTGGAAGGACTTAAGAATGAATTTACTGAAGAGAAACAAAGTCATCAGAGTAGTCAGAATCTTTGCAAAGATCTTATGAAAGAGAAAGCACAGCTTGAAAAAACGATTGAAACTTTGAGAGAAAATTCAGAGAGACAGGTAATATATACAGATGTTTGTTTTATTGAGGTTTGTACATTTAAATAATAAGGGTTGTATTCTCTGGTGTTTTTCAATTGATAAAAGGCTCTTAATCTAACATAACTGGAAGAGGAAGATTTTTGTACAACCTCTTTTCTGTATAATACCAGCAATCAGCAACCTTTTATATTTTCAGAATTTAAGAACAAAAAGAAATGTTGTGCCCCAAATCTCACAGTATTGCAAAATCTTCAAAGATTGTGGTAAACTCATCCTGAAATGTCATGAAAGATTGGAATTCTCTCATGATATTTCTTTCATGTTTAAAGAAAATTAAACTAATGTTTAAAATAATATGAGAGGGTATGGGATTATGGATACCACCAGATGTTGTATTGCCACCCTCTGTGCTATTATAGTTTCAAGAAATCAACAAAGGTTGCATTGGTTTTTGCACTTCAGAAAAAAATTCTGCTGGAATGAAAAGATTTCCATCAGCAGTATTAATCAGATATTTTAGAATATTATATAAAATAAGTTAATCTTGGTCTAGTTTTCCTATTGTGCTTTTCATATGAATGGTTTTAATTTCTTTTTATTATTTATGTGTCTCTGTATTTAAATCTCAAATTCTCAGTTTCCTGAGAACTAGCCTTTTCCACACAGTACACAAAGAGGCAGGAGACAGAAATCATATGCATTAATGGTTAGCCTTTCTGTGAGCAGGCAGCCCTTCCCTTTGGGATCTGATTAACTAGAACCCAAGTGTATTCTTTGAAGAAACAAATGACTCAATTTGTTCTAAAGTGGGGGACAATCTGCCAGACCTACCTCACTATCTCTAGAGTGTGTGACCATTGGCTTTTCCTTCAAACAGAATAGTTCAACCATTTTTCTTGACTAACTCTTAAATTAGGCATATTCTTTGTCCAGACATTTTCTTCTCTCTCTCTTTTTTTTTGCTTAAGTTTATCAGAGTAACCCAAACACTTATAATCTTTGACAAAGAAGTCTTGCTTCCAGTGTTTTAGTTCTCTGACCTCAGTACTTAATCAAAGGGAAACCTTCCTGGTGATTTGTCTATGAAGGTTCTCAGTCATCCAGGTGGAATTGTCTGTAGCTTGAATCATGTCAACTGGATTTCTATTTTCTCAGTGGAAACGTTTCGCTCCTTATCCAAGGAGCTTCTTCAGTCTGAGCAAAGTTAGTAAGGGAATCCTAAATATGTTTCTAGGTAGCTGTGTGACCTTACACCTGGGCTAGGTCATGGTTATATTGAGATGTTATTTTAAGTCCTTTTATCATCTAAAGGAGGATCGTTAAGATCACCATGCTGCTGTTGAGCTTGTGAAATGGTCTTAATCTTCCTAGGCACAGAAGACAAAGCAGGGAGGATATTTTCCACTGAGAAAATAGAAATCCAGTTGACATGATTCAAGCTACAAAGAACTCCCCTAGTTTCTTGAAGTGTCTGCCCTCTACAAATTTGAAAATGAGCTATTTGGATTGAAGAGGGCATGTGGTGAGGCAGTAATATAACTGCCTCACTGCAGTCTGAAAGCTTAGCTTTATAATTTAGACTGTAAAATACATATTTTCAAATCTTAATTCTTAGAAGCCATTTATGTTATCTAAATACAAAATACCAGTAGCTGATTTAAACTTTCATTTTTCATTTCAATAAATTAGATTAAAATCCTGGAACAGGAAAATGAACACTTGAATCAAACTGTAACTGCACTTAGACAGCGTTCACAAATCAGTGCTGAAGCAAGAGTAAAAGATATTGAGAAGGAAAATAAAATTCTCCATGAATCTATCAAGGAAACAAGCAGTAAATTAAGTAAAATAGAATTTGAAAAGAAGCAAATGAAAAAAGAGTTAGAACATTATAAAGAAAAGGGAGAAAGAATGGATGAGCTGGAGAAAGAAGTTCATCATCTTGAAAAAGAAAATGAACTATTACAGAAAAGGATTACTAACTTAAAAATTACATGTGAAAAGATAGATTCATTAGAACAAGAAAATTCCAGTCTAGATGTTGAAAACAGAAAGCTGAAAAAGACTTTAGATAGTCTGAAAAATCTCAGCTTTCAGTTAGAGTCCTTGGAAAAAGAGAACGCACAACTTGATGAAGAAAACCTAGAACTCAGAAGAACCGTTGAATCTTTGAAGAGTACCACTATCAAGATGGCTCAGTTAGAACTAGAAAATAAAGAACTGGAAAGTGAGAAAGGCCAGCTACAGAAGAGCCTGGAGCTTATGAAAACATCTTTTAAAAAGACAGAACGTTTAGAAGTGAGTTATCAAGGCTTGGATATAGAAAATCAAAGGTTGCAGAAAACCTTAGAAAACAACAGCAAAAAGATTCAACATCTAGAAAGTGAATTACAAGAACTGGAGTCAGAAAATCAAACCCTACAAAAAAATCTGGAAGAACTCAAAATCTCCAGTAAACGCTTAGAAAAATTAGAAAAAGAGAATAAACTTTTGGAGCAAGAGACCACCCAGCTGGAAAAAGATAAGAAACAGCTAGAGAAAGAGAATAAAAGGCTTCGGCAACAAGCAGATATTATGGATAGCACATTAGAAGAAAATAATGTGAAAATAAGTCACCTGGAAAAAGAGAACAAGTCACTGTTTAAAGAAATTGGTGTATGTAAAGAAGCATCTATTCGCCTAAAGGAAATGGAAAAGGAAAATAAAGAGCTTGTAAAAAGAGCTACCATTGACAAAAAAACACTTGTCACATTACGTGAGGTAATGTTCACTTTTGCATGATATGCTCTGATTATGAAGGGGAATGTAGCTGTAATGTGTTAGTAATATATCAGTGTCATTTTAACAATTTACTAATCACAAATTAATTGTATTTTTATTTATTTAGTCTTAATATTAAAAGCTCTTTATAAACTCAGATTCAGAAAGATTGTTTAGCTGTTTTAAAGAAGACATTAACTTCGTACTATTCTATGTGCTTCCTGTATAAGGTGTACTGTATATCAGATTAATTTTGTTCTTTTTTCTTCTTTATCGAGACTTGTGAGTTCTGTGAGCACTTATACTTCGGTTCTTTCCACACTGGCTGCTTATGGCTATTGGGGGATTTCTTGGAAGGAATTTTTTAAAAAATTGAATAAATTGGCACTTTATTCCTTTATATTTCTGTTATACAGCAGTGGCCTTCCCCATGGCTCTTTTGTGACATATACAGTACAAGTTGGTCCCCTGCAAGATTAAGTAATAGCTTCCTCCTTGCTTTCTCAATTCTTTTGTTGCTTCCTTACATCTTGCTCTTAGTTAATTGACAAAGAGGGTGTACTGCTTTACTTCATGGTTTTTGTTTTATCCTGAAGTTACAGCTATTTTGCTATAAAACAACAGTAGAAACAATGAAAACAATACTGTAATCATCATTACACAGAAGCTACTTAACTGTGAGACCTAGTAATCAAACAACATCCTGCTGTGCTTAATAGTAAGAAATAATGGAGTCAATTTTTTTTAAAAAAAATATTAAATTAAAAGCACAGAGGTTTTTGGAAAGCCTTATTGGTGATTTGTCTGTCCACAATGAACAGGATAGTCTTGTAATATCTTTGACTCCATTTGGAATAAGTGATTTTAGTTACTGTAGTTATGTCTAATATAAGCTTATTTCACTTGGCTTTCTCTGTATATGAAGAAGTTTGGATCATTCTGAAAACATGAAGTAGGTTTTTATTAAAAAAAACATACTGGAATACTATACAGAGAAAACTAGAAAACAACCCTTTGGCATCTTTGTAGCCTAGATACTGTGAGCAAACAAAGGATAGCAATTTCAATGAAAAGGGCTACTGTGGAAGCAATCTTTGTAAACCACTGAATTGTTTCAGGGCATTCTGTAGATTATGATTACTACTTTTCTGGATTTTTAAAGTTTAGTTAAATGCCTGTCATTTCTATCTAATGGTAACTTTGTCATAGCAGAAAGCAGGGAATTTAATTTCTGTCTTTCAGTCCTATCCACATAGGTCCATGTGTAAGCTTGTGTAATTTTCATGAGGGTTCTAGATCCAGAACCAGAAGTTTGGGAGAATTAGCATAGGTAGAATGAAGAAGGTATGGAGGCATTGGTGTTAGGGAGGATTACAAAATATCAAGTATTGTAACTTATAGAAGTAAAAAAAAATTTCACTAAAGCAAAGACATTATTGGATATATAATTATATATCATACATTTTACTTTGTTCTCAACTGCTGTTCTACTAGATCTTAATGCAGTATAGTAGAGAGAGTGTGTGTGTGTGTGTGTGTTTGTTTGTTTATTTATTTGATTTATCACCACCCAACTCCCTCAAAGGGACTCTGGGCGGTTTACAATCTCACATGAACTCTAATACAATATAAATAGAGTCAAATAAACATTAAAATAAGCAATTTAAAAATACAATAAATATAATAAAATCAAGATGGTAGTAGCTTTTTTTAAAAAACATTGGAAAGGGCAATTCAAGGACCAACCTAATGTATTAGCCATCCCCAAGAGTGTATACTCTTCTTCCCGCCCCAGGCCTGCTGGCAGAGCCAAGTCTTGATTTTTTTCTGGAAGTCCAGGAGCGAGGGGGACTGTCTTAACTCTGGGGGAAGAATATTCCACAGGGCAGGTGCTACTGCAGAGAAGGCACGCTTCCGTGACCCCGTTAGATGGAATTCTTTAGCCGATGGGGTCCGTAGCATGCCTTCCCTGCATGACCGGATGGGATGGGACAATGTAATGGGGATAAGACGGTCCCTTAGGTAACCTGGTCCCATGCCATGAAGGGCTTTAAAGGTCATAACCAACACCTTGAATTGGACCCGGAAGCAAACTGGAACCCAGTGCAGCTCATGTAACAAAGGTGTTACATGTGTCCGATAAGGGACTTCCAAGATCGTCCGTGAGTTGAAAGTGGTTTGAAAGACATTATCACTTTTTCCATGTATACATCTTTTATACCAAACAAATTTGACAGATTTTGTACTGTTTAAAAAGTGATCAGATTAAAACAAGTATGAGTAATACAGGAATAATAATCTTTCTAGGAATCACTTTCTGAAAATCTATCTTTTTTGTTATAGCTGTAACAGATAGTAAATAGTGTCATTTGTTCAATCCATTGTTCTGTTTTAAGGATTTGGTGAGTGAAAAACTGAAGACACAGCAGATGAATAATGACTTAGAAAAGCTTACACATGAACTTGAAAAGATAGGTTTAAACAAGGAACGCCTCTTACATGATGAGCAGAGCACTGATGACAGGTATGAGCATGTAAAAGACTCTCTGGATTAGATTGGGGGATAACTCTCCATGATGTTTCTACCCAGTTGTTTTTCAAGGGTCTATTGTTCACATAGCTTGCCGAGAAAATATGCACTTCTTTCAGTCACCTTGTCAGATGTTATCATAAGAAATGCTGCAAATTAATAAAGAAATGAAGTTGTTCTAAGGTGTTTGTACAAGGATAGCAGAGAATATATCACATTATTTTTAATGGTGATGGTTTTAGGAATTTAGATTCTGGAGCCTAGTAATAAGAAAATAAATGGTTTTCATATAATATGTAGATAAAAGAAGCACAACCATTCTCTCTGAAAATGATTTTGACTGTCCTTAGCTTGCTATATCTGCAAATGTAATACCAATAGCATACAACCATCTGTTTCCTTTACTTGACGGTATATCCTGTGGAAATAAGGAAAAGATTGTTAAGAAAGGCAAAATTTCAGGTTCTGACTAGCTCTTCTGTCAATGTACTACTCAATTGAGAATAATAGTTGGTACTGCAGTCTGTTATTAGCAGAGATTAACATAATGATCATGGCAGATTTAGTATCTTGTATCTCTAAAGTTAATGAGCTTCATTATTTTATATCTTGCAACAAGCTTTCAGTATGCAGCCGCAAGGAAAATATCAGTGCTTTCCCTATTTTAAAATATATCTTCTATTATTTGTTCCATAATTAGCTTTTAATAACTGGGGAATTAGGTCAGAGTGAAGTGTGGGGAAAGCAAGTTCAGTATTTGGATGAGCGGTGGTATAGAGTATGTGGGGTAGTAAAGTGGAAATATTACATAAGACTGAATGCTTTAGTTTTGTTAGGTTAAATAGTTTCCATGAAAGTATGAAGTTTCAGATGCTTTCCCCCCCAAAATGTAATTACAGTACAGTATATTGTTTAGGAGAAAAGGAAACAGTTTCTTAATGTTTAAATCATTGGTGATCACTCGTAGCCGAGTAAGATTGTCTTCCAAAGGTAAAATTTTAACGGTGGATCCGTAAGTGGCTATAAAGGCCAATTCTGGATCCGCACAACCTCCCACAATGAGGGCATAGGTTTCCGGGTGGGAGACGGTCATGATGAGGGTTTGCCTGACGTGCCTTCCTTTTAGCTCTTTTCTCCTTTTCCCCCTGTACTCGTGCTTCTTCAAAGTCCATAGCGCCATTAATAAAGGCTGACCTCCAATTGAAACGCTCATGAGTTAGGGCTCCCCAGTTCTCAATGCTGATATTACATTTTTTTAAATTAGCTTTGAGAGTATCTTTGAATCTCTTTTGCTGTCCACCAATATTCCGTTTTCCATTCTTAAGTTGGGAGTAAAGTAGCTGCTTTGGAAGACGATGGTCAGGCATTCGAACAACATGACCGGTCCAGCGAAGTTGATGTTGGATGATCATTGTTTCAATGCTGGTGGTTTTCGCTTCTTCTAATACGCTAACATTAGTCCGCCTATCTTCCCAAGTAATTTGCACTCACTCACTCATTTAAACAATGTTTAAATAGTTTTATGGTGGATAAGACATTTGCAGCATGGTTGCACTTTTTAGAATGTATCTATTCTGTGTTTGTGGCATATACATCGACAAATGTATATGTTCTATTATTTGTATTTATATATGCAACGCTCCCTGCAAAGCCACTCACTACAGTTTACCACTTTCTAATACATAACAATCAAATCAAGCAAATTAAATGTTAAACATCATAAAACAATTATTGCCTTTAAAACAAAACTTAATACAAAATACAACACAAAAGCAAAAAGCCAACAGTATTAAAACCAGAACAGATTAAAAACAGCACCACTATGGAGGAAATGTTGAAATATGAAAATAGGTTTTCATATTTCTATAATACTGGGACTATCACTAAAAAGTCCTTGGCTCTAATAAATTCAAGTCTAGCTTTGAACACATGCAAGCTCCGGGGCCATTTCTCCATATAAGTGGGGCCTAGCCATTTAAAGGTTTGTGTATAATATGAAGCCCCTTGAATTTGATTTAGAAGTTTACTGAAAGCCAATGCAGCTTAGCCAGAAGTGGTGTAATATGCTCTGGCTATGATGCTTGACAAGAGCTTGGCCGGTGCATTTTATACCTGCTAAAATTTCCAGATCTCCTTCAAGGGAACCCCATGTAAAGTGCCATGCAATTATCTAATCAGGACTTAACCAGAATATAAACGATAAGATCTCTCAAGGAAAGGACACAGCTAGTAAATCATGTGCAAATGGGAATAGGTATGCTTCTCCAACATGCTGAACTGGGCAGTCTGGGACAACACAGAGTCAAGGATCATCTCCTAATTGCGCGCCTGATTCTTAAGGGGAAATATGCCACCACCTAAAAAAGAGAATGTCCTTTTCAATTGTTTGAGATCTGTTCTGACTACAGGACTGATAAACTTGTCTTGATTCAGTTTCAATTTGTACCTAATCCTGTGTGCAGTTCAGCCCAAGCAGGAGGCAACCATGAAGCCCAAGCCACCTCATAAGGATGGAAAGGTGATAATAGACTTGGGTGGTAAATATGATGGGGAACAGAATCAAACTCAGAGCAACCTTACAACATAAAAGCTTTGGAGTAGAACACTAATTCTCTAGTAGTGGTACTGTCTGGAACCTACCCTTGACAATGCTGTGCCCCTAGCTCCCTAAGGCAATGCTAAGGATACCATAGTTGATGGTATCAAAAGCTCTAGAATTCTCTAGGAGCACCAGCAAGGAACATTGCTCCTGTTCTCTCTCAATAGATTGTCCATCATGGAAACCAAAGTTGTCTCCATTCTAACCAGATAATCAATTCCAACCAGGAGCACTTGGAGTTGTCCTACCATCACTCTTAGCCTCCTTGGCCAGGAATGGTCAATTTGATACTGGTCTGTAGTTGTTAAAAAGGAAAGTATCTAACGATGATGCCTTCCAGAGAGGACATATCACTGCCTACGTCAGGGCAGATAGCACTTGTCCTCTGTTGGGGAAGATACTGTTAATAAAAAAGAACACCTTCCTCAACTGATCCCTTCCAGCACTGTGAGCCAAGAAGGGAAGTGAGTCTAACAGATATGTGGTAGTCTAAACTCATCCAAACATCCTGTCCACATCCCCAAGAAGTACATGTTGAAAGTGATCCAAAAACATAGAACAAGCGTGCGAGGTCTCCTTCCTAGTTTATTGCTAAAGGTGTCATATAAGCAGAGCTAGTTCAGCATGGTTGTTGACGTCCCTGAGAACAAAAAGCCTCAGGACCCTCAACCTTTCCTTCAAGACCAGTTCTGCCAACTCAGGCAGATAGACTGTCGGACAGTGGGGTACATGGTACACCAACAGATTCTTCAGACTGTCTTGTTCATCTTACTCCTGGTAAACACACTATGCACTCCTGATCTCTTACACCCTGGGGTTGGAATGGTAACTAGAATTTCTTGCAGTTATGGCAATTTCCCTGGTTTTTGTTCTCCTTCTCTTCTCTGCTCATGTATAGAGAAACTTGACAGGAGACTTTAAATCCTCATGACATCACCGATCTCTGGATGCCTTCTCTGTAATGGCACCTGCCTTATGGGACAGCCTTTCCCTGACAATGGAGAAAGGGACAGCCCTGACACTGCAGGCCTTGAAGAAGGCAATGAAAATTTGGGTTTTCCCTCAGACATTAGAGCCAGGACATTAATGGGGCTCTGGCATGGTTGTGTGTGATATATGGGTTTGAGACTTTTTATAAGGGCCTCAGGTTATTCTTTTTAATTTAGTTTTAAAATTATACTGTGTTTTAACTTTGCTTACCACCCAGAGTTTCACTGGTTAGATGGGCATCCATATAAATTTCTTTAAATAAATATTTCTCCCCCAACCATGTCTCTGCCGACCGTTCCAAGCTTTTTTGTTTTTTTGTTCAATTTGTGCGGCCGTCCATCTCAGCAAGTGACTCTGGGTAGCAAACAATCTTAACATAAATTTAAAATCGAAGAGAATAAAAACAAAGAGAATAAAAACAAAGTTCCATCATAAATACAAATATTAAAATACACAGCAGCCGAGGAGGATGTCACGATCAGTGGTTGTTAGTATAACCAGGAGACAGAACCCTTCACAAACTCGGAGCCCTAGGCCCGGGCACAAAACCAGACCTTTAGGACCTTACAGAAGGCCAGCAGGGTTGGGGCCATCCTAATCTCTGAAGGGAGAATGTTCCATAATGTGGGTGATACAGCAGAAAAGGCACTCCTCCTGGGCCCCACCAACCAGCATTCCCTGGCCAACGGGACCCGGAGCATGCCCATCCTGCTGGACTAGATTGGACAGGTAGAAAAAACTGGGAAAAGATGGTCCCTTGGGTTGGCCTTACCAACCCAGATTAAATCGACCAGGAGCCTTATTAAATCACCCAGTGTGTCTTATTCGCCACTGATGTGGCATTTACCAGAAAAAAGGGGTTGCTGATAACCCTCCCTCCTCACCTCTGATTGTAGGCAATAACTGCCAATATGTCAGGGCAAACATTGGAGAGAAAACGCTGAGTCGAGGTTTCAACTCTAGTTTCTTTATTATTTCTACCATACACAGAATCTTGCCGGACTAAAGGTTCCTAAACTGAGCAAAGGGGAAAAATAACCCTTGGGAATCTAGGGCGGTGCTAGTCTAACTCTGTTCCTCGCCCCCCCTCCGCCCCACACACTCCAAGCTGTGAGAACGCTTATCTGCCTGGAATGTGCTCTCTACTCCCTCAGCTCCCAATTCCATCACATCACCCCCCTCTTCAGGGGTGCATTCCAACACACAATACTCCATATTCTCTAATAATTGGTACAGGTCCCACTTCCCTTCCCCTATTCCAGTAGCTTCTAATCGGCCATCCCTCCCAAATCCCCCAAAACAACTCCACCTCCTGAAGTGATCTGTTCCCCCTACCAATAATAACTGCAATGGGGACAAAGAGACCTGTTCTTTATTTATCACACAACCAATTTTAACAGAACAGTTGTTGTTTATTCGTTCAGTCGCTTCCGACTCTTCGTGACTTCATGGACCAGCCCACGCCAGAGCTTCCTGTCGGCCGTCACCATCCCCAGCTCCCCCATGGTTGAGTCTGTCACCTCCAGAATATCATCCATCCATCTTGCCCTTGGTCGGCCCCTCTTCCTTTTGCCTTCCACTTTCCCTAGCATCAGCTTCTTCTCCAGGGTATCCTGTCTTCTCATTATGTGGCCAAAGTACTTCAGTTTTGCCTTTAATATCATTCCCTCAAGTGAGCAGTCTGGCTTTATTTCCTGGAGTATGGACTGGTTTGATCTTCTTGCAGTCCAAGGCACTCTCAGAATTTTCCTCCAACACCACAGTTCAAAAGCATCTATCTTCCTTCGCTCAGCCTTCCTTATGGTCCAGCTCTCACAGCCATAGGTTACTACAGGGAATACCATTGCTTTAACTATGCGGACCTTTGTTGTCAGTGTGATGTCTCTGCTCTTAACTATTTTATCAAGATTTGCCATTGCTCTCCTCCCAAGAAGTAGACGTCTTCTGATTTCCTGGCTGCAGTCAGCATCTGCAGTAATCTTTGCGCCTAGAAATACAAAGTCTGTCACTGCCTCCACTTTTTCTCCCTCTATTTGCCAGTTATCAATCAAGCTGGTTGCCATAATCTTGGTTAACAGAACAGAGACTCCCACAAAACAAAAATAATAACTTATAAGCACCCAGAAGGCAAAAGTTCTCTGCCATCAACTCTGTCTTATGTTTTATTTCTCTTAACCAAAACCGCAACAGTTTCTTTCACTGCATTTACAATCAACCTTGGCGTATCTTCTTCAGAACTTCAGAATTTTCCCACTCTGCATATAGTTCACTTTATCTGCCAAAAGCAGCAACTGTTTATAGATCCACAACCAGTAATCTTTTTCTGTCATTCTTTTTTTTCATGATACTTTGTCCCCACATCCAAACATCCATCTGCAGTTCACGCCGTCCAAAACATACTCATATCTTATTTTATACACATATTCTTATGTACAATTAAATCATCATGTTCTTATATAATAAGAGAGAATAGCTGTGTTATGTTTTGACAAGCAGAGTGTTTAGATGTGCAGCACCTTCTTTACCATATGTTATGACAGCAGACAAGCCAGAAATAGAAATCTTTACACAATGCCCAAAATAAATGTGGGTTCCTGTTTTGTTCTACTCAAACTAGGATTTATCAGTAAGAAAGAAAGCATACTCCTGGCTTATACTATCCTGGCTTGCTCAAAAGCAACAAATCAGGAGCTTCATGTTCAAGTTTCATGTGTCATATGAATCAGTCATTTTCTGGTTGTTTTATTTGCTTGGCTGAAAGAAAGAGAAAAATAATATACAGACAATAAATCAGGAATTCTAAGTTACTGTTTGTCTACCACTCCATGCACCTGATGAAGTGAGGTACAACTCATGAAAACCTATGCCTTTTAATAAAATTAGTTAGTTGGAAAAGGTGCAACTAGACTTCTCCTGATTTTTGACTACCATAGAATAACACAGCTCATTTACTATTTTCTGTAACTGTTTTTTTAAACAAACCATCGCACAATACTTTATGTCCTAACATCTAGAGCTCAAGATAGTAAAGAAAATATGTTGGATAATTGTCTTTTATATACTTTGGCAAAGCTTTTAGTTACAAAGATGAAATCAGGTTTTATATTATTTTACTTAGCATAGTTATTTATAATCAATACAGGAGAGCAGTTCTGACTATGGCACTAATCATATAAAAGGCTCACTAGCCATACACACACTTGTTAGTTTCAACAAGGTATTGATTTTATGGTTTCATTCTTAAAGATAAGCTTATAGCATTTTTTTCTTCTGATCTGCATCTTCTCAGTGTTATGGGGAAGAGTAGAGGGCAACATTTCTATAGGTATGTTGCAAAATTTTTCATACTTCTTTGGTATGCATTATACAATTATAAAAACTGTTCTTGTTCAGGAGGGTATAGTGTAGTAGTATAGCATAGTTTGAAAATGTAGTTGCAGATATGGCTAGTTTGAATATTAGGAGTTCTCTAGAAACCGTCTCCATTATATCTCAAAACAAACTTTGAAGTACCATATTTGTACATGTGTGCAGAACACCAGGTCAGTTTTTCTTAATGTTGTAAAGTAGCAAGTATATTGGATACTAGATTCACACATTTTGTATAATGTTTCATAAAATAGTTTCATGTGGGAACTGTGCTTTTTTTCTCAAGTAGATAAATACATTAATTCCAAAACTGTCAGTCTAGCATTTTCAAATTTATTAAGCTGACATAAAGTTTATGATTTATATAAAGTGAATTATTGGTAATGACAACTTCATTAAAATTGTTTCATTAAACAGTAAGTACAAACTTTTGGAGTCAAGGTTAGAGTCCACACTGAAGAAATCACTTGAAATAAAAGAAGAAAAAATTGCTGCTTTGGAAGCACGATTAGAAGAATCAACAAATCTAAACCAACAGCTGCGCCAGGAGCTTAAGACAGTAAGTTAAAAAAATATTCCCACCTGTCTTGTGATGTAATATCTGAAACTTATTTTTAAGTTTATAAGAAGTTTACAACGTTTATTAAATTGCAAATCCATAAAATAAAATATGCCTACTATTTACAAGCACTGCTAATTTTAAAGCAAAAGAGTTGTTAAAGTACAGTTTTCCACAAACCGTACTTTTCCACTCTTAAACTAAAACTTTTTTTTCAGGAGGGATACAAGTTCAAATGTAAACCTGGGTTAAAGCAGGTAGGGAGAAGCAGTTGGGGAAGAAGAGAAATGTGGGAATGAAATGTTCACCACATCAGTAGTTAGGCTTTCTAGGAATTCAGCAAGAATAGGGGTAAATGCTACATTTCCTTACCCTTTGGAAAACTCCCAGCTCTTACCTACATGTAGCAACACAAGCAACTCTCATCCATTTAGACCAAAGAATTTTGTTCTTGCACTCTCTCAGCTTTTTGGAATGATTTCCTCAAAGGGGCTTCCACCTCTCATCTATCTATCCTAATGCAATTCAGCGAGAGGAAACAGGCAATGAGTTGGTAGCAAGCTGTCAGCCTTGTAAGGTAGGTCAGGCCAGGAAACAGACTCCAAGTTTGACTGGAACTATACTTTATTGATATAGACTACATTGACAGAATCTTGAAAGCCTGACTGTGTCTTCCTTTCCCCCCTTTTATACCCCCATGAATTAGGGTGAAGCTCGTCTGATCTTTCTCACTCTTCCTCTGTTTCCCAGGCTTAATGCAAGCTTTTGTTTTCTTAATTGTTTTTCCCCCTAAGATCAGTGTATGATTATGTAGATCTGTGGCTGTCTGCATAAGCAAACCTCAAGCAGTTGAGAGACAGAAAACAGTTTCCTTCCTGTTTTCTGTCTCTCAGTTGCTGGAGAAGCAAAATAGAATATGGAAGAGGGGGAATAGCTGTGAAGTCTTAGCTCACCAGAATGCCTTTTACTATCCTCTTTCTTCCTCTCTTGCAAGTGCTTCACTCTATTGGATTGACTCTGCCTGGTTGACTCCCAATTACTCAAAAGATGATGGTAGCATTAATCTTTGCATCATACTATTAGCGTGAATGTTGATTCTTGAATTTTAGAGAAAAAAATAAGATCATTTAAAAATATACTAAATAAGTTATTGAGTCATAAGAATATTTAGAATTTGTATAGTTCTTTTGAGTGCTTGGAAGCCTATCTGTGTTCAGTAGGGCTTACTCCAGATGAATGGGTGTAGGATTATAGCCTGAAGCATGTATATTGGCCTGTATAGTCTTTTTGATAAATCAAAAATTTATTGAGAGCCAGTTTGGTCTAGTGGTTAAGGCACCAGGCTAGAAAGCAGGAGGCTGTCAGTTCTAGTCCCGCCTTAGGCATGAAAGCCAGCTGGGTGACTTTGGGCCAGTCACTTTCTCTCAGCCCAACTCACTTCACAGGGTGGTTGTTGTGGGGAAAATAGGAGGAGGAAGGAGTATTAGGTATGTTTGCCGCCTTGAGTTATTTATAAAAATAATAAAGGCAGGATAAAAAATTAAAAAATATATCATAAATTAAATAATGAATTAATGAATTAACAATGCAGTCATTAGAAGTAAATCTTGCTATGGGCTAAACAAACCCTAAATATTTGTCATGCAGTATTTGCTGCAACTATAAGTGATAACAAGAGGTGTTAAATCTTATTCTCAGCATTTCTATAATAATGTGTCAAACCTTGAGATCAGGTTGTTATTTGCAGTTACATTTTTATCCTGTTTATTTTTGCAGTTCACAACAAAGGGACTATTATAGAAATGAAGGCAATAAATAATTGTCATGTTGCCTTAATAGTGGTCAGATTATTGGGCTAGAACTGGGGAGACTTAGGTACAGGTCCCCATTGAATCATTTAATTTACTAGTGACTTACAACCTAACCATTTGGTTTTTATGGGGTTAAAATGTATGCTACCTTGATTTCTTAGAGGGAAGATAGGGTAGAAATGTAATAAATAAATATTTGTATATTAAAAATTGAATTAATTTATCTTTAGGTGAAAAAGAATTATGAAGCCCTCAAGCAAAGACAAGAGGAGGAGAAAATGGTACAGAGCTGTTATTCAAAACTTGATGTGGAAAGTCATTCTGTCAATAAATGGGAAAGAGAGAATCAGGAAACTACTAGAGAACTTTTGAAGATTAAAGACAGATTAATTGAAGTTGAAAGAAATGTAAGTATTTCATTTGTTTTACTAGGAGCTGTTAAACACTTTATGGTTTTTGTAGACCTTACACAGGTGATATGCTTGTACAGACTATATGTTAGAATCTTCTAGAGCTTTGTGGGCTTTGTTTAGCTTGTTTTTAGTAAGAAGCAGGCCTGTAGTGTGCATGCCCCAAAGCATGGTTCCCTCCTGCCCCTTCACTTTCCTTTTGACTACTGCATAAGCAGCAACATCTGAATTCTTAGTGGGTTTTAAAGTAATTTTTATCTTAATAGAATACTTATTTTTCTATTTTTCTCCAGTATTCTTATTTTCTTTGCCTTCAAAAAGAAGAGTTCTGAGGTTCATTGTTAAACGCAGTGCTAAATTATCACCTATGGGGGATGGACACACTTTGTGCCTCATTTACTTGGAAGATCAGTAGATAGTTGCCCACCTTTTCAGTGTTTCACTAAGTGACTTCTCCACTCTGTGTTCTCTGTGATCAGTCCCAACCCATGCCTCTTGCATACTCCCTCCTGACCTGCGCTGCACCCTTGCGCACAATAATTATAAATTATAAATTAATTATAAATTATAAATAAACAACAGTATCACAGACTCCCTAAGCTGAACTTTGCAGATGAATGCTACACCTTTCAGTACTTCAATTTCTACTTGTGGTTTCTCACCACTCAGTCTTCTGTGGAGGATGATCATTGCCATCATTGTACAGCAGAGCAGGAGATGACTTGAGGGATGTTTTTCACCTACCTTGGACAGAGTGTTTACTGTTCACTTGTCCTCTGAATCCTCTTCTCACCAGGTTACTTAAATTGCCAATAGCAAATGCTGTCACTGTGATCTCCATTGCCCTCTGTTTGCTAAAGGAGTCTATGGTGATTGACAATCAGTATATTGATCTTCCACTGCAGTTGGACACACTTTTTGGGGATCAAGAATGAATATTTCATCATGACCTACCATCCTTGCACTTGACCTCTGGTTGTTACCTAAGATCTTTCACAAAAAGTGACAGAGATTTTGATATTTGCTTTGCACTCTAAATGATATCTTGGCATCTTTTAAATATATGTTTATGAAAGTTGTAGCAGTTTGTAAATATACTTTTATGTAATCAATATAATGTGCATGGGGGAGACATCTTTTATTTATTGTCGTATTAGTGTGTTTAGATGTGCCCTGCCAATCATAGCAACCTCAACATTTACATTTCTTAAATTATATATTATGTTGTGTAAATATATCTCTGTAGTTACAGAATGAAATATGGGATTTTAGCTTTAATATTGTCTGTTTTTAAGTTATGCCTATATTTTGTGATTTCATCTTACTGATTTTGAAAGTGCACACATTTTGGAATGTTTTATATAGAATTCTAAAAATGATGATTTTTTTTACTGAAGAGGTACATGCATTTAATATGTTTTGTTTCATTCCTAAAGAATGCAACTCTGCAGGCAGAGAAGCAAGCCCTGAAAACGCAACTAAAGCAACTTGAGACGCAGAATAATAATTTGCAAGCTCAGATTTTAGCACTTCAAAGACAGACTGTTTCCTTACAGGAGCAAAATACAACTCTGCAAACTCAAAATGCCAATCTTCAGGTTCTGTTTTCATATATGTATATTTTCTCCATTCACAACATACAGGTAGTCCTCGCTTACTGATCATTCATTCAGGAACTATTGGAAGTTAGGACGGTGCTGAGGCCGATTTACGGCCATTTACGACCATTGCAGCATCCCTCAATCACGTGATTGCCATTAAAGTCACTACACTTTGTCCTTTGCCTGACCTGTGATTTCTTCTGTTTCCCCCCCCCTTGCAGAGCAAATTGATTGGAGAGAAAGGGATTGTAAGAAAGTAAGCTGTTTGCTCTTCTACACATTGAAAGAAATGCAATCATGCTGGCAGCCGCCCCAGGAATGCTACGCAAACAGCTTACAGTACTTGAAACCTCTTTATCTCCAATCTCTCTGCTCTGCAGAGGGGTGGGGGGGAAGGGTCAGGCAAAGGAGACATTACCTACAAGAAATTGCTTGTGTTTTTTCTCTCCCCCCTTGCAGAGCACAGAGATTGGAGAGAAAGATTTCAAGAAAGTAAGCTGTTTGCTCTTCTACACATCGAGAACAATGTGATTGCACTGGCAGCAGGAAAGGGTCAGGCAAAGGAGAGATTGCCTACAGAAATCGCTTGCTTTTTTTCTTTCCCCTCCCTCGCAGATCAGAGAGATTGGAGAGAAAGAGATTTTAAGAAAGTACTGTAAGCTGTAAGCTGTTTGCGTACTGCAGCTCCCAGCCCCCGGGCTGCAGCACGATCTCATTGCTTTCGATATGTACAATTCAGTAAGCAGGCACTCCAGAGGGTGGGGGAGTGATTAGGAGGAAAACAAAAGCTGAAGGTGTAAAACTGACAAGTTTTGTCTCTTTCCAGCCGAAAAGCACAGTCGCAATCACGTGATTTCCCACTTAATGACCGCTTTGCTTAGCAGCGGAGTTGCTGGTCCCAAGTAGGGTCATTAAGCGAGGACTACCTGTAGAATTATTAGTGAAAACCTTGCTTTTAACTGCAAGGTGCAAGTGATTTCATTAGTGTGATGTTATGTGAGGAACATAAGACATTTGATTGTCTTTTCTGTAGTTTCCAAACAACACCAATTCATTCTTTCTCTTTACTAATGATCCTACCTGACCACAGAGTGGCCCTGCTCTTTGAAATCTGGCTTTGAACTTTATACTTCCATTCCACAGAAGATCATATGGTGCTGTTTTCAGTCCCTGTATCTCACTGTTCTTGTAATGGTCTAATGGGGAATTAATCTACTGTATATGGAGTGTAGGATTCCAGGTGCTGTTAGATAACTTTTTTCACATAGCTTCCTAATTCTCTATAGACATTTTCAATGGGTTTTTTCTGCCTTCCTCTGTCTTCAAAGATCGATCCTATAGGAGGAACACATTTGATCAGAATGGCCCTGTGGACAGTGGGAAGTGGAATCCAGCAATTCTGCAAATGGTCTTCATCTGCAGTCCTCCTCCTATCCTTAAGAACTCATCCCACAGGGCAATTGGTGGAAATAAGCCTGTGGGGATGAGGAAGGAGGAGTCCAGCTGAGCAGGCTGCTGCTATGGTTGTCGGCTGCTTCCCTGGCCCTCTTAAAATTGTTTCTGTAATGCAAACTAGATGCAAAATAATTCTATTGGCTAAATTCAGTCTTCTACAATTTGGATCCCTCAGACATTTTGGCTTCAATTCTAATTATTTTTAACTATTGGCCATGCTGGCTGGGTCTAGTAAGATCTGTGGCCAAAATAGCTGAAGGTACCCAGATTGAGGGAAGCTGGCAATGAAAAACAAATATTTTTCATTCATTAAAAAGGAGTCTGTTATTCATTAGCTAATTACACTTTTTATCATTATAGGTGGAAAATTCAGCAATTAATTCACAAAGTACATCACTTATGAACCAGAATGCACAGCTTTTGATTCAACAATCTACCTTAGAAAATGAAAATGAATCCATAATAAAGGAACGAGAAGACTTGAGATCATTTTATGATTCTCTAATCAAAGATCATGAAAAATTGGAACAACTTCATGAACGACAAGCAGCTGAATATGAATCTCTCATTTCTAAACATGGAAACCTTAAATCTGTACATAAGAATCTTGAGGTAGAACATAAAGATTTAGAAGACAGGTAATGACATTGTGCTGAATCTAGCTAAATTAGGAAAGCCATATAATAGTTTTACATTGATTTAGGAAATAAAACAGTTTAGTAAAAAAACCAAAATCTACTTTCTTAATTATTTTTACAATTTATACTTGAGAATAGTTTTTATAATTTTATATCCACTTGACAGATACAATCAATTACTTCAGCAAAAAGTACAGCTAGAAGAATTGGAAAAAGTTCTCAAAGTGGAGCAAGAGAAGATGCTTCAGCAAAACAAGAAACATGAAACAGTAGCAGTGGAATACAAAAAGCTTTGTGAAGAAAATGATAGGTAAGAAAGCAGTACTAATGAATTATGCTCTGTGAATATATTGTATTATGAAGATTGAAATTGACCATGATCACAACAGCTGAAATGCAGTGAAGTTTGTCAGCTGATGGGATTGCTTCCATTGGCAGAACTAGTAGAAAGTTATCTATCTATCTATCTATCTATCTATCTATCTATCTATCTATCTATCTAATTTTGTCACCGCCCATTTCCCCCAAAAGATAACTTTCCCTTGCCTTGAAATCATGTATATACATGTAGCTTGAATCATGTCAACTGGATTTCTATTTTCTCAGTGGAAACGTTTCGCTCCTTATCCAAGGAGCTTCTTCAGTCTGAGCAAAGTTGGTAAGGGAATCCTAAATATGTTTCTAGGTAGCTGTGTGACCTTACACCTGGGGTCATGGTTATATTGAGATGTTATTTTAAGTCCTTTTATTATCTAAAGGAGGATCGTTAAGATCACCATGCTGCTGTTGAGCTTGTGAAATGGTCTTAATCTTCCTAGGCACAGAAGACAGAGCCGGGAGAAAGATTGTGCCTGAGGCCCCCACCTCTATTCAAGGAAGGATTTTCCAAGTTGGCATAAATGGATTCCTTGACCCCTCTCTCAAACCACCTATCTTCTCTGTCTAAAATGTGAACATTAATGTCCTCAAATGAGTGTCCTTTTTCCTTTAAATGAAGATAAACTGCTGACTCTGGTCCTGTGGTGTTACTTCTCCTGTGTTGGGCCATCCTCCTGTACAAAAGTTGTTTGGTTTCTCCAATGTAGAGTTCAGAGCACTCCTCACTGCACTGGATTGCATAAACTACATTGCTTTTCTTGTGTTTTGGAGTTTGATCTTTGGGGTGTACAAGCCTCTGTCTCAGTGTGTTGGTGGGTTTGAAATATACAGGTATGTGGTGTTTGCCAAATATCCGTTTTATCTTTTCAGACACACCAGCCATGTAGGGAATGACCAGGTTCTTTTGTTTACTCTGAGTCTCAGCCCTATCTGTCGCTGTTTTAGGTCTGGTAGATTTAGATTTGGTGAAGGCCCAATTTGGATATCCACAGGCCTTCAGAGCTGTTCTCAGGTGCTGATTTTCATTCTTTTTGGAATCCATGGAGGTGGGGATGGTTTCTGCTCTGTGTGACAATGTCCTGATGACTCCTAGTTTGTGCTGCAGTGGATGGTGGGAGTCAAACATCAGATATTGATCTGTGTGTGTGGGTTTCCTATAGATCCCTATTTCTAGCTTGCCACCGGTCCCAATGAGGACTTCACAATCTAGGAATGCCAGTCTGTTGTCCTTGGTGCCTTCTCTGGTGAAGCTAATGTTGGCATCTATAGTGTTTATATGGTCCGTGAAGGCCTGTACTTCCTGGGTCTTGATTTTGACCCAGGTGTCATCCACATACCTAAACCAGTGGGTGGGCACCGTTCCCTGGAATGTGTTGAGTGCTTTCTTCTCCACTTCTTCCATGTATAAATTGGCCACAATGGGTGACACAGGAGAACCCATGGCACAGCCGTGTTTTTGTCTGTAAAAGTCACCTCTGTATGTGAAATAAGTGGTGTTAAGACACAGGTCCAGAAGATGGCAGATCTGGTTTGGGTTGAGATGGCTTCTCCTTTCAAGGGTTCAATGGGTTGAGAAGCCATCTCAACCCAAACCAGATCTGCCATCTTCTGGACCTGTGTCTTAACACGCTCTTGTCTTCTGTGCCTAGGAAGATTAAGACCATTTCACAAGCTCAACAGCAGCATGGTGATCTTAACGATCCTCCTTTAGATAATAAAAGGACTTAAAATAACATCTCAATATAACCATGACCCCAGGTGTAAGGTCACACAGCTACCTAGAAACATATTTAGGATTCCCTTACCAACTTTGCTCAGACTGAAGAAGCTCCTTGGATAAGGAGCGAAACGTTTCCACTGAGAAAATAGAAATCCAGTTGACATGATTCAAGCTACAGACAATTCCACCTGGATGACTGAGAACCTTCATAGACATGTATATACATCAAAAACTGTTCTGAAGTTTTTGAAATCATTGAAGCAGTTTTTGGGGAATGCAGGGGAAATGGAGGAGGAGAAAAAAATGTACATTTCCATTAATGCACAATTGGATTTTACTCAACATAGTGCAAAAGCATTGTTAAAACCTGTGCTATTTTAAGAACATTGCAACCAATCTACAATATATTCAAAGAAATTCATCTTACAATATTGTGAGAAAAATATTATATATACAAAAAAGGCTGTAAACCTTGGCATTCATGCATTGTTTCTGTTAACAACAATACTACATGAATACCAAGGTTTACAGCCTTTTTTTGTGAAAGCACGTTTTATTGTAATTTCATTTTTACCATTATTAATTACAGATTAAATCATACATATATACAACTTTTGAAAGAGAATGAAGTTCTTCAGGTTGATCATAAGAATTTGAAAACTTTACTAAACAGTTCTAAACTAGAGCAAACGCGACTAGAGGCTGAATTTTCTAAACTTAAAGAACAATATCAACAACTGGACATTACTCATACAAAATTAAACAATCAGTGTGAGGTAATCAGTTTATATTATTCTTATAATGTTTTATTATAGTGTAATTAAATGTCTGTGTGGTATATTTGTCTATATGGATTTATAAGTAACATTAGAATTACAAATTTCATAATTTAACATATTTTTTAATATGGTCTCTACATTCTCTGGCCTCAACTTATTCTGTCCTGGAACTTCATGAGGACATCTGTGGGAGTAGTTTGAAACATCATCAGGGGCTGGATTTAGGCTTTGATTTTGTTGGTAAAAGCCTTTAGCAGAATTTCACTCAGCAAATATTTTGTGATGGCTGTTTTTTCATATAATTATTTTATCTAAAACTCTGCTCTGAAGGATTGGGAACAAGCCAGAACAGAGTGTGATGGTGGTCGGTTTTGCATGGAATAGCAAATCTTGCTCTCACACCCCCAAACCCCAGCAGGACCCTTAATCAAAGAGCAGATCTATAAAATAGAGTTTTCCATTCATATGATGCCTAAATCTAGCTCATGGTGTCGTCATAGTTAATTTTTAAAAAATGCTTATTACTAATCTTTTTGGTTTTGTACTTTTTTGACAAGATATTAGAAACCATGAAGAAATTTAATACTTTCTCCTTTATTGAATCAAATATTGGGTTTATGTTTTACATAAAGAGCTACAGTAAGAAAATTTCTTAATTTGAGAAGGCATCTAACAATTGATTATTCAATGTATAGTCAAAGGCTTTCACGGTCAGAATCCGATGGTTGTTGTGGGTTTTCCGGGCTGTGTGGCCGTGTTCTGGCAGTTTTGGTTCCTAACGTTTCGCCAGTCGCTGTGGCTGGCATCTTCAGAGGACAGGAGCACAGCTAGAAGATTCTGTCTGTGCCCAAGTGGAGAGAGTGTGTTCCTGCTGGTGTTTATAGCTGCTGAGAGGGTGTGTCTCTTCTGTGGGTCATTTACAAGGGATTAGGAGAGGGTTTATTGTGGTGATTAGGGGTGTGTGGTACTGTCGTGTGTGGGATTAGCACATCTATTGTGTGAGTTGTTTCTATATTTCTGTGGTTGAGTAGAGTTCATTGACCTTTTGCAAGCTGTGTTTTTCAGGACTGGCAGCCAGGTTTTGCTGATCTTTAAGCTTTCTTCTTTTTTATTGAAACTGTGTTGGTGTTTATGTATTTCAATGGCTTCCCTGTATAGTCTAACATAGTGGCTGTTGGTGTTGTCCAGTATTTCTGTGTTTTCAAATAAGATTTGGTGACCAGTTTGTTTGAGAGCATGTTTAGCTATTGTAGATTTTTCAGGTTGCTGTAATCTGCAGTGTCCTTCATGTTCTTTTATCCTGGTGTGGATGCTGCGTTTTGTGGTCCCAATGTATACTTGTCCACAGCTGCAGGATATGCAGTAAACTCCTGCAGTGGTGAGGGGGTCCCTTTTGTCTTTTGCTGATTTTAACATTTGTTGTATTTTTCTGGTGGGTTTGAAGACTGTTTGGAGGTTATGTTTTTTCATTAGTTTTTCCATGCGGTCAGTGACTCCTTTAATGTAGGGCAGAAATATTTTCCTTGTGGGGGGCTGTTTTTCTTCGGTTGAGTGCTGTTCTTTCGATTTGATAGCTCTCCTGATTTCATTCTTGGAGTAGCCATTCACCTGTAGGGACCAATCCAAATGGTTGAGTTCAGAATTGAGAAATTGAGCTTCACAGTTCTGATTTGCGCGATCCACTAGTGTTTTGATGATGCCTCTTTTTTGTCGTGGGTGGTGATTGGAATTTTTGTGTAGATACCAGTCTGTGTGGGTGGGTTTTCTGTAGATTTTGTGTCCTAATTGCAGGTCCGGTTTGCGTATGACCATGACATCTAAAAATGGTAGTTCGCCTTCCATTTCTTTTTCCATGGTGAATTGTATATTTGGGTGGATGCTGTTGAGGTGGTTCAGGAATTTCTCTAATTCTTCTTCCCCATGACTCCAAATGGTGAAGGTGTCATCCACGAACCGGTACCAGACTGTTGGTGTGAGGGGTGTCGATTCTAAAGCCTGTTTTTCGAAATGTTCCATGTAGAAGTTCGCTATAACCGGGCTGAGGGGGCTTCCCATGGCGACTCCATCTGTTTGTTCGTAGAAATCCTTATCCCATTGAAAGTAGCTGGTTGTCAGGCAATGTTGGAATAGCACCGTGATGTCTTTTGGGAAGATCTGTTCGATGAGTGCCATGGTGTCCTTTATTGGAACCTTGGTGAACAGGGAGATCACATCAAAGCTGATTAATTTGTCCATGGGGTTAAGTTTATGGGTGCCGATTTTGTTTATGAAGTGTCTTGAGTCTTTTATGTGGGATGAAGTCTGTCCACAGTGGGTCTGTAGAAGAGTAGCCAAATGTTTTGATAATTCGTATGTTGGAGAGCCGATGGCATTTACGATGGGTCTGAGTGGGATTGCGTCTTTGTGGATTTTGGGGAGTCCATATAGTCTTGGTGATAGAGCTTCTGTTTTGCAGGTACGTTGAAGTATGTTGAGGGGGAGGGAGGAGCTCTTGATCAGTGTGTTAGTTTGTTTTGTGATTTTGCTGGTTGGGCCCCTTCTTAGTTTTCTGTATGTGGTGGGGTCTAGAAGTTCTCTAATTTTATCCTTGTACTCATTTGTTTTCATAATTACTGTGGCATTGCCTTTGTCCGCTGGTAGGATGATGATGTCAGGATCTCGATTGAGGGTCTCGATGGCATTTCTCTCCTTCTTCGTTACGTTGCTTGTGGGTGGCTTGGCTTTCCGTAGGATCCTTGCCATTTCTCCTCTTATTTCTTCTGCTTCCTCTTCTGGAAGATGATGAATGGCTGATTCTACATTGGCAATGCTATCTTCTACAGGAATTCTGGTGGGTGTGACTGCAAAGTTTCCTCCCTTGGCTAAGATGGAGGTTTCCTCAGGGGAGAGCTGGCGTTCAGTCAGATTTATGACGATGCGTGAGGTCTCTAATGCCGGTTTTAGTTGCCTTTTTTTGGTATTTGTCGAATTTTTGCGTTTGTCTGGCTGTGTGGTCCGCAATGTCCTTTCCCATTTTTCTGTAGGTGAGAGCATCAATTTTGTCCCAATCTTCGTTTTTCATTTTTTGGCTGAGGTCGATGTGCACTGATAGCAGTTCCTTGTCTGTGGTGAAAGCAACTGGCGAAACGTTAGGAACCAAAACTGCCAGAACACGGCCACACAGCCCGGAAAACCCACAACAACCATCAATTGATTATTCATTTGGGGATGAATAACAGTTGGGGATCATTTGATATTAAATGTTTCACTAGGTATAGTGCTCTCTGGCCATTTCTACATTCTTTTCTGTCTTTCACCTTTCTCCTCAGCTTGATACCTTTCGTCCCCTCTTCCTGTGTTTAGGAGCATAAAATGGATGTCATGATAGGTATAGCCAGAAAGCAATGTTTCATAAATAAAAACAAAGGACATCTGTCCTCTGATTCTTCTCCCATTGCCTGTTCCTAAGGAAAAAAGGAACAAGATAGTTCTAATAGAGGTTAACATAGTTATACCAATCCTCTATTTCTCTGACAGGAGCATCAGTCTCCCAGGAGATTGTTAGTTGTGATTGAAGAAACACTCAGTAAATAATTAAAATTAAGGCTAAAAAAATAAAAATGAAAGTTTGAATTCACAACTGTTAAAATAAGGCTAAGAGCAAAAGAGAAGCAGAGAGTGCTAAACAGGGAAGTTTTGGTGGAAATTGGTTATAAAAAGGAGAGTGTTAGGGTGCAGGTTGAGTTGGAGGAGGAGGACGAAGAGACCGTTGGGGAAAGCGTGGGAAATGCCGTTGGGGAAAGCGCGGGAAAGATCAAGGGGGAGGCCGACCAGCTGATTGGGGCCAGACGAAGGGGGAGTTCCCCGCCGCCAATCAGTGCATGAGCCAGAAGGGCGGAAAAAAGAGCTGCTCAGCGAGAGCAGCGATTGGGTCCTGCTTGGCAGTGGCGAGAAACTCAAAGCATAAAAGGACACCAGGTACGAGAGCTGGTTGTTCTTGACAACCATTCCGACTACCTTGCATCGTCGCCTCAGACCACCCCGGAACCTGACCTTGCCACTGCTCCGGAATCCACCGCCAAATCCAGCTGTGACCATGCGCCAGAGCCTTGCCCCGCTGACTCCTGGATTGCTGCGCCAGAGTCCTGTCCGGTCAACAGCTGGATCACCGTGCCAGTCTTGCCCCGCTGACCGCCAGATCGCTGCACCAGAGTCTTGCCCCGCTGACCGCCGGATTGCTGCGCCAGAGTCCTGTCCAGTTGACAGCTAGATCGCCGCACCAGAGTCTTGCCCCGCTGACCGCCGGATCACCGTGCCAGAGTCCTGTCCGGTTGACAGCTGGATCGCCACGCCAGAGTCTTGTCCTGCCAACACTCAGAGCCTCACGCCAGAACCGCGCCTCACTGCTGTTGTTTCCCAGTCCTGCTGGGATTCCGCGCCGGTCCTAGTGCCTGCCTTTTTTCCTGCTGCTCCAGGAATGTTTGAGGCTAAGCCCTGTCCTTAAACCTTGCCTTGCAGCCACGCTGGAAACTGACCAAGCCTTGCCCTGTTGCAAGTGGCTGCTATTCAAGCCTTGCCTTGTTGACTCATTAACCCCTGACCTGCCTGCTTGAATTATTATTCCATTGATGTTCATGAAGAATAAGTCTAAAAACCATCTTAAGTGTCAAGTTTCCCCCCACAAGTTTCAGGAAGGACTGGTGGCTGAGGTACTGGATGAGCTAGCCCGTACTGACTGTCCGCAGACCCTCAAAGGGCTGATGCATCTCTGCCTGAAAATTGATGGGCACCTGCAGGAAAGGAGGGCCCGACGCCACGCTTCAATGTCCCAACCTATCGCCTCGCACATCCTGACACCCCGGACCTTTGCCAAGGAACCCATGCAGATTGGAGGGGCACGACCTTGCCTCACACCGGCAGAGAAAGAACACCACAGACGGGAGGGCCTCTGCCTATATTGTGCGAGCTCGGGGTACATGGCCGCCAATTGCCCTGCCAAGACCAAGACAGCATCACAGACGGGAAACGGTCTACGCTCAGCCTAAAGGGGCAGTTAGGTTGGGTTGGATTGGCCGTAAGCCAAGCCCGAGTACCTCGCCCCACACCCCTCAGACACCTGGCAGTGCCCATTCACCTGCAGGTCAGAAGTGGTGAGACGATTGAGACTCAAGCTATGGTTGACTGAAGCCATGGCCAATTTTATGAACACTGAGTTCGCATGAAAATGGAACATTCCGCAGCAGGAGGTGAGCCCTCCTCTGGTCATCGAGACCATTGATGTATGACCAATCTGGTCCCGTGGCGTCCGCCACCCAGGGCTTAACCATGAGGATAGGGACCCACACCGAATGGATTGAGTTCTGCGTGGTCGCCATGCCACAGTTCCCTGTGGTGTTAGGGCTCAAATGGCTCACAGAGCACGATACCCAGATCGCGTTGACCATGGGGAAAATAACATTCCCAAGCCTCAATGTTCTCAACATAGGCCTGTAACCCTTGCCACCGGACAACTCCTCGGGACTGGGCTGCAAATCCCTCTACCGTTTCAACAGTTTGCAGATGTGTTTGATGAGAAGGAGGCTGACCAACCGCCGCTGCACAGGGCATACGACTGTTCCATCGATCTGGTACTCGGTGCCAAACTTACAGTGGGGCGCCTCTATTTCCTGACAGAGTCGGAGCAGGGGGCTCTCAAAGATTTCTTGGACGCTAACTTGAGGAAGGGGTTTATCCGGCCCTCGACCTAGCCGCTCCCGTACTATTTGTTAAAAAGAAATCGAGGGAGTTAAGACTATGTTGTGATTACTGATGACTGAACGAAATCACCATTAAGAATCGGTACCCCATTCCATTAATTTCTGAGTTGCTGGAATGTCTCCGTGGAGCTCGGGTCTTCACCAAGCTGGACCTGTGGGGGGCATACAATCTTGTGCCCATATGGAGTGGGGACGAATGGAAGACGGCGTTCCACACCTGCTACGGTCATTTTGAATATACTGTGATGCCCTCTGGGCTATCCAACATGCCCGGGGTGTTCATGCATTTTATGAATGATGTATTTTGGGACCTTTTAGACCAATTTATGATAGTGTACCTTGACGACATCCTAATATTTTTCACCTCCAAGAGTGAGCATGTTCACCATGTGAGCACAGTGCTCCAACGGCTGCAGGATCACCGCTTGTTTGCCAAGTTGGAAAAATGCTAGTTCGCTCAATTAACTATCAACTTCCTGGGACATCGAATCACCGCTGATGGCACAGCCATGGAGAGAGGCAAAGTGGAAGCATTGCAGTCCTGGCAACCACCACTTCGGGCCAAGGACGTACAGTGACTCCTTGGTTTCACAAATTATTACCGCAGCTTCATTCTGTGGTTCGCTGAGATTACCACCCCATTATCTAATCTATTGCGGAAGAGAACCAAATTCAGTTGGGAAGATCTCAAGCAGCAGGCCTTCCAGCAGTTAAAAGACGCCTTCACGTCTGAACCTATTCTCAGGCACCCAGACCCGAATCGTCTGTTTGTGGTGGAAACAGATGCTTCGGACGTGGATATGGGGGCCATTCTGCTACAAGCGGACCCTAAGACTGGGACACTGTGTCCTTGTGTGTACTACTCCCGGACGTTGATGGCCACCAAAGGGTCGTACACTATCTGGGACAAGGAACTCTTAGCCATCAAGGTGGCATTCGAAGTGTGGTGGCACCATCTAGAAGGAGCCTGTCACCAGATTGAGGTCCAGACGGATCACCGTAATTTGGAACACCTCAAGACCGCGAGGAACCTGAACCAACGACAGATTCGTTGGTCCTTGTTTTTCTCACGGTTCGGTTTTAGGGTAACCTACATCCCGAGAAGGCAGAACCAGTGGGCCGACACCCTGTCAAGGAAGCCGGAATACGACAGACCAGGAGAAACACTTCCACCTCAGTCCGTCATCCC
The DNA here is from genome assembly GCA_023362775.1 of Charina bottae. Classification (NCBI taxonomy): domain Eukaryota; kingdom Metazoa; phylum Chordata; class Lepidosauria; order Squamata; family Charinaidae; genus Charina; species Charina bottae. The sequence goes on along the minus strand of JALMGJ010000001.1, from coordinate 81,329,250 downwards.
ATGTGAACGCTTTGCAGCTACCAGTACGTCTCAGGATCTCCTCCACCAAATCAAAATAAACCAACAAAAGGACACGTTTGTAGCTGCACAGAGACAAAGGCTCTTACAGACTCCTTTGGACCAGGAAAGTCTGAGTCTGAGCCCTGTCCTTAAACCTTGCCTTGCAGCTATGCTGGACACTCTGACCAAGCCTTGCCCTGTTGCAAGTGGCTGCTATTCAAGCCTTGCCTTGTTGACTCATTAACCCCTGACCTGCCTGCTTGAATTATTATTCCATTGATGTTCATAAAGAATAAGTCTAAAAACCATCTTAAGTGTCAAGTCCAGTCAAACAGGATAGAGAGATGAACAGAAAAAGTTAAGAGTGAGATTTTTTAGGGAGCTTTATCCATATGTTTGTGGAGGTTTCTTGAGTTTTTTTCTAGCTTGGGCTAGCTACCGGACTTCCCTACCAACCAGGTGGTTGAGTGAAAGAGCTCTTGAAAGATAGGAGGAGTTAACATTCAAACTTAAAACAGTGGAAGTCTTAAAAAAACCCTAAAATAACAAAAAATTTAAAAGAAAAAAGAAATAGAAGAAATAGAATTGATCTCCAAAAACTATATATTTTCTGAAACAGGTAAGATGTAGACAGCCAGAAGGTGTTCAGGACATACAGTATGTAGTATACCACACTGTTACATGAATGACTCTCTGACCACTGGACAGAGATCATGGGTGTATGCTCAGTGCAAGGAGCTCCTGAGGCTAAGGTAATTCTACTGGAACAACTGGAGGAGGGAGACATGCAGGTGAATGGGGCCCTCAGTGATGTGACAGCAGAGTCCCACTCAAAGGGTGACAGCTCCTTGGCTGTTTCAGAGAACGAGGGACCTGGGGAAGGAGGACCTCAGTCTAAGGAAGTTCTCACTTAGAAGAAACCCATTCCTTAGGGTCCGAACAGGTTTCCTCTTGCACTGAGGATTCTCCTGATAGAATGGGGTTTCTGGTGGTAAATGACTTGGTCATTAGGAATTTAGATAGCTGGGTGTCTGGTGGATGTGCTGACTGCATGGTGATTTGCTTGCCTGGTGTGAAGGTTACAGATGTCACACACTGTCTAGCTGTTTTGGGCACCAGTGGCCAAATTCAGGTTGCTAAGTTGGAAGCTGGAAGCCAGGACCTCCAGAGTAGCTTTCTCTAAAATGCTACCTTTTCCATGCACAGGACCAGTTAGACAGGCAGAGTTGGAATGTCTCAATGTACAGATGAGATGTTGGTGCCAGAAGGAAGACTTCTTGTTTATTAGGCACTCCATTTCAACAAAATGGAACAAAAAAGGCAGAGCACCTGTTAAACTGAGGGCTAGGAGAAAGCCAACAGAAGCTGAGGAGTGTCTGGTTCAGAAACTTAGGGAAGGAGTTGAAAAGAATTATATCTGCCCTAAAGGGGAAATGACAGAAATAGAAGAGGATAATGTAGTCAGATGTGATGACTATTCAACAAGGCTCAATGAAACAAGGAATTATGGCACAAACCAAAAGACTCAAAGTAATACAATGAAAGATGCTGTGCACATACACAAATGCTAGGAGCCTGCAGGCCAAAATGGGTGAATTGGAATGCCTGGTCTTAGAAGAGGGTATAGATATAGTAGGCGTAAGATAGTGGAAACTGCTGTTAAAGACAAAATTACCAAACTTTTAGAGACACAGGCCTTGCTCAAGGATACCCAACATGGCTTCTCTGAGGGAAGATCTTGTCTAATTTAGTAGAGAATTTGAGGGTGTTAATAAACATACAGATAAGGGCAAGTCAGTATACATCATTTACTTAGATTTTCAAAAAGCTTTTGATAAAGTCCCCCATCAAAGACTTCTCAGCAAGCTTAACAGCCATGGAATAAAAGGGCAGGTCCTTTTGTAGATAAGCAACTGGCTAAAGAATAGTAAACAAAAAGTAGGAGTAAATGGACATGTCTCACATGGAGGGGTATAACTAGTGGGGTCTCCCAAGGTTCAATCCTAGGACTGGTGCTTTTTAACATATTTATAAATGATCTGGAATTGGATGTGACTATTGGAATAGCCAAGTTTGTTGATCACACTAAATTGTTTAGAGTGGTAATAACAATAAGGGACTGAGAAGAGCTCCAAAGGGATTAGGGCAGTAGGTATAAAAATGGCAGATGTCATTCAACATGAGCAAGTGTAAAGTGATGCAGACTGCTGGATAAGACGGGCCAGGGCCCTGGCCCAGCAGGGTACTGCTTATGTTCTTATGAACCTCATCACATATTCAAGGGAGCAGTTTGTGGTTTTTCTCACTGGTTGGAAAAGGATGGCAGGGAACCCACTGGTCATTGCCCTGAAATTAACCCACATTAAATCTTGTGAAGGCAGCAATATAGGCAGGCTGTTGAGATGCAGTGAAAGTGCAATATACACAGTGCCACCCACTTGGTCTATTCCTTTTATTCCTTATTTGTAAAATTCCTTTATGAAGCATTATCAGTTAGATCTCTTTGCTTTTATACAAGAGACCTGCAGGCAGAAAGTATAACACCTTACTCCTTTCTCTTAAGCTCATCCATTCCAGATCGTGGAGGTTAGTTAGTTATGAGAGCAGGTCAACTTGTATGCAAGAGGATGTCACCTCTTAACAAATTTAGAAAGAACACTGATTATTTACCATGATTCCTGGTGTTACCCAGATGGATGAGTTATAGAACTTTTCTCTCATTATTCATGCTCTTTTACCACATTCTGGTGTTTCGCTACATCCTTTTCCCAGTTTTCCTTACTCTGTTATTAAACAGATCTCTGTTGACCACTAGATGGATGGAATTAAATGTAAATACAGATCTGATATCTCAAAATCCCTACACTTTCTAGGATAACAGAATGTGTTGTCATTGCTGGATTCTTCTGTTATCCCTAAACATCAGAAACCTTCATAATGAGTACTCATTGTTCCATTCTGTCTGTGAGAGAAAGCTGAAAACTCTGGAGAAATGCCCTGAGATATCCCCAAAAAAGATTTGCCTTATTTATTTATTTATTTATCAAATTTCTTCCCCGCCCATCTCGTATTACGACTCTGGGCAGTTTACAAGCAGTTAAAATAAAAGATTAAAATATCATTAAAATAAATACAATATAAATATAAATCCATAAATATAAAAATGCAAGAAATAAAATATGGAGTCCAAGATGGTAGTTAGCAGTGTCATAATTGGCCCTCAAGGTGCCAGCCACCCCTATGATTGACTATCCCCCCTCCCACCCCAAGCGAGGTGGCACAACCAAGTCTTAACCCCCTTTCAGAAGGCCAGGAGAGTGGCGGCCTGTCTCACCTCTGGGGGTAACTTATTCCAGAGGGCAGGGGCCACGGCAGAGAAGGCCCTCCTCCTGGACCCTACCAATTGACAGTCTCTCACAGACAGGGTCCGTAGCATGCCCTCTCTGCCTGACCGGGTGGGACGGGTCAATGTAATGGGGGTGAGGCAGTCCCTCAAGTAACCTGAACCCATGCCATGTAGGGTTTTAAAGGTGATAACCAACACCTTGAATTGGACCTGGAAGCAAACTGGCACCCAGTGCAGCTCGCGCAGCAAAGGTGTTATGTGTTCCCTCTTTGGGGCTCCTAAAACTGCTCGCGCGGCCACATTCTGAATCACCTGTAGCTTCCAGATACTCTTCAAGGGTAGCCCCATGTAGAGTGCATTGCAATAGTCTATGCGGGAGATTACTAGGGCATGATTGACTGACTCCCAATCCAGGAAGGGGCGTAGCTGGCACACAACACAAAGTTGTGCAAAGGCTCCCCTGGCCACGGCTACCACCTGCTCTTTGAGCAGGAGCCGTGAGTCCAGGAGAACCCCCAGGTTCCGCACCGTATCTGTCTGGGGCAGTGCAGCCCCATCCAGAGCCAAAGATGGTAAGTTCCTGGATACCAGGGAGCCCCCAACCCACAGCCACTCCGTCTTACCAGGGTTCAGCTGAAGCCTGTTGTCCCCCATCCAGACCCCTACAGCCTCCAGGCACCGAGAGAGGGTGGTCACAGCATCACTTAAGTCACCCGGGATGGAGTTGTATAGTTGAGTATCATCAGCATATTGATGATACCTCATCCCGTGGCAACGGATGATCTCACCCATATCCCATTCCCATTGGCTATAATTCTAGATATATTTATTGATAGCCAAAAATATAGTAAAACCTAAACAGAACCAGCAGAGTGTTTCAGTTAAAAGAAAAGCAACTGAAAGTAATGTATTTTCCTGGGCAAGCTTGTGTTACTTGATTTGTTGTCTTAATTCTTTGCGCTGTATAAAATTGGCTCACTATCTGCACTAAATACTTTGTTTGCACATTTTGACAGTTGCTTAGCCAACTAAAAGGGAACTTAGAAGAAGAAAACAGACATCTACTGGACCAAATACAGACTTTAATGCTACAAAACAGAACACTTTTGGAACAGAATATGGAAAGCAAAGATCTCTTCCATGTTGAGCAAAGGCAATATATGTGGGTATCAAAATAGGAAAGCCAATTACAAAATCATAGTTGCAGTTGGACTGTCAGATAAAAATCATGAAAATGTTAATGGGACTTTTTGTTAAGAACTGATGAAAAATGTCTAATACCTAATCAGATTTTAGTCACTCATGTTCACTATGAAAGCATACTCAGTGTTGAATTAACTTGAATGAGTCTTACTCATATTCTGGCAATTAATGAGATTGACAGATTTCTTATGACAAGTTATAATCAATCTGTTTCTTCCCCTGATGTTTGTATTTTTATAAGGAACATTCAGATTCTTTAAAATACACCTTTTGAGTCTAATTGAATTGGCTGAAGGTATAAAAGATATAAAATGACTGTTTTAAAAGAACACATTATACTTAATGTATGCACACACCGTTAAAATACAGTCTGAATCTTGCTGTGAATACTTAAGGACTATTCCAGGTAATTGCATAATAATATACTTTTGGATTCAGGAGAATGTTCATGCAAACCCACTCACTATTAGCACAATCTCACTACCATCCATGACTGGAGATGCAGCTTTTCTGCAAAAAGGAATTGTAGTCAGGGGTGTCTGCTTACTCTTTGATATTGAAGAGAGAGGTAGTGTACAACCTAAAACAAAAACCAGGGGGAATCGTGTAGGATTATGAGATAAACAGATCTTTTGTTTGAAAAAGAGGAATCCCAATTTTTAATATTTACAATATTATTTTCAAAGGGAAATGTTCAGTCAGTGTAAGACATGGTAATCTCAAATTTTGAACAATATATGTTTCATTTCAGAAAGTGATTTAATTGTGGGGGCTGAATTACTGCTTTTTAAAAACACACACACACGGACAATTGTAACAGAGAAAATCCGTAGTTCTCCCTGACCCTCATCCATGTTCTATACTGGGGATGTTTTCACAGAACATATTGTGGGTTCAGTATTGGAAAATATAATATCTCCATGATGCAAAATCTGTATAGAGGTAATCTGGGCCAATCCTGTATTGTGCAAAAAACAATTTCACAATTATTTATAAAATGAGACCTACAATGAAAAGATACTAAGATATTTAGATACAAAGCTCAAAAGGAAAAGCAATTTCATAGAAATATATCCTTCTGAAATGTATATTTTTATAGTGGCAAGCTGAATGAATTGAGAAGACAAAAAGAAAAATTAGAAGAAAAGATTATGGATCAGTATAAATTCTATGAACCATCTCCCCCTAGAAGGTAAGATGTGATCACTAAGTTAAAGGATATCATTTTCTTTCTGTTGGGAATTGTTTCGGTTGCCTTGACACCACCAGAAAAAAAGCCATATTTCTTTTCTAATAGTAAAGAATTCTAAGTTTAGCATTCTTTTTCATCAGTCAGTCAGTCAATCAACTTTATTTTGGTTATTTACCAATTCAGAAAAGAAGGCGACAAATTGTGAGCGCAAACAAAAAATGTAATAAAAATAAACAATTACAAAACTGATGTGGTCAAAGTACAATGTATTTTACAAATTATAAAGAAAAACATAGCCTCGTTCAGAATCAGAAATAAGATCACATTAATTGGACAATGATATCCTGGTGATTGGAAATCTGACTAGATGTGGAGATATTAGCTGTAACAGTAATCTTTGTAATAAGGGCAAACATGGCTTAATGCTTCTATAGCACCCTCACCATGGTGGCAAAAGTCTTTGTTCAAATGGAATATCTTGAAATTTCTCTTCAAGAAAAGTTGTTGGAAGGGCGCTAACCTTGCCAAAGTTAGGGCTCTTCTGAATTTGGGAACATTATGGCTTAAATACCTTGCCAGCTTCAAAAAAGGGAAGTGACTGCCCAGGAACATATCTTTAAATAGGGCAGCCAGATCTAATTGGCTTTCCAGATCCATGCATGGCACACTGTTTAAAGGCTGTTGCTGCATGCTCATGTCCCATCTTTAGAATTTCATGAGATGAGAAATTGTAGCATTTCAGTTTCAGTTGACTTTCTCTTCAGATTGTATAAACCTTTCACATTCTTTTTCATTTTTTCAAAAGGAGAGGCAACTGGATTACTCTGAAAATGAGGAAATTGATAAAATCAAAGAAAGATGTCAACCGAGAACGCCTCAGATCTCTGACTCTGACACCAACCCGCTCAGAATCTAGCGAAGGATTTCTTCAGCTGCCACATCAAGATAGTCAAGATAGTTCCTCTGTGGGCTCAAATTCACTTGAAGATGGCCAGACGGTGGGGACTAAAAAAAGCAGCAGTGAGTAAATTGTCTAATTTAAATAGGGAGTAGTATCTGCTGTAATGTTCAAAATGTATGGGGAGAAAAGCTGGGTTTAAAGTATTTTAATCATCTTACTATGTGGTTGACAATGGAGAAGCAAGCTCTACAGCAGAGAATACTAAATGTTTTTCAGGGCTTCACTATTTAAAATAAAATTTAAAAATGGGTTAGAGCTGGCTAATGGAATTTGCACCTCCTTTACCTGTATCCTTTTTTCTATATTGTTTTTCTTGTTCACTTATGACATTTTTATCATGTGATCTTCCCGTAAAATGCTTCCTTACGAACAACTTTTATATAGTTATAGAGTTGATCCTATTTGTCTGCATGTCCATGACCAACCCCATCATCTGATGGAGTTAATAAAGTGCAACCGCCTCCCACATGGCATGGAAGAGGCAATGTATTGGTTCATATACATTATACATAGAGCTCAGTTGCATATTGATGAGGAATTTATTTATATATCTATTACATATATATCCCACCTTTCATTCAGGAGCTCAAGGCAGCGTACATAATGGTCCCTCCTCCTGTTTTTCCACACAACAATCACCCCACGAGGTAGGTTGGGCTGAGAAAGAGTAACTGGCCCAAAGGTTTTCATGGCTGTGGGTGGACTAGAACTTGGGTCTCCCAATTCCTAGTCCAGTATCTTAACCAGTACAACATTCTAGCTTTTAATTTAATTTTAATTTTTAATATATATATAAAACAAACAAACGGAGATGAGCACCGGCCCCTAGAGTCGGGCACGACTGCACAAATGGAACCTTTACCATATTGCCCGACTAGGGGCCGGTGCTCATCTCCGTTTGTTAGCCAAAGAGCCAGCATTGTCCGAAGACACTTCCAGTCATGTGACCGGCAGGACGCACGTGGAATGCTGTTACCTACCCACCAAAGTGGTACCTATTAATCTACTTGCATTTGCATGCTTTCGAATTGCTAGGTTGGCAAGAGCTGGAGCTAGTGCGGGAGCTCACTCCGCACGCAGGGCTAGGGATTCGAACCTCCGAACTTGCAATCTTCCGATCAACAAGCCTGGCGTCTTACCTGCTGAGCCACCACGCCCCTTTTATATATATATATATATATATATATATATATATATATATATATACACACACACACATACACTGTATATCTATCTATCTATCTATCTATCTATCTATCTATCTATCTATCTATCTATCTATCTCTCTCTCTCTCTCCAATCCTCAACAACTGCCTGGACTAGTCCCTGCAATTTTCTTGGCAAGATTTCAGAAGTGGTTTGCCATTGCCTCCTTCCTAGGGCTGAGAGAGAGTGACTGGCCCAAAGTCACCCAGCCAGCTTTCATGCCTAAGGCGATACTAGAACTCACAGTCTCCTGGTTTCTAGCCCGTTACCTTAACCACTAGACCAAACAGGCTCTCTCACTTATTATATAAACTTAGAGAAACAAACAATTGGCATAGAAATATCCATTCTGCTTATATATTTTTAATTGTGCTCTGCCATCAAGGCAAAAATATGCTAAGCTACTCAGTAGCAACATCTGGCCAATTTTGATTGATCTTGGAAGTTAAATAAGGTTGATCATGGTTAGTATTTAGATATCTATATAGATTATAGATAGATTAAGATATAGATTAAGATATTATAGATAGATTAAGATATAGATTAATTATAGATTAAGGGGCATGGTGGCTCAGTGGGTAAGACGCCAGGCTTGTCGATCGGAAGATTGCAAGTTCAGTGGTTCGAATCCCTAGTCCCGCATGACAGAGTGAGCTCCCGCACTAGCCCCAGCTCTTGCCAACCTAGCAATTCGAAAGCATGCAAATGCAAGTAGATGAATAGGTACCACTTCGGTGAGTAGGTAACAGCGTTCCGCGCGCGTCATGCGGCCACATGACTGTGGAAGTGTCTTCGGACAACGCTGGCTCTTTGGCTAACAAACGGAGATGAGCACCGGCCCCTAGAGTCGGACACGACTGCACAAATGTGCGGGGGGAACCTTTACCTTTTTTTACCTTATAGATTATAGAGAGATAGATTGATAGCAAAAGGGATCTGTTTAGTACAGAAACCCCAAAGGAAGGAAATTTAAACTGCAATGCTAAGGTCTTTCTGCAGAGTAATATTCATTGAACACAGTGGGAATTTACTGTAAAAAACATGTATAGAATTGCAGAATGAGGCACATTGTTTAAGTATCATTTATTTTCACAGCCCAGTCTATGACCACTATACATTTGTGGTTGCTGTACAGAATTGTGCTCTCAAGCTATTTGAACTGTACCTAAACGAACCATGTACAGGTAGTCCTCGACTTACGACCACAATTGGGACTGGAATTTCCATCGCAAGTTGTTGGGGCCTTCGAGTCACCATGTGACAGGACCTGATTTTACAACCATTTTTATGTGGTCGTTAAGCAAATCCAGCTTCCCCAATGGGCATTTTTTGCTGGAAAACGGCAAAATAGTTGCAAAATGCGATCACGTGACCATGGGATGCTGCAACAGGTCGTAAATGCAAGCCAGTTGCCAAGCACCTGAAATACGATCATTTGACCGCAGGGGGATGTGACCTTTTGTGATGCTCGGAAGTGCTTTACAGGCTGTAAAGCACCCATTCTGAGGCCGTCGTAACTTTGGACCATTGTTAAATGAATGGTTGTAAGTCGAGGACTACCTGTATATCCATTATTGGAATGCATGAGTTTTTAATGTTCTTTTGTTGATTTAATTAACAAAAGCAGCTTTTTCATTAATAAAGTAGGAAGAATACATAATATATTTCATAAGACAAGTATCTTAAAGTTTTTAAGGTAAAGGTAAAGGTACCCCCTGCACATTTGTGCAGTCGTGTCCGACTCTAGGGGCCGGTGCTCATCTCCGTTTGTTAGCCAAAGAGCCAGCGTTGTCCGAAGACGCTTCCACGGTCATGTGGCCGCATGACACGCGCGGAACGCTGTTACCTACCCACCGAAGTGGTACCTATTAATCTACTTGCATTTGCATGCTTTCGAATTGCTAGGTTGGCAAGAGCTGGAGCTAGTGCGGGAGCTCACTCCGCACGCAGGGCTAGGGATTCGAACCTCCGAACTTGCAATCTTCCGATCAACAAGCCTGGCGTCTTACCCGCTGAGCCACCACGCCCCCTAAAAGTTTTTACATAGTACTAAAACATGTAAATGTAGTATCTCTGCTGTTTAATTTTTATATTTATTATAACTATAGATTTCTATACAAACAGTTTAAATACTGTTTTGTTTTAAAATGAACAGAAAATGTTCTTCAGTTTTGTAGTTTTACATTTATGACAGATTAGATATCATTTTAGATGTCATGTAAAAAGCATTGAAGCTTCTATTCCCTCTATGTGCATCTCAGAGAAACTGAAATAATTCTTGTCCTTATATTAGGCTTATAATAGCTTGTGATTTATAGTTATATTCTGACCTGCATTTTTGTGTACTGCTTGACTGAATATACTCTCTATGAAGTACAGTGTATCTATAATGTAGATTTGAGTGACTTTTTTCACTTTTTACCTCTCCTTCCTGGATAAAATTTATAGAATGGATGGGATAGGCTCCTTGTCAGCTTCACTGTTACAGATTATTAGCTTTTTCTGCTGTATAGCAGCCAAATTGTGACATGTAGTTCCTAGAATCAATACAAATTCCATCTTGTCTGTACTGAATCATGCTTTGTTTCCTCCCATCCTGTCTCTTACACCTTGGAGAACTGCAACCCAAGCTTGCAGGAAAATAGTTGGTGGAGTGTCGTCAGCACATTAATGACATCTAGCTCCAAACTATGAATGTTCCTTCTCAGTGCTTCATATAGATATTAAATAACATGGGGGACAAGGTAGAACTTTGTGGGACCCTAAAGGATAATTCCAAAAAGGTCAAGCAAAAGTCTCACAGTATCCCTTTCTGGTAGCATCTGGAAAAACAGCAATGGAGCCACTACTAACTGGTATGTCCAATTCCAGCTCCCTCAAGTATTTCAACAAGATTCTGTACTTAATGTTATCAAAAGCTTCCAAGAGATCCAGGACTATCAACAAGGTAGCTCTTCCCCACCTATTTCCAGAATAGATAATTCATCAGAACAATCAAGATGGTCTCCTTGTCAAATCCAGGTGTAAACCCAGCCTAAAAAGGATCAAAATAATCTAAATGCTCCTCAAGATGCACTACTACCATTTTCTCCACCAAATTGGCTAAATAATTGACACAGGCTGATACACAATGCATTTATTTGATGTTTACTCCTACAACATACATTCAGAATTGAAGTGTTAGGATGGAGTTGTACATTGAGATGATAACTGGAAGTACTCAATCCTGGGTTTCCTTTAGATGAGAGAGGCAATTAGAGTTGGAATCGGTAGGCAGAAAAGATTTTTAATTAATTCCTGGCAAATTTTTCTACCTTTCACTCCAGCAAAATCCTTTAGTGAAAAATGCAGTGCATATGGTAAATGGATAAGGGGCCAGGTCATATGCAGAGATTAACATATTTTAAGGTTGTAGTATCATAAATAACTTCTTGGAAGTTAATGTTATTAAACATACTTTGTTTTGATTTTTCTTACTATTTTTCTGAGATTAATAATTTATGTATATACTTTCTGCTTAGACTGGAATAATCCCACACTGAAAAACAAATATTTTCTACTTACCAGGTCCTCTTGCATAGGACTTCAAGTCTGGAATAAGAGATCCGTGTAAAATCCTTCTGTAACTGTGAATTAAAAATTGTTTTTGTATATACTATGTTTTTGTATATACATACTATACTATATGCTTGACTTTAATGTCACTTCATTGTCATATTTTTCTGTTTTGTTTCATTCTGCTATCATTTTTCTGACTGATACGATCCCTGCCCCCATACCCAAGTATTATTATTTAAGATGATAATCTGTCAGATTGTTAAAATTTACTGCACTTCCTTTCTTGACTGGGTAGTGTATGGTTGGTCATGCTTAGCCATGGTTTGTTTTAACCGTGACTAGTAGAAAAAGATGGACATATAACTTGAAGTCTGTTTTGCAGGTGAACATAGTAATCGTGGCTCATTTGGCCAATTCCTGATTTGTTATTCCCTCCTAATTTTAATGGTCCTTGTCTTGTGTCTATGTGAAATGGATACTTGATAGGACATAAAAACAAATTGGGACTAAGCCAGGAAACTACACAGTATGTATTCCCATTTCACTATGGGAATATATCACATATCACTATGAGATGCAGTTGTTGAGTTTACACAACATGCTAAGTCAAAGTTTGTTAACCATGTTTTATGGAAGAAACCACATTAGGCTGATAAATATATGCTATTTTTTTTTACTTGTGAGCCTCCTAGAGTCATTGGGAATTAGCAGCATACATATTTAAACATACATACATACATACATACATACATACATACATACATACATACCAGGTAAACAAACTGCAGTGGCTTGATTCAGATATCACACTAAGCCATAATGAAACCATATTATCACTTAACATAATTCATGAGTCCAATCAGTAAGCGAACAACAAACAGTTTCAAACTGATTAACTGTCCAGGAACAAAACATCTTTTATTCTCTGACCCTGATTTATGCATTACATTAAGACCAAAACAAAGAGGATTATGGCTTAGTGCAGTGTGTCAACTTTGACATTATATTAAGGCAAACCTTGCTACTAGTACTCACAACAATTTAATGAAATAAAGTAGGTTCAAGTTAATAATTAAATGTCAGATGAACTACAGCAACAAGTTGGTAGCAAGTATGGTCAAAGCTCAAAGATGTTTAATAAACCAAATTAACTTTTTAAAAACACTTTTCCATCTCCAAAAACTTGCCTGGTGATTTCTAATTCTCTTTCCCTCTCCCCAGTTCACAGTCAGTGCTTTGTTTGGGTTTTGTTGTTAGATTGGTTTTTCAGACATTTAACAATCCTGAACGGTGGAAATTCCTTATGTTCCTCACACAGGATTTCCAGGATTTCTGGGTGTTTTAGAAGCTTCATTATGGAGGCTTCATATTTCATTGTCATTCAGCAGCATGAAGTTAATAGCTTATAGTAAATTGCACCTAGTGGAAACTCAAGCATTCATTTCTGTCCTTAGTTTCAACATTTAACTTCCATCTGTTCTTCTCCCCTTTTTCTTTCATCTTACCGTTTCTGTTTTTCCTTATGCTATGACATAAAAGTGGTTGCACTGAAAAGACTGCCCTTTTTGAGGAACAGACCGAAGGAAAAAGACAAAATGAAGGCCTTCTACCGTCGCTCCATGTGTAAGACTTTAATAAAGTTCAGCTTCTTTTTAAATGGCTACACTGGCATCTATTACTAATTTTCCTAACCCTTTCCTGGACTGCACTATTTTTCCTATTCTGCACAGTGCAAGTCCTGCTGTATACAAGGAGCTGAAGCAATGTTTCTAAACACTTTGACACTGAATATACATAACTATTTGTTTCTACAAATAACACGAAATGAAGATTCATTTATATGCTCAGGTTACAGGTTACTCAAGTTACAGGTAGTCCTTGGTTAACTATGGTAATGGGGACTGGAATTTCCATTGCTAAGTGATGTCATAAAACAAGATGTCACATGACCATGCCGCTTAGTGAAGGTGGTTTCAGCACTTCCGGTGGTGGTTTTAAGCAAATACTGCGCTGCTGTTAAGGGCAACGTCGCATGCTTGCCACTTGCAACCTTCTGCCAGCTTCTCCATTGTCTTTGCTTGTTGGAAGCTGGCAGTGAAGATCGCAAATGGCAAACACATGACCGCAGGATGCTATGATGTCATAATTGCAAGTCGGTCGCCAAGTGCTCAGATCATGATCATGGAACTGCGGGGATGCTGTGACGGCTGGAACTTCAAGGACCGGTCATAAGTACCGCTCATTCAGCGCCGTCATAACTTCGAACGGTTGCTGAACAAGTGGTTGTTAAGCGAGGACCACCTGTATATGCATTTGAGCATATGTGCATTAAGACATATGGATAACTAGATGCCGGGCACACATTTGCAAAGTGAATGTCATTTTTTATTTTATTTACAGGTTTTATAAAGACAGGTACCATTTTCTTTTCTTTTTTTTTTTAAGTAAAACCTGTCCAAACATAAACAGTAGCCTGCTTGTCTTTTACAAGTGCCTTAAAGTGGGGAACGGGGAGGCAAGTTTAATACATTATTTTTAAGTTTAGGATGCAATAGAATCATAGCGTTGGAAGGGACCTTGGAGGTCTTCTAGTCCAAACCCCAATATGTAGAGAGCTGTTATAGAGTACATTTAATTTAGAACCTTATCTCTAGTGTAATGCACAATTGTCTGGACAGAAGCCTGCACAGTAAAGGGCCCCTTATCATTGCCAACACTGACTTTATATAAGTACTTCTGCTCATCTTACCCTGTTCATTCCATTTACCATTACAAAACATATCAGAGCTTCTAACATATATTTATATAGCATTCCAGCACAAGCATGGCAGTTAAAACATTTACAATCATCTCTACAAGAAAGCCTTGCTTTTTAACATTTTTCATTCATTCAGCCAAATGCATGTTGTAACATATATATCAACGTGGATTGTAGCTTGTAGTATGATGGTTAGAGATAAATGTGAAGCATTTTACAATGCAAAAAAAAATCATTGAATCATGCTGATTCATTTGCTTTCATTTGCATCCCAGCAATGAATGATCTGATGCAGTCCATGGTCTTAGCAGGAGGACAATGGATAGGTAGTTCTGAGCATCTGGAAGGTCCTGATGATATATCTACGGGTAAAAGGAGAAAAGAATTGGGATCTATGGCCTTCTCTACTACATCCATCAACTTTGCAACTGTCAACTCTGCTGCAGGCTTGAGATCCAAGCAGTTGCTTAATAATAAAGGTATAGGTAGAATCTTTTCAGTGTGGTGTGGCTGTGTTAGCAACAGTAGTGGTATTGGAATCTATTTGTGCTTAATATTTCATATGATTTTCCAGCAAATATTTATATTGCAGATTTATGTAGTGGGGAAAAGTTTTGTATTTCTGACTTATTCTTTGTGAGAACATGAATTTATTAGCAGGAAAAGCTATTTCATAGCATTTTCTAGATGATAAACTAATACTAAGCCTTTGGTGTTTGTTTTCCACCTAGATATAGCATCTTTTGAAGATGTAAGTCCACAAGGAATTAGTGATGATTCTAGTACAGGTTCAAAAATTCAAGGTAAGATTTGTACTTTAAATGAGTTCTGGTTATGGGAATATTGAGGAAATTTAACCAGAAACAGTTAACCAGGATTGCAAGTGAGCATGTTGTCAGTTTCCGACTGTTTTTCTCTCTTCTTTCAACCTTGCATCTCATCTCATCCTTTTTTCCATTTAATCTAATAGGATTCTTCCCCATTTCCTTAATGCTGATACATTGTTTAAATAAAGGAAACTATTGAGTGCAAGGTGCATGTAAACAGGATTATTTTTTTCAGTTCTCCTTCAGTTCTAAGTATCAGAGTTTAGTGTTGAGAATTACTTAGGCAATCTGTTTCTCAAAATGTGTTCACTTATACATTAATTTATTTTCTTTTATCAAATTTCAGTTTAGATATAACCAGAGAGTGCTGAAATAGAAGTTACAGCTAAATGAAATTTAACTGATGATTCAAAATTGGTTTAAATCAAAGCAATACATTATTTTAAAGCATATTAATATTGCCCCTATACTTATATTGTTTAGGAGTACATGATGTTAACTGTAGGAGTGTTTTTGTTCTTTCTATTGGTGACATTTCTGCATAGGTCATATCCATGTGAAATCTATTGTAAATGCCTTAAACAAAATTAATTTTCTAAATGTTGACATGCTATTTTTTAAACCCAGTTTTTCAATTCTAAACACGCATTCTATTTTTCCTGTTTCAAATCTTTTTTTCTGCTGTACTGTACTTTTTGAAAGTTGCCTGGAAACATCTCTTCCTGTTTTAGGAGTATTGCTTTAGGAGTATTAGGGCCAAATTCATGTTTCTAAGTAAATGGTAAATTGATGCACTTTTTCAGTGTTTGTGTGCAATGCCAGGGATTTTAATACCAACACACATCTGCCACCAATTTGTCAAAAATTGGGGGAGGGTTTTGCTGGGAGATGATTATTCAAGATGGTGTTATATTCCCAGGCAATGGATATAAATGCTTACACTTTTGACAGAGGAACTGCTTTGATTACAAAACTATTTACAATATAATCTTTGTACCTTATTTTTGCAGTAGTTGTGAGTGTGCAGTGCTTTTTTACCTGAGTTCCTGGAATGCAACCTCCTATATAAACTTTTTAATGAGTATTCTGAATGCTAAAGTGATTACATTCAGTGTTGAAATTAACAATACTTTCTCACTGTCTAGCATTGGCTTGTGTCTCCCCCATCTTCTTCTGTAATGAGAAGTTTTGTTTATTTTGCACCCACTGATTCCTGTCCTCTCTTCACCCTCCTCCCAATGGCCTCTGTGGGAACTCTCTTCTGGGTGAATGCAGAAATCTCTCTTGCGGTTCTCTTTTTTACCATGTCATGGCCCATTGTGGATTCCACACAGATGCTTTCCAGCTCCTTCTTTCTCTGGCCCCAGTAGCCATCACCACTCTTAATGGACACTTCATAACAAAGGGGAAATGACAAGACTTCTCCCCTCTCCAGTCTTCTGTCACAGGTCAGCTTTTGCCTGGGATTTTTGAGGCACTTGGCCCTGTGGATAGTTAATTATAGATTCTCATGTCACCTATACACCTCCAACATTGCTTTCTCCACTCCTGTTTAACTTCTATGTGAGACCACTAGGTAAGGTCATCCATTGCCACAGGGTTAGATATCATCAGTATGCCGATGATACCCGATTGTACATCTCAACTCTGGGCCCTCCAAGGGATTCTGTTGAAGTTCTGCCTCAATGTCTGGAGAATGTAGGGGTCTGGATGATGGAAAACAGGCTTAGATTTAACCTCATAAGATGAAGCGGCTATGGATTGCAGGACCCCCTGGGTCCAGGGATTTTCCATCTTTGGTTCTGGATGAGGTTGCACTGCCATAAACAGACCTGGTGCACAATTTGGAGGTCCTCCTAGACATGTGGCAGCTGTAACTCAGAGGGCCTTTGCAAACCTCCATTTTGCGTGTCAGTTGCGCCCACTCCTAGATCGGGAAGCCTTGCCCACAGTCACTTACATATTAGCCACCTTCTGTTTGGATTACTGCAATGCAGTCTAAATGAGGTTGTCCTTGGTAACCACTTGGAAGCATCAGCTCATCCAGAATGCAGCAGTGTGGGTAGTTATAGGTATACCCCAATATACCCACATAATACCTCTGCTTTGTGACTTGCACTGGTTACCAGTGCTCTCTTGGGTATAATTCAAGCTGCTGGTTCTTACCTATGTAGCCCTTCATGGACAGGGCCAGATTACTTGTGGGATCATTCATTCATTTCTGTGAACGAAATATCTCATGTACAGTATAATCTGCTTTGATAGGTGCTTTATGCTATCTAGTGATTCTGTTTCATTTAGCTTCCAGACCAGCCAGCCTTGATAGTGGCAGAACATCAGCTAGCAATAGCAACAATAATGCTTCACTCCATGAAGTCAAAGGTATGCTTCTAAGCAAAATGAACATATGCTTCATTCTTTATATTATAGAGTAGGAATGGGTGATATTCATAGCATGAGGGGATTTTTACTGTGATAATTTTAACCATTTCATTATTTTTAAAATAAAGCTTTCAAATAGCTGGCTTTGCTGGGAGTGTGTGGTAAACAAATATAATAGATGCTTGCAATTCTGCTGTCTCTACTTACTAATCTACTCCCCTTTATATAGGTAGAATTCAAGTACATTATAATATACTGAACCTGTTATTAAGGGGAAGAATCTTCCAAATACTCTCTAACCTCCAACTAAATGTCAGGGGTGGAAAATAAAATGTGCAGTCCGAAAATTACAGGTACAAATACATTGATGGCATCAGACACTCCAACCATTATTATCAATATAGTATCATTAATCATAATAATGCTGAAAATATTGACCATCTAGGTGTATTGCTGTTAATAGTGGGCAAACAAGAGAAAAAGGAAAAGTAACGAGAATTCATAGGAATGAAGCAAAGAAAAATGCAGAAGTAACTGGATAGAGAAGATTGAGAAAGAATCAATTCTCCTCATAAGGAGAATAAAAGTTCAGAAAAGGAGAGTATAAAGAATATTTAGATACCTCTAGAGTGGGGTCTATGCAAATAAGGGTAACAATAAGGCAAGTGATGGGTCCACTGTCTCCTAGCCCAAATCCCAGAAGCACACCAGGCTGGCTACTTAACTTGTTCTTTTGTTGTAAAAAAAGATTTGTGTTTAAAGCAAGATCAAACACAACCAATAATCGCTGCCTCATAGTGAATTCATTTCATTAATTTCACTGGCTGTTTGGATTTTGTAACTTTTTGAGCATTTGTGTTTTTCCAATATAAATGATTCCCTCCAGAAATACCCTGTCAGTTAAGTATATACTGCTTGTGTTCTAAAAGTATATATTGCTTAGGGTTTTTTTAATTGTTATTCAAAATAGTACAAAGAACAGTTTCCAGTTAACTGCTTTGGATTGAAGAAACTCTAAAAAAGAGAAATTGGCATTTCTTCAGTTATCATTGTGTGCACAATGTGATATTTCTTCTTCAAATCATATTCACAGGAATTGAGACTTTATATAAAGAGCAATGTATTTTTAAATAAACATTTTCAGCAAAATATTTCTTGATTAGCTTGAATATATACTTTTTGTGCTTCAATTTTTTCATTACTTTTATAACATAAAAGATAGTAGCAGATGGTAGTATTTATCTCTGATTCTATGATGTGGGTTGCTGAAAAGGTGTGTGGGTGGGTGTGTCTGTGTGTGTATATAAAACAGGAAACTGATACTTTTAAGAGAGCTGAAGTTGAATTTTTTTAAATGAAACGTTAGATGTCATACTGAAGAGCCATAAAGGGTAAAATTAAGGGATTAAGTTCTATTTATTTTTAAGTTTCTCATATAATTTCTTAAAAGATATTTAAGTACCTTACAGCAATTGATGTTCCAGTGTTTTTTAAAACATCTAGCAATGTATTTAATCTCATTACAAATGTACTTGTTAAAGAGTTTATAATTTATTTTACCTAAGAAAAATATCAATGCTGTTTACCATAAAAGCAGGTGCAAGTAACAACCAAAGCAGGCCTCAGAGCCACAGTAGTGGAGAATTTAGCCTACTTCATGAACACGAAGCATGGTCCAGCAGTAGCAGCAGCCCTATACAGTATCTGAAAAGCCACACTAAGTCTAGTCCCCTGCTTCATCATACAATGTCGGAAAAAATGGATAAACAAGGAATGCGGAAAATTAAAACTGAATCCCCTGGAAGTGAAATGGTTACTCTGCAGCAATTTCTGGAAGAAAGCAATAAAGTTACTTCAGCTGAGGTATGTTAAAAATTACTTAATTTTAAGAGACATAACTTAAGCCTGAGTAAACATAAATATGGGTTCAAGTAGATCATGACAGTGTGATTTGAAGTCCAAGTAAAGAAGAACCAGCATTCATTATTTATTAGGAATTTGAGAACCAGCAGTCATTATTTATTAGGAATTTGAAGAAAATAACTGACACACTGAGTAGGAAAGTAATAGCTGAGATGCTTAGTTCAAAAAAGATATTATCTTAATGATCATATCTGTAAAAAAGATACGTCATTACACATAGTAAAGTTGAAGCAGCCTACAAAAAATTAACCTCAGATCTTCTGCAGCTGGATGGTTCTCAAGCCCTAAATAATTTTTTCAGCAACTTTGCCACATTTCAGCCTAAATAAAATAGGCTTGTCACAATCATTCATCCCATGTGCACTTTGCTTTTTAGGAATGAGCTGTTAAAAGTAGCAAATTCTGAAGGTACCATGCAGTTTAAACTTACTCCAAAATTCCTCCCAGGTCCTAGAACTTGTCTGGGATTTTTTTCATTTCTTCTTCAGCAAGTTCCCCTTTGTCCATTCAGTCTCCTTCGAATTCCCCTCAGGTTCAAAACTCAATTCTGGAGACAAATATTCCTGACAGATCATCTCTGAAATCTCATTCTCCAAGCCATCTTGCTGCAGAGAAGGCCCAGACTAGGACTCTCCCACCACTTCCATCACAATATTGTGATATTGAAACTGGTCATCTTGGGACAATCCACTGCCTTGGAGAAATTCCCCAGTTACTATAATTTCTGTAACTTCTCACTAATGTTCAGTTTCTTTGGGCCTCGTGGCATATATTCTGATCAGCTGGCATATAGTCTTAAGGTAGCTATAATATTGTGATACAGATCACTACACATACTGGCCCTCCATTCCACATCTTCCTGTTTTGTTCTGTCTAAACCTCATGGCTTTTCACCTAATTTTGTTGAGGGGTATGTTAGTGTTGGACATATGCATAGATGTCAACTGACACATTTTTTCACACCCTGTTAATGCTTCTGGGTTTTTTTTATCCCCCTTCAAGGCATATCTTCCATCCAAACACCAGCCCTGGATGGCTTCTTACTCAATGATTCATCACCATTCTAATGCTTTTCAACCCTAGAATATTGCAATTTGCCATCCATCCTATTTTAGACCTCATATTTTCCACAATGTCCTGAATGCCTTGCATAAAAACTTGCTAGGAATCAGAAAGAATCCGTTTAAAATCTTGGTGGAAGTTCTGTTTAAAATCCTCCATGTCTCACGCAGTAGATTATGGCACCCCCTAGGAGCTTAACCAACGAAAGTTGAAGATATGAAAGAAGTCCGGAATGTATTTACACAAGTGAAAGTGAGATATGCAGACAGTTCCCCAGGGAAAGTAGAAGCAGAAAACTGAAAGTTCAAAACAGCTGATTCAATGTGTAGGAAAATGCTAATATCTTCAAATTTAGTGCAAAAATATTTTTTTTCTTGGCGATCACTCGTAGCCGAGTAAGATTGTCTTCCAGGGGTAAAATCTTAACAGTGGATCCATAAATGGCTGTAAAGGCGAATTCTGGATCTGCACAACCTCCCACAATGAGAGCATAGGTTTCTGGGTGGAAGACGGTCAGGATGAGGGTTTGCTTGACGTGCCTTCCTCTTAGCTCGTTTCTCCCTTTCTCCCTGTACTCGTGCTTCTTCAAAGTCCATAGCGCCTTTAATAAAGGCTGACCTCCAATTGAAACGCTCATGAGTTAGGGCTTCCCAGTTCTCAATGCTGATATTACATTTTTTAAAATTAGCTTTGAGAGTATCTTTGAATCTCTTTTGCTGTCCACCAATATTCCGTTTTCCATTCTTAAGTTGGGAGTAAAGTAGCTGCTTTGGAAGACGATGGTCAGGCATTCGAACAACATGACCGGTCCAGCGAAGTTGATGTTGGATGATCATTGTTTCAATGCTGGTGGTTTTCGCTTCTTCTAATACGCTAACATTAGTCCGCCTATCTTCACAAGTAATTTGCAGAATTTTTCGGAGGCAGCGTTGATGGAATCTTTCAAGAAGTTGGAGGTGGCATTTGTAGAGGGTCCATGTTTCACAGGCGTACAAAAGGGTTGGTAGTACAATGGCTTTGTAAACAAGCATTTTGGTCTCCCTGCGAATGTCCTGATCCTCAAACACTCTACGCTTCATTCGGGAGAAAGCTACACTCGCAGAGCTCAGACAATGCTGAATTTCAGCGTCGATGTCAGCTTTTGTAGATAGATGGCTGCCAAGATAAGAAAAGTGGTCGACATTTTTTAGTAACACACCTTTAAGCTGGATTGATGGCGCTGCAGAGGGATCGGTTCGAACTTGCTGGTAAAGCACTTTGGTTTTTTTAATGTTAATCGAGAGGCCGAGCTTTTCATATGCTTCTGCAAAGATGTTTAGGGAGACAATTATTTACCGTATTTTCCGGCGTATAAGACAACTTTTTAACCCAGGAAAATCTTCTCAAAAGTCGGGGGTCGTCTTATACGCCGGGTGTCTTATAGGGCGGGTGCTGAAACCGGAAGCGCTGATGGCGCACCGCAGGGGTGCAACTTCACTTCCCCGCCGCACAGCTGATCGGCGCGGAGATTTTCCACCCGGGCCCTCCCCCCCCCCAGAATACATCTCCAAGCTTTAGCAGAACAAACCGTGAAGGAGGAGGAGGAAGAGGGTGGTGGTGATGATGGGGGGAGGTTTGAAAAAGCAGATCCAAGCACAAAAGTTAGTGAGTCATTTCGGTGGCAGCTGGAACAGTTTTTTTGACTCCGGCCTCCCTCCCTCTCTCACTCTCTTTCCCTGGCAATGGATCAGTACGGGGGGAGGGAAGGGAGGAGAAGGCAAGGGAGGGAGCGTTCAAGAGAAGTGGATTTAAAAGAGCGGGGGGGCGCTTTGTATACAGATGCCCGCGTGTTAATTCTTCCGGCGGTGATGCGATTCACGCCCCTGATTTATTTTTAAAGCCACCCCCCCGCTCTTTTAAATCCGCTCCTCTTGAATGCTCCCCCCTCTGGTACCACCCTCCGCTCCCTCCCTCCCTTGCCGTTTCCTCCCTTCCCTCCCGACCCCCCCCCCGCACTGATCCATCGCCAGGGAAAGAGAGCGAGAGGGAGGGAGGGAGGGAGGCTGGAGTCAATAAAACTGTTCCAGCCGCCGCTGAAATGACTCAGTAACTTTTGCGCTTGTATCTGCTTTTTCAAACTTCCCCCCATTACCCTCCTCCTCCTCCTCCTTCATGGTTTGTTCCGCTAAAGCTTGGAAATGTATTCTTCACCCCTCTGCCTTGCCCAGGTAATTAAAGCTTTCTCCCCCCTCCCCCCAATATTCTCCTCCACACACACACCCCGCGCTGCCGTGCTTCGCATTACTATTCGCTTTCTACTCCGCTTCCCTGTTTTCTCCCTGCAGTTTTTTACTTTCTACTCCGCTTCCCAATGCATTGGGAAAGCTTTTTTTCCCCAGTGCGTTGGAAGAGGGGTAGTCTTATACGGCGAGTATATCCCAAACTCTATATTTTAACTGGAAAAGTTGGGGGTCGTCTTATACGCCCAGTCGTCTTATACGCCAGAAAATACAGTACTCTCAATCCTCCTTAATATTTGGAGGGAAAACAAAGTCCAAAACTTAAAAAGATTTTTTTAAGAAATTAATCCCAAAAATAACAATAAGCACCAAGAGAACCTGCTTCTCCTTGCTGTAAAAAGCCTCTCTTAGGGCACGCATACTTCAAAGAAATATAAATTGGGTAATTTAGATTGTGTCCCTTTAAGGCCACAGTGCGGCTTGGAAAATGGTGACCTCCCAGCCTACCGGCTAGCTCTTACCAGTTTAACGTGAACGCTGTTTGCGATCTTCTGGCTGTAAGCAGCCATCCAGAGGACAGATGGGGTGATTCCAGGTGTTTTCCTTTTTCTGGAAAAACACTCCTGGGCTTCAGGAAAAACCTGCCTGAACCCAAAAAAACTGCCGCATTGTCAGTTCTGCCTGCTGAGCCCATGGGCACAGCTGTTCAGTCCGCCATGTCCCCACCGGAAGTCCGCAATTTGCCATCCATCCTAGAGCTGAACCCTATTCACCATTTCATATGGTTTGCCGTTTCAGAAGATAATTGTGTCTAGTTGACTTTTCCCTCACCTTTACTCAGGTTGGCCACCAGGTGCTTAACTCGTCTTCTAAAGGATTCTATTACTGAAGCAAGCTATTACTGAAACAAGCTAATTTGTCAAATGACATAATCTCTTGACATAGAGGTTCAACAGCCATCTCATGTTATCAAGGATCTGGTTTGCCAACTACTATAAATTCTTCAGTCCTAGTTTTCCTGTTCCCAGTCTTGCAGAAAACCTTGAGAGATTCCTAGGATAAACAAGCCACTATGCCATCAATTATTTGTCACTTGGATAATGTCTTTAGGAAGGCTACCTATTCTTATTTCAATATTCACCTCGAAACTCCATTATAGTGGAGGTGTCTGTCAGTGCCCATTGTTGGCAACACTCTACACCCATGGATAAGGAAGGAATGAAGTTCCACAGTCTTGGTCATATGCTGTATTGTTTGGGAGTGCTTTCTATCTCTACATAGCCAATGACCAGGCATGCATGTCAGAGTACTATAACTTTTTATGGGGTATTTCTGTACTTCCCCTATTTGCCAGTAGAGAAATGTCAGATCTCTTAGTTTTTTTCAGGCAGAAGCAACATGATTTGCTAAACAGGAGTTTAATTCACCTGCCATACAGCTGATTCCAGAGTTCTTTGAGTAATCATCTGTCAATTTCCCCTGCTTTTCTATCACACTTGGCATTGGGTGACTTCATTGTTCCTTCTTGGTTTTGTTTGTTGACCTCAAGAATTAAGGGTCTCCAGAGGGAGACACCTACCAAGAATTATGTAAGTTCTAGAAGATTCTGAGTGGGTTCTGCATAGACATATAATATGGATTTTTGTGATCTTTGTGAAGAAGTTGTACTTGAATTAATTTTGAAGCAAGTGGAAATGTTGAGAGAAATCAGAATGTGAAGATAGGATTGTTTATTTTTCAGTCTGTCTGTGGATCTGTATAAATTTGATGGGGAAACTGTGTGTGTGTGTTTATATTCTCTTTTTCTATCTATTTTTGCAGCTGAAGTCTTCAAGCAAAGATAATCTTTTGGATGAAGTAATGAAATTTTTTTCTGAAAATGCTGAATTAACAGGAAGAGAGAAACTAAGCAAACAGCCATCAGACATTAGTGGTATTGTCAGATCGCAGAGTGTAAAAAATACAACAGAATTAACTGATGGAAAGTTAGGTAAGCAAGAACCTCTTGCAAGGCTCAGTTTAAATAGAACAGAAGATTCTAAAGATTTGAACTCTTCGAAGACATACGCTGCAGACACTAAGGGAAGGGACAGGTCTGTTAAAGAAAATGTCCAGTCACGACAATCAAGAGACTGCAATCCCTATGCTACTTTACCTCGTGCAAGCAGTGTGATTTCAACAGCAGAAGGAACTACTCGGAGGACAAGTATCCATGATTTTTTATCTAAGGACACTAGGCAGCCAATATTTGTTGATCCAACTCCAGCTACAGCTGACCAAAGTGTTATATCATCTTCGAGTGAGTACAATCCTCAACAACAATCTTCTATTTTTTATTATACTCCTGATAATGCAGTTACTTTATCAGAAAATGACTTAACTAATACTACACCTGATAATTTGAATATATCTGAAAAGCCTAGCAATTCCAGGAGAAAGACTAAATTTATTGCTAAAACATTTTCTCTTAGTAATGTGTATAATGATAAAGTAGGCATATCACCAGATATTATCAACAAATTATCTTCAGGTCATTTTTCCAGGCCATTTTTGGCACTTAATACTGAATTAGTCTGTAATGTTAGCGGATTCCCCCAAATGTCTGTCTCCAGAACAGCTAAATCATTTGATTCATTGGTGCAATTGCCACAGAAGGATCATAAACTACCTTTTGAAAATCAGAAATCTGATAATAAAAAGGTAGATGTCACACAGAATAGCAGTAAACTTAATATCCTTGTGCCTACAGACCCTAGTGATAGTGAATCCCCATTACTAGTTGATGAAGATACCCAAACTATTTGGTATGAATATGGTTGTGTATGATAAATTATACAATAAAGTAACTTCCATACAGTGTGAATGGGCTTGAAATTTAGGGCCTATCTTATTAATTAGATAGAAAAGAAACTAGGTTTAGATGTTTTTTTTCTCTGAGTAGGGATGAATAACTCGCCTTTTTTTCTTAGCACGTGAAGGAAAGGAAAGTTACAGCCATGCTAAAGTTTGCATGAAGTATTAACTGCACTGTGTGTTTGCTGCATGTCTCGTCAAAAACCTTAATGCAACATAGCTGAATTTTTATTTTCTATTTGTTAAAAATATGTTATGTACATTACTGGATGCATGCTAGCCAGTTGCATGGTGCTGTGCCAGAAACAGCTTTTTTTTAAAGGTAATTTTAGCAATTGCAGCAACTTACAGCAATTATTAATTTTTGGTCAGTTTCTCTTCCATTCAGATGGTGCAATTTTTTGTGGATTAGATTTTAGACCCAATCCAACTACATTAAATTTTGACTGGTTTAAAATAAGTAGAATTGTTTGGTTGTGCAGAATTTGTTTCATTGCTATATAATTTACAAATCAGTTTTATGTGTGTTTACCCAGAAGTAAGTCCCACAAAGTTTGTTTTGATTTTTTCCCAAACTAAATGTGCTTCATGTTGCTTTCCCTCTCAAGCTAGTCAAAAATGCAGAAGGAAGTGCATTCTAACTTTTAATTTTAATGTTTCCTAAAGAAATTTCATAGTCAGTGTAACTGTCATTTTAATACTCAATATGAACTCTTAGTATAAAATATATGGCACGAAGCCTAAATGGTGGCTCTGTTTTTGTTTAAAGATATATAGCTAAATGGTCATAGTTGCACTGAAAAGACAAACCCGCTTCATTTATTTGCCTTTTCTGTTCTTTCCATGCTTGAAGCACTTATGTACTCCTATGTTGTCTTGTCTATAGACCTACATCAGAATTGTTCTTATATAGCATTATTAATTTTTACAGTATGTTAAAATAAAAAATAAAATGGAATAGCAGTATCTTTTTTCTTTTTATTAAATACAATAGCTGATTAGGAAGTTTTATCAAAACCTTTTAAATTGGCCCAAGATTCAGCAGATTATTTTAGTTATGCCCAGATTCTTGGTTCACTTCTTTTTTGTTGTACAGATGAATCCCATGTTGTGTTGCAAGCTGTGTTCAATAACATTTACATATTTTAATATGGTATACAGTACAATAAGGATTCAGGAGATGTGTATGCATAGCTAATGTTGTCTCTGAATAGGTCTGGAAACCATTCCTGCCTAAAATACGGTAGAGTTGCTGCTTAGTAATATAAACTGACAATATATGAGCTGAATAGACTAATGGTCTTCCTTAGTGCAAGGTAGCCTGTGTTGTTATGCTACTCAAGAAACACAGCGTTAAAAAGTCTTGCAGAATTACTTGAAAGCTGTAAGATTAAGAAGTGTAAAAATCTCTGCACAACCTTAATAATTGTACAGCTTACCTTTCTTCTGTTATGCAGATGTCACTATAACTGGCTCACATTCCTACTTCTTTATAGGTGCTTAGTTTGAAACTGAACAGGAAGGTCAGTGATATTTCCCTTAAGCATGCACCATGTTTTGTCAATTCTTTGTCACCACATGGTGACAATACATCCTGAAGCTGATTATCTAGATTAGCGGATTATCTAGGCCCCCTTTCAGTCAGGATTCAGGCTGGGGTATGGTATGGAGATGGCATTGGTCACACACTTGGATGACCTCTGGCGGGAGCAGGATGGGGATAGTGTGTCCATCCTTGGTCTTCTTGACCTCTCAGCAGCTTTCAATACCATCAATCATGGTATCCTTCTGGACCAGCTCTGGGAGTTGGGATGGGCAGCACAGTGTTGTGCTGGTTCTCCTCCTTTCTCCGGGGCTGGTTCCAGTTGGTGTTGATGAGGGGGAGAGATCCAGTCCACGGCCCCTACTTGGTGGGGTGCCGCAGGACTCGGTCCTTTCTCCCCTCCTGTTTATCATCTACATGAGGCAGCTGGGTGAGGTCATCTGACAGTTTGGGTTGAGGTATCACCAATATGATACCTCAATATATGATACAATATGCAGATGATACCCAGCTTTATATCTCCACCCCAGGCCACCTGAGTGATGCTGTGGACATCCTGTCCCAGTGTCTGGAGGCTGTAGGGGCCTGGATGGGGCGCAACAGTCTTCAGCTCAATCCAAGCAAGACTGAGTGGCTTTGTGTGTTTGGACTTTCTGGTGCTGGGAACTTTCCATTGTTGATTTTGGATGGGTGGCACTGCCTCAGACAGACACGGTGCATAATCTGGGGCTCCTCCTGGACTCACGGCTCCTGCTCAAAGAGCAGGTGGCAGCTGTGGCTAGGAGGGCCTTTGCACACCTTTGGGTTGTGTGCCAGCTGCGCCTGTTCCTGGACTGGGGAACCCTGCTCACTGTCACTTATGCCCTTGTGACCTCTTGTCTGGACTACTGCAATGTGCTCTACATGGGGCTGCCCTTGAAGAGCATTCAGAAGCTTCAACTGGTGCAGAATGCAGCAGTATGGGTAGTAAATGGTGCCAGTTATATGGCACGTGTAACACCACTACTCCATGAACTGCATTGGTTGCCATTGTGCTTCCAGGTGCAATTCAAGGTGCTGGTTGTTACCCTTAAAGGAAAGGGTTATTTGAGGGACCGTCTCACCCCAGTTGTTTCTACCCAACCAATCCAGTCAGGCAGGATGGGCATGCTTCAGGTCCTGTTGGCCAAAGAATGTTGGTTGGAGGGGTTCTAGAAGACGCTCCTTTTCTGCCATACTGCCCAGCTTGTGGAACATTCTATCTCTGGAGATCAGGATGGCCCCAACCCTGCTGGCCTTTCATAAGGCCCTGAAGTCCTGTTTCTGCGTGGCAGTGGCGGGCCATCAGCGCTTCCAGGTTTTTGCGCGACACACCAGGCCACTGCCGTGTGCGAAAACCTGAAAGCGCCGCCGCAGCACACAAAAACCCGGAAGCACCACCACCATGGCGGCGCTTCCAGGTTTTCACACACCGCCGCAGTAGCGGCGCTTCTGGGTTTTTGCGCGCTGCCATTGGTGTGTCGCCAACGTGAAAAGTTTGGAAAGCCTTGTGCTAGTGATTTGGATTGATGTTGCTGGGCTGTGTATTTTAACTTTTATTTATTTATTTATATTTATACTTCAAATTTAGTCACCGCCCATCTCACTCAAGGAGCGACTCTGGGTGGTTTACAATAAAAACAAGAATAAATAATCGTTAAAATACAATAAAAAATATTCTTATATAAAAATATAATCCAAGACAGCAATGTTAAAAAGATCTTAATTTACGAGAGCATCTTCGGGGTGCTAACCACCCCCAGGGTTGGTTGCTCCTCCTCACACCCCAAGTGAGATGGCAGAGCCAGGTCTTCACTACTTTCCGGAAGGCTGGGAGAGTGCGGGCCCGCCTCACCTCTGGGGAAGAATGTCCCGTAGGGCTGGAGCAACGGCAGCAACTTTTGTAATGTTTATACTTGTTTTTATTTTATTTTAACTCTATTCGCCACACAGAGTCACTTGTTGAGGTGGGCAGCCATATAAATTGGATAAATAAATAAATAAATAAAATAATTAATAAAACATCATGAGGATATGGCAGAAAAAAAGGTTGCCAGGCAAGTTCATCCTGTGGTTAGGTACAAAGGGAGAAAATACTTTTGAAAGGCTAGCCAATTCATAAGAGAAATTCTCATGCAAAAATGTCTGCGCTGCAACAACCCACACTTCAAACAAGAATATGTGATTAGCTTTTCACAGATCCATCTTACTTACTTACTTACTTACTTACTTATTTATTTGAGCACTTACATACAAGTACTAATTTCATGATTTGGGGCAGCTTACAAAGATGAAATCAAAATAACATTAAAAGATATAACATATAAAAACATTAGTATTAAAATGTTTAAAAGCCTGAGTAAATATGTTTCAATCTCCCTTCTAAATTGTAACCAGATAAGATATTATTTTTAACTCGGCTAGTGTTTAGTGGGGTTGGTGGAGCAGAGGGCAGGGTGACAAATGGTGTATGGAACCAATGAGACAGCAGGCAAAGATAAATAATTTTGGATGTATCCCAATCTTCCTCCAAAACACCAATAGTTAAGGTAGGGGTTTTTTTTGTGCGCCTGTGTGCCTTTGAGACAGTCTTGACTCCTGGTGACTGCTTGGACTAGTCCCTGCAGTTTTCTTTGCAACATGTTTTGGAAGTGGCTTGCCATTACCTTCTTCCTAGAGCTGGGAAAGTGTAACTGGCCCAAAGTCACCCAGCTGGATTTGTGCCTAAGGTTGGACTGGAACTCACATTTTCCAGGTTTCTAGCCCAGTGTCTTAACCACTACACCAAATTGGCTCTCTAAGGTATGCATCATAGTTACTTATTTTCTAATCCCTTTCTCTTTTGTGGGCACAGAAGAAACATTTAGACCTATAAGTCAAGTCAAAAAAATTTACAGTCCAAGACCAAACACATTTTGAAATTGCAAGAAAATCCTAAAGGAATTAGCAGCTAACAATTAATAGCATGAGGGAGGAACCAGCCACCTAGAGTATCATAAAAGTAAGATGGGCAGCTATATAAATTGAATGAATAAATAAAGCTATAGCTATTGATAAGTATTTTGCAACCTTCTTAGAGGTTTCTGAGGAGTGGTCACCCAGGGGGAGGGTAACAACCTCCTAGTCACAATGGCAATTAGAGTTATTAATAATTGGAAGTATTAAACTTGATTGCCATTGGGTGTACAATGGACATTTTAATAGCGCATGTGAGACAGATTCTACCTCCGAGTCTGAACAGAAACAAATTCAGCTTTCATATGGGAAGGTTATATATCTACCATTGTTGCCCTAATAGGTAGCGCCCCAATTCAGGCCAAAACAAATAGTCTCCTAGCTGAAGCATATAAGATGTTATAGAAATATCTAGGGACAGACCAGGGAGGAGGAGTGTTTCCACTATAAAAGAGATGGGAGACTTTGGCTCTGTCATTTTGGATATCTAGATCCCAAATCCTCTGCTTTAGTTC
Organism: Charina bottae; assembly: GCA_023362775.1. Lineage (NCBI taxonomy): Eukaryota > Metazoa > Chordata > Lepidosauria > Squamata > Charinaidae > Charina > Charina bottae. Next base: position 81,298,729 of record JALMGJ010000001.1, on the reverse strand, counting down.
AGCCAGGGTTTTATCAAGTCCCAAAGCAGGTAGTGCTGACAAGGTAAGACCACAATAGGCCAAGTCATCATTAATTTGTCATCTTAGGTTGGAACAGAATCTATCCAGCAAAGTGAGATGAACTAAGAAAGTTCCCTAGTAGACTTGCTTCAGCCAGAATCTACGACACTGAAGTATTAATCAGGCCCCAGAGGAAATGCAGCCTAATTCTAGTTACAGCATTCGAAGTTGAATAAGGAACTCATAGTAAGATGTTCAAGAATTTTTATTGGATTGCTTCTAAACTAGGAGACTCCTTATAAATACACAACTGAGCACCATATAGCATCAAACCCAAAATTTTGGCTTTAAATAGTTTAATAGCTCCTGCGACATAATTGTTACCAAACTGACCTGCAAATTTATAATTGCAAAGGATACTTTTTGGGCTTTTACTAGAAGCTCTCTTGTTTGAGTAGACCAGCAGGTAGAAGAATGTAAATAGAGACCTAGATATTTAAAGAATTTTACCTGCTTGATGAGTTTGCTGTTAATTGTCCATCTAATTGGGGCCTTAAAGCATTTCCTAGAGAATACCAGTACTTTTGTTTTGGAATAATTAATTTTGAGGTGTTCTCTAGAGCAGTAAAGTGATAGAGCTTTAAGACATCTTCAGAAGCCTACTTGGGTTACAGACAGTATGGCTGCATCATCAGTATAAAGTAGAATAGAGATGGGGCAGCAAGCAAGGGAGGGTGGGTTAGCAAACATCTCAACAATATTGTTAATGTAAAAGCTGAATAGTAGTGGGGTGAGGATACAGCCTTGCTTTACACCTTTGCTAGTAGAAATAGGTTCAGTTAAATCACCAAGGATATTACCCTTTACTTGAGTAGTTGTGCCTTGGTGTAATAGCATAATTAGCCTAAGAAGACAGCAGTCTATCATTGTAGTGGCTAATTTCCTTCAGAGGAGTTCTTGCAGAATAGAATCAAAGATCTATTCTTCTCCTACTAGCAATGAAAAAACTTTCTAAGACCCTGGAGACTGCAGCTTCTTCTCATATATTTATTTTATTTCTAGCACACTTAATATTTCTACTGTCCCAGATCATGTGAACTAACATTCTACATCTTCTGCGGACTAGCTACTAGCTCCAAAACATTTTCATGGGCTTGCCTGTAATTCCTTGGATAAAAATATATCCTTGTACAGGGTATTTTTTGTTCAGACTTGGTCCTCAGAATCACTAAGACCATCCCTGCCTATAATCTGCCTACAGGAAAGATCAGGACGAAAAAATAAATAGGGGGCAAATGAGCAGACATACTGTACACAAAGAATATTAAATTAACCTCCCATCTGTTTGCTTACTCCTCTTCTCATCAGTCACTAAGCAAAGAAATAATTTTCTTACTGCATATATACAACTCTTACACCCCGATTGGAGACAGCAGATGCTCTTTTAACTCATCAGCCAAGGGCAGCAGAATGGGATAAGGATGACCTAGGAATTGGTCTAAGGGAGATCCAGTCAGAGACAGACAAAAGTTAGCAAAAATAAAGTTCTTCAGAGATAATGATTAAGTAGCCTAGTACTAGTCTCTCTGGGTGAAAACAACAATAACTTAGCCACAGACCTAATCTGCCTTAGTATCAGCTGGAGTTTATACTAAAAGCATCCACTTGTTGCTTTGAAAAGAGGTTACTAAATATGCAATAAATCTTAGTTATGAATTTGAGGAATGGTAGATCAATCACACATTTGTTTCTTCAAACTGATGTCTTCAGTGCACTTCCAGTTTTACTGTTTGACACCTGTTAGAATTAAATACAAAACCACAGTGGTAAAAGAAGCATGAGGTTGATTTGCTGAGAATGAGGATAATTGTCTTTGCTTACAGCAAAATACTTGCTTGAAGTGTTGCTTATCTAAGTAAAGAGCTAATTTCAGATAACTGGGTTTTGCATGTACCATTATTACTGCATGCAGGGATGATTTTCAGCTTTAAAACCTGATAGAATGAATAAATCCTGGCATATTCTTTGCTGATGTAACTGGACATTTTTCCATAAATGTTCTTGTTATTTCACTGAAGAACATAACATAAGAACTGTTCTTTCCCGAGTGATAAATTCTCAATTCTAATTGCAAAGAAAAAGTATTAACAGAATAACTTTTATAAAAATATCAGTTGTATTCTTATTTTCTTTTTACTTCTCTTAATTTTTGTAAACCTTGTACAAATGATACCTGCCAATGTTGTTGCAATGTGAGAACATTTTATTTTGACTGCTAAACAAGTAACATGAAATGCTTTTCTTCTGCAGATGTGGAAGCAAAACCAGAAAACAGAAATTCAAAAAGCAGTTGTAGGGAGCAAGAAAGCTCCTAATTCAATTGCCCCTACAACATGAGATGTGGGCCAAGTGGTGAGTTTTTTGCCCAACATGTAAATGAGATCATTTTCATTTACAGAGGAGGGGAAGAAATTAATATTAATAAATAAGAACACACGCACACTGCATTAACGATTGTCAGTAGTGCTTGGATTAAGTGGCTCGCTATCTTGCCTACTGCTCAAGCCAAATGAGAGTGGCACATTTAATTTTATCTGCCAGGCAAGTAATGTCCACTCTTAAGTTTATCTTCTTTTCCCTGTTAAAAAGTAAAATGTTTCTCCAAAATTCCATCATTGTATATATATTACCAAATCATATATCTGAATATTGATTTATTGCTGTTTGTGTTTTCTGTATTGTATTATTATATAGTCTTTTTGGAGCAGAGCTCGTGTTTATTGTTGTGTCTGAAGAACCAGCTATTCTGAGGGTCCCTTTGATGATACTATATTTTGTCTAAATACTGGGGTACCCATTACATTTCAGTGAGATAGCAATGTGTGATCAGGGCAACTCAGGGTCTGCACCAAGAACAGCAGGATTCTATAGTTTGTATTATGTAAGCAGAATGACTCTTACTTGAAGTGCCTGCTATTTTTATTATTTTGCATAATTCTGTTCTTACTATGTAGAAGAAGATAGAAATACACAGACCATTTCCTGTTAACGGTTCTTAAAAAGCATATTTTCAGTATATCTCTGCTATTCTGAGGACTAGAAACTTCCTTCCAGTATTGCTACTTATTGCCTTTTTTCACTTTTAGACAGAGTTGTAGCTTATGTCCAGCTCTGCATATGATGCATGTATAGGCAAAGAAAATCAAATGGCTTAGGCTGCAATCCTATATAGAGAAAGTCAGATTCAACACGGTAGGAATCACTTCTATAATTTAACCCAATATAATCCTTGTAGTTTCTTACAACCAGAAGATAGTGCTATATAGTATTTGCTATATACATTTTTCCTTTTCTTCTTGTTGCTGCTTCTATTGCATCTTGCTAGTTCTTCTAGTAACTACTTTTTAGATCTCTTCTAGAGCTAAGCCTTTCTTACATTTTATCTTCTCTTTCTGCTTTTTAATTGAACACAGAGAGAAAAGTGTCCTTCAGTATCTCAGTGTGAAGCCTTTATTTCTGAAGTAACAAGGTGTCCGGCTATAGGAGTCATGTTTAAAAAAACATTCAAAGTTTTTACAGTCCTTCATGAATAGAGCAGTCAAGAAATGCACATCTTCTTTCCTTGAATCAAGGAACTGTACCAGCAGCTGCTGCTGATTTTTTAAAAAAGACAGACTATATTGCACATTGCACTGTTACGATCTCTGAGTAAAGGAGTATTTTCATCTCTCTCAGGACCAAGGGTTGTGCAGTCTCAAGAATTACTTCAGGAACACAATTACTATTTTCTTGTTCCTTTATGAACATAGTAACCAGTTCGCTCACTACTTCTGCTCTGCTAGCATTTAGTTCTGTAAATTTGAAATGAGAAAATTGTAAATTGTGGAATTTGTTGTAAATACAGGTAGGAAAAAGACCTCCACAAGCATCTTGTCACTTCAGTCTTATTGGTGTGCATGATGTTACTCTTAGGAAAACAAGACTGCTGGTTATTTTGATGTATATGGCCAGAAGAATTCAGTTAGGTACTTCAAAACATAATTGAATACTTTAATCCACCCTCAGATTAATTAATCTTTTCCATGTACTTTCTGTGCCACAAAAATATACCCATTTTGTGGGGACAAAAAGATGCTAAAAAACTATTTCTGAAATGATGTTAAATAAAATCAATTTTGTTTTCAACAGATACCATCCAGAATAAACTCTCTTATATTAAATATTAATCTCTATTTTTAGTTTGATATTTTGAGATAAATAATGGCTTAGAAAGTGTTTATAGAGAAAGACCATCATAAACATTTTTCAAGCTGTTTTTAATGACTTACTAATGTCCTATTTTTGTTTCTTATAATATGCATTAAGGCTGATTAAAATAGTTGATACTTTCTTAATATTTATATGCGAACAATACAGGAAATTAGATTTGGTTAATCTTTGCAGATGTACAAGGCTTTCTGGTTTCTATTAAATTTCAAAGTTTATTTTCTTACAAGCCACTAAATTATTAATATTTCCATGATATGTATCATATTTAACCTTATATGATTTATTTAATCTTGTTAATATATGTGTATCTTTAATCTCATTATTTGTATCTCAGCCAAATTAGTCACAAGTAGAGGTGTTATATCTTGTTTGAATTGGGTCCACTGCCTATACATTGTATATTTTTTAAAAAGGGAAACATTATTATATTCACCAGGATTTTGCTGACAATCAGTTATTTCTATTAGGTAAAAATAGATTCTGCCCTTTTCTGTGCCAAATGAAAAGCAACCTACAGAGCCACAGGGGTCAGATAAGCAAAACAACTAGAAATCCTGGTTTGGAAGCAATACACTGTATAATCCTGTAACAACTGTGCCTCCGTAGGTTTATTCCTGACCAATATAACAAATCAAGCCATTATCCACCTCTAATCTGGCTTTGACAGAAAAAAAATTAAACAAAATATTGGGTTCATACAACCCACAAAGGTAAAGTATAAATGTGTAATAGGTGATTCTGTCTTGTGCACATCCAGCCAACATAGTTCATTACACTGTGCACACCCAGACAGTTGGGTTAATTCAATAAAATGGGTTAGTATGTTGCACAATTGCAGCCATAAAATTTATGGTGTATGATAGGCTCTCCCCGATTTTAATGTGGGGAAAAAACTTACCTTAGACATGAAAATTCCAGAACAATCTATATTGTACAATTTAACCTATGGTTATCCTTGGCATCTTGTTATCCAAATTAGCTAATATCTATCAATACACCACTTTTCGTGTTTTAGTATTAAATGTGAATCCAGCTTGGGTGTATGGAGGGAAGAATCTATATAAATATCCCTATACAACGTCTTCAATGAGAATAAAACAAAATCACTGAAATTGATCACGTATGTATAAAATATTGGGTACACCGAAGGACCTGAAAATTGATAAACAATCATAGAAGGATGAACATAATGGCCAGAGTAGGTGAGCTTGTGACCACCTTCGTTTCTCAGAAGAGTTCTTTGGAAATATAGGGCAGGAAGTCTTTCATACAGTTCCAACCTACTGAATTAGAAAAAGTAATTTGAACAAATCCTAAAGTTTAAGCTTCCTGGACAGCATTGTCTATCTAGGTAAGAATACACTTAACTTGGATGGGTTCTATTCTGCCATGATGAAGAATTGAAAACTGAGATGGCCAAGAGCCAAATCACATGATCATATGCAGTGGCTATTTTACACTGTGCACAGCATCATGAGATACTTTCATTTTTATTTATTGGTGAAATATCTATCCAGAGGTCCTCAAATTGACTCTCATCATTACTATTTATTATATTTGATTTATACTCTGCCTTCTCAAGTAAGTTAAGATAGCTAACATTTTTTGAAAAACACAAAACATAAAAGACAAATTCATATTAATACTAAAAGTAATTAACAATCAAGAACCTAGTGAAAGAGATGCATCTAATGAGCATTTGACAATTTTCAGTACCAGTACCATGAAAATACCAAAGCAGTTGTACTAAATCAGGTTAAATCTAGCTTGGATGAATAAAAAGTTATCTGGCACAGAAAAGATTTGTATGCAACCCTCTTTGTAAAGAGCACTCTAATGTTGGCACCTCTTCAGTTCTGCTATTCCTTCTTGGGTCACCACTATTGTTACCTGCAGATATGGAGATGTGGGAACCTGAGAACTCTAATCTCAACATTGGGCAGGTTTATGGTTCTAATCTTGGCAGTACATCTGAATAGTTACCAAGTAGCCCTACAAATATGTTTTGTATGAATTACCTTCAAAGTGTTTGCAGCTTTGGGGACAATCATCTGCTTTTCAAGCATTTATTTCTGATTGCATCTATTTTCATATTGTATGAAAATACAAATTTCAAATTTGTATGAATCAATATTCATACAAATATTGATTCATATTTGGATTTGGATTTAAGTACAGACACACTGTTTTTCTACAGACAATTTTAAGTAGTACAAGTGACACTTCTCTGGCATAATGAAAACTATCAAGAGCATAATATTATTCATGCAAGGCTTGCCTAGGAAAAATTAATAGATTATGCCTTTTCTAATGTAGATTATGCCTTTTCTAATGATCTGATTTTGGCAGTAGGTTTGGTTTAGCATTACAAGGTTATATATGTATATTTTAGCATAATCCACTGCTAAAACTGAAAGTACCATCTTCTTTTAATGAAGCCTAACTCTGATATTTCTGGATAGGGAATATGAGACTTGTAAACTATGTGTAATTTGTTTCTATAGCTTTCCTTAACGAATGTATGTTGTGAAAAACCAGATGATTTTCTGCTGATAACTTAAGAGAAAAGAGCCTTGATACAGGTATTCTACAGGAAAACCAAAGCCTTGTTTTTAGCTTTCCTTTCCAGAGCACATTTAAAGAATGAAACTGGCTTTCCTGATCTCTCTTGATTTCACAAGTTTTTAATCTAAAGAAAGTTAAAATGTACGCCATAGTTCTTTGTCCCAATTTTCATTAACATGGTTAATTAAAATAATTTTTTAAAAATATATATAAATCTGTAACAGTGTCAGAAATAATGTGTCACTTTGAAATCCCATCAACTTTAGGACTAAATGCAAGGGCTTTTTCTTTCTACACGACAATGTTCAGCAGCTGCAAAGTAAAAGTTGCAAATTTGCTATAATATAATGAAAATATTCCCACTCTGTTGCTGCTGATTGCTAAGGCTACAATCATTCTTTCCAGAATGCATTATTTTTTAAAATGTTTTGTATTTTGAGAGATGGCACAGCTCCAACATGGGGCCAATGTAAGTTCTCCGTAAACTCTTGTATTGTGCATAGCTCAAATGTTGTTCAGAATGGAACTGCCTTAAAAGGAGAAACAGCACGTGGCTGTGACACAAACTAAACACTGTTATACAGAAATTGTTATTTAAAGTTGTAACTTCCTTTTCTTATACCTATTAAGGAGTTTTGTAATGTTTGCCATTGTACACTACTTAATTATGTTATTAAAATTTGAAACAAAACAACCTATCTACTTTCTCTTATTTTGAAAGAACCTTGTTTGGTCCTCCAGAAGAAAAATCACTCTGCATATATACACTTTTAAGGGGGTTCCTAAAACTCTATATTGGAAAAAGATTATTATAATTTTGGTGTGTTTATAGAATCTTTTGAGGACCATACTGGACCCTTTTGGTAGGATGAGAGCTACAATGGGGTGATGACACAAAGTAGATGGGGCCACATCACACAGAATCAGGGCTGGGGTCTTTTCTCTTTTGTTCAGATTTTGGGGAAGAGTGTTAGGTTTAGGATCTATCTATCTATCTATCTATCTATCTATCTATCTATCTATCTATCTATCTATCTATCATCACATTTGTATATCCACCCATCTCACATAGTGACTCTGGGCGGCATACATAATAAAACGAAGTACATAAAAACCATTAAAAACCACAATTTAATTTTTTTTAAAAAAGGTAAAAAAACAAGAAAAAAGAGAATGGCTAGTATCTATCAATACACCACTTTTCATGTTTTAGTATTGAATGTGAATCCAGCTTGGGTGTATGGAGGGAATGATACTTGATTCTAGGTTTCAGAATCGGTTCTTTATAGACAGTATAGATAATCCACACTTTTCTCATTCAGTCAATATTTATATAAAATATTTCCTATTGATATATTAATTTAAATGTTACATTAATTAACACTTAATGTTCAGTGTCAATTTGTATTTTGCACAGCTTTAAAAAAGTGAAAAATATTTTTACAGGTCATTGAAAAACACATAAGATCATTATGGATTTTTAAGCAAGGTAAGAGCTGAAAGATTATTCTTGATCTGCAAGCATCTTAGCTTTTTGTTTAATGTACTGTTGTAGCCCTCAACTGTACCTCTTGGTTGATATTAATATGTCCAAGTTCTATGTTTCCTTACAATATTACAGCCAGGTGCAAGATCTGAAGTTACAACTCTATTGCAAGCAACAAGAATTCTAACAGAAAAAAAGATGTTCAATTATCTATTGAGAACCAGAAACCAAAGATGAGTGAACCATAGTTGATACCTCTCAGATCTGCTTAGTTACATTTTACTAATATTATAAAGATGAGTACAAGAGTCCCTGGGCCACATTGAGTGAAGAGGAATTGTCTTGGGCCACACATAAAATATATAATGTAGTTAATGTATATAAGTAATAAAACTTCATTTATTTTTTAATATTTTTATTATAAAATTTAAAAAAAGGGGGGCAACAAAACTAGTGGGATATTTGACCTTGTTTTTGTGAAACTAATGCATCAATGTCTGGTTCGATGAAAGTGGTTGCAATTCTCAGTGAGTTCTCAAGGTGCTTGTCAGAGATTTTAATTCTAATTTTACTCTTTGTGTGCTTCATCCTTAAAAATAGTTGCTCACAAATGTATGTGCTGCCAAAAAGCGATGTCATGAATAAAGCGTGATTGTGATTGTGAAGCAAGGTATTTTTTTCTCTGGGAAGATAGGTCTTATAAAAGTCCAGTAGACAGACATGATCAAATTTTTCTGAGTTGAATGTCTGATTGCAACTCTATGCATTCCATTTGAAAATTTGGAGGTAATGTAGTTATGTCAACTGAAAATGGAGTCAAAATATACCAAAATATTGATGATTTTTCCGGAAATCTTGAAACCTGTTCTCAAATTCCTGTATCAAACCGAAAAGGCTGCATATTTCTTGCTGTTCACAGGACTGTTTAGCCAACGTATTAAAATGTATAAAATTATTTTCCATAATTTGAGCTTGCCATACTTTAAGTTTAATTTCAAACGCTGTTATGGTTTGAAACATTGCAGTGATATGTTGGTTTTCACCTTGAAGACGCATGTTTAACTCATTGAAATGAGCGGTCAAATCCACCAAAAATGCTAAATCTGTGAGCCATTTTTCATCTTCAAATTCTGGCACAAATTTTCTTTTTGATTCCATAAACGACTTGATTTCATTTCGCAAATCATAAAATCTTTTCAGCATTTTACCCTGACTTAGCCACCTTACTTCAGAAAAGTAAATGATGTCCCCATAATCAGCATCCATACTTTTAAGGAACTCCTGGAATTGGCAATGATTCAATCCCTTGGCCCTTATGAAATTCACTGCTTTGATGACAATTTGCATTACATTATCCATTTTTAAAGCTTTCACGCATAAATTTTCTTGATGTAGAATGCAGTGATACTTCATCAAACGTGAGTTGCCGATGGCACTTGCATTGCCTTCTATCAATTTTGTAAGTCCCTCACTTTTACCAACCATTGCCAGGGCGTCATCAGATTTTCCTATTTCTTCAATTCACCTGGCTATAGTCTGGTGAGACAAACTAATTTTAGAAAAATCGCTTTTTTTATCAGGACAAATTCTATCTGCCACACTTTCCATACATTGCTTAATAAACTCACAATCGGTAAATGGTTTTGATTTTTTTGCAATCAGATTTGCTACCAAATAACTAGCTTTTATAATAGAGTCCTTTTGAGTTGTGACTTTTTAAAAAAAACAATTGTTGAGACGACACTTTTTTTCAGTTCTGCTAATTTGTCTTTACGACAAATCCCTTGATACGCTTCGAATTTGGCATGTTTTTCCATATAATGCCTTTTCAAATTGTAGTCTTTGAAAACTGACACATTTTCCCTACAAATTAAGCACAGTGCCTTAGTATTTGTCTCAACAAAAAAGTACTTATCTGTCCATTTTTCGTTGAATACTCTTCTTTCATCCATGATTTTTCTTTTTTTTATTTTCTTTTTTGGGTTCTGTTTTCTGTTGAAACGACGTTGAAGCCATGCTGGAATAAATTTATTTAGGAATATTTTTTTAAAGAAATGACACAACAAGCCGATCATAAATTGTTAGGTAGGCAAATAAACAAAGCAAAGTTTAATAATCAAATAAGAAAACTTACATGCCTACTTAATAATAACAGTAAACGCCTGTCACAGAACATGTGTAGGTAGGTTGAAATATATATATATAACGCCAAGTCGCTACAAGCTGATGTGTGTAGCAGGCGGCGGCGGCGGCATTAACACTGCACTGCCCCCTCTACACAGTGTTCCGATATTTCTACCTATGCAGTCTGCGTTCGAGTACCACGCGATTGAGTCACGAAAAAAATCGCAAAAAAACATTAAAAGTTTACGAATTTTTGGGGCCGCATTAGGGTTGGACACACCTGCATTCCACCAAACTGGCTCTCTTAATGTTTATATAAAATTTGAAAAACATTAAAGCCTATCTCTAGTTATATAGCATGACATGTTTTAGGTAACTCAGAGAGTACTTGTTCCTCTACTGATTGGTCCCCATAGGAGTTACAAGGAAAATTGATCTTACTCGGTTATCTAAATATCTCACTTTGGTAACTGAAAATTAAACTGCACCAAAACAACTCAAAGGATTGTTAGCTGCTAATGCCACCTGATTTGGATACATTATGCAAAGATCTAGCTCTCTGGAGAAATCTATAATTCTGGGAAAGATGGAAAGAATGAGAAGAAGAGGACAATCAGCAAGGTGGATGGACTTGATTACCGCAGCAATGGGCATATTGCTGAAAGTCCTGAAGGGCCAGATCATCCTGAACAAGGTCTATCTATGACAGAGCTTTCCAAACTTTTCATGTTGGTGACACACTTTTTAGACATGCATCATTTCACGACACTCTTACAGCAGGGCATCATTTCGCGACACACACTTACAGCAGGGCACAAGGCTGGCACTAGGACCTGCACAGAATCTCAGCAGGTTTGGAGGCAGCAAGGCACAAGGAAGGCACTAGGACTGTGGAATCCTGGCAGGGCAGATTTGGAGGCAGCAAGGCACAAGGCAGGTACTAGGACCTGCACGGAATCACAGCAGGTTTGAAGGCAGCAAGGCACAAGGCAGGCACCTGCATGGAATCGCAGCAGGTTTGGAGGCAGCAAGGCACAAGGCAGGCACTAGGACCTCCACGGAATCCTGGCAGGGCAGGTTTGGAGGCAGCAAGTCACAAGGCAGGTACTAGGACCTGCACGGAATCGCAGCAGGTTTGGAGGCAGCAAGGCACAAGGCAGGCACTAGGACCTGCGCGGAATCCTAGCAGGGCTCGGAGGCAGCAGCAGCTGCGACACACCCAGACACTTCAGCCAACACACTAACGTGTCCCGACACACAGTTTGGAAAGCTCTGATCTATGATGTCACTAAGAATTGGTATCAACTTGATGGTGCATAATTTAAAAATAAAAACCAACTGAGTAGAGAGGACAGCTTTGTAATAGAAATGAACCAAACTTGCATTTTTGTGTTTGATACAGAATGACATGGAGCTATTTTGTTCTATATATCAGTTGGAACGTGGTTGTTCCAGCGAGAAGTGTTGGGGGAGAGGATGAGAGTGGGGAAAAGCCAAGATGGCAATGACTGCTAAGGGAAGGTATTGGGAAGTTCAGGTGGGCCAGTGGGATATGCTGCTAAGGGAAGAGAGGAGGTGACATGATCAATTTTCTTTCTGCCAACCATGGCTCATAGAACTTCTGGAATACATGTTTCTTTTTGGTTCCAAATAAAAACATTTTATTTGTGCTTGGCTAAGATCCTAATGAGGGTTAAAACGCTGGCATTCCTGACACCCATGTATCAGACCTAATCAGATTTATTTAATGAACTGATTTATTAACACAGTATGTCCCTGCAACCAGTTCCAATAAAGATAAAATGTAATTGATCTTGCTCCTAACCTGGCTTAGGCAACATGCAGCTCTCAAGTTAACTTTTTGTGGCCATGAAGACTGAAAACTGATGATGCAGTTACCTGCCATTTTAAAATGAGAAATGGATCAAAATTAAAATCCAATTCTCCTCCAAAATCTTGTCTTGCCAACATATAACATATATTTTGGGGGAGATGGGCGGTGACAAAATTTGATAAATAATAACAAATGTTGGGCAACACCCTCCTTGTAGCCCATAGTTTCCCCCCCCCCCAAGGATCACCATGGCTCTTGGCCACCAAAAGATTGTCCACTCCTGCCCTTACCAATAACTTAGGGACTATTTTTTTCATTACTTGCTTTTTATAATCTTTCTATTCACTTGAAAGGTGAAATGTATACCAGATGTTTCCAACCTTTCTGAATGCAGGATATAATTGTGTGTATTAATGCAAGTTCCAAAAGGTACTCTATTGGGTTATAAAGCTACTTGCTGCTTTCATCAAAATGCACAATTATAGGCTCATGTCCTGTGGACTTCAGAAATTTTAGAAAGTCATCCGGGTACAGTCCCATAGTTGCTGCATTGGTCATTGGGTGAAAATAAAGCCTATCATGACCTCCTTCCAGAAAGCCAGCATCCAAAACAAAGTTCACATTTCCCTGGTCACAGAAAAGAGCTAAGGGGGTTGCACATCCCTGGCCAACTTTCAGCTTGTCTAACATGGCTGCTTCATCAGCAAAGCGCAGGTTCCCACTTCCAACACCCAGCTGCTTTGCCAAATCGTTTAAATTGATTTGTCGATCATGCAGAACTGTCACCAGCCAAAAGCCTTTTTTCTTCTTATCTTTAAGGAAAAGATTTTTGCTGTGAGCTCCTTTTAAGTGTTGTACATAAGGCATCATTTCATCAACTGTGAATACCTAGAAGAGATAATTGAAAAAGTGTGACTCTTGAATGTATCAACTGCCACATGTTTTTAAATTGCCCTTAAACTGCAGTTTGCAGAATTTCCCCTGTATAAGGCCCACTGAAATGAACAGGAACAGTGCAACAATCTTGCACATTTCAATTTGGTACTCTTGAGAAATCCACATAAATTCTAATCATGTAGACCAGAATAAGCAAATAAGCAATTATTGAACCTTCTTTTCAGTCCCAGTGATGGCTGAAATATGGCAGCAAATTGATGAACAACAAAGGGGTGATTTTCAGCAGGATAATCAGATTGATTTACATAGCTACATAAATTGAGTTTTTTAAAAGTTACGGTCCTTTACCCTGCTCTTGTTAATATCCCCAAATCCTTGGCATAGTTTAACATTATACAAATGAGTTGCAGCCATTCAAAGGAAAGCAGGGAGTCTCTGAGCATATCCAAAATAATATTTTTCTTGTTAACACTGTGGTTTTTTAAATTAGACTATTTGTTTTTAATACTGTAATGTTAACAAGTATTTAAACTGAAGAACATGGAAATGAATACATTTCATTTATTTGGGTAATCAGCTGACATGGCCTCAATCCCTCAGAATGGCCATATTACACAGACCACGGAAACCACAAGCAAGCCATATTAGTGTGTAGCTTGGATCAGATCATCTTAAGCCACGTTTACTGTGCTCTGGGGCAGCATGTCAGTATCACAGCCATGGCGGCTTGTTAACCATGGTTTATAACAACATGTTGTGCAGGTCTTCCATACCTGGGCTTAAAACCGGATGATTTCTAAATCACTTTGCTGCCATCTAGCAGCTGTCTCTGCCTGGTGTTGGGCAGAGACAACTACCAAGACTGCAACTTTATAGGAGCTTATTTCGGAGGAGTAAGTTCCATGAACTCGACTTACTTCGCATGCACCGACTTCACAGCAAATTAACCCCATCTTTGGAAAAAGGGAGTGTTACAAAAGGATTAGCCACGTCCCACATGCAGCTGCCTTTCCCCGCACACCGGCTTCTCTATTGCTCGCTGTTCCCACCAATGCCCCGTTCCGCGGCTTCTACACTCACTTCGGGGTGTTCCACGCTGAGCGCTTGGATGCCCAGGCCCTGCAAGTGAACCTCCAGCGCCTGTCGAAGCCCCGCCACTGCTGGCGGCGGCGGCGGCGCCTGTCTGGCCATTGCGGCCTCTCCCCACTTGCCGCGGACAGAGCAGGAGGCGGAGACACCGCTCCTCTTCTCGATCAATGACAACTTCCTTCCTGTCCTGGCGTAGCCACCAGCACCAGAAAGGCAGGAAGCGGAATGCACGTCAAGACTTGGTTCTGGTTTTACGGCTCTGCCTGCTTGCCTTGTCCAGCTGGATGGCAGCGCCTGGGCCGACCTTACCTGCTTTTCAAAAGCTGAACCTATGGAAGACCACCAGGAGATCCCAGGGATGTAAGTTAGGCAACGAAGTTGAAAAACATCCTGGAAAGAAGTATTCCATATTTTGCCAAAATCACTGTGTGGATTGTTTCTCTGACGTTACTAGCAGTTTTACGTGGGCTGGAGTGGGACTACCTGTACTCTGGGAATGGATTGTATTGTGGGCAACAGTGGCATTTACTCAAAAATAAATCCCCAGTGACTTTACTGGAACTCCACAATTTCCCAGGAAACCTGCAGGGATTGGAACCCTGGGGTAATTGTATCTTGTGCTTTAGCTGCCCTTTTTTTTGGGGGGGGGCGGTATTTAAATTGGCCTACCCCAATTAGTGTACTTGACATCTGTAAGACTCCAACTTCTATGATTCCCAGCTAACCCTACCATTGCTCATGCTGGCTAGGCATTTTGAAGTTGTAACCATGTCGTTTCGGGAAGTCTGACTGGTCTTAAGGGAAGCTATTTCTTTTTAAACACATCTCAAGGGAATCACATTGGGGAGGGCCTATTTAAAATACTGTGATCACATGCTGCATGAAAAGCCAGAGTTTGTTTAACCATGAATGCTGAACAATGCTTAGACCAAAGCTAGCCCATGACAGTTTGATTTAGACTGGGTCTCTCAAACTGATGGCTTGTGGGTTGTATGCAGTCCTCCAAGTACTTTTCTGCAGCTGCAACATTTTGTAGGCGCTGCGGACTCCACCCAGTATCTTCCTAAATGTATCTTACAAAAAATATTATATATCCAGTAATAAAACCAAATATTGGTGTTCCAGTAAATGTAAAACTAGCAACTAAGCGGCCAAAGTAAAATGACTGCTTTGTGGTAATGTTTCACTGGGAAGTTTATTTAATGCATTTGTTTAATGGCATATCATGATACTCAGATTCTTCATTTTTGACTCACAAGTAACTTTTGTGTCAATGTATGAAAAAAGCTTCAGTTTTCAGGTTAATGAACCTATCCCCATGCAGCTCTCATTATGACTTTAGTTTGAGAGCCCTGGTTCTGAGTTATGTATGAATTCAGTCAATGATTTGCAAGGAAATTTCTATTCAACTGATGCCTCACACTCTTTTTTTCTCCAGAGTAAATGTTGGATGGCCACTGGTAATGTTGGATGGGCTTGATGAGAATTGTAGTCCAACATGTAAGGAAGACAGTACACAATGCCACATCTCTCCTTTCAAAATGACCTCTTCTATTAACTTTCGTTATTACCTAAATATGTATAACCATCCCAAAGGGCTCGTCATGCCAAACCACCATCTAAACAATTACATTTTTTAAACAATTGAGCTGTACAAACACAGTCCATCTGTTTAGTTTCTGATTTTATGTATATGGTTAACCACACATTAAAAGTGTTGTGAAAATAAAAAACAGGGATATTCTCTTACTCTAAATGGGCAGTCTACTTTTAATTTTAAAACAGAATAAATAATTCAAGCTCCAGTTTTCATTTGGAGTTTCCTTTGCTGCTGCTTTGTACTACGGTATTTCAGTATAAGCATATTTTTGTTGTTTATTCGTTCAGTCGCTTCTGACTCTTCATGACTTCATGGACCAGCCCACGCTAGAGCTTCCTGTCGTCCATCCCAAGGGTATCTTGTCATTATGTGGCCAAAGTACTTCAGTTTTGCCTTTAATATCATTCCCTTAAGTGAGCAGTCTGGCTTTATTTCCTGGAGTATGGACTGGTTTGATCTTCTTGCAGTCCAAGACACTCTCAGAATTTTCCTCCAACACCACAGTTCAAAAGCAGCTATCTTCCTTCACTCAGCCTTCCTTATGGTCCAGCTCTCGCAGCCATAGGTTACTACAGGGAATACCATTGCTTTGACTATGCGGACCTTTGTTGTCAGTGTGATGTCTTTGCTCCTAACTATTATATCGAGATTTGTCATTGCTCTCCTGCCAAGAAGTGAACATCTTCTGATTTCCTGGCTGCAGTCAACCTCTGCAGTAATCTTTGCGCCTAGAAATACAAAGTCTGTCACTGCCTCCACTTTTTCTCCCTCTATTTACCAGTTATCAATCAAGCTGGTTGCCATAATCTTGGTTTTTTTGAGGTTTAACTGCAACCCAGCTTTTGCACTTTCTTCTTTCACCTTCGTCATAAGGCTCCTCAGCTCCTCCTCGCTTTCAGTCATCAAAGTGGTATCATCTGCATATCTGAGATTGTTAATGTTTCTTCCAGCGATTTTAACTCCAGCCTTGGATTCCTCAAGCCCAGCATGCCGCATGATGTGTTCTGCGTACAGGTTGAATAGGTAGGGTGAGAGTATACAACCCTGCCGTACTCCTTTCCCAATCTTAAACCAGTCCGTTGTTCCGTGGTCTGTTCTTACCGTTGCTACTTGGTCGTTATACAGATTCCTCAGGAGGCAGACAAGATGACTTGGTATCCCCATACCAAGAACTTGCCACAATTTGTTATGATCCACACAGTCAAAGGCTTTAGAATAGTCAATAAAACAGAAATAGATGTTTTTCTGAAACTCCCTGGCTTTCTCCATTATCCAGCGGATATTGGCAATTTGGTCTCTAGTTCCTCCGCCTTTTCTAAACCCAGCTTGTACATCTGGCAATTCTCGCTCCATGAATTGCTGGATTCTACCTTGCAGGATCTTGAGCATTACCTTACTGGCATGTGAAATAAGTGCCACTGTTCGATAGTTTGAACATTCTTTAGTGTTTCCCTTTTTTGGTATGGGGATATAAGTTGATTTTTTCCAATCTGATGGCCATTCTTGTGTTTTCCAAATTTGCTGGCATATGGCATGCATCACCTTGATAGCATCACCTTGCAAGGTTTTAAACACTTCAGCTGGGATACCGTCATCTCCTGCTGCCTTGTTATTAGCAATGCTTCTTAAGGCCCATTCAACCTCACTCTTCAGGATGTCTGGCTCTAACTCACTGACCACACCGTCAAAGCTATCCCCGATATTATTATCCTTCCTATACAGATCTTCCGTATATTCTTGCCACCTTTTCTTGATCTCTTCTGCTTCTGTTAGGTCCTTGCCATCTTTGTTTTTGATCATACTCATTTTTGCCTGGAATTTACCTCCGATGTTTCTAATTTTCTGGAAGAGGTCTCTTCTCCTTCCTATTCTATTGTCTTCTTTCACTTCTGCACATCGCTTGTTTAAAAATAATTCCTTATCTCTTCTGACTAACCTCTGGAATTTTGCATTTAATTGGGCATATCTCCCCCTATCACTGTTGCCTTTTGCTTTCCTTCTTTCTTGGGCTACTTCCAGTGTCTCAGCAGACAGCCATCTTGCCTTCTTGGTTTTCTTTTTCTTTGGGACGTTTTTTGTTGCCGCCTCCTGAACAATGTTGCGAACTTCTGTCCATAATTCTCCTGGGACCCTATCTACTAAATCTAGTCCCTTAAATCTATTCTTCACCTCCACTGCATATTCATTAGGAATATCCTAATATCCTCCTTGCGGGGGAGATGGGCGGGATATAAATATGTAAATAAATAAATAAATAAATAAATAAATATTAGTGAGCTCATATCTAACTGATCTGTGGGTCTTCCCTATTCTCTTTAGTCTGATTCTAAATTTTGCAATAAGAAGTTCGTGATCTGAACTACAGTCAGCTCCAGGTCTTGTTTTTACCGACTGTATAGATGTCCGCCACCTTTGGCTACAAAGGATGTAGTCAATCTGATTTCGGTGTCGACCATATGGTGAAGTCCATGTATAAAGTCGTCTTTTAGGTTGTTGGAAGAGAGTGTTTGTTATGCACAGTGAGTTGTCTTGGCAAAATTCTATCAGCCTATGTCCTGCTTCATTTTGTTCTCCCAGACCATGCTTGCCTGTAATTCCAGGTGTCGTTTGACTACCCACCTTAGCATTCCAGTCTCCTGTAATGAAAATAACATCTCTTTTTGGCATATTATCCAGTAGGTGCTGCAGATCCTCATAGAACTGATCTACTTCTGCTTCTTCAGCATCTGTGGTTGGGGCGTATATTTGGATCACTGTAATGTTAAATGGCTTACCCTGAATTCGAATTGAGATCATTCTATCATTTTTTGGATTGTATCCAAGGACTGCTTTAGCCACTTTATTATTAATTATGAAGGCTACTCCATTTCTTCTGTGGTCCTCTTGTCCACAGTAGTAGATCTGGTGGTCGTCTGATGTGAAGTGGCCCATTCCAGTCCATTTCAATTCACTGACACCCACAATGTCTATATTTAATATTGACATCTCACCAATAACCACATCCAATTTGCTCTGGCTCATAGATCTTACATTCCAGGTTCCTATGGTGTGTTGAAACAACATTGGATTCGTCGTTCACCACCAGCACCGTCGGCCGCTAGCCGTCCTCTTGGTTTTCTGCGTCATCACATCTGGGGCTAGTTGAATTTATCCTCTGTTCCTCCCTAGTAGCATTTTGACCAACTTCTGACCTGGGAGTCCCATCTTCCGATGGTATACCGACGTATCTCTGGTTGTACTGATCTATTTAGTTTTCACGGCAAGAATACTGGGGTGGGTTGCCGTTAACTTCCCCAGGGATCGTATTTAGTCTGACCTCTCTGCCATGACCTTCCTGTCTTGGGTGTCCCTTCATGGTTTAACTCATGGCGTCATTGAGGTGCTCAAGCTCCAGCACCACGACAAGGTAATGATCTCCTTTGCTGGAGAAGCATATATTTGAATAATATTTAAAATTGCATCTATCTTTTATTCAGGCTTCAGATGAAAACAACTTATGATGCAATCTTAGTAATATCTACTCAAAACTAAGCTACATTGATTTTAATACTTTTTATTCCCAGGTAAGTGAGCTTAGGAGTTTAGCCTTTTTTCATAATTTAGTTTTCACATTAGTATTTATTGCCAAAGTAGCACAATTGCAGATTTTTAGTTATGGCACGCTTTAATTAATAAAATATTATTCTATTTTCATAGATTCAATCACTGTTTTCAAGCCCCCTTGGAAGCCATGTGCAGAAATGTGTACAGTGTCTTTTTAAAAATAACGAATACCTTGGAAGCTTAATCACCACCAAGTCTGACAGCATTGCTTAGCAATATTAAGAATTCAGGAGCAACACTTTTAATATACATGTATTTCCTCTAAAACAACTTCCAGTGGGTTCAATGAGACTTACTTCTAGGCAAGTATAAATAGCGTTGTAGCCTAAATTAATTTTATTATAAACCAGCCAAACAGCAAACCAAATACATGGAAGTGATTTTAACAATCTAAAAAAATTTGGAAGCTGAAATACAAGACATGTTTACTAGGAAGCCCACAGAACACAGTGAGATTCATTTCTGAATAAACATGGTTAAGATTGCATTTTAGACTTAAATAGATATGATTGAATGCTTGGTTTTTATTTTGTTTGCCATTATAAAATAAGATACAATAGGTTCGTTTGTGTAAGTACTGTTAAAATGCGTTCATGATTTTATACAGCTCCCATTCTTTAAATGGAGTTTGCATAAGGAAACTATCTTTTGAGGCCCTCTTAGAATGCTATTAGTTTTTTGTGTGTGCAGCAGGAAGGTTTGTTAAGAGCAACAAAATGTTCTAATCTTGGGCATTTAACTGTACACAGAACAAATTAGCATTCATTCTGAAGAAAGATATTAAGCTGAATGGTCTTAATTGTGCATTCACCCTTATTTGGCACTGACTGACTATATGGACTATAAAATGAATTGCATTTGAACTGGATAACGACAACAGCTGCTTGTATATTTTATTTTAAAAATAATTATTTAAATTGTTATAGCAAGTTACTGTCTCCCAGTCAACTTCTAGATGCAATTCAAGGTTACCACCTATAAAGCCATACATGGCACAGGAACAGATTGCAGGACCACCGAATTCTGACTGTTTCTGCTCATTCCATAAGATCTAACCGAGTGTGCATGCTTTGGGTCTGTTCTATGAAATAATATCATCTGTTGAGATCTAGAAGTTGTACCATCTCTGTCACAACACCCACCCTGTGGTTCGCTACTTTGTCATTTAGTCGGCCATACAAATACTGTCATAGGATTAATACTAGCTTATACTTTTATACTGGTAGGTCTGTAGAGCCAAACAACCTTAAATATTCCCAGTAAAATCAGCAAATGCAGCTCTTCTCCCAAAACATCCATCTTCCCAATTTTTGTCACTGGCTGATATTGGGTACAGAGTATTCCACCATCAGATGTGCCTTGCTCTTGTGGTAAATTTTATTGTGGTTGCATTGCATTTGTTTTTACAATTTTATACATAATTTATTATTTATTTTATTTATTATTTAAACTTATATTAGCGCCCATCTCCCCCAATCAGGGGACCCTGGGCGGTTCAAAATAAAAACAAGGTTAAAAGTACAAATACCAAATCATCACATCAATAAATATATATAAAATCCAAGGGCGGTGGCTGTTAATACTAGGGGGGCTTCATGGGATCAGCCAGCCCCAGGAGGAACTGTTGGCATTCCCATCCCAAGCAAGGGGGCAGAACCAGGTCTTGCAAGTTTTTCCGGAAGGTCGGGAGCGAGGAAACCCGCCTCAGCTCCGGGAGCAAGATATTCCAAATATAATACCCTGTGATCCTTTGTGAATGATGATCTTAGATATTTTTTTTAATAAAATGAAGTAAGAGTTGTATTCAATGTTGTATCCTCAGAAATAATCTTGATGGTGGTATCAGTGATTCCATACCATTAGAGTTTCCCCATAAATGCTCTTTTTTTGAGCTAATACCGTTACTATCACTGGTAGATCTTTCATTCCCATTAGCTCCATTGCAGATCTGAGTCAGTTTCAAATGCTACACTGTATGGACCTTCTATCCTTCTGAGGACAGTATCATCTACCCATAAATCTCATGTTATGACTGAAATTTGCTAACACTGCCCAATTACCAAAATAGTCCATATAATGGCAAAGCAAACAGGGCTGAAATATTTTCTTATTTACTTGGAAGCCTATCTCATTGACTAAATTAGGGATTATCTCTGACTAGATATAAATAGGATGAGACATTATTTTAACTTTGTATTACAGTGAAACTTCCTTTTGAATAAATATGCATTATTGTATCAATGATTTAGAGGAAAATAAGACCTACTTATCTCATCTGGAACTACTACTAACCAAACATTGGACAGGTTGAAATAAAGAATTGGTGGCAAGCCTATATTTGTCTCTTTTTGATGGCAAGTAATATCCAGATTTTTCACTTAAACATATAGAAGTTGGATCTACAAGAAAATATATCAGCATCAAGTGTATTTATTCTGTGTTTCAGCCAAACAACCATTCATGCCCTTTTCCTGAATGCTCCATTTAATTCCTCTCCCCCCCTTTTATTTCTTTCTTTAGTATTTTTAAAATTTATTTTCTATCCCGCCTTTATTATTTTTATAAATAACTCAAGGCAGGGAACATACCTATTACTCCCTCCTCCTATTTTCTCCACAACAACAACCCTGTGAGGTGAGTTGGACTGAGAGTGAGTGACTGGCCCAAGGTCACCCAGCCGGCTTTCATGCCTAAGGCGGGACTAGAACTCTGTCTCCTGGTTTTAATAAACATTCCCCTGCTGATCCCTTTATCTCATTGCTACTTCATGGGAAGGCAATGGAGTTCAGAAGAGAATGGGGAGCTGGGCCTCTTCTCTGCCCTATTTCTCTTCAGTGGCAGGAGAAGTTAGAGAGAACAACTCCTCAGGTGCAAAAGGTTTACCAGCAGAAAATCCACTTCCCTTCTTTCTCCCCACCCTGCTTCATCTGACACCCATAGCAAGAAAAATGGGGGTTCAGAAGTGGCAGAGTGTAGCTCTTTTGGTACCAGCTTTCTGATCCTGAATCCCATGGATCAGAGAACTGATTTTCCATCGGATACTGGAATGAAAGATGTTCCCCACCTCACTCTTCCCCCATTTCTTGGGCAGACAGAGCCCCTATTCTGCTTCCTTGGCAAGGCGGAATAGACTTTGGAAATAGAATCGGCACTTCTTTGTGTCAGTATACTTCCCTGCCAACTCTCACGCTGGATAGCAGACAGACTTCAGTGCTGCCATGAGAAGAGCCCCAAGATACCCCTATCATCACCACCACCACCACCACCATCATCATCATCATCATCATTTTTGTTATTCCAAATCAATTCACTTACGGATGTGGTTAGGGACTGTAACACACTGGTCTACTGTGGTTTAGTAAGCAGATGTTTTTTGATTTCCCAGTTTAGGCCTGAGTGACTAGCCCCAGTCACCCAGACAGCTTCTGTGTCTAGAGGAGGACTAGAACCTGGCTCTCCCTGCTCCTAGTCCAGCACTTTAACCAACACTTTATACTATATTATATCCAAGAAAGGATGCAACTTTTGGCAAATGTTTTAACCTTTTCTCCTTCCAGCACATCAGTCTACAGTCCAAGGTCTAAGAGTAGCAAGTGCCCTGCTAGGCCATATTTCAAAAAGAAATATAGATGAAAAACATCTGTTAATGTAATAATATATAATATAATATAATATAATATAATATAATATAATATAATATAATATAATATAATATAATATAATATAATAAATTTATAATAATGTTATTGTAATTTATGGCTTTTAAATACTAAATGACGTAGCCTGCTTGGAGCAAAACAGGCTGAGATCGAGACATCCAGCCATTTCTACTGCTAAAGCTCTTCTAGAACAGAGCTTTCCAAACTCTGTGTTGCGACACTTTAGTGTGTCGCGACAAAACCCGAAAGTAGACGTGCACGGGGGCGGCGGCGTGCATGGCGATGGCAGCGGTGCGCCATCAGCGCTTCCGGGTTTTAGCGGAAAATGAGGCCACAGCTGCCGCCACCGTGCATACCATCACCGCACGCGCGCCGTTGGTGTGTTGGCAATAGCAGCAGTTTGGAAAGCACTGTTCTAGAAGATGATTTCAATATCCACAACACGTGGAAACAACATTGGCTAGGAAACTGCCCTCCACGATGCCGAAGCTTGCCCTGCATCTTGGAAAAACCACCTGGATTTGACTAGCCCCGTGAGATATGGACAACTTTGAACCGAATTCGCACGGGTCATGGTAGATGTGCAGATGCCCTTTATAAGTGGGGCAAAACAACATCATCGAATTGTGACGGTGGGGCCGAAAAACGAACTATCCAACATATAGTGACAGAGTGTCAAAACTGAACCTACAATGGAGACTGCTGATTTCCTGGCTGTGACAACTGAAGCAAAAAACTATTTGTAACCTAGACATAAGTTTGTAATTTTCCTGTCTATATTTTATATTTCATATTTATTTTCGGAGGTTCGAATCCCTAGCCCTGCATGCGGAGTGAGCTCCCACACTAGCTCCAGCTCTTGCCAACCTAGCAATTCGAAAGCATGCAAATGCAAGTAGATGAATAGGTACCACTTCGGTGGGTAGGTAACAGTGTTCCGCGTGCATCATGCGGCCACATGACCGCAGAAGCGTCTTCGGACAACGCTGGCTCTTTGGCTAACAAACGGAGATGAGCACCGGCCCCTAGAGTCGGACACGACTGCACAAATGTGCGGGGGGAACCTTTACCTTTTTACCTATGTTTTTTATTGTAACGCGATATGAATGTGCCATACAATAAATAAATAAATAAATGGTTTTTAAAAATGCAAAAAAAAAACCCAACAACAAATCCAACCACTACAATATTATGCAAGAAATATTAGTCGGTAAACATGTAAACGGAGTAGTTAAAAATTGTTGGGAAAAGAAATAATGAAGCTGCTTTATACTGGAGAAGACACGTGTCCCTAAATGCACATGTTGTCATCTGGAGTCAACCTCGAACCAAAGGCTTATTCACTATTTATCCCACTTCAGCCTACATTCAGAAGGCTTCTCCGGGCAACCTTTAGAAAATTTCTCATTAGGGGTGTCGTAATTTATACCTTTTCGCTGGCTCCGCAAGGGACGGGCCACTTTACACCACGTGAGCTGGGAGCTCGCCTTTGCCCTTATCTGACATGAGGGCAAGTGAAAGTCACGGGGCTTTGGGAACATGCTGAGCATGCGCGAAAAATTGCGCATGCTCAATTGCCTAGACTGGGCGGGTTTGGGTTTTGTTTTGTTTTTTCCCACCCTTTTAGCACTGCGCCTACATTTTTGATTCTTGCTGAGCAGATTCGTCCGGAGAAGCAAGTAGCCGAAGACGTCACGGAAGAATAGTGGGATGAGAAAAGTCAGTAGCTGGTATTAACATCACGCTTGTGGACCTTGCTGCAAGAGGGAGGCGCGAGCACACGGCTGGAAGCAGTTGAAGGGAGAAGTGACTGGTTGAGGGGGCGTGCGCCATCTTCCGGCTGGGCGGTGGTAAAGTGCGAAAGAGGCGGAAGGTAATGGGAGGGATGTAGTCTGTCAGGCAGGGCTCGCTGCGTTAAAAAAGGGACCACAACGAAGGCCTGGAGGAGAGTTGGGTGTTCTTTCAGCGGCTGGACATCTCCTCAAGAGTGGCTTCTTTCAGGAGCTGCGCGTGCGCTCCCGTCCTCTGTTTCTCTAATATTGCTTGCTGCCCTTCTGCAGAGGGGAAGCTTTGTTGGTCTGCTACACCAGAGAGGAAAAATAACTAAATAGGGCATAAGGGGCCAGCTTTGCTAAGATGATGCTCCTGGGTATCATCTTATCTTTTTAGGGAATGCATTTTATGAACCACAGCAGTTTATAGGCATATCCCTTCTTTGATTCCAGATTTGACAGCTTACTATTTTATTTAGAGCCACACCAGATATGGGCTGCAACAATCCTGACCACCACAAAATGGCAGCAACAAGATACAGAAGATTTTAAATCTTTTAACAGAAGATTTGTTGCCGGCTACTGGTAGTCCTAATTTTATGATTAGGATGAACAAAATTGGTTACATCCTCTGTATTTTTGAATACTGGCTTAACAGAAGTTGTTTTACAGAGTGCAGTTTTTCTTTCCAGGTAAGCCAAGTTGACATCATTTTCTCTTCCACACCGCTGTGGAAGGAAGATACAGCAGCTCCATCCTCCTTTGCTTTCGGTGTACCTCTTTTTAGACCGTCCACCTGAAAGATGTTTCATTCAAGCCCTGTCTTTTCTTGGTTACAGAGAGAAACATGAATTGGATGCCACCACTAGAGAATTTGGCCCATTTATATAGTGCTTGCAGGCAGCTGCGCTCCCTGGCTTACCGAAAACAATGGAAGTCTGTCTTGTCCTCTGCCTACCCCATGTGCCCTGTTCAGCTGCACCCTCTGCTCTGGCAGCCAGACACCACCTCACAATTCAGGCTTTTCACCACCAAGGAGGTAATTAACAGTTACTTTATTCTTGCCTTGAAGGACTTTTCTGTGCCTCCAGCTAAGAAATAAAAGACAATGTTGTTTATAGAGGGAAGCTCCACTGAAGCTTCTAAAGGCAAATAATGCACTAGAGATACATATAAATACCTTAAACTTTCCAAACAACTGTGTGCATGCTTTTTGCCCCCTTGGCCTTGAAAAAGAAGAGCAACCTGTCCAAAATGCATCAGTGTGGCACAACCAATTGATAACATTCTTTACTTTTCACAAATGTTTTGAAATGTAGTTAAGGGGAAGAGTTCTAAGTTCACTTGATGCTGTGCCCTTTTCAAGCATCTGTATTCTATTCAGTGAATGTGAGCATAGGGAGATCTTTGCACACTACTATATGTGACAGCCTCCTGGGAGAATATGTGGGCTTCCCTGGAAAAGTATTAAAATGGTTTTCAGCAGGAATTATTTTCGAAGAGAATATTTGTAGCTCAGGGTTGAACTATAGAGTCCTTGGTGCTCTCTGAGCCTTGTTGTTTTCTTGCAGACGTTTCATTGCCAGGCTAGGCAACATCTTCAGTGTGAAAAAGATTTCGCACTGAAGATGTTGCCTAGCCTGGCAACGAAACGTCTGCAAGAAAACAACAAGGCTCAGAGAGCACCAAGGACTCCACAGGAATTATTTTGCCAAGCTTCAGTGAAGCCTAGTTTTGGTAAGAAATTAACAATTGGAGTAGAAGAGGAGTTAGCACAGCTTCAATGCCATGAGCCCAGACAGGCAACCTTAGCATTTGCGGGGAGGTGGAAGGTTGAAATGTCGGTGAAAAAACTCATCACATATACTCACAGAGCTTTTTTTCCCTTAGGGAGCAGGGAATTTTCTTGTTTATTTTTAAACTTTATATGCCTATTTAGGACTTAGACAAATTTCATCTGTTCCATACCTCAGAATGGCAGGAAATTACGCCATTTTTCAGCAGTCGTATTCAGAGTGAGTTCCAGGGCCCCCAGAAATGTTTTAGAGTTGGCCATTTAGTATAGAAAGTATATGAGGCTACAGCCCTCTTTTCTCCAAGGGGTTGTGTCATTTTTTTTCCACTTTATCCCCAAGCAGCTCACCACCTAACTTGCAGTCCTAATCACCAGTATCCAAATACAGGTCTACAGCAGATGACATCACCCAGCTAATCTTGACTGATACTAAAAACTAAGTAGGGTTGAATTTTTGAGCATGTATAGTTTCCCTCAGAGGAATTGCATTAGTTCATATTGCTCTAAATCATAATGTTTCTTGTTTTGTCTTGGCTCAGTATGTTGTGTGAACCCAATGTAGTTTGAAAACCATTGTGGCTTATTTAATAAATAGTGGTTTAGTTTAAGTTTAAGTTCATATCTTTCATGAGATTTGTGAGAATCTAGCCCTTTAGTTTAAGGCTTAGTGTACTGTGGAAACCCAGAAAATGAGTTGATCCAGTAACTAAATATATTGTTCTTAAACTCTGTTGTAGAGAGAGAAATTGGGCAAAGTGAAACTGAAACCTGTACAGCTGAAAGCAAAGAAACAAGAGGTTGAGATAAGGTCCAGAATGACTGTGGAAGAGCTTGCAAAAGCGATGCATAAAGATATAGGTGAGCCTGTTCCTTCAAACAATGCATGGAATTTACAAAAGGAGCAATTCCTTGATCCTCCTTTCAGCTGATTCCTCACTGAAGTCTTGTGATGCAGCTTCACTTGTGAATCCCACATATTTACAGTTTCAAATGTAGGGGCATCTACTACAGAAAAGAGAAAAGACCACAGGGCACTGGCTGTCCTCAATTCTAGCAAAAACCTATGATTTCTTCCTTATTCCAGGTCACAGTTTCTGATCTTTGTGTACAGATACAAATAGATCAGATTACCCCCCTTTCCTTTTTGTATTTCCTTTCCTCTTATTTTGTGGATTACTGCCTGAGAAACAGATCTATCCTAATATGCTACCTGGGACGATTTGTGCTCATGCTTCAGAGCTGGTTTTAGGCATAGAAAAGAATTAGTATAGAACACTTATCCTTATAACTAGTGGACAGTAAGAAGCCTTTGGATTGGCTAGATTGGTGTAAGGCACTGGGAGCTCGGCCTTCTTCATTTGCCTGATCAATAAAGCAGTACCTTCTCTCAGAAGCCAGTTCTCTATTTTTAGATTCTAACAATTGACTTTGAGGATTACAGGATACAAAACGTACCCTCCAGATCTAGATTTAACCACTTATTACCTTGGGTGACCTTGCAACACTAGTCAAGGCATCACTTTTAATGCCAGATCAATAGATGGTTTATGAGGTTCTTTCCTGAGGATGCAGGAACTTTTTAAGGGCATCATTCCCAGACAACCTTTCGCGTTGGAATTCATCTGTATGATGGTTTAAAAGTGGGAGTTTACTTATGTGCAGTGAACATCCATCCACTATGTAGATTACCAAATTATGCTTCTGCTATTACTCCTTTAACCCACTTTCTGGCCAAAGCTTGGAATTGAAAATGCTACTGTCTGCTGTGCAGTGGTTTAACAAACAGACTTTATTTAATGAGAAAAGCAAAATATTACAGTGCTGAAAATTGCCATTTCACTGCTGTATTTCAGCATTGTCATTTTGAGAAATCGGGGACCACACAAATAGGTGTAGGAGACTACATGGAGGACATAGGTGGCCCACCTGCTCTATAGAGTGCTTGTTATCAGTGGTACAGCAGGTACAAAGTACAAAATGAGGTCCCACTTTCATTCCCCTGGTACTGGCAATTAACTCATCCCAGTTTGCTAATCTGGGCAATGAATGCTCATGCTAAGATCAGCTTTCTTTTCCATTACAGGTAGTCCTCAGTTAACAACCATTCATTCAGCGACCGTTTGAAGTTAAGACGGCGCTAAACGAGTGGCACTTAGGACAGGTCCTCAAAGTTCCAGCCATGCAGGACCCCACAGTCACATGATTGCAATCCAGGTGCTTGGCAACCAGCTCGCACTTACGACAGTTGCAGCATCCCACATCACGAGATTGCCATTTGCAACCTTCCCTGCTGGCTTCCCACAAGCAAAGTCAATGGGGAAGCCAGCAGGGAAGGTTGCAAGTAGCTCTGGTAAGTCGCTTGCACTCCCACAGCTTTTCCCCCCAAGGATCTTGTACTCCGTAGCATGGGCATGCACACCCACAGCACCTCCCAACCCACAGTGGCCCACCTATGCACCTTCCCTGGAACAGCCACTTGCGCTGCACCAGCTGCCCACACACCCTTACGCACCCAGCAGCAGCCATCCCCAGCCCCACTGTGATTGCACCAGCCACCTGCGCACCCTTGTGCACCCGGCAGCAGCCACCCTCACCGTGCCCGCACCATGCCTCAATGGCCATCCACGCACCCTCCCCCGCCTGGCAGCAGCCACCTCTGGCCCCACTGCACCTCAACAGCCACCCGCATACATCAGGGCTGCACTTGCACCAGCCACCTGAGCACCCTCACACACTTAGTAGTAGCCACCACCAGCCCCACTGTGCTTGCACTGCGCTAGAACAGCCACCCGCACACCCTCCCCCGCCTGGCAGCAACCACCTCTGGCCCCGCCATGCTCATGCCACCCAGCACTGGCACTCTCCCACCCAGCAGCAGCCACCCCTGACCTGCCACGCTCTTACTGTGCCTTGATGGCCACCCACGCACCCTCCCCCACCAGGCAGCAGCCACTTACCTGCTCCCCGGCCTGCTTGTGAGCCGCCTGGGACTTGCGACTTCCTGCCAACTTCCCCATTGACTTTGCTTGTTGGAAGCCAGCAGGAAGTTGTGGGGAGGTCCTTGCTTAACGATGGCAACGGGGAGTGCCGGGATTGCTGTTGCTAAGTGATGCAGTCAGGTGATGTCACGCTTTACAACTGCATTGCTTAGTGATGGAAATTCCAGTCCCAGTAGCCATCGTTAAGCGAGGACTACCTGTACATGCTTCTTGAAAAAATTTCATGCTGTTCTTTAAGAACATGAAGCAGGAGCATATGATAAATATCTGCTTATTGGAGAGTTTTGGAGCAGGGCTTATGTCACTCATTAGCTCTTTCTAATTGTTTCAGTATTTCCTGTGTTTCCAATATCACAAAGGTTTCATAGGAGATGCTTGTACAAATGTCTTTGATTCTCTGGAGTATTTTTCAGCCATCTGCTTCCTGTGTGCCTGAACTGCTTTCATCTGAAAACAAGTTTAAATTATAAGAATTCTTCAGCTGACTCCTTTTAGTCTTTTTTCACTGCATAAAATATATTTAACAGTATGGTGCTAATGATAACAACATTGAAATCTGACAAAGCATCAAGGTATCTGATGGCTGCAGATTCTGTCTGGAAACTGGAACTTACATGACAAAGACTTTCTCCAGTTGGTGCTGCTTTATCATGGGCCTCTTCCTTGGTTGGATCATCGCTCAATGAATGTTCTGTTTTTATACTCAGATCATGTGTATGAAGCCCTGCTGAACACAGACATAGATTTAGATTCACTAGAACCAGATTCAGTCTTGGAAACAAATTGTATCAAAGACATCATTAAAAAATCTGGCATGCAGTACAAATGGGCTGAGCTGAAAGAAGAAAAAGTAAAAGAAAATAAAGACGTGGTTAGAAGGTAACACCTCTGGTTAAATTATTTTTGACTGCTGGGTTTATACATAACATATGCATATATGTAACCCACTGTATACAAAGTACAGAAAAAGATGGGTCCATGGAGATTGACTTTTGCTACCTGTCAGTCAACACCTAAACCAAAGCCAGTTTTCCCCAAACATGTTCCATCTATTCTGTGCAAGCTACAATCTATAATTCAGCTAAATCACCAGGAGGCACATACAGTATACTGACTCTCTCAAAGCCACAGTTAAATTTTTGGATAAAAGTAAATCATGAACATGTTAATTGGAACATTTTATTAATACCAGATAAATTATATTTCAAATGTATATTTAATTATATTATAGCCACTCATGTTCACTATGAAAGCATGTTCAGTGTTGAACTATCTTGCTTGAGCCTCAGATTCTTTTAGCTATCTCATCAACTCCATCTGCTCATGACTCTCCATCTTCTCATCTCATCTCATCTCATCTCATCTCATCTCGACTCCTACTTCATATATTTGTTTTGCAATTTCATCCTCATTCATTCTCTCTATATGGGCAAACCACCTCAATGTATTTCTTTTATACTGGTCACTCACTTTTGTATTCAATCCATATTAATTTCACATCCATTCCTTGTTTATCCAATCTCATTTTTTCACCTTATTCCCACTGCATTTAACTTAGTCTTATGTATCCGCTGACATACCCAATTCTTGTTTCTATATTACAGCAAGCAAGGCACACCCTTATATGCAGCCATTTAAACTTCTTTCAAGAAGCATTCTTTCCTCTCAACAGACCATAATACTACTACAACCTTTCTGCTATATCTTAAAATTTCTCCATCCATATCCCTGTCTGTAAACATTCTACCAAGATAGACAAATGCATCTATTTATTCCTCCTTTTTGCCATTTATATATAACTTGCATTTGTTCACTCCATTTTCCTTGTTAGATAGGATTTTGGTGCATTCATTTTTTCAGATCCGTGTTCATACAATCTGTCTTAACATTTTATCTGAACAACATATTTTTAACATCAAAAATCTGGTGGCAAAATGGCAGCATTTTCTGACCATTTTCCGTGGATAGGTGCAGTTAAGGGTGAGATTACACACCAGAAGTTATCCATTTCTACCCTTAAAGTGCCCTTTCCAAACACCCAAAAACACACCAGAAAACATTTCAGCTTTCCTTCTTGTTAGTGATATGACATGCTGTTCACTGAAAGGTTAGGACGTTGAGTTGTGGTTGCCAAACCTTCAGAAGTTCCCTGTTTGTAATTTAGCCATGAAAAACATGTTTCCTTCTTAATGTAGAAAGAATACATCTTGAGGACACTCTGGCTCTGAGCTGTTAGTAGTTACGGAAAATTGAAATATAGAGATTGGGAATTTTAAGGGAGTTGTAGAGAATACTAAACATAAGAAGTGCTTATTTCATTTACAAACTGAATGTGTTGCTATTGGTTGCAGGCCTCCTCAAAATCCAGCTTTATTAACCCCCAGGCCTCCAGTTATTACCGTACTGGGCCATGTTGATCATGGAAAAACTACATTACTTGATAGCCTGCGAAATACTCAGGTGGCAGCAATGGAGGCAGGAAGTATAACGCAGCATATTGGTGCCTTTCTTGGTATGATTTGAGTATTATTCTTACTCACCTTTGGATGAGGGATAAAAGGCTGTGACTTTCCAGATGATGGTGGACTTCATTTCCCATTATTTCTCATTGGCCATGTTGGTACAAGCAAATAAACAATATTGTTGCATTGCTTTTATCTTGCGAATCTAAAAATAGCCTAAATATTTTAAATAAGTACAACAGCATCTGGAGCGTCTTGGGTTTCATACCCTTTCTTTAGATCGTCTATGCCAGCTAAAATTATTGAATATAAAACTTTTTTTTGTACTTACTATAAAAATAATATTCACTAGAAATTGTTTGAGTTAAGCAAAGTTAGTAGAGAGTACTGTTTAAGGGTCTATCCTAAGAGTCAAAGTCTCAGATTTGAGTTTTTACTGTGCTGTGAATTCAGGAGGTGGCCTTAAGCAAGCAATACTTTGTCAATCCCTCATCTGCACAGTCATTATTATATCAAAATTTTATTATTATAAAATGATAATACAATTTTGATATCGTCATGACCATGTAGTTTCTTGCCCAAGGCCACCTCATGAATTCACAGTAAAGTAAAAGGACTGCAAGAAGATAATGTATCTGAAATGAGCAAAAAACCCTCCAGCTGTCCACAACTGGAGGGAGAGAGGGAAGCATCTAATACTTCTCAAGGGGGAGGAGAAAACAGACAATGAGTGGTATGAGATTAGTGAGGTAGGAACCAGAAGTTGCCAGGCAAGAAAGGTCATTATGTTAATGTATCTCAACTACTTCCCAGGGCCACCAAGTAACCTGCAAGGAAGGAAGGGATAGGTTCCCCTGTGCAAGCACCGAGTCATGTGACCCCTGGGGAGACACCGCTTTCGCGACATTTTCCTGGCAGACTATAGAGCGGGGTGGTTTGCCATTGCCTCCCCCAGCTGTAATTACCTTTCCCCTAGAAAGCTGGGTACTCATTTTACCGACCTCGGAAGGATGGAAGGCTGAGTCGACCTGAGCCGGCTACCTGAGAACCAGCTTCCGCTGGGATCGAACCCAGGTCGTGGGGAGAGTTTCGGTTGCAATACTGCCACCAACCACTCTGTGCCACACGAGGCTCAAAGTAACCTGCAAAGTATCTGTTAATTCAGAAGGGCAGGAGAGTTTAAAAGCTGGATTCTACATATAAAGGCTCTGCAGTCAGCTGTTTAGAATTTAGAGTTTTACTTGTATGAGGAATTGTTACAAATCTGATGGAAGCAGCTGTTGGTTTAGTATGTTCTGTGAAAATGGTGTGAGAAGCATTGAACTCTTGTTCAGAAGATACTGTATATGTTTCCAATTGTTTTTGCAGTGCAGTTGCCTTCTGGGGAGAAGGTAACATTTCTGGATACTCCTGGCCATGCTGCGTTTTCAGCCATGAGGGCAAGAGGTACACATATCACTGATATTGTTGTACTGGTGATAGCTGCCGATGATGGTGTGATGGAGCAAACTGTGGAATCCATTCAACATGCTAAAAATGCTAAAGGTATCCATGGATTTTGTTTTCCTTGGGTGAGTTGGGGGAAGAGATAAGTACCACTGTTGACATATTACATACAGCTACTGAATACCTTATTATTTGAAGACCTGTTAGTCATCTGGAACAAATTAGATATGTATCTGAAAGTTGCTTCTCCCCATTCTTTCTCTCTTAGTTCCAATCATTGTTGCCATCAATAAGTGTGACAAACCTGAAGCTGATCCTGAAAGAGTAAAGAAACAACTACTGGCTCATAATATTGTTTGTGAAGAGTATGGAGGAGATGTTCAGACTGTTCCTATCTCTGCACTAAAGGTAATGCAAATCAGTTTCAGTTAAACTAGTGCATCCCTGAGTTAAATGTGTGTCACATTTGCTTGTTTATTTGCAGTAAAAAATGGATTTTTCAAGGGCCACATGACGCAACATTGGGCAGGGATTTTAGGAGAGGAAGACCCTCATCTGAACCTCTACCTCCCGGGCCCAGCTGTTTGTAGAAAAGCAGTCCTTTCTCAGCACTGAGCAGGAAAACTTCCTAATGAGGAAAAAATACTTTGCTCTGCTATTTCTTTCTGGGTACTGAGCTTGGAAGATGTGATGAAAGAGGCTATAGTCAGCCACCAATGTACTCTAGATTTTATGCCAACAAATCTTCAGTAAATCTTCCGCGTACTGAATGACTTACAGTGACTGTTAAAAGCCCTACCTTTTCTGAACTACTTTTGACTTTTCTGATCTAGAGTAATAACCTGATGAACTTAAAAGAGGCAATTGTAACTCTTGCTGAGGTGATGGAACTGAAAGCAGATAGCATAGGCCTCGTGGAAGGTATTGTAATAGAGTCTCGCACAGATAAAGGGAAAGGGTGAGCATGCATCTTTTCATTCCATTTCATTCTTGGCTAGGAGTTGCTTTAGCATTTCCAATAGCACAATTAAATAACAATGCATAATGACAAAATTTAAAAACAGTCTTTTTTAAAAAAAAATTAACTTTCTTGATTTAAAACATGTATTTTTACATAGAAGAGATTTCTTCTAGAAAACCTGTTTGCTTGGATTTAATCTCTTCTCTCTCTAGCACTCCAATAATGCATCAGTGTGAAATTTGCATTATTGAAGAGCCATTGCAATCAGTTCCCATATATTCTATCTGAAGCACATACTAGGCTTCCTGCTACACCTGAATTGGAAAAAAAACTTTAATTAAAAAAATGAATGGAAAGACAGCCTGCTGCAAAGCAAAGCACTAGAATCCAGCATCATATTAATTGCCAAGAAAGTCTTTGAGCCCTACTTGAGTCCCATAAGCATTCATAGAATGATTGCAGCCCAGCACTTTGTTTGTTTGGAAGAGTATCAACCGGTCCCTCCCCCCCAAAAAAAAAGGTAAGCTGAGAGGAGTAGGGAGGGTGAGTGGGTGGGTGGGGCTAGAAAAAAATGACAAAAAGCATTTTTACAAATTTACTTGTAAAAACATTTGGTGATTCCAAAATACTGCTCCCCATGGCAGCCATTTTGTGGATAGCAAGCCTCCCTCTGGCAGCCATTGTGAAAAAGTATCCCCCAAATCCTGAGTGTTTATAGGATTAGGGATGGAATAAGAGAATCAAGGAGGAGACCTTGATAAAATGCAGTTGCCTAAGGACCTTGGCCTGGTCATTATCTCTAGCTAACCTTGTTAGCAGAATGTTTCTGAAGATAATTCGGGTTAAAAAAACAAATATATTTCTCTGACCTGTTTTATAGATAGGAAAGATAAAAGTATGATAATCTCTGTCAAAGTAAATTTTAAACTGAAAAAATATACAGATGTATTACAGTATTGACATAATAAAGCTCTATGGGCGGTGATATAAGTTGGAAAAACAAACAAACAAACAAACAAATAAATAAAGAGGCTTACACCTTAAAACATATATTTCATTGTGAATATCAAACTCCAAAACACAAGAAAAGCAATGTAGTTTATGCAATCCAGTGCAGTGAGGAGTGCTCTGAACTCTACATTGGAGAAACCAAACAACCTATGTACAGGAGGATGGCCCAACACAGGAGAAGTAACACCACAGGATCAGAGTCAGCAGTTTATCTTCATCTAAAGGAAAAAGGACACTCATTTGAGGACATTAATGTTCACATTTTAGACAGAGAAGATAGGTGGTTTGAGAGAGGGGTCAAGGAATCCATTTATGCCAACTTGGAAAATCCTTCCTTGAATAGAGGTGGGGGCCTCAGGCACAATCTTTCCCCTGTCTTCCTCCCTGCTTTGTCTTCTGTGCCTAGGAAGATTAAGACCATTTCGCAAGCTCAACAGCAGCATGGTGATCTTAACGATCCTTCTTTAAATGATAAAGGGACTTAGAAATAACATCTCAAAAAAATAACCATGACCTAGCCCCAGGTGTAAGGTCACACAGCAACATATTTAGGATTCCCTTACTAACTTTGCTCAGACTGAAGAAGCTTCTTGGATAAGGAGTGAAACGTTTCCACTAAGAAAATAGAAATCCAGTTGACATGATTCAAGCCACAGACTGTTCCACCTGGATGACTGAGAACCTTCATAGACAAACCAAATGCCATTTCTCTTTTTACTTGCCTTCCACCTGACCCCAGTCCAGTAACCACTGCCATTATCCAAAGAGGCAGTCTGAGAAAGAGCTGCATTTTGGTTGCTGGAGAAACATGGGCTAAAGTGCGGCTGATGCTTGATGAGAATGGCAAAATCATGGAAGCTGCTTCTCCCGGCATGCCCACGGAGATCGTGGGGTGGAAGGAGGCCCCTGCAGCAGGAGAAGAAATCCTTGAAGTGGAATCTGAGGTACAGCCCATTTCTTGTTTCAGTATTCACATGTAATGCTCTAGAGGACCTATCTCTGTCCAATGTTTATCCAAAGTTTCAGTCCTCAGGATGCACCAGAAAAAGCGCTGCAGAAATGAAATGCCAGGGAGAAGGAATATCTTTTTTTCAACATGTGGAGGTAGTTTATTCAAGCAGGCAAGAGTATAATTTTTTATCTACTCCACATGGCGCTTGCTCAAAATTGGACCCATATTTTAATATCTCTGTTGATTATTCATTTAGTTGAGAAATGTAATATTGGTTCTGTTTTAATTTCTGATCATACACCAGTAGTAATGTCTTGGTTTTGGCTGAAAAAAAAATCCAAACTAGGGGGAAATGACATTTTAATTTTTTTTGTTGGAAGATGTTCAGTTTGTTGAGTAACAATAAAGGTACCAAATGTTTTTTTTTCAAATTAAAAGAGAGTCGACTAATTTGGGGGTAGTCTAGGATATATTTAAAGCTTTTGTTTGGGGTGAGCTAATAACTTATGCTTCTTTGTGGAAAAAGATGCATAAATTACAGTATAGAAATTCTATATGCATAAATTATAATATAGAAATTCTAAATTCTATATAAATTTCTCTAATTCTATATTTAGAGAAAAGTCATTTTCCCAGTGCTGAAAATGGTCAGGCACATTTGGACATTATTGGGCCGAAAATTAAAATGTGATTTTCACTCTTAAGAGAAATTGACATTTTGGAGTAAAGGTAGACCTCACTTACCAACTGCCTCATTCAGTGACTGTTCGAAGTTACCACAGTACTGAAAAATAAACTTTATGACCAATGCCTGCATTTGCGACCTTCAGCCACGAGATCACCATTACAGTCAGTACATGTTGTCCTGTGCTTGATCCGTTTTTTTCCCTTTGCAGAGCAGAGAGATTGGAGAGGAAGGGATTACAAGAGAGTAAGCAGGCACACAATGGGGAATACACATCAAAAAGAATGCAGTGGCACCGGCAGCCCGGAGAGCACTCGGGGCTGTGAGCAACAAGCACACTACGCAAACAGCTTGGTGTATCCCCCATTAGTATCTAGTATAATTTTGAAATTTGAATACTTGGGTAGTTTCATCAATTTTTTTTACTTTTTCTTCATTTTCTTTGTTATTTTTTGCATTTTTTTTAGCTTTCACACTTCTAGTTTTCTCACTTTTTTAACCAATATAGTTTAGGCTTTATTTCTTTAAGCGTATGGTTAATCAAAAACTGGTTTGATATGCTTTTTCATAGGAATTAGAACTAAAAATATATCAATAGTAGTAGCAGAAGAAAATACTGCTGAAACTGAAGCTAGCTGTTGCAAGCTACTTGCATCCTGTTAGAACTGGTTTCTTCTTCCTTGCTTGGGATTGTAGAATTGTGGTAGAAACTCCTTTCCTTTTGCTCAAAGCTTGTTCCAGAAGGCCTAGTGTACTCTCTGCTCCCTGTATCTCTAACTTCTTTTCCACTACGTCAGGTAAAGTATGTTAGGAATACAGGCAAGAGTGGATACTAAATAATTAATTGAAAACTTCAGTGGTTGAGAACCTCAGGTGTTCTGTTTCCAGCGTGGAGACTGGGGCACTAATATGCTCATGGAGATGTTTGTTGGTATTTACCAGCCTCCTCCCCCATTTTATTTATTTATAAATGTGTGCACATAGGCACGTACAAATATAATTCATTCTTGAAATAAAAGTATAAAACCGGTAAGCCCCCAAGCAAAATCCCAGCTTCTAGATCATCTTTTTTCCAAGTTTATCTTTGTGCCCCATGCAGACCTCATAAGCATTTTCAGAAGCTAAAAATGATGGGTAGCTACAATGTTTTGTTTTGAAATAGGGACTACAGGGCAGGGAATGGCAGATTGTGCTGGTATTGTATTTTGTGGAGTTACAGAAGTTGTCTGGCCATTAACAGAGACATGATAGTCTTGGATACTCATTTTCCTTCCTAGATTTCTTAGATTCATAGGTTCCTCTGCAACCATTTGTGCACATTCTATCCCCTCAAAAATCTAAGCTCTTGGAGAGACTTTATGGATGTGGCATGGAGTGCAGCAGATAGAATGATAAATTGACAGAAATCTCTTGTTTGTGGGAATTATTATTATTATTATTATCCCACCCTTTTTATATATAACTTAAGGCGGCAAATATACCCAATACTCCTTCCTCCTCCTATTTTCCCCACAACAACCACCCTGTGAAGTGGGTTGGGCTGAGAGAGAGTGACTGGTCCAAGGTCACCCAGCCAGCTTTCATGCCTAAGG
The DNA here is from genome assembly GCA_023362775.1 of Charina bottae. Taxonomy (NCBI): domain Eukaryota; kingdom Metazoa; phylum Chordata; class Lepidosauria; order Squamata; family Charinaidae; genus Charina; species Charina bottae. The sequence continues at coordinate 81,259,928 of JALMGJ010000001.1, read as the reverse complement.
TGGGACTAGAACTAATAATAATAGAGCCAGATTAGAACTCAGTGTCTCCTGGTTTCTAGGCCAGCACCTTAACCACTACGCCAAACTGGAATGGAAGGAGCAATGATAGGAGCCAAGCCATGGTGCTAAATAAACTGGTTAATTAATTTTGTTCTTCTGCCAAGCAAAGGGCACGTGAAGTTGTTGAGTGGAGAATCCATGTCAAACAGCAGGAAAAAATAAATAAAGATCAAGAAATCATAGAAGAGAAACAAAGGGCCCATCAGGAAGCCTATAAGAAGACGCGAGAGGGTTTCACGAACATGAACTGGAGAGAGCGAGCATCGATATTAAGGAAGAGCCGAAAGGATTCCCTGACTCGGCAACCTGAAAAAGACATTAAGAGTGACAAGAACATGTTGCCTCTCATTATCAAAGGTATAGTCCTTTTTCTACTGCTTATTTATCTTTGTGCTCAGCTCTACCCTTTTGTTTGAACTTTTGAACCTGAACCCCAGCATCCATCTAGGCCCACTGGGGGAGTCCAGACTATGGACTTTCAATCACAAATTTATCACAACATTAAAATCAGCTGCTGGGAAATATTTGGATATTTATTTTCTTTCAAAAATAGATGCCTTTGTTGCTGAATTCCCCCTCATTGAATTTAAACAGCATACATTCCCAATACAATACTATATGGTTCATGTGCTATGTGCTGTGCTTGAGTATGATTTTTCTTCTTTCCACTGAAACTAACTAGGTTTCTTGTTTCACCAAGGTGATGTCGATGGCTCTGTAGAAACCATTTTGAATATTCTGAAAACCTATGATGCTAATGAGGAATGTCAATTAGATGTGATCCATTGTGGGATTGGGGATATTAGTGAAAATGACATAAATCTAGCAGAAACTTTTAAAGGTAAGGAGTTGTGGTCTGAGGTTATCAGGTTAATTTGTTGGACTAGCTAGAACCAATGGATTTTTGGTCTTTCATTTAATTACATAATTTAAATTAGTTTAAATAATTTAAATAAATTGTTTAAATAATTTAAATTAATTAATTTAGGTAGTCATACATGCAGAGTGGTCTGCAGTTACTATGGGCAATTCCCCACCCCATTACAATTTAGTGTCAACTAGATGGTGGTTATATGCACATCTGATGTTGCTTATTGGGTGGCACACAAGGCTCCTTTTCAGGTAACTGAAACAATGCTCTATATGAATTTCTGAATGTAGGATAGGTTATTCATGTACTGCCAGTGTTCATACACCGTTTTTGTCTGTAGAAACAGAAATCGGTGATGGTGGAAAATACAGACATGTTTAATATCACTTTTGAAATTGGCTTTCCTCAAAGTTGTGTGATTTTGTGCAAGTACAGAATTTGTAAATTCAGTATACAAATAAAGCAAAATGTCTAACCATACCGACTGTGAAAGTGAGCTTGAACCTCACACTTAACATTATGGCACAGTTTAACAAAGGAGTGAACCTGAAGGAACAAGTGAACTATGGACAGTTTATGTTGATTGATTGGATGCCATCAAGTCAGTGGTGACTCTTAGTGACCACATAGATAGATTTTCTGCAGGAGGATTTGTTCCTAACCTGTTCCTTCAGGTCTTCCAGTGGTGCACCCATCACTGCTGTAATTAAGGCCAGCCACTTTGCTGCTGCTGGTCCTCTTCCTCTCTTTCCTTCCACCTTTCCCAACATTGTAGACTTATCCAGAGAATGTATTGTCGAAGGCTTTCACGGCCGGAGTTCAATGGCTGTTGTGGGTCTTCCGGGCTGTGTGGCCGTGTTCTGGAAGTTGTGGTTCCTAACGTTTCGCCAGCATCTGTGGCTCACAGAGATTTTGCTTCTATCTGTGCTCCTGCCCTCTGAAGATGCTGGCCACAGATGCTGGCGAAACGTTAGGAACCACAACTTCCAGAACACGGCCACACAGCCCGGAAGACCCACAACAGCCACTTATCCAGAGAGTTAGGTCTTTCCATAATGTGTCCAAAGTAGGATAATTTGAGCCTGGTCATTTGTGCCTCAAGTGAGAACTCTATATTATTTTATGATCCATTTGTTCTTTTTCTTGACTATCTATAGCAGGGGTGGGGAACCTTTTTTCTGCCATGGGCCATTTGGATATTTATAACCGGGGGGTGGGGGTGGGGTTTCTGGGATTTCCACGGACTGGGGGCCAGAGTTTGCGGGCAGGAGCCAATCACAAGCACTGGGGGGCGGGGTTTGCGGGCAGGAGCCAATCACATGGAAGGGGCGGGGTTTGTGGGCGGGGCCCCGTGGGCCTTAGGCAGGGGCCCCGCAGGCCTTATACGGCCTGCGGGCCTGACGTTGCCCACCCCTGATCTATAGCATAGCTTTCCAAACTGCGTGTCGCAACACAATACTGTGTCGCCTGTGAGGCCCAGGTGTGTCGCGAGAAAACCCGGAAGCACTGATGGTGCATTGCTGTCGCATGCAACAGCGCATGTGGCGGCGTGCCATCAGTGCTTCCAGGTTTTTGCACGACACACCAGGACACTGCCGCCGCGGTGCACAAAAACCTGAAAGCGCCGCCATAGCGGTGGCGCGTGAAAACCCGGAAGCGCAGCCACAGCGGTGCTTCCGGGTTTTCGCGTGCTGCTGTTCGTGTGTCACCAACGTGAAAAGTTTGGAAAGCCCTGATCTATAGTATTCTCAGAAGCCTTCTCCAACACCAAAGTTTGAAAGCGTCAATACTCTGTCTTGCTTCTTCAAAGTCCAACTTTCACTTCTATAGTGTCACAGGGAAAACCATTGCCTGCATGATTCTGATTTTGTAGGTATAGAAACATCCCAGCATCAGAGTACCTTTTCTAAGGCCTTCATGGCTATGGTACCAAGTGCTAATCTGTGGCATAATAGAGCTTCCAATGCTTTGCATTGTCCGCTATCAGAGTAGTGTTATCAGCATAGTAGAGATGATTATATTTATTCCTCCATCTTTAAAACTACACTCATCTTCCAATCTCTCTCTCTCTCTCTCTCTCTGTGTGTGTGTGTGTGCGTGTATATATATATATATACAGTATATATATATATATATATATATATATATATATATATGTATGTATGTATGTGTGTGTGTGTGTGTGTATATATATATATATATTCATTCATTCATTCATTCATTCATTCATTCATTCATTCCACCTATAGGTTGAATAAATAAAGGGAGAGTACACAGCCTTGTCTCACTCCTTTGCCTGTTTTGCTATGTTCTGTCCATACTGTGGCTTTCTGACTTGTATATACAGTAGGTTGTGCATGAGGACAATGAAATGTTCTGGGATTCCTATTTTCCTATGCACATCCCACACCATGACATAATTGATGCAATCAAAGGCCCTTCTGAGTCAAGGAAGCACATACTTTTTTGTTTGTTTCTATTCTTTGGCCTTCTTAATTATCCAGTGTACATCAGCAATGATTCTGTTCCTCGGCCTTTTCTAAAGCCAATTTGAACATCTGGCATCTCCTTTTCCATGTAGGGCTCTAATCTGCATTGGATGATGAGTTTATGTACTTCCTTCTTTTTCTAAAAAGCCAGGGCTATTGCAGTTTTAGTTCATGTCCATAAAATTCAGCTTGTTACAAATTAATCAGAGATCATGGTTTGAAATAAACTAGTCAGTTTATAAACAAGGCCTATTTCAAACGGTGGGATGTTGAGCTTGCCAAAGTTCATTTTAAACCCCGAGCTCTGCTTATTTGCAGCTATATGCCAAATTTCAGAATATCCATTATTTTCCTGACTGCCAAGGAGTTGGAAGTATATAAACCCAGATTTTCACCTGGGGCTGTACAGGCTTATTGCCCAAGTTCAAATATTGCTGGTTTGAGGCTTATTATGGTGAATGAAACATTTATTATTTATTTATTATTTAAATTTATATGACCGCCCATCTCCCCCAAATGGGGGACTCTGGGCAGCTTAAAATAAAAATTAAGATTAAAATACAAGTATAAAATTACAAATTATTAATATGATATAAATATAAAATCCAATCTGGCGAATTGATCTCAAACAATGGGGAGGGCATTATGATACTAACCACCCCCAGGAGGAGCTATTACCTTTTCCCTCCCAGGCTAGGCAGCAGAACCAGGTTTTCAGATCTTTCCGAAGATAATAATACAACATACTGTATTATTCCAGGAAATTCTTCCTTTTTCAACAAAATAGTTAAACATATTGACAATACACAATGCCTGAACCAGGTCTCATTGTACAGTGCTTGGCGAAATTCCAGAAGCCAAAAATGTCAGTATATCTTTCAGCAACCAAAGCCTATTTGCCACCCTTAATAATAGAGTAAATCCTGCAGTTTCCAAGAGTATACAAACAGGCCTAAATGAATATGCTTGGATTTCAAAGTTTAGCTTTGGGAGATAAAAACCTTTAGATTGCATCCTAGTCTTGGAGTACTTGGCACATTCTGAAGTTATTTAATAAAAGAGAAGCAACGTTACTTTATATTTGTTTCTCTTGTTCACTTGACAGGTATCATCTATGGGTTCAATGTAAAGGCACATAAATCTATTCAGCAGATGGCTGCTAAAAGGAAAGTAAAGGTGAAAATACACAACATCATCTATCGGCTTGTGGAGGATTTACAGGAAGAGCTCAGCAGCACTTTGCCCTGTGGTGTAGAGGAGCATGTGTTAGGTATATTTCAGACACTGCAGAAGCGGGCAGACAACTGGGGGGACAGAAATCTGGGTTTCATAAATTATAATCTTTGCTAAGCTGGTAGCCTCCAGTTGTGTTGGGGTCTGCAACACGTAAAATTCAAACTTGGGTAAGGCTGCCTCCTCGGAACAGGACAAAGTTATAGGATGAATACTGCTGGGGCACCGATAATTCTGAAAGATATAAATAATATAAGGTCATTTTTGGCTTCTGTGCTAAAGGAAATAAACCACAGAATGTTGCAGAAGTTCCTCTTTTTAAAAATCCAGTAGTTTCTAGACCTATTGTGCACAAGATACAAATCAAGCTGAATTTCAATAGTTGAAACCCAGCAGACTAGCTAAGTTACATGTTCTCAGACTTTTTAAAAACTCTGTATAGCTCCTGCCTTTCCCATGAAAAGCAAAAACCAAACTAAATTATGCAAACCAATGAGAATTCGCTGCATGATATAACTAAAAACTACAAAAATGGGGGTTTTTTGGCAGATTTTAACACAAGAGGTCAAGTTGCTATGTGTATGTTGGTTTTTGGAGTCTACATTTTAACCATTATGATTCTCATGCTCCCTTTATTTCAGGAGAAGCTGTTGTTTTAGCAACCTTTGAGGTTGATGTAGGAAAAAATAAAGTTCCAGTGGCTGGCTGTAGAGTACAGAAAGGACTACTAAACAAAAAAATGAACTTTAAATTAATTCGCAATGGAGAATGTATTTGGACAGGTGGGTAAAGTGCATTTCTGACTAGGTACATACTAAATGTATGTTTTCTAATTTTTTGAAGGTGTTGCTTCTGATTAATATTTTTGCTAGATTTCATTTCCCACAATAACATCTTATGTCTGGTTTATTTCCTTAATTATAATTTGTGCAGTTCTGTACGAATTCTCTACATCAGGGCTTTCCAAAGTTTTCCCGCAGCGACACACCAACCGCCGTTGGTGTGTCGCCGCGGGAAAACCCGGAAGTTCTGCCGTTGCGGCAGCGCGCAAAAACCTGGAAGCGCTGCTTTGTTTTTGCGCGCCGCCGTGGCTGCGGCGCTTTCGGATTTTCGTGTGTCACTGCGGGAAAACCCAGAAGCGCCATGACTGCGGCGCTTTTGGATTTTCGTGCGCCGCCGTTGGTGTGTCGCCGCGGGAAAACCCGGAAATTCTGCCGTTGCGGCAGCGCGCAAAAACCCGGAAGCGCTGCTTTGTTTTTGCGCGCCGCCGTGGCTGCGGCGCTTTCGGATTTTCGTGTGTCACTGCGGGAAAACCCAGAAGCGCCATGACTGCGGCGCTTTTGGATTTTCGTGCGCCGCCGTTGGTGTGTCACCACGGGAAAACCCGGAAACGCTGATGGCCCGGTGGCACGCCATCAGCGCTTCCAGGTTTTGACGCGACACATCTGGGCCCCGCAGGCGACACACTTTTGTGTCGCAACAGAGTTTGGAAAGCTCTGCTCTACATATAGCAACACCAGCTCCAATTTCCTGAGATTTCTAATAAACTTTGCACTACTATTTGTACTGAAATTTTACTCAATTTTTTATCTAGGATGCTTATCATCTCTGAAGCACCATAAGGAAGATATTGCTATTGTGAAGACTGGCATGGATTGTGGACTCAGTTTGAATAACAATCTAAACTTCGAAGTTGGAGATGAAATTGTTTGCTTCAGCACAAAGGAAGTTAAACAGATGATTTCTTGGGACCCAGGATTTTAAATCTTAGGTTGACTAAAATATGGCAGGACAAGAAAACTTGGGCCTTCATTCAGTATGACTGTAGAACCTTCTGGATACTATCTTGCATTGTACAGTTAACAGGAACATCATGTTTTAATTAGACTTCTACTATTTCTAATGTAAAATCAGCTAAAGAAAATGGTAAGGACTGCCGTTTCAGGAGCATATTTGTGTGTTATGATGGAAATATTGAAATAACATTTCAAAACCTACAGGGAAAAACAAACCATTACATTTGCTAACTGCAACTACTGTTCAGTAGTTATTAAAAACTTTGGATGAGGTGTTTTGTCATCGCAATTCTGCATTTTCTATGGTACTCAAACCATAATAGCTCCAACATGCATGTTTAAACTACAGAACCTACCACACCCAAACCATTCTTTAATGCAGAGCTTTCCAAACTTTTCATGTTGGTGACACACTTTTTAGACATGCATCATTTCATGACACACTCTTACAGCAGGGCATCATTTCGCGATACACTCTTACAGCAGGGCACAAGGCAGGCACTAGGACCTGCGTGGAATCACAGTAGGTTTGGAGGCAGCAGGGCACAAGGCAGGTACTAGGACCTGCATGGAATCCTGGCAGGGCTCGGAGGCAGCAGCAGTGGCGACACACCCAGACACTGCAGCCGACACACTAACGTGTCCCGACACACAATTTGGAAAGCTCTGCTTTAATGGGTTTGAAACATCAGGGTTGGTGTCATCCCTCACAATGTAATCTTTACAATGCTTTACGGTGGTGTATATCAACGTACTTATCAATCAATCAACCAACAGCAAACTAATTTTGCAGGAGATAAGCCTTACATGAAGATGAGAGTTGTAGTATCTTTTTAGGTAATTATGCTTTTTGATAACAATGACATTGCATGGAAATGAATGAGAATTACTGATACCAGTAATGGCGCAATATCAATATAAACAAATGGTAATATAATACTTCTGGAATACAATTTTGCAGCCATGAAAACATAAAAGCATGCTAATAAATGCAAGTCACCCCCCCTTTCATAATAATATGTGCTATAGCAGGGGTCCCTGGGCTGTGGACCGGTACGTGGCCTGTTAGGAACTGGACCGCACAGCCCGCCCATGGCGCTCTGCCCATGGCCCGCGTGGCCCACCCATGGCCCGCCCATCGAGCCCTGCCCATGGCCCACCCATCCTCCCCATCCGTGGAAAAATTGTCTTCCACGAAACTGGTCCCTGGTGCCAAGAAGGTTGGGGACCACTGTGCTATAGAAGACAGTGGTTTTATGATGCAGGGTAAAAGGACAAATTTTGTTAACACAACTTCTGCAAAAGGAACTAAAATTACTTCCAAAGCAGGAAACAAAATACTTTTTACCAAAAAGACAAAAGTAGCAGTAAAAAAATTCAGCTTTTGAAAAAGCTTACTAGTTCTATCATTTTTTAAAAACCCAACCATTTCCAGTAATTAGAACTAAAGAGTCATTAAATTCAAGCATGACTTTGTCTGAACTACAGCTAGGTTACTTTATTTTATTTTCTATGCCTTTATTTTTATAAATAACTCAAGGCAGGGAACATACCTAATACTCCTTCCTCCTCCTATTTTCCCAGCAACCACCACCCTGTGAGGTGAGTTGGGCTGAGTGTGTGACTGGCCCAAGGTCACCCAGCCAGCTTTCATGCCTAAGGCGGGACTAGAACTCTGTTTCCTGGTTTCTAGCCCATTGCCTTAACCACTAGACCAAGGGTCGGAAATGGCGGCTCGCGAGCCACATGCGGCTCTTTGGCCCCTTGAGTGTGGCTCTTCCACAGCTGAACTCACCCTTGCCCCTTCCACGCGATTGGATCCCGCCCCCAAACTCTTACGCGCTCTCGCTCTCCAAGGCCAGGGCCACCCACACCTCGCACACAGCCCGCGGGTCTCTCTGCCGCTCCCTTCGACGGAGGAGGGACCGGCGTGCCTTGGGAGCTGCTGCTGCTGCTGGCGGCATGTCTGGGCGAGGCGTGCGGGCGGAGCTGCCTGTCTGGCACTCGGGCGCTCCGGCTCCCGAGCCTCTTCCCTTCTCCCTCGCCACGTTCGGGCGTTGAGGCCAGGCAAAGCCGGGCGGTCGCGCAGGGGCGAGGCGGGGAGTCCCGCTCCTGCGCCTACCGCCACATCCGTCCGTTCCCGGCCTCTCTCCCGTCTGGCGGGTTCCCATGCCGGAATCCCCGCGACCCGGAGGCAGCAACTGCTCGGAGGGCCCCAGCGAGAAGAGGCGCGTGATCCCCGGTGGATCCCTTCGAGGGGCCGCGGGGCTTCCCCGCTTTCCTCCCAAGGCGGCCTCGACGGCGCACCCTCCCGCCCCATCAATCCCCCCCCCCGCCGTTCAGCATCCTCCCCCCCGCTAACCCGAGCCCTGCGGCGTCCGGGGGAGCCGAGCCAGGCTCCGTTCCGGCGGGGCGACTGTAGCGACCGGAGGCGGCCAAGGGGAGAGCAGGCGGCTTCTCTTCACAGTGACTTTATTAGAAAGGGCAGTCCTTTATTTCGGAAGGGGGAAAGGAAGAATGGAAGGGCTGAGTCGTCCTAGTGGCGCCTCGTTCTTCCTGCCAGAGATCTCGCCAAAGCGAGTGTCGCTTCTGAAACCAGTGCGATATTAGGGGGCTCCACCGCGCACGCTCCTTCATCCCCAGAAGACGCCAGAGGCTGAAAGGATGTGGCAGGAACGGCCCTGGAAAGCGGGGCCTGCAGAGCGCCGCCTTTGGGGAGGAGGGTCCAGCCGGCGAGCAATGGCGGCGCCGGAGTTTTCGCTGGAGCTGCTGGCACGATTGGTTCCCGCCCGCAAACCCCGCCCCCTTCCACACGATTGGCTCCCGCCCACAAACCCCGCCCCCTGGCTCTCGAGCATGTCAAAATGTCCTAGAGCATGTCAAAATGGCTCCTGGCATAAAAAAGTTTGCCAACCCCTGCACTAGAACTGGCTCTTTCCATAATGTCCTTTCCACTGTCAGTTTTCCCTTATGGGCACACCATGTCTGTCTCTGTCTCTCTCTCTGTCTCTCTCTCTGTGTCTCTCTCTCTCTCTCACACACACACACACACACTGTTTTAACAAAATTTTAGAAGTCCTTGCTTTATTCACTTTTGCAATTACAAGAAACAGCAATGTTTAAAAGTTTTTTATTACAACAGACATATTTACTTGTCTTCTGGTTTATTGAAGCAGTATGTCAAGCAGCACTTGCCACAATAATGTCGATCAAAGTGGCTAGCCATGAACACTCCAGCCCCACATTCTTCAGAGGGACACTCGCGACGCAAGCGGCTAATTTTGCCATTCTCATCCACCTGCAAGAGGAAATGCTCAGTAAATAGTGCAGCACCACCTCTGCCTTAAAAACAGGCTTATCTATAAAGTTGTAATAATTAGAACATGTAATTTTTTAGAGCACCCACATTTAGAAAGATTCAGGACTCTGCAAGACGGAAAGGACGACTTGAATAGAACTACCCATTCTTGAGTAAGATGAGAGTAAAAGTCGAGGCCAAGAGTGCCTGCCAGCCTTTTCAGAACCCTCAGTAATTGCAGCTAATGCAACCACCTTTCCCCAGCTGGTCAGACTTTGTGAAGACTTTGTAAGAGTTATCTATGCCTTGATAAAAAAGCTGTCTCAAATAATGCAATGTACTTTACAGGCAACTACCCTTGAATCGTGTATGGAAACTGCAAATGGTGCAAAATGCAGTGCCCATGCTGCTGACTGGTACAAAATACAAGATCACAAATGTTCACACCAGCATTGGCTACCAAACACAGCTGAAAGGGCTAGCAGTTTGGGGCCTGTGTGTGGGGGACTGCCTCTCCTGCTATGAACCTGGCCCTAGGGACTGCCAGAAGCTTGATTTTGGGCTATGTAGAAAGAAGTTTCACTTATGTGGCTCCCAGGTTAGGAAGACGGCAAAACAAATCTTGTATTAAGTATGTTTTCCCTTATCCTTTGCATTTTATATTGCTCTAAATCACCTAGAGTTTTGGAATAAAGTTGTAGGATAAATTATTAATAACTAATATAAAACAAACATAACTTAAACATTTTAGCTAGTACTATTCATTAGTAACTTGGTAATAGCTTCCAAGAGTTCTAGGTCTGAGTACACAAAACAGGTTGCATTTGTCACCTGAGGGAACTGGTTTTCTAGTAAAATAGAGAAAAAACCCAGTAATAATTTATATTGAATTATTCATATTGAATATATTGAATTATATATTTAATATATATTATAATATACAATATTATACATTAAACATCTAAAATTATATAAATAAAATTAAATACATATTTTAAATATATTGAATTATATATATCTAATTTAAAATATATTGAATTATATCTCACCTTGAGTTATATTTTAAAAAGGCTAGATAAAAATCTAATATTATTATTAGCTGAGAACCTGCAGCTTATTACTACCAACTCTTTACCCTGAATTCAAATCACTATAGTGAAATTGATCTTACCTTGTAGTATTTAAGGACAGCAAGTTTCACCTTCTTTCTCTTATGTTTGTTCTTCTTAGGAGTGGTGTAAGACTTCTTCTTTCTTTTCTTTGCCCCACCACGAAGTCTCAGCACAAGATGAAGGGTGGACTCCTATGTTTTGAAGGTTTTTTTTTATTTAGAAAACAAAGACTTTTTAAGGATAAAGAACAACATCCAAGTGAGCATTTCTGTGATGCAGCAACAAGCACAGAATTAGACAAGGAAATCAGAAGATGGTTTTCTGCTCAGTCACAAAGCTTAATCGGCAGCCTTGGTCAAGTCACTGTGGAGTCCTTGGTGCTCTCTGAGCCTGGTTGTTTTCTTGCAGATGTTTCATTGCCTGTCTGCAAGAAAACAACCAGGCTCAGAGAGCACCAAGGACTCCACAGTTCAACCCTGAGCTATAGATATTATCTTCGATTGGTCAAGTCATTCAGCCCAACTGCGCATTATGTAGCCATTGAGAAAGCGTATGCTTCTCTTACCCTTCCTTTTAAAAAAGTAGCATATAAATACTTGAAAAACCAGCACAGCACAACTGGCACTTAATTAAATGTTAATGCCACTAAAATAGGCAGATTTGGGACTTGTGCAATCTTGCTTTTTTACTAAAATCCAAAGTCTGTTACTTTGAGCCAGGTGCAAAATCTGGTCTTTGCCTACTGCACTGTGAATCATGCATTGTCTGTATAAAAATGCATTACTTATCTGTTACTATAGCATTCTATAAGAGCCAGTTTGGTGTAGTGGTTAAGGCATCAGGCTAGAAACCAGGAGACCGGGAGTTCTAGTCCTGCCTTAGACACAAAGCCAGGTGGGTGACCTTGGGCAGGGCAAGTCACTTTCTCTCAGTTCTAGGAAGGAGGGAATGGCAAACCACTTCTGAAAAACCTTGCCAAGAAAACTGCAGGGACTTGTCCAAGCAGTCTCTGAGAATCGGACGCGACTGAATGGATTAAAAAAAAGCATTCTAACACATCTCAAATTGGAGAATAGAACTACTGTATAAAAATACTTAAAAGCAACTAAATATTATTATACTTAAGGAAAAGTGTCTGAGAGATAACTTAATAATTGAAAGAAAGCTATAGAGAAAAATTTTTAACTTTTAATCTTGCCTTCAACTGTTAAAACTTTGGACACATTATGTGAAGACCTAGCTCTCTGGAGAAGGCTGTAATGCTGGGAAAGGTGGAAGGAAAGAGAAGAGGACAACCAGCAGCAAGGTGGATGGACTCAGTTACAGTGGCGATGACTGCACCGTTGGGAGACCTGATGGACCAGGTTAGGAACAGATCGTCATGGAGAAAATCTAGCTATGTGGTTGCTAGGACTTGAAAACTATTCGATAGCACATAAATTATTGTTAACACTACTGAAACCAGAAACCATTGCCTACCTACCACAGATACTGTAGAAAAAACAATCGCAATAAATCATTATGCCTTTCAAATCTCATTCCTGCAAAGATAATCTTCTATTTGCTAAAATAAGATCAACTTCCAACACCCGGGCTTAGCAATGCTTGAATAAGTCTGCAATGCTGACAGGGAACTGATGGCAACCAAACATATAAGGAGCAGGTAGTGCTAAACAGAAAAGGCATCTTTAATAGAATCAGGACCTTTGTTGTTTATTTGTTCAGTCGCTTCCGACTCTTCGTGACTTCATGGACCAACCCACGCCAGAGCTTCCTGTCGGATGTGGGGATGTCACCATCCCCAGCTCCCCCAAGGTCGAGTCCGTCACCTCCAGAACATCATCCATCCATCTTGCCCTTGGTCGGCCCCTCTTCCTTTTGCCTTCCACTTTCCCTAGCATCAGCTTCTTCTCCAGGGTATCCTGTCTTCTCATTATGTGGCCAAAGTACTTGAGTTTTGCTTTTAATATCATTCCCTCAAGTGAGCAGTATGGCTTTATTTCCTGGAGTATGGACTGGTTTGATCTTTTTGCAGTCCAAGGCACTCTCAGAATTTTCCTCCAACACCACAGGACCTACTCACACAGAATATGTAAGACTATTGCCACAGGGTTTCCCCTACCCACCTTATTGGAATAAGATGGAAGGTGATGCCATGGATTTATCTATTGCATATTATGAAGCCACTGTATTAAAAGGTTTCAAGCATTAAAATACCTTTTGAATGTTATAGTCAGACAGAGTACGTCCATCCTCCAATTGTTTGCCAGCAAAAATTAAACGCTGTTGGTCAGGAGGAATTCCTAGTGGGAAAAAAGTAAAGGTTTTTGTTGGTTTTTTAGCAATTATTCTCAATTCATTTATTTCACTGTATGTTAAACCTTATCGGTTCTGCTTTATGAAGGGCAGATAAATTTCAGATCCTATCAGGTTATTAAATATGACAGTAAATATACTAAATATCTCTTGACAAATCTTTCAATACATATAAAGCATCTGATTATCTTAATTGGCCCTTTTTAATTTGAAACCTACAAGAATATTAAATGGGCTATTATGGAGTCCTCGATGCTCTCTGAGCTTGGTTGTTTGCTTGAGGACATTTCATTACCCAACTAGGTAACATCTTCAATGCTAGTGAGTGTGGGGATTGCTCCCAGATAAGCAGGGATTAACACCAAACAATCAAGCAGAAAACAATACCCTAATCAAGGAACTACCAAGGAGAAAACCACACCCCCACCCACACTGGCAGGGCAAGCTACTGTATATAAACAGGGAACAAACCCCACACTCACTAGCACTGATGTTACCTAGTGGGTAATGAAATGTCTGCAAGCAAACAACCAAGCTGAGAGAGCACCAAGGACTCCACAGTTCAACCCTGAGCTACATATATTCTCTTTGAATGGGCTATTATATTCTAAATCATTTGCTAGGGCTAGAATTAGCGAAGACTCAACAGAATTTATAATTGCTAGGACTAAACAAGGGTGCTCACTATTCTCTATTTACCTTTTTTATTTTTATATTAGAAAGCAATGTAGAAACCAGAGGCTATAATATAGATTCAAGTCTTCAATTAGTGAATATTTTTGTCTATGATTTAGCCTTAATACTTTCCAAACCAGAACAAGATCTTCCATCTGTAATCCATTTAATGGAACAAAATGGCTCAGTAGCTGATTTTTCCATTATTTATTCCAAAACTGATTATTAAAAATGCTTATTCATATTAGCCCTAAGGTACAACAAACCATTAAATTGAGTTTATAATAAATCTTTGAAATACTTAGGGAGTTACTATTCCACCACCACCTCCATTAATGAATCTTAATTATAACCAGAATCTAAATTATACATACGTGGGCTAGATTGGGTTAAATTAAATCTATCAGCACTTGGTAAATTAGCAATTGTTAAGATGATCCTTCCTCCCAAATTATAAAGTATCTCCTATCATTCCATTCTCAAACAGTCCCCCGTTTGGGGGAGTTGGGCGGTCATATAAATTTAAATAATAAATCCCAATCTGCAGGATGTTTTTATTTTAATAATAAAAAATGGCAATCTAGAAATTTATATAGACTAAGGTATTTTTGCACTGGAAATAAATCTGTAACTGAAACAATATTAATAGAACAAACTTGGGATACTCATTGTTCATGGTTTCAACTTAGAATTCAATTTTGGATTGCTTCCCCGAGATAGGTAAAATAGCCACTGGAAAATTAAATCTTTTTTGAAAAAACGTATTTACAAACTTTAGATAATCAAAGAGGAGCAGTTCTAAAATTTATACCAATCTTAATATACCATCCTAAATAAATCTGTAAAGAAATGGGAGGTGGATTTAAAAAGAAAATACAGACTAATCAATGTGGGAAGGAATATGACAGATAAAAACCTTTCTGAGCCATTCCTCTATTTGTTAGAGAACACTCTGAAATTAATTTATGAAGGACATTAAAACCTGCTACAGCTTAATTAATTTACAGAATCATATTCCCCAAATTATTAAAAAGTCTGTGGACAAAAGGAACATTTCTGTGGGAATGTCTTAAAATAAAATTCTTTTAGAATAAGGAGAGTGAAATAATTAGCCATATTTGCACCGAACCATTTGTAGAATAAAATTGTTTGTTTTCCATATTTCCCAAGCCTAGTTTCAGAAATGTATCAAAATACATACTGTCCTGCCAGTAGCAGCCTGATTAACAACAGCTTGGTATTGGAAATCATATTTCCCAACCCCATTATTTGACAGATGGTTAAATAAATTATGGTACATAAGTATTGATGAAAAAATTAACACATATACTACGATGTCATACAGGGCTTTCCAAAGTTTTTCCCGCGGCGACACACCAACCGGCGTGTCGCGACACAGAATTTGGAAAGCTCTGATGTAATAAATGATACACAGAGCTAAAATATTTTTATGATATGCAGCATCTTCATGTGCATTTTATGAATAAATGTAATAAAGGTAAGGACTATTGAATATGCTGGTCAAACAATTTAAATGTTAATTTTATGTACTATTGCTGTTTGTTGATAATCACTTTTTATGTGCTGCTTTATTTTTTAAATAAAAGAAGAAAAAATTAATCAGTATAATTTTTCAGCAAGACTAGATTTAAAATATTTAGCAACTGAAAAATATTAAAAGGTGCTACATCCTGCACTGTATTATGCTAGTATAAAACTAAAATGTGTTAAAAGATGTCTGCATAAAATTCATAAGGGAAGAAAAAGCAGTTTTCCATTTTATGCATGGAAAGATCCCCCCCTCTTCCAACACAAAGGAACACACCAAAGAGTGTGTGACATACATTTGGAAGGATCCCATTCAACCAATGGTGGCTGGATCTGTAGGTTGAGATCTGAATAAAAGCAGCCCTCCAGCCAGTATCTCCTATTGTAATAATTACCTAATCCACACCTCATTCATTCAGTCACAATATGACTGAACTTTTATATTTCTTTTCCTTTTTTTCAAATGACAGAAAATAATTACTGTCAGATTTTAGGTACAGTACTGCCTTGGGGGCGTGGTGGCTCAGCGGGTAAGACGCCAGGCTTGTCGATCGCAAGTTTGGAGGTTCAAATCCCTAGCCCCGTGTGACAGAGTGAGCATCCACACTCACCCCAGCTCTTGCCAACCTAGCAATTTGAAAGCATGCAAATGCAAGTAGATGAATAGGTACCACTTTGGTGGGAAGGTAACAGCGTTCCGCGCGCGTCATGCCGGCCACATGACCGCGGAAGCGTCTTTGGACAACACTGGCTCTTCGGCTAACAAACGGAGATGAGCACTGGCCCCTAGAGTTGGACACGACTGCACAAATGTGCGGGGGGAACCTTTAACTTTACCTTACTGCCTTCCATAATTGCCTTGACTAGTGTTCCCCAGTTTAGAGCCCTCTACATATGTGAATTGCCAAATATAGCCATCTGGCTAGTGGATGATGTGAGCTGAGCCTATTATACCTAGAAGGCACCAGACTGTTAACAGCTGCTCAAGAATATGCTTTCAGTTTATATGGGATGTGTGGGAAGGAAGGGAAAGGTGCTGCAGAGAAAGGTCAGTGGGACATGAGCAGTGGCTATGGGAAGGAGGGAAAGGAAGGTGCTGGGAAGATCAGGGGACAGGTGGGCTGGTACAGATATGTGATATGCTCTGCTCAGACATTAGCAGTGATGGCTGAGAGGAAGGAGGGAAAACTGGCAAGTGGTCAATCCAGTGAGATGCTGTGCTGACAGCCCGAGGGAACAGAAGGGCAATTTGCATTAGCCTTGCCCCTTGCATAAAGGGCAAGGCTTTAATTTGATCTGAAGGTAAAAGGTAAAGGTTCCCCCCTCACATTTGTGCAGTCGTGTCCGACTCTAGGGGCCAGTGCTCATTATTTTAAAAAAAAATTTATTTAATTCAATTTATATGACCGCCCATCTCCCCCAACGGGGAACTCTGGGCGGTTTACAATAAAATCGCATTTAAAACAAAATATAAAATATAAAATTACAGTTTGATTAATACAATTAAATAATTATAACTCCAATTTGGCAGATTAACTTAACACAAAGGAAGGACATTATAAAATTAACCACCCCCATGAGGAACTATTATTTCCCCCTTCCCATGCTAGGCGGCAGAACCAGGTTTTCAGTTCTTTCCTAAAGGTCGGGAGGGAGTGGATCTGCCTCAACTCTGGGGGCAAGATGTTCCAAAGGGCGGGTGCCACCACAGAGAAGGCCCGCCTCCTGGACCCCACCAGATGACATTCCCTTATTGATGGGGTTCGTAGCAGGCCCCCTCTGGGGCGGGTCGATAATATGGGGATAAGACAGTCCCCCAGGTATCCTGGTCCCATGCCATGTAGGGCTTTAACGGTGATAACCAACACCTTGAATTGTACCCGGAAGCAAACCGGCACCCAATGCAGCTCGCGGAGCAAAGGTGTTATATGTGCTGATCTTGGTGCACCCAAAATTGCTCGTGCGGCTGCATTCTGCACAAGTTGTAGCTTCCGGATAGTCTTCAAGGGTAGCCCCATGTAGAACGCATTGCAATAGTCTATGTGGGAGATGACGAGAGCATGAGTGACTGTTCGGAGGGCATCGCAATCCAGGAATGGGTGTAACTGGAGCACAAGCCGAAGCTGTGCAAAGGCCCTCCTAGCCACGACTGCCACCTGCTCTTCAAGCAGGAGTCGTGAGTCTAGAAGGACTCCCAAGTTCCGCACAGGTTCCAAATGGGGCAGTGCTACCCCATCGAGAACCAAAGATGACAGCTTCCCGGATAATGCTAAGCCATCAATCCACAGCCACTCGGTCTTGCCAGGGTTCAACTGAAGCCTGTTGTTCCCCATCCAGGCCCCCACAGCCTCCAGGCACTGAGACAGGGTGGCTACTGCATCACTTACTTCACCTGGGATGGAGATATACAATTGAGTATCATCAGCATATTGATGATACCTCATCCCATGACCTCACCCAGCGGTTTCATGTAGATGTTGAATAGGAGAGGAGAGAGAACTGTGGCACCCCACATACGAGGCCGCGGGCCGGATCTCTCCTCCCCTACCACCACCAACTGGGAACGGCCCTGGTGGAAGGAGGTGAACCAGCGTAAAACTACGCCCTTCATCTCTGTTAGCCGAAGAGCCAGCGTTGTCCGACGACGCTTCCATGGTCATGTGGCCGGCATGACACACGTGGAACGCTGTTACCTACCCACCGAAGTGGTACCTATTAATCTACTTGCATTTGCATGCTTTCGAATTGCTAGGTTGGCAAGAGCTGGAGCTAGTGCGGGAGCTCACTCCGTCACACGGGGCTAGGGATTCGAACCTCCGAACTTGCGATCTTCCGATCAACAAGCCTGGCGTTGTACCCACTGAGCCACCACGCCCCTTGATCTGAAGACAGGCAACCAAAACATTCTGGGTTGTTTCTACTGAAACATGGCTGACCTGAAACAATTAAGCAGAACTTCTGGAATGCACTGGTTTGTTCTGGGTTCAAAATAAACATTTTACCATTTCATGCACACCCCTAATGATTACTGTGATATAACTGAATTTAGGATTACAGCCATAGAAGTCTATGCAATATAATTTTACAAATATAAGAGTTTTAGTTGTTATTGTTTCCTTTTATTGTTTTCTACTTTTGATGTAAGCTGCCCAGAGTCATTTAGGACTCAGGCTGTCTCCAAATCTCATAAATAAACAAACAACAAATTATAGTTATACCCACCTTCTTTATCCTGGATCTTGGCTTTGACATTTTCTATAGTATCAGATGGTTCAACCTGTTATAAAAGTTTAAACCACACTTAAATGCTTATAGGTTCAAGCTAGCTATACTTATTATTATTACTATTATTATGTCAAATTACACAGGTCTTTTAGCCTATAAAATTTTTTAACTGTTTTAGCTTAAAAGCACCTCTTGCAGTATATGTTGCTCTTGGCATGACAGCTTTCAATTCTACCAAGGGGTTATCATGTCTAAAATTCAATTTAAGTACTAACTCTATCCTTATATTTGGAATTATGAACACATTTAACCAAAATGACTAACAAAGCTTTAACATGCTTCATTACATATCATGTGCAGAAAATTTGAAGAAAAGGTAAGAAAAAGCAGTAAAATGAAACTGGGAAACAGGGAAACAAGAAAATGTTACAGAAATAGTACATCCCTAAAATTTATTTTTGTAATTTAAAATGTTATATGCTGCCCTTCAAAACAAAGTTTCCCTTGGGGTGGCTAAGATTCAGTATCAATATCAAGTATCTAAAAAACATAGGATCAATAGCATAAAATAAATGCTAAACCAGCGTAAAATATGTAAAGAAATAGTAAGGGATTCATATGTGTAGCACAGGATATTGGGCATAAAAGTATTGGTTGAGAGCATGACACAGATCAAATATTCCATTCTAGCAATATGTCCAATTTCAAAGCCTTATTTATTTCAGTATTTTTAATCTCCAGGCAAAAAGCAGGTAAAGCTTTTTCTAGCATAGCACAAAGGAACAAAAGTTCATTTCATTAAACGAATTAACACTACTGAAAGGGAACTTTTTGCCCTCATGTCTCCTTCTGGGTTGGCCATTATGGGAAACAGGATACTCAATCAGGGAGGCCTTTGCTACAGCTTCTTTTTCTGACCCACTTTACCTACACACTAAAAACAGCAGTAAAACTATCTAAAACTGCTTCAGAGCTTTTGTATATTAAAAGGGGGAGCAGAAATTTGAACGCCGAAACTCTCCGTCTTCTGGATGTCCTGCATGGTCCTTCAGGATAGAAACCAATGCCTTCTTTGACTTAATCCTTTATACCTCTGCAAAAATGATAGTAGTCTTCCTACTAATTTACTTCTTCGTGGCATTATTCCATTGACGAAAGTGCCAATTCTCTCTGCTCATTTCCCCCTTTTAAAGCCCACGAGGAAGACCCTTCTAACTTCTGTTCCGCAGCGAGGCGCCGTTTTCATCAGTATAACAATCCCACGACGAAACGCCCATCACCACCCCCGAAAGAGACGGAAAATCAGCAAAAGTAAAAAAGGGAAGGCACTGAAGCCTTGAGAAAAGAGCAGCGGTTAGTCCGGGAGACCAACCACCCTGGCGGAATCCCATTCCATCCTCTCGTTTGGCTCCCTGCCTCCCTCACCTCGAGGGTAATGGTTTTCCCCGTCAGGGTTTTCACGAAGATCTGCATGGCGGCGGTAGAGCGCCTAGCGATGGCTGTACCTGCAAAAACAAAGCAAAAAATCAAGGTCTCGCTCAGTGCCAACCCTGAGAAAGAGAAGAGAAATTCGAAATAGGGCAAGCGCTCACCCACCACCAGCTCTCAGAATGGCCGACGCCAGAAAGAGAGGCTACTCGGCTGCGCACGGGGTTTCCGAGCCTTGAAACAAGGAGGAAGGCCCATGCGTCGCCACTGTAGGACTACAACCTCCAGTACTCATCACCTTTTGAAAGTATTGGAAAGCATGATGGGAGTAGTAGTTTCGGTTAGCGGCGGCGCCTAGTGATGTCGATGGAGAGAGCCTACTGCCGATAGGTCGCGGAAGAATCATGGTTCTAAGCTGAAAATTAAGTAGAGCGGGAGAGGGGGAAAGGAAGTTGGGAGGAAAACTACACTTCCCATCATGCCTCCGAAGGCCTTTAGTTTCCCCTCACTTCCGGATTAACTTGGTTTTTACCAACGGTTGGCTTCTAGGTGAGTTAGTTGGGGAAAGGAGGTGGGTGTTCCTTGGCAGCGCTGGGAGAGAAATGAATAGGCCATTTCCTTAACGGTCTTTCGTGAGAGCGAGAAAAAGTGTCGATGGACCTGCGTTGAGGTAGTTCCGTTAGAGCCCAGCGGCTGCTAGGAAAAGGCATACGGGCTTCTTCATTGTGATGCTGTAGCTCCACAGACATAAGTATTATTAATCAAAAATGGTATTACAGAAATACTTCCAAAGGGCCTAAAATGTTTAAATAATGTATAGGAAGTAAAATAGGGTAATCGATTCCAGACTGTCCCTAACCCTCTAATAGGTAATTTTAAAAATAAGTTCCATTTAGTTTTTTTAAACAATACAGTAAGTGTTATTAAGAATAGAACATAAATATCATGTTAAATTGCTGAAGAAAACAATATAATTAAAAAAACCTGATCAACACAGTTCACAAACATTAAAAATAATAAAAAATACCAATAATATAATATAAGTGGAATTTTCACTTCTTTTTCACATACCAGAATAGAATTATTTATGTGCATTGTTACAATTCAGTTTTTAAACATCAAACTGAATTGGTTGTTTGCATTGTTTAAACTCAGACCATATGGAATCATACTGTCTGATCTGTCAATACAATGCCAATCCAAGGAGTCTGTTGACAAATATATGTTTGGGGGGGCGGGGTGGGTGTGAGCATGTGGCCTTAAGTCTATGAAGGTTCTCAGTCATCCAGGTGGAATTGTCTGTAGCTTGAATCATGTCAACTGGATTTCTATTTTCTTAGTAGAAACGTTTCGCTCCTTATCCAAGGAGCTTCTTCAGTCTGAGCAAAGTTGGTAAGGGAATCCTAAATATGTTCCTAGGTAGCTGTGTGACCTTACACCTGGGGCTAGGTCATGGTTATATTGAGATGTAATTTTTAAGTCCTTTTATCATTTAACGACCCTCCTTTAGATGATAAAAGGACTTAAAAATTACATCTCAATATAACCATGACCTAGCCCCAGGTGTAAGGTCACACAGCTACCTAGGAACATATTTAGGATTCCCTCACCAACTTTGCTCAGACTGAAGAAGCTCCTTGGATAAGGAGCGAAACGTTTCTACTAAGAAAATAGAAATCCAGTTGACATGATTCAAGCTACAGACATGTGGCCTTAAGGTGCTGCTGGTAAATACCAAGTCTGTCTGAAATAAGACTGCATCCAGTCATGAGTTGGCGGTGGACAAGTATGCAGACCTGATGTGCATTAGGCTAAGCAAAGGAGGTGATGCCATTCTCTCTGAAATTTGCCCGACTGGGGACCTACATTACATCCTACATTAACCTTGAGGGGGCAGAATTGGTCTATCGGGTTTGTTACTGCAGTGGTGGGGTGAGAGTACCTTTAATTTTTTATTTATTTATTTATTTATTTGTCAAATTTTTATCACCGCCCATCTCCCCCTCAAGGAGGGACCCTGGGCGGTTGGGCTGATGAGAAACTAGGGGACCCGTTGTTATACTGGCTGTTCTGCTGCCCAGCAGAATCCTTCCCTGGGCTTCTTAATGTAGTTGTTGGGCTGGTGATGGAGACCCCCCTGCCTTTTGATGTTGGGGGACTACAGCCTCATGTTGTGCACCAAGTCTGGTCACACCCAAGAGTTCATGGCCTCAATGGCAACCATTGGCTTGACTCAGGTAATCTTGGGCCTGGAGCAATTCCTATGTGATCTGGATGTAAAGTGTATGGTCAGATTACTTCCTGGTCCAGATGCAACTGACTGCCACATAAGACCTCCATTGGGCCAGACTTTTTGAATGCTCCTCACTACGAACCTCATGGATTCCAGTGGGTGCTTGAGGAATTTCCCAATAATCTGGCGAGTGAATCTTTTGAAGGCCTGATTTACTGTTGGCAACGTCAGGCAACCTGGGCCCTGATGAACCCAGCCCCCTCAGCAGTCTCTTTTTATTAACCAATTCTATTCGCTCCTGTAGTCTTCAAGTTACGACCCTCGTTGGGGCTGGAATTTCCATCGCTAAGTGAAGCAGCCGTTAAGCAAAACATCACATGACTGCATTGCTTAGCAATGGCAGTCCAACTTGCGGTCGTTAGTTGACCTCACGCTTCTGCCCGGCACGAACTGCCTCCGCTTCAACTCTTCCCATCTGCCTATCTCCCCACTCATCTCTGCCCTTTTGGCCGCCCTGCACAGCATGGCCGAGATGAAGAGGCTGCTGTATTCTGCCGCCACTGCCCCCAGCTGATTTTCATCGTCATCTTAGACTCCTTCCCCTTGCCTCCCCACCCAGCCCAACCCCAGCCCGGTCTGGGAGACATGGGGGCACTGTGTTGTTGTCTTGTAGTGGTTCTATTCCTTCCTCTGTAGGTAGTTCCAGTCAGTGGGGGAGGAGGAGGTTGGCCCAGTGGTTACTCCCTTGTGAGGTTCCACAGGGATTGATCCTCTCCGCTCACCCCAACCCCAATTTAACATTTTCATGAAGCCACTGGGAAAGGCCATCCAGCAGTTTGGGATTTGGGATCACCAATATACTGATTATACCCAGCTTTACATTACTCTCCCAGAACAGAATGGTGATGGTGTTGAAATCCTGTCTCAGTGCCTGGAGATTGTGAGGGTCTGGATGGCAGAGAACAGGATTAAACTGAACACTGTCTAGCAATATGGAGTTACTGTTTGTCCATTGGCATTTCTGTCTGCTCGAGTGGTGTCTCTTGATAGGCGCTACTACCCATAATGGAGCAAGTCTGCAGGTAAAAGCCACAGCTAGGTGGGCCTTTGCCCAGCTTCATCTGGTGTGGCAGTTGAGGCTTTTCCTACCTGTGGTGGGAAAGTGTTGCTACAGTGAGAGATGCTCTCATCACCATCTATTTTGACTACTGCAATTTGCAGCATCTGGGTCTGTCTTTGAAGATCTTTCAGAAGCCGCATTTAGTTCAGAGTGCAGCGCCCTGTGTGCTTACTGACCTTTGCTGGTGGGAGCACATTACACCAGAGCTGTGGGCCCTATACTGCTTACCAATAGGCTTCTGGGTAGAATTTAAAATGCTGATGCTAACCTATATTTTTTTTTTATAATGTATCTTTTTAATTGATATTTAACTCTTACTGTTTTAATTTGTTTGTAAACCGCCCAGAGTCGTTTTCGAGATGGGCGGTGGAAAAATAAGATAAATAAATAAAATAAAGCCATACATGGCTTGGTGCCTAGTTATGTGTAAGATTGCTTTATTTCCAATCGAAGAGAATATTTGTAGCTCAGGGTTGAACTGTGGAGTCCTTGGTGCTCTCTGAGCCTTGTTGTTTTCTTGAAGACGTTTCATTGCCAGGCTAGGCAACATCTTCAGTGTGAAAAGGGAGTGGGACTTGCTCTCTGTTTATATACCCTGGCTTGTCCTGCCTGTGTTGGTGGGGGTGTTGTACTCTTCATGGTAGTTCCTTGATTGGGTTGTTGTTTGCTGCTTGGTTGATTGACTGAGTTAATAGTTCCTTGATTAGGATCTATTGTGTTGTTTGATTGCTCCTCTGGCGGTAATCTTGGTGTTAATCCTTGCCTATCTGGTTGTTGATTGCTGACAAGGAGGTGTTCTGGTCTTCTGGCTTTTCTATTGTCTCTTATGAATGGTATGTAAATGTTGTTTACCTCTATGTGTCTGTTGATGGCTGCTTTGTCTGAGTGCCAAGCTTCCAGGAATTCTCTAGCATTTTTGGACTTGGCTTGGTTTAAGATGCTCACAGTTTCCCAGTTGAAAGTATGATAAAAGTATATAAACAGAGAGCAAGTCCCACTCCCTTTTCACACTGAAGATGTTGCCTAGCCTGTCAATGAAACATCTGCAAGAAAACAACAAGACTCAGAGAGCACCAAGGACTCCGTTGCTTTATTTATTTATTTATTTATTTATTTATTTTCTATCCCGCCTTTATTATTTTTATAAATGCCATTGGAATTGGCCCTGCCAATTCAAGCTACCCTGGAGAAGCTAACAGTGGTTCCGGAGGTAAGTGGGAGTGAGGCTTGACAGCACTGCTTTTCGGCAGCAGTGCCTTTCCTTTGGAATGGCCTTCCATTGGACAACCGGTTGGCTACCACCCTGACTGCCATCCAGAAGCAGTCCCAAATAAAGCTCTTCTGGATGGCATTTGCGACAAGATTCCATCTTGATTGGGTTATAATTTGGCTTTGATATTTAATTTGATTTTTTAAATTGGATTGTAGATCTTTTTTGTGCATGCATTTTTATTATATATGGTTTATTGTGTATTTTATAGTGTAAACCACCAGAGTTTTCGAATTGCAGTGGTCTCTAAATTTAATAAATAAATCTAATTACTTTTTTGGCAACAATCCAGCCATGTGTCATGATGGCATCTGTACCACCCTGACATGAATAGAAACCACTTAACACATTCCCCAGCCAAGGCGCTGAAAGCAATCAATAGGAAGAACGTAACAGCAAACCGCCAGACAGACAAGCACACAGTGTGGTTTAGGAGAATACAATCAGCACTTTGGCCGGACAGCTCCGAGCGCGGACGAGAGGGTGTGAGACGGAACTGATAAACACATTCTATGGGAGGGGGGAAACTGGAACCTGTTTAACTGTAAGGTCTTGTATCTATGCTTTACTTGGTTCATGGACGTGGACCCAGATCGCTCGCTGTAAATAAAGCTTTTACATATTCTACCGAGTGTGTGTTGGAGCCTCGTTTGTCAGTCGAAGGATCAGAGCATCACACCATGGTATTTACGAAGGTCTTCATATGTAGGCAGTACTCCAGATTTTGGGAATATATTTTAGCAACATTAACATATTTAAATCTTAATATTCTTGCAAGAGTGTGACTAGTAATAATATAATAGTATTATGATAGTAATAGTAATAATATTTTACAATAAGGAACTATCGTTGGACACATCCAAGCATAGGCCATAGAATTCCTTCAAAGTTATTACATCTTATGGTAATAATTTTGTAATATTGTAATTATTACATCCGCAGCATAGAAAATCTAACAACCAACCTTTTTAAAACATTTTCTGAGAAGTCCAGTAAGCCTGAAAAAGATTTTTTTCTGAAGAAACTAATTTTAGATTGTATGGAATGTACTTAAAATTTCTTAGAACCTGAAATGATTGATTTTATGATATAGGATATTCCAGTTCTGTATTACAGATATCTTGTATATTATCCACGTTCATTTTTGCAATTGTAAAAAACATAAGTTTTAGCCTGTATAAAAGCCTTTTTCAGTTACTTACTGGAGTGTCAGAGGCTGCTAAGGCATTGTGGCCAGATAAGGAATGTGACAAAAGCTTTAGCTCTATATATTGCCATTTTGCTGTTTGTGGGAAATTGTATTTCAACAGGAATGATGTAAGAGAAAAAATGAAGAGGAAGGGAAGTGGAAAGTTCTTTGGGTGATTTATAAGACTAGGCTCATTTTGTCCAAGGAGTCACTTGGTCTAGACAAGTGTTTCTCACCTTTGGCAAGTTTAAGATGTGTGGACTTCAACTTCCAGAATAGACCATTGTGTGCATATTTGGCAGGTCTATAGCCCTACATAACAGCAGCTGTGGTTTGATCATTCTATCCTAAATAGTAGATCCACATAAACATGCTTTGCAAGTAAAACTGCATTAACTTTGAAGTAACTGTTACCACAGTTTTATGGGTGCCTATGATGTTTAGATTTGGGGTGATTTATTTTAATTTCAGATTATAATGCAAAGAACTTCAAAATCTTTACCTGAAAAGTGAATACATCTCTAAAAAAGAAAAACACCATATTTGATGTTGATGGTAGTCGCAATGTTTAAAAATAAATGTTTAAGAATTTAAAAATAAATTTTTAAAGTCCTTTCAGCTTTGTAAGATTCAGATTTGGAAATGTTTTGTTCCTAGCTCATAGCTCAGTTTCTTAGCCTGCAATCCACACTTACCTGATACGTTATTCTCACTGAATTTGACAGGAAGTACTTAAGATCTGCAAAATCTTACCGCCCATCTCCCCCAATTGGGGGAAGATGGGCGGTAATATAAGTCTAAGTAAGTAAGTAAGTAAATAAATAAATAATAAAAATAAAATCTTGCTATTATACACTACCTCTTCCTCCATATTAAATTTAATATGGCTATTCTAGGGCATTGCAGCTACAGTAGATTTAGTTTATGGTCCTTAGTTTACCTGGAAGTAAGTCATGTAGAATGCATGCTTAAAGTTGATGTGTTAGATAAAATTTCCATTTCTTTTATTGCTGTGGCATTATTTTTAGGTTTTGACTGAAGCATGTCTTCTGATCAAAAGAAGGAACTGATACCTTAGTTGCTATCTGCAAAGGAATTTTAGCTGTCTTCTCCACCATGAAATCAGCTTGTGTTGGGGCAAGTAAACACTCAGTGCTTCCTCCCATCATCCCAGAGACGGAGAAGGAATTTCTGGACAGCATTCAGAGTTATATCATTTCAGAAATTGAAAATGTGGGCTGTACCGAGCAAGGACCAGCAGAGGACTATTATATAATATACAAAAATGTATTTGAAATGGTAACTAAACACTGCTAAAGATATTCCATTTCTCATGATCAGTGAGTGTGATCTTTATGGTTTTGGTATATTTTCTGACTTATGCTGAAATCAGCACACAATAATAATATGTAGCATGAACTAGTGAGGTAGCTGCATTGCCTATACAGGTAGTCCTCAACTTATGACCACAATTGGGACAGGAATTTCCATTGTAAGTCATTGTGGTTGTAAGTCAAGTCACCATGTGACCGGACCCAATTTTACAGCAGCCGTTAAGCAAATCACAGGTCATTAAGTGAATCACCTTGGTCATTAGGCGAATCCAGCTTCCCCAATGGGCGTTTTTTGCCAGAAAACAGCAAAAAAGTTGCAAAACGCGATCATGTGACTGCAGGATGCTACAACCAGTCGTAAATGTGGGCCAGTTGCCAAGCACCTGAAATGCGATCATGTGACTGCGGGGTGGTGGTGCAACATTTTGCGATGCTTGGAAGTGCTTTACAGGCCATAAAGCACCCATTCTGAGGCCATTGTAACTTCGGACCGTTGTTAAATGAATGGTGATAAGTTGAAGACTACCTGTAGCATCGAATCCTCTCTGCTAGTCTGTTAATAGTAACACTGATTGATATTTTTTAATTGTAGACTATTTTTAATATTGTTTATGTTATGGTTTGTTTTTTATTCTATGCCACCCAGAGTCATGTTTTGTAAGATGGGCAGCTACATAAATATGACTAAATAAATAAATAATGTGTTTGTATAGTTGAAATTTAGCTTAATAAGCCAACATATGAATGAATATTTTAGCTTGACATGCAGCCCCTTTGCTCTTCCCTTCATTGATAAATGAAGTAGAATTTTTTTCATTAACTAGAATTTTCCATTTCATTTGAGCCAGCAGTTTTAAAACAAGACATGATATCAAACTGAGTTCAGACAAGAGACTGAATATTTCCTTACAAGGAAAGACTACAGTGACAGAGGGAAAATATAACTAAAGAAAATAGGAATTTTTCTAAAATTAATATTAACACTAAAATTATGCATAGTGTTGTGAAAATAGGGAACAGTTTCCTCCCTTTAATAGTAATGTCAGCGTAAGAAAACCAATCCGAGGTGAGGGGCTACAGACTCGTGTTTTTGCCTCCCAACACGTACACATACACATATAAACACACACACACACACACACACATCTTACACTCTTCTTGATCTTCCTATCTCACTCTGAGGGGTCCTTTCTCTGAGTATGGCATTGTTGGCCAGATAGCCTCAGAGACTACCAGGGCTACCACGGTATTGGCCCACAATGTGTTACTTTGAGAAACAAGCCCTCAAAGCAAGGCATTTGGATTTGCTGGCTGTTGTACATAGCCTAATACCTTGCTGTGGTGAATATTCCTATGAAAGAGGGATTTGGCCCATTGGCCACGTTAAAGGCTTGTGGGTTTTTTCACTAATGCACAAAAACTGCATTAGTGAAATTAGTGGAAATTAGTGAAATCCCCTAAACTGTTAAAAAAAACCCATGAACTATTACCTGCAAAAATGGTTCGAAAACCAACCAGGATTAATTCTGTTTCAGATTTAATCAGATTAGCCCTCAATCTGGTGCTTCTTTACTGGGTACGTAAATTATCTAGAAGTTTTTCTGGACCCTGTGGTGTTGTGTGAACAGGATCCTAGGCTGCATTCCTGTTGTATTTGCTATTTAGACCTCCCTCACTTTGAGGGGCAACCTAAAAAAGTAGGGCATCCCTCCTAAAAATAGAAAAGAACTAGGCAGAGACACACTCTTTCTTCAGTCCCTTACCTGAAGCAAATCTTGCCCTGCCTTCTGACAGTGTTGATTTGCTCTTGACATTCTGGTTGTTCCATCCTCTTCTATTAGTTTTAAGCTGTTCTGTAGGTTTTAAGATGAGGGAAGGTGCTAATATAAGATAACTTTATTATAAACTTTTTGAAACTGGGTTTAGAAGTATGTATGCAGTTGCTGAGAATAACAGGAAATGTTAATTGCATTAATTTCCTGCTGATGGGCTTTCCAGAAGCATCTACCTAGCAATGGTGGGGAACAGGATAGTGTACCAAAATGGTCTTTTGTTTTGATTCAGAAAGGCTCTTTTTCTTTTACCTGTGATAAGCTCAGCTCTTTAAGCGATCATGGAATGAACACTTTCTAACATTTATTGTATCACTTTAAGCCATGATGGCAAATAATCAGCTTCTGTATTGTTAAAACAGATAATTGAGCATGTTAATGCATACAAGAGCATTCTGACTACAATCAAGCAAGAATATGATGCTTTTATAGAAGCAATAAAGAAGGGCCAGCATGATGCATTTTATCTTCATGGAAAATTAAAAATGTTAGCATCTGAATCTTCAACTTTTATGTATTATAAGAAGAGAATAACTCAGCTGGAAGACAAGTAAGAACCTCTTTCACTCTTTTGCAGGGGAGATGTTCAAGGCACAATTTTGAACTAGTCTCATGTACAGTGACATGATCTGATTTGAAATTACTAATACTGTATGGTGTGTTTTCATTTTTTAAAAAGTATTTATAGTTTTATGCTTTTGTGGATGTTTACAGAATGAATATCTCTAATGCATGTTTAAGAGAAGAAAGGCAAATAGGCAAAAAATGCTATCTATCTATCTATCTATCTATCTATCTATCTATCTATCACAGATATGCTCACAATGTCTCTGAAGACACCGCCACAGATGACCAAGTAGAATTGCACTGGAGTTTGCATGCCACCAGATAGAAATAGCTAGCAAATTTGACATGAAAGCGATGTATCTCCAGCATATTAGTGCACCACAATATGCAAAACAGTTCCACGGCACCCTCAGTCCATCAGTTGGGCACAGTTAGATGTTATACTCCAGTGAATTGTGATAATCGAAGAATCTGAGGTTAATTTGGGAAAAAAACTGCAATACTCAGAAAGATTGCAATCCAGAGGAAAAAATGTTCTATTATGCAGATAGGCAAATGAGAGAGTATTAAAAAAGTGGGCTATTTAAAGACCAAAGAATGAATGAAAATGATTACTGTTTGATTAATATCTGCCTTGGAAAAAGGCCTGTTTGGTTAAGCATAAGCCTGTTCGTATGTGTACAGTACATGGCAAAGCAATGAATACATATTAAAAAGCATAATTGATTTCATAGTTTATGAAGAAAAATTGAGAGAATTAGTGAAGAATACAAGGAACGTTCACTATACATAAAGCTGAGTGTCATCAACATAGTGATGGCACCCCACTTAAGAATTTTGAATTTCCCCATTAATTTCATGTAGGTGATGAATAGCATGAGGGACAAGATAGAACTCTGTGGGACACTAGGCCAAGTCCCATATGAGCAAACTCTTCCAGAAGTTTACAAACTGCATACCTCCAGAATAGATCAGAGATCTGTTGGGAAAGAACAGTGAGCAAGGAAATGGTTATGGTATCTTCCTCAAACCTGGTGCTCCTAGATGTGTTGGAATTAACAACCAGATTGGAGAAGGCAGGGCTATAGGGTATAGAGGAGGAAGAAAAAGAGGATCCTTATAAATGCTCTATTAATAATAATATTTTTCTCTGTCAGGTATTTTTTCAATCAAAGCATATAATGAATTTTCTTTCAATTTTATGTTTGCTGATCTATTATTTATTTTAAAACTGCATTTAGATTTGTTAACCAGGAATACATTTAATGGTTTTTACATTATTATTTTGTAAGTTGGCTGGAATATGACTTACCAAAATAAGGCTTAGTACAAGTGAAATAAATACTGTAGTTCCATCTTGCTCTAAAAGCTTAGAGCAGAGCTTTCCAAACTGTGTGTCGCGACACAAAAGTGTGTCACCACACACAGTCTGGTGTGTCGCCACACAACCCAGAAGCGCTGATCATCATCAGCGCTTCCGGGTTTTCCCGCAGCAACACACCAACGGCGGCGCGCAAAAATCAAAAGCGGCAGCAGCGCTTCCGGGTTTTTGCGCGCTGCCGCAACGGCGGCACTTCCAGGTTTTCCCGCGGCGACACACCAACGGAAGTTGGTGTGTCGCCGCGGGAAAACTTTGGAAAGCCCTGGCTTAGAGTATGGTAACAGTATAGTAATCTTTCCCATTGGCTATGCTAGCTGGGGAATTATGGAAGATGAAGCAACAAGCTTTGCTTTTATTACTTTTAACTGAAGCCTTTATCCTATCGGCCTATGTCCCCTCCATTCATTCACTTTGTCCCCAAACTCCCAGTAAAGTTACACAAAGCTAAGTAACTCCCATTAATAGTATAATTTTTTTAAGGAGATACAAAACTCAAGCATCTAAAATCCCAAAGGCTTTTATAAGTCCTCTTCAATTTTTGAAGTTATACGCAATTGCCTACAGCAGATGAGACAGCATTATGTAATGTAATATTTGAATTGCTTCTGTTTTTAGAGTGAAAAGAATTGAGAAGAATTCTGCAAGAACTGAGAGCTTGATACAGAAAATAAGAAGTTTAAGATTAACACTCTCAACAAAAGAAGATTTAACCACAACCAAGAAGGTTAATCCTGCTAAAAAAATTCCAGGTAAGATGTAGCTGTTTGTAATACAAAAGTCAAATTTTTCTCACATCAGGAGCATGAATCAGCTTCTGTATTATATTGCAGTGTTAATATCTAAGGTTGTTTTGAATAATTTTATCTTCTCTACTACATTCCAAATCTTAGCTGAGCCAAGATTGAGGGCCAAACCAAAATGGAGAGACAGACAGATGATGCCCTTTCTATCTAGATATTTTTTTTATGGATGATTACTCTGGGCAAAACTGTCATTAACTATCAAATGCAATATATAAAGATTATATTTAGAGCCAGTTTGGTCTAGTGCAGGGCTTTCCAAAGTTTTCCCGCGGTGACACACCAACCGCCGTGGGTGTGTCGCCGCGGGAAAACCCGGAAGTGCCGCCGTTGCGGCAGCGCGCAAAAACCCGGAAGCGCTGCTGCCGCTTTTGGGTTTTTGCGCGCCCCGTTGGTGTGTCGCCGTGGGAAAACCCGGAAGCGCTGATGATGATCAGCGCTTCCGGGTTGTGTGGTGACACACTTTTGTGTCGCGACACACAGTTTGGAAAGCTCTGGTCTAGTGTTTAAGGCACCAGGCTAGAAACCAGGAGACTGAGTTCTAGTCCTGCCTTAGGCATGAAAGCCGGCTGGGTGACCTAGGGCCAGTCACTTTCTCTCAGCCCAACTCACCTCACAGAGTTGTTGTGGGGAAAATAGGAGGAGGAAGGAGTATTAGCTATGTTTGCCGCCTTGAGTTACTTGTAAAAATAATAAAGGCGGGATAGTAAAAAAATAAATAGATAAAATAAAACAGAATTGATTTGTACTTGATATCATATAGCTATACAGACCTCTTTTTTTCTAAGTCAGAATATTGACTAATCATAGCTTTCCAAACGGTGTGTCGCGACACTTTAGTGTGTCGCAACACACAGTTTAGTGTGTCGCGAAACAACCCGGAAGCGGCGGCAGGGGTGTGCATGGCGGCGGCAGCGACGATGGCAGAGGCGCACCATCAGTGCTGCTGCGTTTTAGCAGAAAACACGAGGCCGCCACTGCCGCCGCCATGCACACCGCTGCTGCCACGCGCCCCCCCGCGCTGCCGACGTGCACGCCCCTGCCGCCACGCGCCCCCCCGCGCCGCTGCTGCCGCCGTTGGTATTACGCCAACGGCGGCAGTTTGGAAAGCATTGGACTAATCTAACTTGCCTGTCTGTTGTCTATTCTAGTTGGCAGCAGGCTTTAAAGACAAGGGCAGAGAGAGCTGAGTCCCAAACTTCTACCCCTGGAATATTTTTAGTTGGACATACCAGGATTTGAAAACGAATCTGTAATGCAAAGCATGCATTCTACTTCTGAATTATGGCTTCTTTCCAGTTATCCATTCCAAAAAAGCAGACCTCTCTGTTGACTTTAAAGTCTGGTTATAATAACTATGTTTTTTCGTTGTAACAGAATTTGTACAGTTTGAATTTATATACAATTAACATGCTCATTGATGGAAATTCATAGGAACTTTGCTCCTTCTTTTTTTCAACAGGTCTTAACTTGAAAGACTCCCTTGATATAGATGCCCTTTCTAACCACCTAGCCCATCTACAAAAGAGGTTGAAGGAGTTGAAAGAAGACATGTTGACAAAATACATTCCCGTAGAAAACACAGCCAATGTTGAGGACGACATGAAATATGCTCTTCATAAGCGAAATGAGGCTGAAAAAGAGAATGAGAGTCTGAAGTTTTGGTATAATGGTCCCTTTTACAATATGCACTTACTTTTTCTTAAGGAAATTCAGGGTATCTTCTCTTTCTTCCTTCATTCTTTGAATAGTGGGAATAGCTATAATAACTTTGTCCCCTTTACTTTCATCAGATTAGAGCAATGGTTTAGAATAGATCCTAGAATTGTAATTTCTAGAATTTTGTGTTCTGTCGCAGCATCTGTGGTTAGATTAGCACCAACAGAAAGCCCAACAACCCTCATCTGGAACATAGCAGCCATTAACAGGTTTAATGGGGGGACTCAATGCGTAGAAGACATATTAACCCCAGGCATTTGAGTCAGGAGGCCAGGTGAGCTCTCCTGTTGTTGTATTTCTCTATGTGTTTCTCAAAGAATGGGGTTGTTGTTTTATCCTTGGGTGCCAGGAGTTGTATGCCATGGTTTTTTGCATTTCAGTCATTGTATGCCATCCAAAGTCACCATTGTGACTGACTGATGGAACCTTTACCTTTTATTAGGAAATACCACCACATGAAATAACCATTGTCACCATTGTGATAGATAGATAGATAGATAGATAGATAGATAGATAGATAGATAGCATTTCAGTCATTGTATGCCATCCAAAGTCACTTTCAGTCATTGTATGCCATCCAAAGTCACCATTGTGAGATAGATTTTATATATATATATATATATATATATATATATATATATCATATATATATATATATATATATATATATATATATATATCTTGCATATATATATATCATATATATATATATATATATATATATATATATATATCTCGCATATATAATGGGTGGCCAAATAAATAAATAAATTTATTTATTTATTTATTTAGACCTTAATCAAGGAACTATTAACACAGTCAATCACCCAAACAGCACACAACAGCCCAATCAAGGAACTACCAAGGAGAGTACAAGACCCCCACCAACACAGGCAGGACAAGCCAGGGTATATAAACAGACAGCAAGTTCCACTCCCTTTTCGCACTGAAGATGTTGCCTAGCCTGGCAATGAAACGTCTGCATGAAAACAACAAGGCTCAGAGAGCACCAAAGACTCCCCAAATAAATAAATATTTTGCATATATAAGGCTCAGTTCCTGGGACTTCCTGGCACTATTAAAGGGCATAATAACAATTTACAATATAATAATAGATTATTATGAAACAACCAGTTGAAGTTTATTGGATAGAGGCATTAGGAAATCTAAAATCTAACATATTTTATTATATATTATATAAATAAATATTATTATATATAATATTTATTATATATTATATATTTATAATATAAGGGGCGTGGTGGCTCAGCAGGTAAGACGCCAGGCTTGTCGATCAGAAGATTGCAAGTTCGGAGGTTCAAATCCCTAGCCCT
Organism: Charina bottae; assembly: GCA_023362775.1. Classification (NCBI taxonomy): domain Eukaryota; kingdom Metazoa; phylum Chordata; class Lepidosauria; order Squamata; family Charinaidae; genus Charina; species Charina bottae. Next base: position 81,225,098 of record JALMGJ010000001.1, on the reverse strand, counting down.
GTGTGCAGAGTGAGCTCCCGCACTAGCTCCAGCTCTTGCCAACCTAGCAATTCGAAAGCATGCAAATGCAAGTAGATTAATAGTTACCACTTCGGTGCGTAGGTAACAGCGTTCCGCGCGCATCATGCGGCCAAAACCGTGGAAGCGTCTTCGGACAACGCTGGCTCTTCAGCTAACAAACGGAGATGAGCACCGGCCCCTAGAGTCGGACACGACTGCACAAATGTGCGGGGGGAACCTTTACCTTTTATTAGAAATACCACCACATGAAATAAGAAAGCCATTCTCAGTCAGAATAACTAGTAGTTGGTTGAATGGACCAATGATATGATGTAATATTAATAACATTTATAATTAAAAATAAATTTAATTAGTATGTGTAGTATAAGGACTTGTCCATGTATTACGTCATGAACGTATGTTCCACTAAAATATCAGAACAGGCCTGCTGAATCAGGCCAAGGCCCATTTTAGTCCAGCATTTTGTTTTTCACAGTTGCCAACCAAATGCCCCTGGGATGTTTGCAAGCAGAAGATGAGGTATACTTTTCCCCTACCATTGTTCTCCTTTAACTGAATTTGGAGGCATAGTGCCCCCAAGCTGGAATTAACATTAAGCCATCTAATATAAATATAATACAAAGTGAATACAGAATAGCAAGGGACTTTCTCATAATATGCATTTGAAACCTGTTTTTAGCATGCAGATTTGCCGGTATAGGAAATGCTTCAATTCAGTCAATAAGCTTTGCAGTTGTATACAATAAATTAATAATTGTAGTGTACTTATGTATGTATACATTACATGCCACTTGACAAATCTAGACATTGGGAAAATTCTTTTTCTCAGGAGACTTGACCTGTGTTTTATACAAAGGAATAAAATGATGTGGGAAGGACAAGCCTTGGAGGATTCAAACTACAGAGTGATATTAATGTAGCCACATTTCAATCAATATTCTGTTCTTTATAGTTTTTACCGGCTAACTCTGTTTGCAAGTGTGATTACTCTGTGGGAGAATACAGACAGGAATATTGACACTCTACAGCAGCTCATCTCTCAGATGATAGAAAATGAGAAACTTACAAAAGGTAAAATATATATTCAGAGTTCAACTTATAACAACAAATCAGCAAAGAAAGCATGTTTGTGGTGTGTGCTATAAGTCAGCATGTCTCTGTTATGGTGCAAAAACACTCTGCCATTTATTTGCACAAATAGGGCTTATACTGTCTTTATCTTTCCTCATTGGGCTTTCTGCTCTATACCTATATTGTGGGAATTGCATTGGTTGCCAATAGGTTTCTGGATGCATTTCATAATGTGCTAATTATAACCTAAAAAGCCATTTATGGCACATGTAGGTCGTTACCTGTGGGACTGTCTTTTCCTTTTTTTAAAAAATAATTTTATTAAACCTTTTAATAAACATAGTAAAAACTAATACAAACTAAACTAAAAGAAAAAAGAATAAAAGAAAAGTGCAGAAAAAAGAAAGAAGGAAAGAAAAAGACACTAAAGAATAATAAAGAAGTGATGGTTGTTGTGGGTTTTCCGGGCTGTGTGGCCGTGTTCTGGCAGTTTTTGTTCCTAACGTTTCGCCAGTAGCTGTGGCTGGCATCTTCACTAGAGACCTCACGCATCGTCATCAATCTGACTGAACGCCAACTCTCCCCTGAGGAAACCTCCATCTTAGCCAAGGGACGAAACTTTGCAGTCACACCTACCAGAATTCCTGTAGAAGATATCATTGCCAATGTAGAATCAGCCATTCACCATCTTCCAGAAGAGGAAGCAGAAGAAATAAGAGGAGAAATGGCAAGGATCCTACGGAAAGCCAAGCCACCCACAAGCAACATAACGAAGAAGGAGAGAAATGCCATCGAGACCCTCAATCGAGATCCTGACATCATCATCCTACCAGCGGACAAAGGCAATGCCACGGTAATTATGAAAACAAATGAGTACAAGGATAAAATTAGAGAACTTCTAGACCCCACCACATACAGAAAACTAAGAAGGGACCCAACCAGCAAAATCACGAAACAAACTAACACACTGATCAAGAGCTCCTCCCTCCCCCTCAACGTACACCAACGTACCTGCAAAATAGAAGCTCTATCACCAAGACTATATGGACTCCCCAAAATCCACAAAGACGCAATCCCACTCAGACCCATCGTAAATGCCATCGGCTCTCCAACATGAATTATCAAAACATTTGGCTACTCTTCTACAGACCCACTGTGGACAGACTTCATCTCACATAAAAGACTCAAGACACTTCATAAACAAAATTGGCACCCTTAAACTTAACCCCACGGACAAATTAATCAGCTTTGATGTGATCTCCCTGTTCACCAAGGTTCCAATAAAGGACACCATGGCACTCATCGAACAGATCTTCCCAAAAGACATCACAGCGCTATTCCAACATTGCCTGACAACCAGCTACTTTCAATGGGATAAGGGTTTCTACAAACAAACAGATGGAGTCGCCATGGGAAGCCCCTTCAGCCCGGTTATAGCGAACTTCTACATGGAACATTTCGAAAAACAGGCTTTAGAATCGACACCCCTCACACCAACAGTCTGGTACCGGTTTGTGGACGACACCTTCACCATTTGGAGTCATGGGGAAGAAGTATTAGAGAAATTCCTCAACCACCTCAACAGCATCCACCCGAATATACAATTCATCACGGAAAAAGAAATGGAAGGCGAACTACCATTTTTAGATGTCATGGTCATACGCAAACCGGACCTGCAATTAGGACACAAAATCTACAGAAAACCCACCCACACAGACTGGTATCTACATAAAAATTCCAATCACTACCCATGACAAAAAAAAAAAAGAGGCATCATCAAAACACTAGTGGATCGCGCAAATCAGAACTGTGAAGCTCAATTTCTCAATTCTGAACTCAACCATTTGGATTGGTCCCTACAGGCGAATGGCTACTCCAAGAATGAAATCAGGAGAGCTATCAAACCGAAAAAACAGCACTCAACTGAAGAAAAACAGCCCCCCACAAGCAAAATATTTCTGCCATACATTAAAGGAGTCACTGACCACATGGAAAAACTAATGAAAAAACATAACCTCCAGTCTTCAAACCCACCAGAAAAATACAACAAATGTTAAAATCAGCAAAAGACAAAAGGGACTCCCTCACCGCTGCAGGAGTTTACCGTATACCCTGCAGCTGTGGACAAGTATATATTGGGACCACAAAACGCAGCATCCACACCAGGATAAAAGAACATGAAAGACACTGCAGACTACAGCAACCTGAAAAATCTGCAATAGCTGAACATGCTCTCAAACAAACTGGTCACCAAATCTTATTTGAAAACACAGAAATATTGGACAACACTAACAGCCACTATGTTAGACTATACAGAGAAGCCATTGAAATACATAAACACCAACACAGTTTCAATAAAAAAGAAGAAAGCCTAAAGATCAGCAAAACCTGGCTGCCAGTCCTGGTGGCTTACCGCGTGCATGCCAACTGGGAGCTAATCACCGCGGCGCAGTTCAAATTCCGCAAGCATCTCGTGTCTCTCTATACTTGTGTGTTTAATTGTAAATAAAAGACTATATTTCACCCCTTCCAGTTTCGAGTCTTAGTAGGGACAGGACAGATTGTCTCCGGCCAGACCCCAGTGGGGGATACGGAAGGTGGTGGACCCTGGACTAAGCTAGTATGGCGGATCAGCAACTCGTCTTGGAACATGACAACAGCCTAGACAACAAGTCACCATGTTGCGCACACAACTCCCAGCTACAAGCCCAACAACTGGTGCCCCCTACCGTGGTCACGCAGCATCCCAAGTGCCCCGTGTTGGTGTCCGAAAAGTTTGATGGGACTCTCACCCAATTTCCAGTGTTTTTTGCCCAATGTAAACTGTACCTGAGCCTTTGTTCAGAGGAATTTCCCACAGATTGCCACAAGGTGGGATTTCTGATCAGTCTATTGTCAGGTTCCACCGCGCACTGGGCCTCACCCCTGATCCTGCAATCGAGTCCACTCCTGGAAGACTTTGATGGATTTTGCCAGCAGCTGCGGTTGATGTATGAGGATCTGGTTAGGACACGGACCGCCAGCAGGCACCTGAGGGGGTTGAAGCAAGGACGACGTCTAGTGGTGGAGTACATCAGTGACTTCCGGCTACTCATACAAGACTTAAACTGGAATGAAGGTGCGCTCCTAGACCAATTCCAGGATGGTCTGGCACCTGAAATCCTGGATGAGTTGGTCCGGACAGAATGCCCGCAGACTCTGCAAGCTCTGACGCAGTTGTGCCTCCGCATCAATGGGTGTCTCCAACAGAGGAAGGTGAGGCAATGCACCGCCATGCCGCCGTCCTTCGGCCCGCACTTCTCAGCTGCCCAACCGCTCCCCTGGGACGAACCCATGCAACTAGGGGGCGCGAGTATGCGGCTGACCCAGGCGGAGAAGGATCGACGCAGGCAAGCAGGGTTGTGCTTGTACTGTGTGGGGTCAGGACATCTAGCTGCTAATTGCCCCACCAAGACCAAGACAAACCCCTTGTCGGGAAACGAACTCAGCCCAGCCTAAAAGGGCAATTAGGCTGGGCCAAGTTGGCTGCTAGCCAATCTACCTCAGCCTGTCCCACACTCTGCAAGCATTTGGCGGTGACTGTCACCTTACAAATTCCCGGGGGCCCTGCGCTCGAGACCCAAGCCATGATTGACTCGGGGGCCACTGCCAATTTCATGGACGACGGGTTTGCCAAACGGGGGCATACCACAGCACAAGGTGCAGCCCACGCTTGTTGTCAAGACCATTGATGGCAGAACCCTTCACTCCGGCCCCATGTCTTCCGCGATGCAACGCCTGCTCATGAGGATCATCGAGCACCAGGAGTGGCTGGAATTCTACGTGGTCACCATGCCTCACTTCCCAGTGGTGCTGGGGTTGGAATGGCTCCAGGCGCATGAGCCACAGATTGCGTGGTCTTCAGGAAAGGTCGAATTCTCCAGCCCGCAGTGTGACGAACACATGTCCAGCGTTCTTGCTGCAGGACAACATGTTGCACCCGATTCACTGCTGCCTCCATAGCTCCGAGACTACGTGGATGTGCTCGATGAGAAAGAAGCAGACCAGCTACCGCTCCACAGATCCTACGGCTGTCCCATCGATTTGGTGCCGGGTGCCAGACTTCTGGTGGGATGAATTTACTCCCTCTCAGAGCTGGAATGAGCAGCGCTCAGAGACTTGCTTGACACCAACTTGAAGAGGGGTTCATCAGACCTTCCACATCCCGGTGGCAGCTCCCGTACTATTTGTGAAGAAGTCGGGGGAGCTGCAGTTGTGTTGTGATCACCAGAGGCTAAATGACATCACTATCAAGAACCATTACCTGTTGCCGTTGATTTCGGAGCTCCTCGAACGGCTTTGAGACGCCCAGATCTTTATGAAATTGGAACTCAGGGGGGCCTATAACCTCATCCGCATCTGCCAAGGGGATGACTGGAAGACCGCGTTTTGCACCTGCTACGGACACTTTGAATATACCGTGATGCCCTTCGGGCTCTCTAATGTCCCAGGGGTCTTCATGCATTTTATGCATGACGTATTTGGACCTCCTAGACTGGTACCTCATCATATATCTGGACGACCTATTGATTTACTCCTCTGAGCGAGCATGAGCTACATGCTCGCACAGTACTACAGCAGCTGCGGGAAAACTGGCTATACGCCAAGCTGGAGAAATGCCAATTTGCCCAAGACACCATGGACTTCTTGGGGCACCAGATCTCCACCACCAGCATCGCAATGGAGACCGGCAAGATAGAGGCACTTCAGTCCTGGCAGCCCCCACACTGAGCTAAGGATGTGCAATGCTTATTGGGGTTCGCTAACTACTAGTGGAATTTCATTCCTCACTTCGCAGAGGTCACCACTCCCCTTTCAAACCAAAAAGGACTAGGTTTACCTGGGGAGTCGCCGAGCAACAGGCTTTTGACAGTATAAAGGTCGCCTTCACCTCAGGTCCCATCCTCAGACACCCCAACATTTTCAGGACGTTTGTGGTGGAAATGGACGTGTCAGACACCGCCATTGGGGCAATTCTTCTGCAAGCCAACGCGTAAACTGGAACCTTGTGCCCCTGTGCGTACCACTCCCAGAAACTGGCACCCACCGAAAGAGCCTACACCATCTGGGACAAGGAACTGCTAGCAATCTGTCAGAGTGGGCACCTTGGGGCGGCCTGCTCCTTTTTCCAAGACACCAGTGATCCACGTTCTATGCAGTAAATAGACACTCAAGCAGAGATTAGATAAAATAGCCTATTTACTTTATATACATACGTAGTCCAAAATACATCCAACAGCAGTAACAAATGATACAGCAACGTGATGGAATACAGCAATGAGAAGTTTAACAGCAACGAGAAGAAAGAACACCAGATCTTCTCTGCCTTTATATACATAAACTGACCAATCACATTATAGGTCACTCTCATCATCTGCCACACCCAACTAAATCACAGCACCTGTAGTATGAGTCATCACTGCCACATCATCCCTACAACAATGGCTGCTAATTAGATGACTTGCAGAATAATTCCACTCACCTAGATATCAAGCCTCTCCAGTATAATTTATCTATCTGTAAATTCCTGGGTATATACAAACCCCAACACAATCATGGTGGCATTTGAGACTTGGAGACACCACCTAGAGCAGAGCTTTCCAAACTGTGTGTTGGGACACATTAGTGTGTCGGCTGCAGTGTCTGGGTATGTCGCGGCTGCTGCTGCCTCCAAACCCTGCCAGGATTCCATGCAGGTCCTAGTGCCTGCCTTGTGCCTTGCTGCCTTCAAACCTGCCCTGCCAGGATTCTGCGCAGGTCCTAGAGCCTTCCTTGTGCCGTGCTGCCTCCAAACCTACTATGACTAGAGGGAGCCCGTCACCCCATCATGGTGAGAATGGACCATCGCAATCTGGAGCATGTGAAGTCTGCGAGAAGTTTGAACCAGCGATAGATTTGTTGGTCGTTGTTTTTTTCGTGCTTCAACTTTCAGGTAACCTACATGCCGCGAGGCCATAATCAATGGGCCGACGTGCTCTCCAGAAAGCCAGAGTATGATCGTCTGGAGTCCTCGCCACTGCACCAGTCCGTCATCCCTCTTGAATGATTTGGTGTGACCAGAGCACCGTGTGACCTCCTCCAACAGCACCAAGACCAGCAGCAGAAGGACCCATTTGTAATCAAGCAGAAACGAGAGATTTTGCAGGTGCCCACAGACCATACCACCCCATGGACTTGGTCCCATGATGTACTCTGTTTTCGGGGACGTTATTATGTGCCCGCTGGGAAGTTGCGAGAAATGACACTGCAGTTGTGTCATGACAACCCTGCTGCAGGCCATTTTGGCTTCTTCAAAATGCTAGACTTTATTTCCTGGGAGTTCTGGTGGCCCCGCATTCATGAGGAAGTGAAACAGTATGTATTATCGTGCCCCGAGTGTCACCGAGCCAAGAATCAGATGGGAAATCCTTTGGAGCTCCTTATGCCACTACCCACACCTGGACATCCTTGGGAGTCCATATTGATGGACTTCATAACAGACCTCCCAGACTCCCGAGGCGCCACGACCATTTTGGTGGTGGTCAATTCGATGACAAAGATGGTGCATTTCATCGTGTCTTCCCTAGGCAGTCTTCCCACTGCCCAAGAAACTGTGCGACTGTATATTAAACATGTCTTCAGGCTGCATGGGTTAGCCAAGAGTGTGATCTCCGACTGAGGCTCCCAGTTCACTGCCTGGTTCTGGAGAGCACTGCTCAAGAACTTGACTATCCAGAGCCACCTATCATCGGCTTATCACCCAGAATCGGATGGGGGGACAGAACGGGTGAACGCCATCCTGGAGTAGTACCTGCGTTGTTATGTCAACTTCCAACAGGACAATTGGGCAGACCTGCTAGCAGTAGCAGAATTCACCTACAACAACGTGCTGCACACCTCCACCAATATGTCTCCATTCTTGGCGAACTACGGTTTCCACCCTTGACACCGTCCTCTTGCACCCCCAGAATCCTCTCTGCCTGCCACCAATCAGTTTTTTCAGGAGCTACAGGCCAGCCACCAGGTCCTTCATGAGCAGTTGGAGAAGGCCAAGGAAGATTACATGCGGTTCGCCGATTGCCACCGGAAGCCGGGACCTTCGCTAGCGGTTGGCGACTTGGTGTGGCTTTCCACCAAGCATCTGACCCCCATGTGCCCATCCCAGAAATTGGACCACCGGTTCCTGGGACCTTTTCCAGTTGAAGCTATGATCAACCCTGTCGCCTTCAGGCTAACCCTGCCATCCCATATTCAGGTACACCCCATGTTTCACAGATCCTTGTTAATCCTGGTGGTGGCGGCCAGCTCGCTGAGGTCCACGAAGCTGCCACCCCCTCCAGTCGTTATCCAAGGTGAACCTGAATACGAGGTTGCCGTCATGCTGGACTCGCGTTTCCATCATGGTCATCTCCAGTACCTCATCGACTCGTAAGGATACGGACTGGACGAATATTTGTGGGAAAATTCTGTGGACGTACAAGCGCCTCTACAGGTGAGAGACTTCCACTGGCAATACCTGCGTAAGCCCAGACCTCCAATCTGGAGGGAATTGGGTACTGCGAGGGGGGGATAGTGTCAGGATGGAGGTTGAGTCTAATGCAGAGGAAGAGGGATTGTTAGTAAAGGAAGCAGGAATGAGTGAGGTTGGCGCAAAATTCGAATCAGAGTTGAAGCCGCTGATTGGAGACTGCCCAGAGGAAGTAGTGGCCCCATCTATCAGCGCACGAGAAAGGAGTTGGGAAAGGCGGGCAGAGCAACGCAAGGCGTGATTGGCTCCCGCTCGCAAAAAGCGCGAAAATCAAAGAAATAAAAGGTGAGTGCAACGTGCACCGGTTGCCGGAGACAACCATTCACGTTTCTTACCACAGCCTTCAGTGAATCGAGATCTCGTCACCGCGCCAGAAGCCCTGCCCGAGCCTTGCCTTGCCACCCAGCTGAGCTTCACGCCAGAACCTTGCCTTGCCACCCAGCCGCGATTCACGCCAGAACCTTGCCTTGCCACCCAGACGCACTTCGTGCCGGAACCTTGCCTAGCTGCCCAGTCACCCTCCATGCCGGAACCTTGCCTTGCCACCCAGCCGTGCTCCGCACCGGCATCTTGCCTTGTTGCCTAGCCGCACTGCGTGCTGGGACCTTGCCTCATTGCCCAGCCGCGCTCCACGCCAGAATCTTGCTTTGCCACCCAGCTGCGCTTTGCGCCAGAATCTTGCCTTGCCGTCCACCCACGCCTCACGCCTAAGCCTCGTCTTGCCACCGTGCCAAGCCTCGCACTGGAATCTTGCCTCGCTGCCATGGCAAGCTTCGTGCTGGAATCTTGCCTCGCCGCCGCGCCAAGCCTCACGCCAGAACCCTGCCAAATACCAGGTTGAACTCTTGCCTGGGGACTGCAACGGACTCGGAACTACCGCCTTGCATCGCTGACATGTGGTGGGTTCCCGTGTGCATGCCAACCAGGAGCTAATCACCGCGGCGCAGTTCAAATTTCACAAGCATCTCGTGTCTCTCTATACTTTAATTGTTAAGTGTTTAAGTGTTTAATTGTAAATAAAGACTATTTCACCCCTTCCAGTTTCGAGTCTTAGTCGGGACAGGACAGTTTTGAAGGTCTCTAATATCTCTAAAGTAGTTAAATTGAACATTTCCAAAAGTTAAATTGAACATTTCCAAAAGAAAGTGAGTTCAATTGGCTTTATGTCCTTATGAAAGGCTCTGCTGCTGCTGAGAACAAAGATGTCTTTTCCCTTGGCTCCTGGCGCTCAAACCCACAGGAGACCACTGTTTTACAGTCTCCACGTGAGGAGCTGCCATTCATAGCACACGTTGGTAATCTCCCATCTCTCCTTGTCCGGAGAAATTCGAAGGACTGGTCTCCTTGATGGTCTTTCATTCTACACAGCGGTCATCGTCTCCACTCGTTCGCAGAGACATCTTCAGTCAGCCATGACTCACACCGGAAGCCTGGGACTGTCTTTTCCGAAAGGATTTGCCCACCCTGTGCATTCTAATCAAGAAGGTTTGCTTCTGATTCCCTCTCTTCAAGAAATCAAAGGGAAGTGAGTGTGGATGCAGGCCTTCTCTGTGGCCATTCCAGCCTTATGGAATACTCTCAGCTTAGCTTGGTTCCCACCCTTTTACCTTTCAGGACAGGTGAAGATCCTCTTCCACCAAGCCTTTGAAATGTAGGTAGTTGGTTATTTGGTGCCTACATTTTATTATTTGGTTTTAAATTAAATTTCTTGACTTTATGTTTCACAATTTGTTTATATATTTGATTGCTGTGAACCACCCTATGATTGGGATGGCATACAAATGCTGTGAAACTGAATTCTCAGATTCTCCCTATGCTACTTCCTATGCCTGGACTTGCTTCCTCTTCTATTACACTGTTTCTTCCTTGTCCTAGATTTATCAGCAGGGTAACGAGAGCTCCAGGGGCTACAGCAAGGCCTTTGAAGTGTAGGCCACACTTTGAAGTGATGAAAAGAAGTGTGTTTCTACTGCAGATGTGCCCCTTGCACAGTTCTTGATTTGGCTAATATGTATTCTGTTTTTGTTTTCTAAGTGTGTAAAATATTAACCTCCTATGGATGGATCTGACCTTTCAGATTCAATTGGTTCTAGTGTCTCAAGTGTATTTGAACGTGACCCTGCTAAAAGCAAAGAAGCAGAAGATCTGATTGAATACATTGAAAGGTAAGATAACGAGAAAGTCTTCTGATCTCCTTGTTGTCTCTTTCTTTATTTAGGCAAATGAAATTGCTTAACACGTCAAGCACACTAAATCTGTGCATTGAAAATGATGTGAAAAAGTGCTTTGTGCAAATGCAACATTTCTCTGTTTTTCATTAAAGTTACCTGTCCTTTTTTCATGCTTCTGTACAAGCATGAAAGAAGATGTGGCTGCTTAAGAAATTGCTTCATCAGAGTTAAAGTCATTCTTAGAGCAGCCACATTTTTTATAAGACTCATACAGAAGTCTGAGAAAAGGCAGTCTACTTTAATGTAGAGCAAAGAGATGTTGCACTTTCTCAAAGTGTGAAGCATTTCTTCAAATCATTTTTGAAGCACACATAATCCTAATATTTTCCCATTCCCTGTCTCCTAGCACATTGGATGCACTCCATGAGAGCACAGTGCAATATAGCAATATAGTGAGGAATAGGAAGTGAAAACAGAGATACAGACTTTCTATGAGACCTGCAGCACAGAGTGCTGAGTAGGAAGATAAAATCTTGCCCAGCCAAAAAATTCCAGTGAAAAATGTCGTCTTCTTGGCAAAACAAAACAAAGGAGATGTTTGGAACAAAGACCATCAGACTGTTCCCTTTTATTAAGCCAATGCAAAATGAAACTGCTGCTACTTTTCCTGCTTAATAATGAAGAAAAATTATTTGGGAACCCAATATAGCATTAGATATTTGTTCAGTATTGGACAGAACAACATGAAGATATATGCTGCTGTCCTAGAAATCTTATATATATTGTTGGACTGATAAGACATCAGTAGAGGACAAAATCAGGGATATCACTAGTGAAAAGTTACCTAGGCAGGTAGAGATAAGGATGATAAGAAGCTAGAGATATTTTGGGCAAGGATTTATTCTGGAAAAACAACTTGAAAAAGTAATGAAACCTGAAGGATGATTCATCTGTTCCAATGGGGAAGTTGAAACATGTACTGTATTTTTAACTCCTTTCACTTCTCAATTTTTGGGTACAAGGGCAGGGTACCAAGTGACCTTACATATTATTTAACTTCATTTAGATTGCCCTTCTTCCGTAGCTCAGCTAGCTAGTGCACTCACTTTGCCAATAATAAAGCTGGTTATGCATCCATTGTCCATCACTTACAGTGTTACGTTCTTTGAACTGTGCTAGGTTCAATGAACTGTTTTCCCGTTGTCAGTATGAGGCCGCGGCAACGTATGCAGCAAACTGTCCTAGAGGAGTCCTCTGCAATGAAGAAACCATGGAGAAATTTAGGGGTATGGAGCCTCAGATACAGTCTTCCTCTTTTATATATAGTTTTGAATATGAATAAACCACATTCAAAAGTATAAATGTTTTTGGAGAATTCTTTGGCTTTGTGATTATAAAGGAACCAGAATTTATATTTTAATTAGTTTCTATTTATGTGATTACTGCCATACTGAATGTGAATTAATTGCAATTGATAGTCAAATAATAGATTTTATCCTTCCATACATAATTCCTAGTTTCCCACCTATCTACAGTTCTTTCCAAAACTTCAAATTATGTAAAGTAAATAAATATATGCTCATTTTCTTAATTTATAGAATTCTGAGTTCAAATCCTCCTTTGATGGAAGATCTGAGCTTGAGAAAGATTGCTGGTATAGAAAACAAACTGCAGCAAGCAGATGCTTTTAAAAAATGTTGCTTTTTCCCTTCAGCTGTTGGTCATATTAAAGGGAAGATCCTCCCTCTGCTTTTGTACTGTAATGCACTCATAACTACAACCATGGCTGTTAAGAAGCTTCTTCCTGCAAATTTGACAACCGAAGCCATCAAATGTGCCTTAGCTGAGAAACGATTAGACCTGGTGATGCATTGGGTCACTTTGCACAAGTAAGTGGTCATTCAGAATCCTAGCTCAGTAGCAGCATACATTACATATAAGAAGTCCATGGTTCATTCTTTGGGAACTCCAGATAAATAAAACAAATGTTCAAGAATAGCAGAATCTTGGGCAGTGACTAACTCTCAGAATATTCAGTACTAAACTAGATGGCATATTTCCAATATGGCAGGAGCTGAAGAAATACTGTTGCTTCTGCTAAACAAATGTTAGTAGTACATTCTTAGACAACAATTCTCAAAGGGTAACAGGCATCATTTTCAAACTGAATTAGCCCATCTCCATCAGACTCAATTCATGTGAGCTGAAGGCAGGGTGGGATAAGGTGTCTTTCAGAAGGAGGGCAAGGATATTTGTAGTTAGGAAAAAGCAGCAAGAATAGAACTCAATTCTGTTATCTTCCTGGCATGGAAATTATTATGGTAATGTTAGAAGGCCCAGACTGCATTGGGAGGGTCCCACTGTAAGAAGATAACCTGCATATTCTTGCATTCATAGCAAGATACAACACACATTGCTTTTGTAAATTGTTCATAACAGCAACTACCTTCTTATTTCCCCTTAACTCCAAGCAGGAGGGATTTGGGAATGATGAGAATTAATCTGGCAAGAAGAAAGGATCGCCCATGCCTTTTCTTTTAGCTCTCTCTAAAAGCAGAAAATATGGTCAACTACTAGACACAGTAGCAAGACAAACCAGCATTAGCAAAATATTTTATCAACACAAAGTTCTAATTCAGTCTTTTCTTTTTACTAAGTCTTGAGATAAAGAAAAGAGAAATGACCCATTAAACAATATTTCTTAACCAGCCATGTACAGTTTTTATTCTTAAAATCAATATTTGCTAAACATCCATTATATGCAAGTTTCATTAGGAGGAAAATTAGTAGAGACAAAAACAACAGCCAGCCCACTCAAAGTATCTCAGAAAGGCTATGGGGGAAACATCCAATTTAATAAGAGGATGAGGTTTATTCCTTACAGCTCATCTTCCATTTTTAAGATAGCATCTGAAGTGGGATCACAACCTATTCCATCTCCAGAAGCTTCTGGATACAAGGAGACTGTTCCATCCTTGGGTATTCCAAGGCTTCCCCAATGGAAATGACAAATGGCTCACCATGCAGTGCAGAAAGGATGAACCAGATTTCCCAACAATTCTCAGCAGCAGGGTCTTGTGGTACTCTGGGTACAAAGACACCATGGTACTGAAAAGAGTGCATGAAATAGATCCTTAAAAGACACCTACAATTCCACATGCAGCCTTGTCAACCTTGGAGAACATAGGAGAGTAGCCAGTTTTGTCATTTCTGGTAGAAGCAGAAATGGTTTGTTAAAACAAGGGCAATAACAGAGATGGCAATAAGCACCAGAGAGAAATCACAGTCAGATCACCTATCATTCACGGGCCCTCTATGTCCCTATATCCTGGTTGTCTTTGGCTTTCAGATTGCTGTTGCGGACTGGGGGGGCTCAGAAACATGGGATGAGCTCCTCCTCCTGCCCTCTTCCAGGCCAGGTCATGGAGATCTCCAACCAGTAGCTCGATCTGCAAACTCCAGGTGCAGCCAAAGTCCATGGACAGTGCAGCACCAGGAGTCCAGGGTCAGCTTAAGAGGCAAGAAATCACCAGCTTAATGGGAAAGAGGCATCACCTGTCAGACAAACCTACTGGGGCTCATGATTTCCTCTGCACCATCTAACAAGCCTATAAATGCACTCCAGTGAGGTTTATTAAATCAGGCGTATATATAGGTCATGATACCACTTGTCTCATTTCTATTCCTGTTGGATATTTTCTGATGGATATTCAGACCTTACTCAATTTACATGGGGACTGATTCTTCTTAGGAGGAGAGACTTTTAAGGAGTAGGAAGCTGGGCTTTGGTAAATTATATCCTATTTTCTAAGAGGAGCACTGCAAGAGGACAAAGAAATAGTGTTGTGAATTCTTTATTCATGCTTGTTTCCTTTTTCTTTTCCTGTATCTTTTCTCTTACTTACCATACCTCTTAGATTCTAAGTCATTCTTCTAAAAGAATAAGGTATTGTTACAATCATTATTCCACTTTTCTTTACAATGCTCCAGAATACATCAACTACCTAATGATGTTTTGTTGGCTTTGTTTCTCCCAGATTGGAATTCTCTGAGGCTGCTGGTGATGCAATCTATCAGTATGCAAAGGTGGATAAACACAACAAGTCCCAGTGCCTAGCTTTGGCTCAGATTGCGTACAGTGAGTGTGGGGCACACAAAAAAGCTGTTCTGTGCTTGTGCAAACAGGGCCAAATTTATGGAGCCATGGATTATCTACATCATTTCCAACAATTTCCCAAGGGTAAATTTCAGAGTTATATTGTATTTATTTCTCTGTTTTAAATTCTATCTGATAGTGTTGCAATGATGGTCAGGTGGCTTTCAGTACAGTTCTGTACTTTAATGCAGTCATATTAAAACCATTTAAACCAGTTGTCAAAAATACGCAAATAGCAGCAATATCCCACTGAAGGACTTGTATAAATAAAAACAGTCTCAAACTACCGTACAATTGCGCTCATTTCACATGCTAACAAGGTTATGCTCAAAATCCTACAAGCTAGGCTTCAGCAATATGTGAACCGAGAACTACCAGAAGTGCAAGCTGGGTTTCCAAGAGGCAGAGGAACTAGAGATCAGATTGCCAACATTCGCTGGATCATGGAAAAAGCAAGAGAGTTCCAGAAAAATATCTACTTATGCTTCATTGACTACGCTAAAGCCTTTGATTGTGTGGATCACAACAAACTGTGGCAAATTCTTAAAGAGATGGGAGTACCAGACCACCTTACCTGTCTCCTGAGAAACTTGTATGCGGGTCAAGAAGCAACAGTTAGAACTGGACATGGAACAACCGATTGGTTCAAAATTGGGAAAGGAGTACGACAAGGCTGTATATTATCACCCTGCTTATTTAACTTATATGCAGAGTACATCATGAGAAATGCCGGGCTGGATGAATCACAAGCCGGAGTTAAGATTGCCGGGAGAAATATCAACAACCTCAGATATGCAGACGATACCACCCTAATGGCAGAAAGCGAAGAGGAACTAAAGAGCCTCTTGATGAGGGTGAAAAAGGAGAGTGCAAAAGCTGGCTTGAAACTCAACATTAAAAAAACTCAGATCATGGCATCTGGTCCCATCACTTCCTGGCAAATAGAAGGGGAAGAAATGGAAGCAGTGACAGATTTTATTTTCTTGGGCTCCAAGATCACCGCAGACGGTGACTGCAGCCATGAAATTAAAAGACGCTCCTTGGGAGAAAAGGAAAAAAGGAAAAACACATGATGTTTTTCTTCTAACAGAGATGAGAGTTCTAGTCCCGCCTCAGGCATGAAAGCTGGCTGGGTAACCTTGGGCCAGTCACTCTCTCTCAGCCCAACTCACCTCACAGGGTGGTTGTTG
Source organism: Charina bottae (assembly GCA_023362775.1). Taxonomy (NCBI): domain Eukaryota; kingdom Metazoa; phylum Chordata; class Lepidosauria; order Squamata; family Charinaidae; genus Charina; species Charina bottae. The sequence goes on along the minus strand of JALMGJ010000001.1, from coordinate 81,208,943 downwards.
TGGGGAAAATAGGAGGAGGAAGGAGTATTTGGCGTGTTCGCCGCCTTGAGTTATTTATTAAAAAAAGGGGGGATAGAAAATAAATAAATAAATTATGGGAACACTGGAAAAGGAATGGAAGAGAGACTAGACATAAACAGTCAAGAGATAGCAGGCGAGTCAGTTGACAGTTTATTTCACAAATGTCATCTTAGCCTAGGTGGAAAGAAACCAAGGAAGAAACATTTTAAATCATTCAAAGAGATTCTGCCCTAATTAACTCACTATTAATGAGGGTGGGAAATTCTTCTAACAGTTTTCAAGATTCTATATTTACCCCAGACTATAATTAAAGATACTTTACTGAAATCTATGTAGTTCTTGTTTCCTTGATTTTGCCTAGCTGCATGGGCCTTGACAGGTATGAGTTTCTCCGTCATGAATTGCACTACCTACATGAAGGACTCCTGAAGTTATGGTCTTACTGCCTGTGAAAGAGGACAGTAGTTCGGAAAACATGGCAAATTTTGCACCTTTCTTCCATTTTCTGGAAAACAGATAGCTAGTTCTATTCATCAAAGGGCTGTTACCAAAAAAATGAAGGAAGCCCCACCCTAGTGGAGATAAATTGGCTTCTTAAAGTTAAAGTATTTAGTTGTTGAGATAGCTGTAACCCAATCCCTTTTCCATTTTAATCATTCTCGGTAGAGAAGCCTCTGTGAAAATCTTGCTTTTGAGTGTACTCAGCAGTCAAGAGTTTGACACCTGGCAATAGATGGACTATGTTTCATAAATACTGGGAAGGGTGTTAAGCTAGAGAATAAGCGTGAGAATTGCAAAAGCTCAGAACTGAATATAACACCAAGGACTAGGTCCAACAACACAGAATACAAGGGAAAAAAGCATGAGGGTAGAAGAGGGAGATAGAGATTTGCAGGAAACTACAGCAGTGAAGCCACTAGGGGTTATAAGTCACAGTCTCGGTTGTTTCTATGTTAGTACACAGAACATGGGAAAGAAAAGGGAAACTTGAAATCCTAACACCAGCGGATAAATATGATGGCATAGGCATGTGGGATGACACACATGACTGGCACATAGCCCCGGAATGCTACAGTATATTCAAAATTGTTATTTTTAACCTTGTATGCTGCCCAAAGACACTGCTGTGAGATGGGCAGCCATATGAATCGTTCAAGTAAATAAAAGGAATAGACTGAACAAAAAGGGAAGGATAATTGTGCTGTGGATGAGGCCTTTCCCTGTCAGATGACCAGCTTTTCAAAGATGCATGCAATAGTGACAATGGGAGATTTCAGCTCTCCAGCCACCTGCTGGAAATCTATCTTTTGCAGTAGTCAGAGGTCCAACAAATTCTTGTTTTCTTTTGCTGGCAATTTCCTATTTCAAGGGAAGAAAGAACAAGAGGATCTGCTATCCTGGACCTAATCTTTAGCAGCATGGAGAAAATGGTTGAAGATGTGAAGCTGACTGGGAGAAAGTGACCATGTTATTCTTGAATTGATGTTGTCAAGGGGACAATAGTGAAGAGTCAGACTTGTATACTGGGTTTCAAAAAAGAGGATTTTAATGAATTCAGACAGAAAGTAGGTCACATCCAGTAGTTTGAAATAATGAAGAAGAAAAGTGTCAGGGGAGGACATTCTGCAAAATGAGATACTAAAGGTGCAATTGCAGACAATTCCTACTAGACCAGTGCTTTCCAAACTGCCACCGTTGGTGACACACCGACGGCGGGGGTGCGTGCGGTGGCAGGGGCGTGCACGGCGGCGGCACGGGGGCATGCGGCGGTGTGCATGGCAGCGGCGTCCTTGTGTTTTCCGCTAAAACGCGGAAGCGCTGATGGCACGCCACTGCCATCGTTGCTGCTGCTGCCGCTGTGCACACCGCCACCGCTGTGCACGCCCCCGCTGCCGCTTCCGGATTGTGTTGCAACACACCAAACTGTGTTGCGACACACTAAAGTGTCGCGACACACAGTTTTGAAAGCTATGTACTAGACAGAGAAATAGGAAGTATACTGGGGTGACTATGGGTGGATACATACAGACCTTCTAAAAAGCTGAAAAGAAAAAGGGATATGTAAGGGGAAATGGAATAAAGGGTATATAACCAAATGATACAAAGCAATTGCCAAAAACTGTAGGGATTGTGACAGAAAGGCTAAAGCTTTGAATATGCTCAGGCTTGCAAGAAATGCCCAAAACAGCTACCAAAAAAAAGGCTTTGGGGCATACATCATAAAGAAAAGGAAAGTCTGCAAGATCTGTTGCAGAAAGAAGGTAACAGATGATGCAAGAAATATTTTATTTTACATCTGTCTTCTCTCAGAACGGAAATGAAGCCCTAATTGGCCGCTATTGGAAAGAGAGAGCTGCAGTTCAGGATAGACAAGGAAAGGGTAAAAAAACACTTAACTAATTTCAATGAATTAATGTGTCCAGAGCCATATTAATTTCATTTTAGAGTATTGAAGAAACTAGCAAAGGTGATTACAGTATTAAAAGTTATGTTTGAAAAACATTCTAGAGAACCAACAGGCTTCCAGAAGACTGGACAAGAGCAAATATTACTGTTTTCTTCCAAAAAGGGAAGGAAGAGGACCCAGAATTACAGTGCTTTCAAGTTGATGTCCATACTAGACAAGGTCGTCAAGCAGCTTATTGAACAGCAAATTTGTGAGCACTTGGATAGGAATGAAGGTCTGAGGAACCAGGATAGGGTTGTGACAAGCAAGTCATGGCAGACTAACCTCCTTTTTTGATGGAGTTACTAGTTTAATAGATTGGGGGATGCCATGGACATACTGTACCTTGACCTCAGCAAAGCATTCAACAGAGTCTATCAGGATATTCTTATAAATAAAATGGTAAAATATGGGATAAATATACAACTGTTAGATACTGTATATTCATAATTGCTGAGTGACTGCACCAAGAAAATACTCATAAATGGCTCCACGTCAACCTGGAGAGTAGTATTAAGTTGAGTGCCATAAGGCTCTGTCCTGGGCCCTATGCTATTCAATATTTTTATTAATAACTTGGATGAAAGGGCTGAGAGGATAATTTTCAGGTTTGCAGATGACACAAAACTAGGAGGAATGGCTAAAGCTTGAGAAGAGGAAATTCAAAAAGATTTAGAAAGCGGCTCAAACAGTGAGCCAGAACAAACAGGATGAAATTTCATAGGAATAAATATAAAGTCCTGCATCTGGGGAGAAAAACAAACAAAATGCCCAGGTAAAGAATGGGAAGACCTGGTGAAAAGAATGTGGATGTTCTAGTAGATCACAAGCTGAACCTGAACCAATAGTGCAATGCAACTGCTAAAATGACAAGTGCTATTTTAGGATATTTTAGCAATAACATAGAGTCCAGATCATGGGAAATAATTGTCCTAATCTACTCTGCCCTAGTCAAACCCTACTTGGAACAATGTGTCCAGTTCTGAGCACTGCAGTCTAAAAGGAAAACCCATACCTGGAATGAATTCAGAGGAGAGAGACTAAAATGGTGAGGGGATAGGAAACCAAGTCCTATAAGGAACTGGGTATGTTTAGCCTCCCCTTCATGGATCACTGCCTTGTCGTGGCGAAGGGGCTTGCGTAACTCAATGAAGTCAGGTCAAGAAGAACAGGTCATGACGGAGAGTTCTGACAAAACGTCCAAAACTGGAGGAGGGAATGGCAAACCACTCCAGTATCCTTGCCAAGAAAACCCATGGACAGTATCATAAGGCTAAAAGATATGACGCCAGAAGATGAGCCCCTCAATTCCGAGTAGCTCCAGAAAGAGTGAAACGGCTGGGCCAAAGCCGAAAGGATGCTCAGTTGTGGATGTGTCTGGAAGTGGAAGGAAAGTCCGATACTGTAAAGAACAATATTGCATAGGAACCTGGAATGTAAGATCTATGAATCAAGGTAAGCTGGATGTGGTCAAACATGAGATGACAAGATTGAACATCGACATCTTGGGAATCAGCGAACTAAAATGGACAGGAATGGGCGAATTTAATTCAGGAGACCATTATATATACTACTGTGGGCAAGAATCCCTTAGAAGAAATGGAGTAGCTCTCATAGTCAATAAAAGAGTGGGAAAGGCAGTACTGGGGTACAACCTCAAAAATGACAGAATGCTTTCAGTTCGAATCCAAGGCAAACCATTCAACATCACAGTGATCCAAGTCTATGCCCCAACCACTGATGCCGAAGAAGCTGAAGTTGACCGGTTCTATGAAGACCTACAACACCTAGAACTAACACCAAAAAAAGATGTCCTTTTCATCATAGGGGACTGGAATGCTAAAGTAGGAAGTCAAAAAATAACCGGAATAACAGGCAAGTTCGGCCTCGGAGTACAAAATGAAGCAGGGCAAAGGCTAATAGAGTTTTGTCAAGAGAACACGCTGGTCATAGCAAACACTCTTTTCCAACAACACAAGAGACGATTCTACACATGGACATCACCAGATGGTCAATACCGAAATCAGATTGATTATATACTTTGCAGCCAAAGATGGAGAAGCTCTATACAATCAGCAAAAACAAGACCTGGAGCTGACTGTGGCTCAGATCATGAGCTTCTTATCGCAAAATTTAGGCTTAAATTGAAGAACGTAGAGAAAACCACTAGACCAATCAGGTATGACCTAAATCATATCCCTTATGAATATACAGTGGAGGTGAGGAATAGATTTAAAGGATTAGATCTGGTAGACAGAGTGCCTGAAGAACTATGGATGGAGGTTCGTAACATTGTACAGGAGGCAGCAACTAAAACCATACCAAAGAAAAAGAAATGCAAGAAAGCAAAGTGGCTGACTGATGAGGCTTTACAAATAGCTGAGGAAAGAAGGGAAGCAAAAGGCAAGGGAGAAAGGGAAAGATATAAACAACTGAATGCAGAATTCCAGAGAATAGCAAGGAGAGATAAGAAGGCCTTCTTAAATGAACAATGCAAAGAAATCGAGGAAAACAATAGAATGGGGAAGACTAGAGATCTCTTCAAGAAAATCGGAGATATCAAGGGAACGTTTTGTGCAAAGATGGGCATGATAAAGGACAAAAAAGGCAGGGACCTAACAGAAGCAGAAGAGATTAAGAAGAGGTGGCAAGAATACACAGAAGAACTATACAAGAAAGATCTTAATATCCCTGATAAATACGATGGTGTGGTCACTGACTTTGAGCCGGACATCCTAGAGAGTGAAGTCAAGTGGGCCTTAGGAAGCATTACTAACAACAAAGCTAGCGGAGAAGACAGTATCCCAGCTGAGCTATTTAAAATCCTAAAAGATGATGCTGTTAAAGTGCTGCACTCAATATGCCAACAAATTTGGAAAACTCAACAGTGGCCACAGGATTGGAAAAGGTCAGTTTACGTTCCAATTCCAAAGAAAGGCAATGCCAAAGAATGTTCAAACTACCGTACAATTGCGCTCATTTCACATGCCAGCAAGGTTATGCTCAAAATCCTACAAGCTAGGCTTCAGCAGCATGTGAACCGAGAACTACCAGAAGTGCAAGCTGGGTTTCGAAGAGGCAGAGGAACTAGAGATCAGATTGCCAACATTCGCTGGATCATGGAAAAAGCAAGAGAGTTCCAGAAAAACATCTACTTCTGCTTCATTGACTACGCTAAAGCCTTTGATTGTGTGGATCACAACAAACTGTGGCAAATTCTTAAAGAGATGGGAGTACCAGACCACCTTACCTGTCTCCTGAGAAACCTGTATGTGGGTCAAGAAGCAACAGTTAGAACCGGACATGGAACAACCGACTGGTTCAAAATTGGGAAAGGAGTACGACAAGGCTGTATATTATCACCCTGCTTATTTAACTTATATGCAGAGTACATCATGAGAAATGCCGGGCTGGATGAATCACAAGCCGGAGTTAAGATTGCCGGGAGAAATATCAACAACCTCAGATATGCAGACGATACCACCCTAATGGCAGAAAGTGAAGAGGAACTAAAGAGCCTCTTGATGAGGGTGAAAGAGGAGAGTGCAAAAGCTGGCTTGAAACTCAACATTAAAAAAACCCAGATCATGGCATCTGGTCCCATCACTTCCTGGCAAATAGAAGGGGAAGAAATGGAAGCAGTGACAGATTTTATTTTCTTGGGCTCCAAGATCACCGCAGACGGTGACTGCAGCCATGAAATTAAAAGACGCTTGCTCCTTGGGAGGAAAGCTATGGCAAACCTAGACAGCATATTAAAAAGCAGAGACATCACCTTGCCGACAAAGGTCCGTATAGTTAAAGCTATGGTTTTTCCAGTAGTAATGTATGGCTGTGAGAGTTGGACCATAAGGAAGGCTGAGCGCCGAAGAATTTATGCTTTCGAACTGTGGTGCTGGAGAAGACTCTTGAGAGTCCCTTGGACTGCAAGGAGGTCAAACCAGTCAATCCTAAAGGAAATCAACCCTGACTGCTCATTGGAAGGACAGATGCTGAAGCTGAAGCTCAAATACTTTGGCCACCTAATGCAAAGAGAGGACTCACTGGAAAAGACCCTGATGCTGGGAAAGACTGAAGGCAAAAGGAGAAGGGGACGGCAGAGGATGAGATGGTTAGATAGCATCACTGATGTAATGAACATGAATTTGAGTAAACTCCGGGAGACAGTGGAGGACAGGAAGGCCTGGCGTGCTATGGTCCATGAGGTCACGAAGAGTCAGACACGACTAAACGACTGAACAACAACAACATGTTTAGCCTGCAGAAGAGAAGACCGAGAGGAGATACAATAGCAATCTTCAATTATCTAAAGGTTGTAATATAGAGGAAGGAGTGGGACTTGTTCTGCATTGCCCCAGAGGGCAGGACCAGAACCAGAACCAATGCTTGAAACTATAGAGACGTAGATCCAGGCTAAACTATTTGATGTAAGAGTCACCAAATAAAGGAATAAGTTGTCTTCTGAAATGGTATGTTCTCCTTCAAAAACAGGATAGTCATCTGTCCAAAATGCTTTAACAGATCCTGTACTGACCAAGGCTTGAACTGTTCCTTCCAAATGTATGATTCCCTGAACTGTGAGGTTTGCAAAAGTATAACTAGAAAGTAAAGTGGGGAAAGCTTGCAGGGCATGGCTTCTAGAATTCTTTCTAACTCCTTTACCAGCAGTAACTATACGAAGCATCTGCATTCTCTTCTGTGTAAGGTGTGCACACTTTTTCCCCAAGGACTATCAGGACATATGCATACATTTGCCTATGTGTATGTGAGAAAGGGATGGAGTGAATGAATCTAATCAGAGTAGATGCAAATGTGTGTGTTTCTGTTCTCCCCTTGTGTTGCATATGTATCTGTGCGTGTATCTGTGCACTGGGAAGCATGGGGCAGGCTACATGTGCTGCACTCTGGGTCACATGCCCAGGAGGGAGAGGGATTAGAAAGGAGTTCACAGTATTTTGAACTGTTGCCCAATCGCCTCTCCTTTAGGGATACTTTGGGGGATTTTTTTTCCTCTGCTACTCCGATATAATCTCTCTTTTGCTGATTTCTCCCCCCACCCCTCCAACCCCATACAAATTTGGTCCCATTCAGTTGAGGACATTGTCCCCTCAAACAATCCATTGAGCTTTGTGTAAGTTGAGCAGGTATGAAATGGCAGCTGTGGTTTTTAATATATGACCATTTCCTCACCAGTGAATTTTAGTATACTTACAGCATCACCCAGCCATCCCTAAGATGATAAAAAGGCTGTCCTCTGAATCTGTTTTGGCACAATTCTGTTGGATGACTCTCGAAGACTGAAACATTTTATTGCAGATCCCCCTTGTCATGGCTAACACTGTTAGTGAACCTATCCTCCAGGAGTTAGGTAATTCAGTCAAATACAGTAGCTGTGTGCTGAACAAAGAACTGTATTTCTCAGTCACTCCCAAATCAACATTGAGAGCAGGGATGTCTGTGGTGTGGTCAACACTAACCGGAACTATCAAAGCTCTGCCCATTTTTATGTGCATGTGATGCACGATAAATGTACTGGGACTTTTATCACCTAATCATGCCTGCCATTTTGATGCTGTTCACATACAAACACACACCACAGAGGCCCATGATTGAGAGGTAGGAAATGCTGTTTACTTCATTGTTCTTTTCTTAATCATTTAAAGCAAGGATTAAACGAAAAAAAAGGTCTGAGGATAGATACCTAAAAATGCAAGAATTTCATATTGAGTTTTCAAAGGTAGCACATTTCTGCTCACTTTATGCTGGAAATTAAAAATGAAAGCGACATGCTTTTCAAGCTGCAAATGTAAATATCTATGCAGGGCTTTCCAAAGTGCCGCCGCTGGCGACACACCAGTGGTGCAGCGGTGGCACGTGTGGGCGCGGCGGCGGCGCGGGGAGGTGTGCGGGGGCGCAGGGGCGGCAGCCTCCACTAAAACGCGGAAGCACTGATCCCGCGCCGCTGCCGCTGTGCACACGCACACGCGCCGCCGCTTCCGGGTGGTGTGGTGACATACCACGCTGTGTGTGGCGACACACTTTTGTGTCGCGACACACAGTTTGGAAAGCTCTGATCTATGGATATCTTTGCTTTTCAGGCTTTCTAACACCTCTGCTGTTTGATTTCAGAGGATTATATCTTTCTACTGAAGCACTATCCTGATACAGATTTCATCCATTGCCTTACTCAAGAATGGAATGGGAAACCACCAATCTTGTCCCTTGGGGAAACCATCCTCTTGCTCATCAAAACAGAACATCAAATCTATTGCATACAGTTGTTGGAGGATATTGCCAAAAAGGGCAAGGGTGAGTATAGCCTGACTTTTTCCAGTGGGAATGTGGCAGCCCTACCAGGTGGACCAGGCTCAGAAACTACTTTTATTGCAACAGCTATAGTAACAGAACCTTGCAAGTCTGAATGTGCTTCCCCCCCACACACTTTAGCTTTATGTGAACTAGGGAGGGGCTTGATGAGATGTTTTCTCAAGTTATTTTCTTGACCCAAACTCAAGCCCCACTTATCTGACTGTTGCCATAGTAGCAGCTCTTCTTCCTGTCCTTCGAGGTCATTCCATATGACCTCTACAGAATGTAAATACATTTGCTTGCAATTATCTCACTGGGTAAAATGTAAGGGAGAGATTTTAATTAGGGAATGGAGAGAGGAAAGGCTTACATTTTCCTTGTGCTGCAATCACAATTCCAAAGTGGGACCTGCTTCCCCTCCAATTAAACTGCATCTACTTTAGACACGTTCTTGACAGTAGCCTGTTGAATCCTTGCTGTAATTTAGAATCATGCCAAAAATGTATGCATCGTTTTTAACAGAGACAGTGATTCAGACAAAAAAGAAATGCAGCAAAATATTCCTTGTTTTCTTTGTCAAACATATTTATAGATAAACTGGAACAAATGATTGTAAAAGATACCTGCAATGTGGAGGGATGGAAGGAGATAGCTGAAACATGCCTCCTTGTCAAAAAAGAACATTTACACAGACTTATCATCTCTATCCTTTCTACCTTGGAAGGAGTGTTTGAAATTCCTGCGGATGATACAGAGGATGCCAAATTAATGGAACATGTGTTCTTGTAATTTGTCCACAAAGCACATGGAGGAGCTCTTTGTCCTAGGAGTTGTTTATGTTGGCTGAACAAGTAACAACATAACTTCTTAACGTTATTTCTGTTTTAAAAACTTAATATATTTAATACCATGTACCTGATTTGATTGTAGAACAATTGTTAGTCATGCTTGATTATTTATGCTTATTTTACTTAAAAACTGGTGTTGCTTTTTGAAGTAAGTGAGCTATGTTTACCCCAGGTCTCTCGTGATTTTTCTTCCCTTTTTAAGTAATTTGTAATTTCTCCTATTTTTTCTTGAAATAGGTAAGTTGAACCAATTGTTGGAGACATAGTCTTCCATTTCCAAAAAACACATTTGTTTAATTTTTAAAATAATGTTTTTATCTTTATACATTTAGTGGCAAAAATAGAAATTATCTTTGATATAAACATGGTCAGGATGCTCACAACTTATCTACAAACTCAGTTATTGTTTCTACACACTCTATGAATTGCAACAATAATTCCTAGTTTCTCCCATGGAATCAATATTTTTTCCTCTAATGGTTATGTACCTTTTTATAGCCTTTCCCAGCATGGTCATTGGATCATGAAAGTTGTAGTCCCAATGCATCCAGAAGGTACCAGGTGAGGTTTAAGCTACCTTATGGCACATAGATTCAGCATTCTTTTACATTTGTGCTATATATAAGTTATTTAGAAAACCCAACCTACACTAATATGTATCATTTTGTTATACCGCAAACTCTTAATTTGGTTACTAGCAAGTTTAACAGGTTACTGAAAATGATATCTCTAAAATAGTTGCATCTGAAGATATATTTTCATCCTTACTGTATAGTATCTATGTTCTTTCCTTTATAGCAAGCAAGTGGTGTTCTTTAACCCCAAGTTCCATAAAGCTACCATGTAAGCAGGGAAAGGCCACAGTTTGAAGATAATGTGAACTGGTTTATCAAGATTTTCTTGCACCCATTCCCAGTTATGTTTCCCAGGATTCTCTGACAGAAACAAACCAAGAAAAAAACAACAATGTATCTGCTCTTCACCATAATTTGCATTAAGCAGGTTGATAAAGAACAGTTTATGGATTTTGTGATAGAGGGCTAGATGTCAGCAACCATGGCAGCATGGCCCAACACTTACTTTTATTTTTCACTCCCCCATTCTTTCTTTTCAAAGATTTTGTAAGCACAAGCCCAAATGTATGTTATGAGAAATGCCATGTTTGAATGTCTTTTTAGTTCCCAAGATTGCAGTGCTTTGTACATAAAGTAATAATACAAGCCAAGGACATTCTCAGTCTGGGAAGCTGTAACTCTGTAATCATATATGCAGGGACCACTCTTGGGGGAGAGTATTGAAGTGTGCGTGTGTGGAGAGAGAGAGAGAGAGAGAGAGAGAGAGAGAGAGGAGTCTCAAGGCAAATTAAGTCCTTTATGGTATTGGAAAAGTTAAATATTCATAAAAAAGAAGCCACCATCAAGCACAGATGGTCCACTAATTTGCTCCAAAATGCTGAATTTTGATTCCAGGCTGGGACCTCACCCAAATTCCATCCTGTCATACACAGATAAATTGCCAACTCACTAGTACTTACTGTACTGTGTTGTCTCTAGACATCATGTTAACTTTAGAGAGTTTTGTTGAACACCAACCAGCCACACACTCTCAGTTCCATTGCTTCCATTGGCTCAGAAAATTGCTGTTGGAATACTTTGTCACCAGGGATCTGCATATAATCCTGTTAATGAATTGAATAGTAACTGTGAGTTTAAATTGGATAGTTATGGTTCACAGACCCTGAATTTCTTAGATGACTTTTTCTTAAGAAAATGTAGCCTGGATCATTTATTTAAGAATAGAACATACCGTATGTGTGATATATTTGTGTATGTGTGTGTGTGGATCGAAAGAGAAAAAAAGTCTAGGCAAGTACTGTATCTTTAGTATCTGTAGATATAACCAGACTATTTGAAGAGAGCGGTCATTTTGTAAAAACGCATGGCAGTTGTTTCCTAATGTCTTAATTTGTCTTGAGGCACACGATATATACAGCTTCATACCCTCCCCCAAGAGTGGTCCCTGCATATATGACTACAGAATTACAGCTTGTGAAGCAACTGTGTGGGAGTCACCTTGGCTTGTGCTACTGGTTTATATCCACAAGGCACTGTAATCTTGGGAACAAGAAACAGCATTTCTCATAAGATACATTTGGGCTTGTCTTGACAAAATCTTTGAAAAGCAAGAATGTGGGAGTGAAAAATGCAATGCTGACACAAAGAAAAACTCCCCATTACAGCTGATTTCCTAAGTTCATAATGCTGTCCATTGATAAGAGTTAATTTAAAATAATATTTTAAAAGGAACACATACAATGTCTATATTTACAGGCCATAATAGGTGTTTAGTAGACGCCAAGAATGATCATTAGTAGGAATTTGCACTGAATTCAGTATTACTCCTAGGAAAATGTATACAGGATTGCAGTGCTTTTATTTACTTATTTATTACATCTATAAAATCATAAAATATTAAACTCTTCAAAGTCTGTTGCTGTCCTCCATTAAAAACTTACATACCCCAAATGCCCTGAGGATGGTTTTGACTGCTTCCTGAAGGGTCTACCTAAGGGTAGAGGCTAGCCTGCAGAGAGTAAGAAAGATGATTGTGATGGAGATATACAGGCTCCATTGCCTAGGCAAAAGGGGCTGAAGCATTTGTTAAGTCCAGAACTTCCAGATAACATTTGGAAGCAGCTCAGACACCTCCCCCATTCACTGAAATTTAAGAAGAATGAGGAGGTACAGCCCAATGACTTGCAAGATTCTATTATTATAGCCACTCTCAATAAAAGTAGTCTTAGCCTTCCTATGCAGTTGATTTCCTGGTCTGGTCTACCTAGTGGGGCTGATGTAGCCTGATCTTAGAGCAAGCTGTTCCAGGCAGATTTTACCTGGAAGAAACAGCTATTCTTTCTGCATGGAAGACTTGAGCTGTTCAGGTAGGTTACTATGCAGGAGGGAGGCTGGTACACAAGCAACAGTCCCCTCTGATCCCTACAGTCCAACTTCACAAACAAGGCCTCACATCTGGCAGTCAATAGGGTTTCTTGGATAATAACTACCACCCCACCACCCTGAACCTGCAGCTGATGCCACACATGAAATCCAGCTGGGCACATCTCTGGGAGGGGAATCTTTTATCTGAGGCAGTGTTTTTAAGATGCCTCAACTGGCTGGGGAATTCTGGGAGTTGAAGTCCACACATCTTAAAGTTGCCAAGGTTAAAAAACACTGGTCTGAGGTATCAAAACAGCCTTTGATATTATATTCACCTTGACTTGCGGGGGAAGGGAAACTGTCTTAGTCTGGCTCTAAGTAGGGACACAGACCACATGGCACACTCTGATCTGTCCCTCAACCCCTCAAAGCTGCTTGCCCATCACTTCTTTCATGCTGCTTGTTACCTACCCAAACAATTGATGCAGCACAGCAGTGACAGCACCAGTGCACCACAAAAGAGAAGAGCAATTCATGCTGCTGCACCATGCCAGAATATGATGGATGTTCAGCCAGACCAGTCTTTTCCAACAGCACTTTTGGTTAGCCAGACCAGAAAAGCAAGAAGTAAGCGGCACTGTGTACTCTTCGTCATTAGAGGTTTATATCTTTATAGCATCATCCAGCCATCAGTAAGGCAGTACAGGTAGTCTTTGATTTACAACTGTTCATTCAGCGACTGTTCAAAGTTATGACAGCGCTGAATGAATGGTGCTTACGACCGGTCCTTGGAGTTCCGGCTGTCCCAGCAACACCACGGTCATGTGATTGCAATCTGGGTGCTTGGCAACCAGCTCGCACTTATGACTGGTTGCAGTGCCCTGTGATCACATGATCGCCATTTGCGACCTTCCCTGCTGGCCTCCCCAGAAAGTCAGTGGGGAAGCCAGTAGGGAAGGTCACAAGTTGCTAGGGTAAGTCTCCCTCACCCTCTTCCAGCCCCTTTGTGCTCGTGCTGGCCACTCACACCCACACACACCTCCATATGCCCTCCCCGACCCTCGCTTCACCTCTCTCCCACTCTTGTGCACCACCATGCACCCTCCCCAAGCCTCCCATGCACCCCCGTGCACCCTCACACAGCCTCACTGACCCTCGCAGCACCTCCCTCGCATCCCTGCACACCTTCCCCGACCCTCACTGCATTTCCCTCACACAACTCGCACACACCCTTGCACATTGTCGCACTCCCCTAACAACCATGGGATTCAGTTAACGATGGCAACCGGGACTGCAGGGATTGCTGTCACTAAGCGATGTGGTCGTGTTTTATGGTCCCAATTGCCACTGTAACTTTTATGGTCACTGTATCTATAATGGGATTATATTTCATTCATTGGCGATCACTCGTAGCCTATAGTTATAATATGGCAAGAGAGAGATTTTCTCTTTTGACTAAAGTGCTGGATCATCCAACACCGTTGACTGAATACAACATTTTATTTTAGTTTCTTTACAACATTTTATTTTAGTTTCTTTATTGTATGTAAGACGCCAGGCTTTTCGATCGGAAGATCGCAAGTTCGGAGGTTCGAATCCCTAGTCTCACGTGATGGAGTGAGCTCCCGCACTAGCCCCAGCTCTTGCCAACCTAGCAATTCGAAAGCATGCAAATGCAAGTAGATTAATAGGTACCACTTCAGTGGGTAGGTAACAGTGTTCCACGTGCGTCATGCCAGCCACATGACCGTGGAAGCGTCTTCAGACAACGCTGGCTCTTTGGCTAACAAATGGAGATGAGCACCGGCCCCTAGAGTCGGACACGACTGCACAAATGTGCGGGGGGAACCTTTACCTTTACCTATGTTGACATTTCTTCCAGGAAGTCAAGGTCCAAATGGCATGCTATTCCCTCTCCCCTCATTTATCCTCACACCCCTATGAGGTGGGTTATTTAAGAAAGAATGGGAAGCTTTTCCCCTCAGAGCTTACTCCTGAAATCCACATGGAATTGCAGACTTACTGGGTCAAACAAAACCATTTTTAAAACCCATAGAATTGTATTTGTTGTTGTTCAGTCGTTTAGTCGTGTCCGACTCTTCGTGACCTCATGGACCATAGTACGCCAGGCCTTCCTGTCCTCCACTGTCTCTCGGAGTTTACTCAAATTCATGTTCATTACATCGGTGATGCTATCTAACCATCTCATCCTCTGCCGTCCCCTTCTCCTTTTGCCCTCAGTCTTTCCCAGCATCAGGGTCTTTTCCAGTGAGTCCTCTCTTCGCATTAGGTGGCCAAAGTATTTGAGCTTCAGCTTCAGCATCTGTCCTTCCAATGAGCAGTCAGGGTTGATTTCCTTTAGGATTGACTGGTTTGACCTCCTTGCAGTCCAAGGGACTCTCAAGAGTCTTCTCCAGCACCACAGTTCAAAAGCATCAATTCTTCGGCGCTCAGCCTTCATTATGGTCCAACTCTCACAACCATACATTGCTACTGGAAAAACCATAGCTTTAACTATACGGACCTTTGTCGGCAAGGTGATGTCTCTGCTTTTTAATATGCTGTCTAGGTTTGCCATAGCTTTCCTCCCAAGGAGCAAGCGTCTTTTAATTTCATGGCTGCAGTCACCGTCTGCGGTGATCTTGGAGCCCAAGAAAATAAAATCTGTCACTGCTTCCATTTCTTCCCCTTCTATTTGCCAGGAAGTGATGGGACCAGATGCCATGATCTGGGTTTTTTTAATGTTGAGTTTCAAGCCAGCTTTTGCACTCTCCTCTTTCACCCTCATCAAGAGGCTCTTTAGTTCCTCTTCACTTTCTGCCATTAGGGTGGTATCGTCTGCATATCTGAGGTTGTTGATATTTTTCCCGGCAATCTTAACTCCGGCTTGTGATTCATCCAGCCCGGCATTTCTCATGATGTACTCTGCATATAAGTTAAATAAGCACGGTGATAATATACAGCCTTGTCGTACTCCTTTCCCAATTTTGAACCAGTCGGTTGTTCCATGTCCGGTTCTAACTGTTGCTTCTTGACCCGCATACAGGTTTCTCAGGAGACAGGTAAGGTGGTCTGGTACTCCCATCTCTTTAAGAATTTGCCACAGTTTGTTGTGATCCACACAATCAAAGGCTTTAGCGTAGTCAATGAAGCAGAAGTAGATGTTTTTCTGGAACTCTCTTGCTTTTTCCATGATCCAGCGAATGTTGGCAATCTGATCTCTAGTTCCTCTGCCTCTTCGAAACCCAGCTTGCACTTCTGGTAGTTCTTTGTTCACATGCTGCTGAAGCCTAGCTTGTAGGATTTTGAGCATAACCTTGCTGGCATGTGAAATGAGCGCAATTGTACGGTAGTTTGAACATTCTTTGGCATTGCCTTTCTTTGGGATTGGAATGTAAACTGACCTTTTCCAATCCTGTGGCCACTGTTGAGTTTTCCAAATTTGTTGGCATATTGAGTGCAGCACTTTAACAGCATCATCTTTTAGGATTTTAAATAGCTCAGCTGGGATACTGTCTTCTCCGCTAGCTTTGTTGTTAGTAATGCTTCCTAAGGCCCACTTGACTTCACTCTCTAGGATGTCCGGCTCAAGGTCAGTGACCACACCATCATATTTATCAGGGATATTAAGATCTTTCTTGTATAGTTCTTCTGTGTATTCTTGCCACCTCTTCTTAATCTCTTCTGCTTCTGTTAGGTCCCTGCCTTTTTTGTCCTTTATCATGCCCATCTTTGCACAAAACGTTCCCTTGATATCTCCGATTTTCTTGAAGAGATCTCTGGTCTTCCCCATTCTATTGTTTTCCTCGATTTCTTTGCATTGTTCATTTAAGAAGGCCTTCTTATCTCTCCTTGCTATTCTCTGGAATTCTGCATTCAGTTGTTTATATCTTTCCCTTTTGCTTCCCTTCTTTCCTCAGCTATTTGTAAAGCCTCATCAGTCAGCCACTTTGCTTTCTTGCATTTCTTTTTCTTTGGGATGGTTTTAGTTGCTGCCTCCTGTACAATGTTACGAACCTCCATCCATAGTTCTTCAGGCACTCTGTCTACCAGATCTAATCCTTTAAATCTATTCCTCACCTCCACTGTATATTCATAAGGGATATGATTTAGGTCATACCTGATTGGTCTAGTGGTTTTCTCTACGTTCTTCAATTTAAGCCTAAATTTTGCGATAAGAAGCTCATGATCTGAGCCACAGTCAGCTCCAGGTCTTGTTTTTGCTGATTGTATAGAGCTTCTCCATCTTTGGCTGCAAAGTATATAATCAATCTGATTTCGGTATTGACCATCTGGTGATGTCCATGTGTAGAGTCGTCTCTTGTGTTGTTGGAAAAGAGTGTTTGCTATGACCAGCGTGTTCTCTTGACAAAACTCTATTAGCCTTTGCCCTGCTTCATTTTGTACTCCGAGGCCGAACTTGCCCGTTATTCTGGTTATTTTTTGACTTCCTACCTTAGCATTCCAGTCCCCTATGATGAAAAGGACATCTTTTTTTGGTGTTAGTTCTAGAAGGTGTTGTAGATCTTCATAGAACCGGTCAACTTCAGCTTCTTTGGCATCAGTGGTTGGGGCATAGACTTGGATCACTGTGATGTTGAATGGTTTGCCTTGGATTCGAACTGAAAGCATTCTGTCGTTTTTGAGGTTGTACCCCAGTACTGCCTTTCCCACTCTTTTATTGACTATGAGAGCTACTCCATTTCTTCTAAGGGATTCTTGCCCACAGTAGTATATATAATGGTCTCCTGAATTAAATTCGCCCATTCCTGTCCATTTTAGTTCGCTGATTCCCAAGATGTCGATGTTCAATCTTGTCATCTCATGTTTGACCACATCCAGCTTACCTTGATTCATAGATCTTACATTCCAGGTTCCTATGCAATATTGTTCTTTACAGCATCGGACTTTCCTTCCACTTCCAGACACATCCACAACTGAGCGTCCTTTCGGCTTTGGCCCAGCCGTTTCACACTTTCTGGAGCTACTCGGAATTGCCCTCCGCTCTTCCCCAGTAGCATTTTGGACACCTTCCGACCTGAGGGGCTCATCTTCCGGCGTCATATCTTTTAGCCTTTTGATACTGTCCATGGGTTTTCTTGGCAAGGATACTGGAGTGGTTTGCCATTCCCTCCTCCAGTGGACCACGTTTTGTAATAACTCTCCATCATGACCTGTTCTTCTTGACCTGACTTCATTGAGTTACGCAAGCCCCTTCGCCACGACAAGGCAGTGATCCATGAAGGGGATAGAATTGTATAGGGAATGTCTATTTTTTAATGTGTACTTACATAGCATTTCGTGCCACAGGAAACACTGGTGGTCAGTAGCTGAGACCCTATTTTCCTGAATTAGTCTCAAAAGAATTAGCTTTGTGGCCAAAGATCAAATTACTAGAGCAGTTGCATGACATCCCCAGTAAAATACAATCCTGGAAGAGCATAAGTACTGTAAAATACATTTTCCCATTTTTTTATAGTAATACAAGTCAGAGCAGCCATTTCTGTTCATCCTATATAGAGATGATACTGTCTGTCTATAGCAGGGCTTTCCAAAGTGCCGCCGCTAGTGCGGCAGCGGTGCAGGGGCGCATGCGCGCGGCGGCCACACAGGAGGACGTGCAGCAGTGCGCGTGCGGCGGCGACGCAGGGAGGCGTGCGGCGGCGCGGGGGGTCGTGCGGCGGCGCGCACGCGCACGGCGGCAGCGCGGGGGTCGTGCAGCAGCGCAGGGCGGCAAGCGGCGGCGTGCGTGTGCATGGCTGCGGCTGCCGCTGCCACCGTGCACGCGCGCACTGCCGCTTCCGGGTGGTGTGGCAACACACTTTTGTGTCGCGACACACAGTTTGGAAAGCTCTGGTCTATAGATTATAGAGATAGATATAGATATAGATATAGATATAGATATAGATATAGATATAGATATAGATATAGATATAGATATAGATATAGATATAGATCCAGTTTGGTCTAGTGGTTAAGGCAATGGGCTAGAAACCAGGAGACTGAGTTCTAGTCCCACCTTAGGCATGAAAGCCGGCTGGGTGACCTTGGGCCAGTCACTCTCTCTCAGCCCAACTCACCTCCCAGGGTGGTGGTTGTGGGGAAAATAGGAGGAGGAAGGAGTATTAGGTATGTTCGCCACCTTGAGTTATTTATAAAAATAATAAAGGCAGGATAGAAAATAAATAAATAAATCTATATATCTATATCACTCAAGACTGACAAAATTTGTATAAACAAGAAAGGGCCATCTTTCACCAGGTTTCCTTCTAAGAACTCTTTCTCTCTGTGTGTTTGTATATTAGCTGCTTTCTCTTCTAGGACTCATTGATTTTTCAATTCAGGTTCTTTTATTAGCCTAGGCTCAGCAGATCTTTGTTAATAAATTATACATCCTGATAAATCTTTAAAATATGCTGGTGTGTATATTGTTTTGTGTGTGAACAATGGTATATTTTTATGAGTTTGCTCTGCAGCGTTGCTTTGCATGTGTCTATCCCCTGTTGTTTTCTATCCCCTGAAATGATGGCCCAGAGATTTTACATGAATATTATTGATAAGGTTTACATTTTTATTCCAGTTTTCTGAGGTCATTAAAGGAAGGGATTGGAACAAGTTCAGATTGCCATTCCCAATTAATTATTTATTGGTATCAGTGTGTATAGTGCTTTACAGAGAACAAAGAGCACATGATTACTGCAAGAAGGTTATAATTTAAAATTCAACAGACAGGAATTAATAAAGGAATGGACTTATGGGGCTCTGACTGATTGAACAGTGGCCATTTTGCTTATCAGCATCAATTATTTTCTCAATTATTTTCTGATGAATCAGGTGGTGAGACTTTAAGAAGGAAGACAATTGAAGTAGCTGCTATTTTGTTTTACCCAGAAAGTTGTGGAATTGGGGGAATTCAAAAGGCTGCTACCAAAAAAAAAAAAAAAAGCTGTCTTCTTTGCTATTCACTGGGAAATGTCATTATAGGGAATAGCAGTTCCACATATAATAATGTAGTACATAATACAACATAAACACATACTGTAACATATCCTTTCATAGAGTGGGAGAACATCCCTCCAGCAGCTTATTTTTTGAGAGATGCAGTGTTAGATAAATGCCTCGCCAAAGATATGGTAGTGATTGAAACTGGTCATTCCTTACATGGCTGGCGTGTCTGAAAAGATAAAACGGATATTTGGCAAACACCACATACCTGTATATTTCAAACCCACCAACACACTGAGACAGAGGCTTGTACACCCCAAAGATCAAACTCCAAAACACAAGGAAAGCAATGTAGTGTATGCAATCCAGTGCAGTGAGGAGTGCTCTGAACTCTACATTGGAGAAACCAAACAACCTTTGTACAGGAGGATGGCCCAACACAGGAGAAGTAACACCACAGGACCAGAGTCAGCAGTTTATCTTCATCTAAAGGAAAAAGGACACTCATTTGAGGACATTAATGTTCACATTTTAGACAGAGAAGATAGGTGGTTTGAGAGAGGGGTCAAGGAATCCATTCATGCCAACTTGGAAAATCCTTCCTTGAATAGAGGTGGGGGCCTCAGGCATAACCTTTCCCCTATCTTCCTTCCTGCTTTGTCTTCTGTGCCTAGGAAGATTAAGACCATTTCGCAAGCTCAACAGCAGCAGGGTAATCTTAACGATCCTCCTTTAGATGATAAAGGGATTTAGAAACAAACATCTCAAAAATAACCATGACCTAGCCCCAGGTGCAAGGTCACACAGCCAGCCTAGAAACATATTTAAGGATTCCCTTACTAACTTTACTCAGACTGAAGAAGCTCCTTGGATAAGGAGTGAAACGTTTCCACTAAGAAAATAGAAATCCAGTTGACATGATTCAAGCTACAGACAATTCCACCTGGATGACTGAGAACCTTCATAGACATATTGCCTTCCCAAGACATTTCACCTCTACTTCCTTGTTCAAGTTGGATACAATTTCATTAATGTCCCTTTGATCCTCAAAACAGAGAATCAAATCATCCACATGTCAGAATGAACATGTCTCTGCCATTCTTGTATCGTGTGTAAAGACAAGGATCAGGTTTGCCTTGAGTGAAACCTTGCTTTATTAGCATCTGGTTTAATTTCACATTCCAGGCCCTTGCTGCTTGTTTCAGTCAATAGATCCCCTTCTGAAGCTTACACACTAAATGTCTTTTCCCTGGATCAGTGAACCCTTCAGGTTGTTGCATGTACAACTCCTGAATTTCACCATGCAAGAACGCTGTCTTGATGTCAATATGCTCTACTTGCATGGTTCTACTGGCTGCTAGACTTAAAAGAAGTCGAATTGTTGTGTGGGTCACAACAGGTGCAAAAGTTTGGTCGTAATCTTCACCCTACTTTTGTGAATAGCCCTTGGCTATCAGTCTAGCTTTGTACCTTTGGACCTCTCCCTTCTCATTCTGTTTGGCCTTAAAGACCCATTTGCAACCAATGGCCTTTTTGCCAACAGGTAACTTTGTGAGTGTCCAAGTGTTGTTGTGTTGCAGAGCCTCAAATTCCTTTTGTGCTGCTTCTTTCCACTTACTTGCTTCAGCTGGTGGCAGCTGTTGCACTTCCTTCCATGATGCAGGCTCTTTCAGCAACGCCACTCCTGCGAGGCAGGACAGTTGCTTGGCCGGAACTCCCTTGTTGGGTCGCGATGAGCATCTCAGGTCCAGAACAGGAGTCGGGTCTGGATCATACTGCATCTCTGCCCCTTCTGTCCCTCCTGGTTCCTCCTCATCTGACTCAGGCGGTGTCTCTGTCTCGATGTCCTCTCTCTGGGTTTGCCTGCGTGCTGCATCTGGAAACACTGGGTAAGGTACCTCGAACAAACCTTCTTCACCTCCCCCTTCTGCAGTGCTCATGGCTAGAGGATTTTGATTTGGCTGTTTTATCAAAATGCACCACTCTGCAGGTGTGGATAGAGCCAGCCTTTGGATCTGAAACTATTTCCATTGCTTCTCGGGGGGTACCCCAATAAGATTCCTTCCTTTGCTTTGGAATCTAATTTGGGTCTTTTCTCTTTTGGAATGTTACCCCCAACAAATGCTTGAGCTCTTTCATTAGTCATGCCTCCAAGGCTGCAGTTGAGGATGGAGATGGTCCCCTGTGTATCGTTGTCAGAGGCCCTATTCTTGAAGTGACAGGATCTGAGGGCCTGTATTTTATGTTGGGCTGTCCAGCAGGAACTTGGGAATTTTCCCAGCAATCTGGCAGGCAGTAGTGCTGAGCGCTTACTCACACTCTAGAACTTGGAGGTGACCAAAGCACTGGTTGTGATTGCCCCAGCAGTCTCTCTTTAGCAGTTCCAGGGAACTCTTTGATTTACTAGGGAGTTCTGGAAAATGAAGCAACAGAAGTGATGCCTGGGGTGCTGCAAGGCTCAGCTCTCTCTGCCCTGTCTTTAACATCTCCATGAGAGCTTGGGGAGAGGTCATCCATGAGTCTAAGTGAGGTAGCGTCAATAGGCTGATGATACCCAGTTATACATCTCAATCCCAGCCAAACTGGAGATGTTGTGGATGTCTTGGCATGGTGCTTGGAAGCTGATGGGATCTTTAAGAGAGGGTGAGATGCTGACAGCCTGTAAAGAAGCAGTAGTATACTCTCTGTTGAAGAAGCCATATCTTGATCTGGCCTTATTAGACAAATACGATCAATTTCCAATCTTTGATTTTGGGGGAAAAGTTGTGGAGAAGCTAGTGATGGCTCAACTTCAAAGAATCCTAGAAATGCATTATTTAGATCCCTTTCAGTCAAGATTCAGGCAAGGGCATGGGATGGAAATAGCATTGGAAGCTCTGGTAATCCAATTTATATGGCTGCCCATCTATCCAAGAAACTCTGAGTGGCGAACAAGATAAAACAAGAGATTCCATTAAACCAAAGAAACCAAATAAAACTACATTGAGGCTCATTAAAACCACAAAACCACAAATCACATATACCTGTACCAGAGTTCCCATATTAACATCCTGACCCCAATGCCTGGGGGAAAAGCCAGGAATGACCTATACCAAAACCTAGAGAGTGGGATTGTGTACTTGTAAACTTCCTGACAGATTTTGATACCATGGTATCTTGCTGGACTGCCTATAAGGGTTGGGAATTGGAGGCATCATTTTGCTATGGTTCTGCTCCTACTTTAATAAATGGTTCCAGTCAGTAATAGTTGTGTCATGACCCAGGACTCTGACTCTGAAGAAGCTGCTCCAGCTGAACCTGTGGAATGTCAGCCTCAGGAGACACAAAGCCAAGAATCATCTGAGGTTAATGAAACACAGGCACCACCTGAACAGCTGGAGCAATCAGATGATGATGAAGTAAGTCCTCCAAGCCCTTGCACCCAGAAAGTAGAGTGGAGAGCAGAGCAGAGCAGAGCCGTTCTATAAGGCTCCTTGCCAAGCAAGGGAGTAAATTTCTTGAATAAAGACAGCTGGCTGCAGCCTGATTTAAGAGGCAGTCCTGACCCATGTTCCTTTGTTGGAAACAACTGTCTGATCTCTGGCTCTTGTGTGACATTTTTGTGGATTTTCCTTGTGAAACTCTGACCCTGGAGTGGCTGACAACGTGGACTTTGCTCTTTGAACTTTGGACTGGATTTTGACTATTCTTCTGTGTGCTCCTGTTGAAAGCAAAACCACTCAGGCAAGTTTTCTTTTTCAGAGATTCTGTTTTGGTTTATATTCCTTTCCTTATCTGCTGTTATCTCCTCAACCTTGAGTAAATTGCTAATCTCCATAGCAACTGTGCTTGAGTGTGTAATTGAAGCCTGAAGCAGGACAGTTGGGGAAGAGTAGTTAAGTTGATTGTTACTCCACTATGGGCTGCCTCAGAACTCAACTTTCTCTCAACTGCTATTTAACATTACATGAAGAACCCTGAGAGAGGTCATCTGTCTGTTTGATGTATGGTATCTTCAGAATACTGATGAACTCAACAGTACATTACCACTTATGGTTGAGCCTGAGATGCTGTGGAAGTCTTCACCCAGTGTATGGAGAATGCAAGGATCTAGATGGATAGAAACAAGCTCAAACTAGGTGGAGTTGTTGTTTGTCCAGAAACAACCCTGGTGTTAGTTATGAATGGGGCTCACCTGAAGAAGAAGGTCTGTAACTTGGAGGCTCTCTTGGACAAAGAGCTTCTGCTGGAACAGCAGGAGGATGCTGTGGCCAAGAGGGCCTTTGCCCAGCTGAGGTTTATGCACTAGTTGCAGCCCTACTTGGACACAAAAGCCTTGGTGACAGCAATTTATGCCCTCATCGCCACATATTTAGATTATTATAACACGTTATATGGTGTTGCCTATGAAAACAACCTGGAAGCTACAGTTGGCACAAAATATCATAAGCAGATTGCTAGTGGATGAAAGCCATTCTGTAACTTAACCCCTATTCTGTAATCACTGCAGTGAGTCTAATTCAAAGTGGTAGTTTTGACCTATATGGCTTGGCTCCATGATACTTTAGGGACTGCCTGCCCCAGGTAAAATCTGCCCAGCTCAAGTGCACATACAGGGAGGGGATGCTCAGGATCTTGTCCTTGAGAGAAATGAAGGGGACATCTGTAAACTGGCTGGAAATGAACCCAGTTTAAGAAACCCTTTTTCAGATTGCAACCCTTCTTTCACTTTGACCAGGTTGATAGGTGAGAGTCTGTCTGGACAGCATTTATCAAGAGGAAACACCACAATTTTACCATTTTTTCTGACACTTGGGCTAAAAGAGGAAAATGGCAGAACTTTTTTTAAGACAGGATGTTTCACTGTTCCATTGGCGAACCTATAAAACTAAAAACCCATCTTTTTACTATTTTATTGGTGGCCTTGTGAGAAAACAATGTCCATGCAGGACAGCAACTGAGGGGAAAGGACATTCTTGCCACAGGGCCCAATAACCAGTTGGAGTGGAGGTGTTTGTCTGAAATGAAACACAGCAGGTGAACTGGGGAGCACCACTTTTACTGTCACAAGTCCAGAAAATACTACTTTTTTTTGAAGTTTTATTAGATTTTTAAATATACAAAGTTAAAAGTTGAAAGTGAAACAGAAATAGAAATACAAATTAAAAAGAAAAGAAAAGAAAAGTGCAGTAAAGAAAAAGAAAAAAAAAGACAAAGACAAACATAGAAATTAGATAACCTCTGATCCATCTATGGTCATAATAATAAAATAGATAATTTGTTCTTAAATGCTGGCTATTCATATAACATTCATATATTTTTCTTGTCTATTATATGCTATTTATATATAATCTAATCATCAAAACCCCATGCAAGCTTTACTCCTCCTGCTTTTTGCAAATAGTCCATCAAAGGTTTCCACTCTTTAAGAAAGTAATGATTTGAATTGTCTTTTAATAAGCAAGTCAGTTTGTTGTTTTCTGCCATCTCTAATAATTTCAACATCCAATCCTGTATTGTTGGTACGCTTTGATTTTTCCAGTTTTGTGCATATAGAAGTCTTGCTGCTGTAATCATGTATTGTATTATTCTAAAAAAATGTTTTTCTATTTGTACATCCCAAATTCCAAGTAAAAAGAATTCTGGTTTAAATGGTATTCGTATCTGTAGTATATTTTGCATCAATGAATGTATCTCAGTCCAAAATTCCTTTGCAATTTTACATGTCCACCACATATGGTAAAAAGACCCTTCTTGTTTTGTACATTTCCAGCATAGGTTGGAAATGTTCCCATACATTTTTGAAAGTTTTTGTGGGGTCATGTACCATCGATGCATCATCTTATAAAAGTTTTCTTTTAAGTTGTAACATAAGGTAAATTTTAATCCTTTAGTCCACATGTCTTCCCATTGTTGAAGTTGTATATTGTGGTTGATATTTTTCGCCCATTGAATCATACAGTCTTTAACTTGTTCCTCCACCATTTCTCCTTTTAACAATAATTTATACATTTTAGCAATTAAATGTTCATCATTTTCACATAGTTGTATTTCAAATTCTGATTTAGTTTGTTCAAATTCCAAATTTTTTTTGTCTAATTTAAATTTCTCTATAAGTTCTATATAGGAAAGCCATTGAAAAGTATATCCTTCTTGAGCAAGTTCTTCTTTTGATTTTATCACATAATGTCCTTGTTCTTTTTTTATAGCATCCTTATATGTCAACCATTTATCTTTATTTCTTACTTCTGTTCTATAGAAAGCTTCTTGCGTAGAAATCCATAAAGGTCTCTTGTAACATAAAATTGGTTTATATTTATTCCAAATTCTCAACAAAGATCTTCTAATATAATGATTTTTAAAATCCACATTAATTTTAGCCTTATCATACCACAAATTTCCATGCCATCCGAATCTCAATTCATGTCCTTCCAAATTTAATAATTTTTCATTTCTCAGAACAATCCATTCCCTAAGCCATACCAAACCACAAGCTGCATGATATAATTTCAAATTCGGAAGTCCTAGACCACCTCTCTCTTTTGAATCTTGCAAGACTTTATATTTTATTCTTGGTTTTTTCCCTTGCCAAATGAACTTAGAAATGTCTTTCTGCCACTGTTTAAATGGTTCCTCTGATGTCAATATGGGTATTGTTTGAAAAAGATATAAAATTCTTGGTAATATATTCATTTTAATCGCTGATATTCTCCCCAATAATGATAGTTGTAGTTTTCCCCAACGATCTAAATCTTTTTTAATGTCAGTCCAAAGTGGGGTATAGTTATTTTGAAATAGTTTAACATTCTTCGATGTTAAATAAACTCCCAAGTATTTTACTTTTTTCTCCAAGGAATATCCTGTAATTTCTCTCAATTTTTCTTGTTGATGATAGTTCATATTCTTGGTCAAAACTTTTGTTTTCTGTAGGTTAACTTTGAACCCTGCTAACGACCCATAGTCCTTCAATTTCTGCATCAATAATTCAATTCCATCCAATGGATTCTCTAAGGTAATAACTAGGTCGTCAGCAAAGGCTCTTAATTTGTAAACTTCCTTTTTAACTCTAATGCCATGAATACCATCATCTTGTCTAATATCTCTAAGTAAAACTTCTAATACCAATATAAACAAAAGCGGAGATAAGGGACAGCCTTGTCTTGTACCTTTTTGTATTTCACAAGGTTTACTAAATTCTCCATTAACAATTATTTTTGCAAATTGAGGTGTATAGATTGATTTAATCCACTTAATAAAATTCCCGCCAAAATTCATAATCTCCAATACTTTAAACATAAAAGGCCAGTTTAAATTATCAAATGCTTTTTCCGCATCTATAAATATCAAGGCGGCTTGCTTTTCATTATGTTGTTCTAAATACTCTAATACATCCAAAACATTTCTAATATTATCTCTAATTTGTCTTTTGGGTAGAAAACCTGCTTGATCTTGATGAATAAAATTTCCAAGAGTATTTTTCAATCTTTCCGCCAAAACTGTCGTAAATATCTTGTAATCGTTATTCAATAATGATATTGGTCTATAGTTCTTTGTTGAATTCAAATTTAGTTGTTCTTTCGGAATCAAAGTAATATGAGCCTCTTTCCATGTTTCTGGCATAATTCCTGTTTCCAAAATTGAATTTATAGTTTTTTGAAGAGGAATGCTCAATTCATCTTCAAAGTGTTTGTAGTAGGCTGCCGATAGTCCATCCGGTCCTGGCGCTTTTCCACTTTTAATTTTCTTAAAAGCCATTGTCACAGAAAATACTACTTTTGATGCATAGCAGAAAAAGGTGGCTCGATATTGCCTTTTGAGTGGGCTGTGGATAGTAGAGCACAATATTGTGTGTTCCTGTCCTTGAGAAATGGTCAGTGGCCTGTACTCAAATGGGGGCAAACCATTTGTGTGGACTTGCCCTGTGCTGGAGATTAATATATATTCTAATACATTTTCATACAGGACTTACACTTTTTCTTCCTGCAGTCATTCTCTTGGGACTCTAGGGATTTTGTTTATTTGTTTGACCTTTCATTTTCTTTCAAACATCTTATTGCAGAAACTGCCATGAATTGTCCTTTTAGCTGGAATCCTATGCATATTACAATAAATACATTGTATTGAACACAATGGGGACTTACTTCTGAAGAAATAGGCATGTAATTAGGTTGATCCTTCCAAAGCTCAGTAGAACACATACTGTATGTTATTGGTCATGGCTTTCTGACTTCTGTAGCTCCTTAATAGAAATAGAGTGACATGCCTGCCTGTCTGTAATTAATCAGATTTCAAACTGCCTTAAATGTGCAGTGTGGATATTACCTTCTAAAGCAGATGCCACACCTTTCATATGCCATTTCGGTAGACAGTTAATGCATTACTGAAATGCTAGAGACATTTCCATTCTTGTTTGTTCAGAAATATAGAATATCAGACTTCAACCCTGGTACCCTGAATTCAAATCACCACTCAATCATAAAGATAATTAGATATGATAGACAAGGCACTTTCTCTCAAACTAAAACAACTCATCAGGTTTTGAAGCAAAAAAGCAAAATACTAGAGAAGTAAATGGAGACATCTCTCTCTTATAGCTTGAACCTGTCAAAACATTAACAAAGAACAAGGCAGCTGGCTTGCTAAAATAGATCCCATCTGCTAAAACCATGAAATATAAATCATGTCAGTTGATACTGATGGCATTTGGCCTTATAGAAGTACACATTTGGTAATTATGGTTAAGGTATACCTACTACATGATTCCTCTGTTTAGCAACAAAGTCCAAAGTTAGATGGAGGAAGATTATGCATAATGAATATGTGGGAATAATTCTTTGGGATGTCACATTTATGCAGATCCTTTGCTGTGGCCATGACACATGACTGACTAAAGTTTCATACATGAAAATAGCAGGAAAATAGCATTATGTCTTCCCAAGTCTCAGAATTCTCTGGGTGGCCCTGCAATTCATTGACACTGTTGTGGAATCTGTACCACCTCCTCAACATCTGCATTTTCACTGATACATCTGCAAGGGGCTGTTAATGGGCAAAGGCACTCCATGGGCATGCAACTTCCAGTCATACAGCAGTCCTGAGCACTTTCATATGCACACATGTATTCATTTATTTAAAAATAAATATGCTGTGGGCCTCTATCCCCTTTGCCACAAAAAAGTAAGGAACTGCCAACAAATTCTCTTGGAACCTCTATATACAGTAGGTCAGATCAAAACCAGTTGGAGAACATAGTCCTTGGTTCCAAAGACTTTAAAGGTCAGATCCAGCACTTTTTTTTATCATGCTGGTTGAGAATTCTGAGAGTTGTAATCCTAGCACATCTGGACATCAGATTGGGGAAAGTCATACTCCCAATATGATTATAATCAATATGCTTTTGGAAAAAAAACCCTATTGATTAGTAGCTTCAGAGGAAATTATGTAAAATTACACAGAAATGAATGGCCTGATTTACATGCCAAATAACGATTCTGAGCAAAGTCACCCCAAGATCTAGATGTATGCAATATGGAAAAATTGTGTCAGTCTCTGGCACTTTCATACCACCATTGTTTCTACTTCCCAGTCTTTCAAAAGTAGTTTGAAGCCAATTCATTATCTTCACTTCTATCAGCCTTGAAATGCTGACAACCATGTTTCAGTAGCTGGAACTTCATGTGGAAGGGAATCAGGCAAGCATTTCCCACCAATGAGAGAACTGACTGTTCACTATTTCTGCAGATCTACAGCAGTTCAACCAAAAATACCAATTTCGTTGCTATTTTAGATGTACTGCAGCTGAGCCAGAAATAAATCAACTTGGCTTCTAGATACAGTTGATATCGTGAGATAGGTTGAAAACTGATTGTAACCTGTTGCAAAGACCCCATGTGGAAGTGATTTGACCTGTATGAAGAAAACTTCTCTTGAAGAGTACTGTACAGAATATGTATCTTTATAAACTTCAGACATGAGCTCAACTAGAGCTGCTCCTTAAAGAGAAGAGAGCAATCTCCGCTAAAATATGCATTCCAGTTTCTGACAGCAATGATATGGGCAGCCTGGTGTCAAGTGGTGAAAAGAGGGTTTAAAATTCTGGAATGCATTCACCTGTGAAACACAAACATGATAGGAAACAACTGCAAATAGATCATTAAACATCAGATAAACTAAAGCTCAACATACAGTAAGTATCTTTGAAACAACCAATGGCCCCCTTAAACCAGGTTTACATGTAAACAGTCAAGTATTGTAGGATTGAATTTGTCTTTAAATATCCTCTGCAGTTAGAAATGGGAACTAATTTAAATATGGCTGTATGGTTGGAGAAGAAATGGTAGCTTGTAATAGAACCCATGTTTTAATTAGTAGCATCTCCAGAAAAGGTTCGGGAAAAAATCCTGTATGAAACCCTGGAGAGCCACCATCATCAGTGTAGACGGTGCTGAACTAGACAGGCCAATGGATTACCATGGATACACTGATGTTGCAGATTAATTTTCTCAGTGTGCTGCTTTCTAGATTTGGGATTTCAATTTGCATCATGAATGGCACCAGACTGGAGAAGGCAGTTACAGAGTGCTGATTCTTCTTTTAGCATTGCTTCCTGCCAGTGGTTGGTGATCATTAATACTATTTGTTCTTTTTATATTAACGTGGGAAACAAGGAGGTTGTCTTTTTGTCAAACCATGTATACAGATTTCTCAGCCAGAATGTGCATTGTTTGCCACCTCTCCATTGCCCTTGAATATTTACTTTTATAATTAATTGACATAGTTGATATTTCTCATTGTTTTATGTATCCTAAATGTTCCAGTTTCCTTTTCCTGATGGTAGCCACAACTGTCATATCTTTACTCATTTGGAAGACATAATTTTATATACATTCTATCAATGATATTTTAAGTAATTTTCTATAACTCCATATTTTGAAGTCTTTTGTTCTCTTGATTATCACTTGGGTTATTGCCCATGGAAACAGCAAAACATAATGGTATGCTATCCATCAGTGAAATACCAAGTTTTAATCCCAACAACAAATAGATTTACTTATTTTCTGAAAAACCACTCCCACCTGTTCAATCCTGCTCCTTGTTCCATGCTGTGAATTTAACACAACACTCCCATTGAGTGCCGCTAACAACTGTAAAGTATGGACAGTGCATTAAGATCTTTAAGCATTTGTTTATCCACGTTGAGGGACTTCAGCCCAATCAGGGCTTCTGACCAAGTTTGTCTTCACTGATAAAGAAGACTTCACGATGTTACCATCACCTTATGGAGTTGGGCCATGGGTTGATCTGAGTGACTATAATCTATTTTGGTAAGAGCATTCTAAAATCTTAAAGATTCTTCTTCAACCTCTTCTGTCCTGCAATCCTTTTTGAAATAGTGAAGTTCAGAGTTTTATACAGACCTTCTGTATAAAATAAAATGTTCTATTGCTGAACTATTACTATCCCAAATATAGATGTGGAGATACCAAAATATGGGTTGTACCAAATTTTTATAAAGTTCTGCAAACAAATTTGTTCCTGTTATTGCTATTTCTGCTCTTGAAACACCCTCAGCAACAAAATAGTTGAGAACATAAAGGTTGCAGGAAGAGTGGGGAAAATAAAGTTTCAGCAACTTATATCTCTCACTCCAACAGACCCCTCCAGTTTATAGAGGCAGTTTGGTTCTTGTGGTTAAGGTGCTGGACTAGAAACCAGAAGACCATGAGTTCTAGTCCTTCTTTAGGCATGAAAGCTGCATGTGTGACTTTGGGTTACTCTCTTTCTCTCAGCCCAACCCACCTCACAGGGTTGTTGTTATGGGGAAAATAGGGGGAGGGAGCATTATGTATGCTGCCTTGAGTTGTATAAAAGAAAGGTGGGATATAAGATAGATAGAAATCTAATAATAAATCTAATAATAAATAAATCTATTTGAGTCTGTCTTTGCATACCATCATGTCTAACTATATAAAGTGTCATTTATTGGGAATGTATTTTTTATAAATGAGAGCCAGTTTGGTCTAGTGGTTAAGGCAACGGGCTAGAAACCAGGAGACTGTGAGTTCTAGTCCTGCCTTAGGCACGAAAGCTGGCTGGGTGACTTTGGTCCAGTCACTCTCTCTCAGCCCTAGGAAGAAGGCAATGGCAAACCACTTCTGAAATCTTGCCAAGAAAACGGCAGGGACTAGTCCAGGCAGTCGCCAAGGATCAGACACAATTGAACGGCCAAAAAAAAAAAATAAGCAGAAAAGTGAGAAATAATAATAACCACAATGTCACAGAATTAATTTCTATTCAGCTTCATCCATTTCATCTATCCACTTTCCTTCTTTGGCATGCTGCTGACATAACCCTCACCTTGTGTTGGGCTGAAATTTTTAAATTGCTGATCTAACAGAGCTGTATAATCTGAGTTATACTGTTTAATGCTTATGGTATGCAGCTCTCTTTCACTAAATATGAAAAAGAACACACAAACAGGTCATCTTCTATAACTGCCAACTAAAAAATTGTTTTCCAATCCTTTCCTGTCATCATACATTTAAAAGGAACAGGAGAGAAGCTGTTTTTGTTGGCCCCAAAGAAAAAAAAATCCAGTTAATGAATGAGTTGTGAATGAACTGATTGTGTTACATGTTTGTTTGCATCAGTGCTAGGCACGGATCCCAAGAATTCCCCCCCCCCCTTCTTCATTGTTCTTCTGCCCCTTTAGCTGACCTGTTAGCAGATTAATTGCTGGCTGCAAGAATCAGTAGAAGCCTACCATTATATTCTCTTTTGTCATGGATAACAATATATTGGTGAAGATGTCAGTCAATATCTCCTAACATTGAACAATAATTTTGGACTTTAGAGACCCTGGTCCAGCCATTAATGTATTAGATATCCTTCAGCAATTCAGTCTGTAAATGGAAACAGTGTGGTGGGCTTTTTTATACCTGGAAAACTCCAATTTTATGGCCAAATTTCTATTATTTCCATGACCACTTTTTGCATAATCCATATTAATTTATTTTCATTTAATTTGGACATTATAGAAAAATGAAATATTAGATAGAACAAGTGATGGAGGAGAAAGAATATTTTTCAGTATGCCAGATGGCTAAATTTAAATTTTAAATTGAAGAGAAAATCTCTTATCTGACTGGACTGTAGCACTTAATTTAGTGGTGCATAGTACAAAAAAAAAGCAAAAACCCATTTTTCTTTCTTTCTAACCAACAATAATTAGATTTATTTAAGATCACTTTTAAATAAACATTTATTATATCAGTAGTGTCTGTAAAAGAATATATCCTTTGTATTATTTTTCCATTCAGGAAGGAAGCTTCTTTTCTTTGAATGCCAGGGAGAATCTAATGCACAAGGCCATTATGTTTGCTTGCATATTTTTCTAGCTTAAGCTGGCTGTTCACAGATGGCTATTGAAAACTGTCAACATTGGCTGCTGTTATGCCAGCCTATGACTTCATCTGGTTGACTTGGCTCTGAATGCCAACTTTTCTTCCTCTCTTGTTAACAGGAGGCTGTTTCAAGACTTTTCCCATTCCTCAGAGTTGGATAACAATGGAACACTTGTCATAAGCATTTTAGTGCTGCATAGTAATATCATCAGTCTGATCTGTGGCATTTATTTAATTTCCTTTTGACACCATTGTTTATTCTGCTTTCACCTACCCCCCACCCCCCCGGCTGCCATTAAAAGACCATGGGTGGGTTCCTACAACATGCTAGACTAAGTTAAAGGGGTTGGATTTAATGTTATAAAAATCCAGCCCTTGGATTCTAAGCATGCAGTACCTGTATTAAGCAAGTCATCATTGATTACACTATAATCACGGGCATCCACAGGTGGGAGGCAGGTGAAGGCAAATGATGACCCATGCATAATGATGTAATCATGCCAATGCCATGATTTAACATACCCATATCAGGCATCCTGATGCAATCATAATTGTGGCATTTGTGTGATGATGTCATTGTGTAAGTTATCACTCTGGCATCACTGAGGTTTGCTGTGGAAACTCCTGGCTAATTTTAGTTGTCTGGGCATAAACATGTTATGTGTACATATCAATTGTCTTTGATTGTCCCAGGTTACAAACTTAGTATTTTTGTGAACTCAGCCCATGGGCCCTAAATTACAAAAAGCAGTATCTAAGGAGCAATCAAAGTCCATTATTATTGCTGGGCATAAGAGCCAAAAGTAGGGAGATCAAGGACTTTGAAATATCCCATTAAAATATCCCAATCCCCAGTTGGCAGCGCTGAGTTCATACTCCTTGCAGAAATGTTCAAAGATGCCTACAAACTTTTGATCCCTTCTGATAGCATTGCATCATCTGCATGAAGGTGAACAAAACATCCTGTGATACAAAATCAGTGATCCTAATTTTCTTTCTGCACCTCCCATGTTTATCACAGAAAAAGAATGTTCCAGCTTCAAGCTTTTTGAAGAATTTATATTATGCCTTCCAGCTGCCAAGGGAAAGACTGGGCTACATTCCTTTGTACAAAAAACAAAATAAATGTTCTGTTTCAGAATACATGCAGCTCACGATGCATCCAGTAACCATACCTCCTCCTCAAATATTTTTTCTTACATATTTATTTTGTACTGTTGCAAACTTTGAAGTTCTCCAAGGCCTGTGATACCATCCTGTGGTGTTGATAGTGCCCTTTTGGCTATATAAAGAGCATTAACTTTATATTTACTACTACTTTCCCATCCACTAGATACACTAGACCACAATTCCAGAAAGAGTCAGGGGTAGCAGAAGCCTAGTATATACTGCCTCCACATGTCTCGGCTTCTCTTTTCATCCTGCTTGTTATCAATGATGCTAAACATTTATCTTCCCCCTTTTACTGAGTTCTTCACTGCCGTATTGCCCATAGAATCAGCAAACCTTAGCCCACTTGATCAACTTTGCTAGACTGTTCATTTGGACTAAATAAGCACCATTTCTAGATACCATATAGCAGGGGTCCCCAACCTTTTTGGCACCAGGGACCGGTTCCGTGGAAGACCATTTTTCCATGTACCGGGGGCCGGGGTTTGCAGGCAGGAGCCAATTGTGCGGACGGGGGGTGGGGTTTGCAGGCGGGAGCCAATCGCACGGATGGGGGGCGGGGTTTGCAGGCGGGAGCCAATCGCGTGGACGGGGGGTGTCCCAAGGAGGGAGGAACTGGGCTGCATGAGGGGGAACTAGGGCGGCAGGAAGGGACGTGGGCGCGGTGCGAGGCCGGTTGGCACGGGCTGGGTCTCTCGCAGCGCTAGGCGGCAAGGCGGAGGCGCTTACCAATGCGGCAGTTCCAAAGGCTGGGATGGCAGCTGCAGGGCGCGTGGCTGGAACCAGCGGCAAGGCAGGAACTGGGCTGGCGTTGGCAGCGGATTCTGTGGCAGCGGCGTCTCTCGGCTCAGTCCGGGAGCTCCACGTGGCTGGGTGAGCTCGGTTTGGAGCGGGGGCCAATCGTGCCTCACGCTCCTCGGCCCACCTCTCCGCCTCTCCTCTGACACCACTGCTCACCTCCTGCTGTGCGGCCCACTTCCTAACAGGCCGCGGCCCACTGGTTGGGGACCCCTGCCATATAGGATAGTTTTAGATTCATTTATTCCTCCTTTTTTAATTAAAACAAAAGGTACAAAGAACTAGTAGTGGTATGTCTGGGTACTGTATTAGGAAATTTTTTGAAGAGAGGGCCGTACTGGTCAAGCCAACCTGATACAGCAGAAAAACAGATGCTAGATTGTAAGAAACCCTGAAAGATGCACGTAGGAATCTGAAGGTTCAGCCATGAGGACCCCAGCCCCTTGGGAGAAGCATTCCTTTCTGGATTAACAGGTCTAGTAAGAACAAGTGGATGGAAGTCAATACCAGGATTCATCAGGATCAGATTTGCCATGCAATCAGATTTCAAAGTCAAGGAGGACAGGTTTAGAGAAACCATGATATACTGTATAGATTTAACCCTATACAGGATTGAGCCTGTATGCCAGAGCTTTCCAAACTGTGTGTCGCGACACAAAAGTGTGTCGCCACACACAGTCTGGTGTGTCGCCACACAACCCGGAAGCGCTGATCATCATCAGCGCTTCCGGGTTTTCCCGCGGCGACACACCAACGGCGGAGCGCAAAAACCCGAAAGCGGCAGCAGCGCTTCCGGGTTTTTGCGTGCTGCCGCAATGGCGGCACTTCCGGGTTTTCCCGCGGTGACACACCAACGGCGGTTGGTATGTCGCCACGGGAAAACTTTGGAAAGCCCTGCTGTATGCATTCTGTATATACATACATGCATACTGTATGAAGTGCTGTACAGGCTTAACTCAGAGCATGGCCTATTTGATATGAGGGGCAATTGCTGCGCTCCACACCGAAAGTATGATTCAATCTTTGAAATGACTAGGTGGGTCACTTTTTTCACACATGGCAATAAAAGTAATCCATTAAAATATAAGCTCCAAAATTATTGTAGCATTGTCGGGTTTGGGCCATTAATTTTGCTGGATAAAAAGAAGAGGAAAAAAATATGTTGATGTAGTGAAAGGAAGGAGGCATTCAAATGAACATTGTGGTCCAAAACCTCTCAGAGTATTAAAATACCTTGTCCCAGAGAAAGCGTATGGTCTTGGTTTATCACGGATAAAGCTAAATATTGAGCTAAGAAAAGAATGGGAAAAAATGCAAAAAGATGATGCAAAATTTATTCTCTGTCTAACTGCTCTGAGTGACCTTTGTGGGTCCACTAGATCAACTATTTTTTGAAGTTTTCATATTCTGAGGGAAGTGAGGCAAGTAAGAAGGAACAAGGTCAGACAGAAGGCTTGAAAATTTAGGGGTATAAAAAAATAATAGACAAAATCCTTTCTTTTCTTTTGATTCCGATTTTGGATTAGATTTTTGCCTAAGTTGGGACTTTTTATCATTTCTCTCTCTCTTTCTCATTTAAAAACATGTCTGGCTTTTAGGCACATCTTTACTGTTCTTCCTAGAGCTAGCCTTTGGGGGCTGGATGTTTAATCTCTTTTTTTTAACCATTACCCAGAATTTCCTATTTTCTTTTTAACTCTATTTTCTTTTATTCCATTTTATTTTATTTTACTTAAATGTTCATTTAGTTTTGTTTGTTTTTTCCTTTGATGAAATTCAAATTTCACTGCTTTCTTTGTAAAGGATTTTTCTCAATTTTTTCTGGCTGTTTGATTTGCATAAGATTGTAGCCTTAAAGGTTAGAAAGAAGGATGCTGGGACAGAAAATGGTCCACTGCCTTGCTTATCTCAGTGTCCGTGGCACTGCATCACTGGGGCCCCCTGAGTGGCAAGTGTCTTCCTAAGATATTCAGCTTGCACCCCTGACTCCATGCCTGGTCTCCAGTGATTAAAGAAAAGGTATTTGTTAATGCTGAGAAGGGTGAATGATGCAGACTAAAAATGTACCTTATCTCTTAGTAGTATTCTAGTTAAGAGAGAGAGAGTGATTGGAACCAGACATTCACATATAGACATCTGCATTTTTTCCATCAAGAAGAAGAAATGTAAGGGAAGTTTCCCTAGACTGATAACTTTGAGCTGGATTGATGGGCAGCCAATAATGAGGTATTTTGCCATTTAAGAGCCAAAACATCTGGAAAGCACCAAGAATCCTACCCTGGAATATGCAATCAAATTGCTACAAATGGAGTACAGATTAAAAGCGGAAATTATAAAAAGGAAGAATTATCTCTTGGGAAATCTAAAAGCAAGACAACTTGGCATATAAGGTGGGAGGATAGTACAAATAACACGGGATGGTTTTCATGATAATGCTGAATCATTCCAACACTACCCAGCAGCTGTTCGGGAGCTGTTGTTAAAACCTGACATCACCACTGTCCCGTGGGCTTTCCAACAGAAGAGGAATGCCAGCAGCAAAGAAGTTCTATGAATAGCTCAAAGAGAATCATTCCAATGGGCTTTTCACCGTTATTTTTTAATATTATCCAATCCAGATGCTATCAGTTGTTTCAAGAAATCTAAGGTGAATAGTCATCTGAATTTTATTGGCAGACAATCCTGTAAGTACCTGGGTATGAATCCTTGTAGGGCTTTAAAGGTTAAAACCAGTACCTTGAATTGGACTCAGAAGCCTACTGGCACGTAGTGTAGCAACTGCAATATAGGGGTCCCACTGATAAACCTATCCCCTCCTTTCAGGAGTTATGTATTTTAGATCAACTGCAATTTCCACATCGTCTTCAAAGACAATACCATGTATAGTATGTTGCAATAGTCTAACTGTGAGTTGAAGAAGGCATGAGTCACTGTTACAAGGGCATCCCAGTCCGAAAAGACCTGCAACTGGCACACCAGACAAAGCTGGACAAGGGCTTTTGGCCAAGACCTCCACCTACTGCTTAAACAATAGGTGAACCTGCTCTTTCAGACGGTGTGCAACCTTTCCAAACCATCTTAGGAACTGGGACTGAGCCAGACTAACCACCTCAGATGATCCTGCAGGATACCATGCCTGACGGTATTAAACCAGCTTTATTAAGAACAAGTTTATACATTTTATATAAGCTGTGAATACATGTTTAGCATTGTCTGTAGCTTGAATCATGTCAACTGGATTTCTATTTTCTCAGTGGAAACGTTTCGCTCCTTATCCAAGGAGCTTCTTCAGTCTGAGCAAAGTTAGTAAGGGAATCCTTAAATATGTTTCTAGGGTGGCTGTGTGACCTTGCACCTGGGGCTAGGTCATGGTTATTTATTTATTTATTTATTTATTTATTTATTTATTGGATTTATCACCGCCCAACTCCCCCTAGGGGGACTCTGGGCGGTTATTTGAGATGTTTATTTCTAAGTCCCTTTATCATCCATGCAAGGTCACACAGCCACCCTAGAAACATATTTAAGGATTCCCTTACAAACTTTGCTCAGACTGAAGAAGCTTCTTGGATAAGGAGCGAAACGTTTCCACTGAGAAAATAGAAATCCAGTTGACATGATTCAAGGTACAGACAATTCCACCTGGATGACTGAGAACCTTCATCGACATATTGCCATACATTTTGGGGAAGAAACCCTGAAGTTGGTAAGGAAATTCGAGAAGACAGCAAGAAAGGTGGCAGACTATAGAAACCACCTACGTTTCAACCTCAGATGCAGACAACAGAGACTCATCCCGACAAGCCTACGCCTGCAATCTACAGTTAAGGGTCACAGAGCAGACCAGATCCTGCAGAAGGCACAAAGACATCTTCTAAATGAAAGAATAAGGCAAGTCCACTTCACCATTGATGCCCTGCAATACAATTTTGAAAACCTTCACCAGGAACTCACAGCCACCCTTCCTGACCCAATCCTGGATAGAGTTATTCAGCTTGGCAATAAAGTACAGCTGGCCCAGCATCACAAGGCAAAGGAGAAGCAAACTAAGAAATTTGACATTCTTCTTTCTCGCAGCAAGCAGAAACAAGGAACTAGAGAAACCGCTGGGAGGAACAACAACAACAGGACCACAGAGGACAAAAAGAACATGTGGGTGAAAAATCTCTCAGACAGAGAACTCACCCAACCAGAGAGAGATGTCCTAGCCAAAGGTCTTAATTTTGCCATCACTCCCAAGCAAGTTCCGGTTGTGGAGCTCATCACAGCCACAGAATCTGCCATCCACAACAACCACCTACCTTTTGAGGAAGCAGAACAACTCCGGCTTAAAATATTTGCAGCTCTGTCCAGTGCTCAACCTCCTCCCCCTAACCTTACTGTCCAAGAGAGGAGAGCCCTGACAGCCCTCAGCAAAGATGAAACCATCACCATTTTACCTGCAGACAAAGGAAGATGTACAGTGGTTCTAAACACTGCAGACTACCACAATAAAATTACCTCACTTTTGGAGGATCACCATACATATGAAAAACTGAAAAGAGACCCCACCAGCAATTACAAGAAAAAGGTAATAGACAGTTTGAAACAATTGGAACATGATGGCTCCATCGATAGGATTACCTACCACTGTCTGTATCCTGGAGAAGCCATCCCCTGCATCTATGGACTCCCTAAGATCCACAAGGAAGGAACACCCCTTCGACCCATAGTCAGCAGCATTAATTCGGTTACATACAACATTGCCAAACACCTCTCTACCATACTAGCACCTCTGGTTGGACACTCTGAACACCACATCCATAATTCGGAAGAATTTGTTTCCAAAGCAAAGATCCTGAAACTGGATACAGATGAAACTATGGTCTCCTTCGATGTGTCCTCCCTTTTCACCAGCATCCCCACCACTCATGCTCTATCCGCGGTCAGGAAGAGACTAGAAGAGGACAGCACCCTTGAAAGGAG
Source organism: Charina bottae (assembly GCA_023362775.1). Lineage (NCBI taxonomy): Eukaryota > Metazoa > Chordata > Lepidosauria > Squamata > Charinaidae > Charina > Charina bottae. Next base: position 81,169,120 of record JALMGJ010000001.1, on the reverse strand, counting down.
AAACCATCTCAACCCAAACCAGATCTGCCATCTTCTGGACCTGTGTCTCAACACCACTTATTTCTCATACAGAGGTGACTTTTACAGACAAAAACACGGCTGTGCCATGGGTTCTCCTGTGTCACCCATTGTGGCCAATTTATACATGGAAGAAGTGGAGAAGAAAGCACTCAACACATTCCAGGGAACAGCGCCCACCCACTGGTTCAGGTATGTGGATGACACCTGGGTTAAAATCAAGGCCCCAGGAAGTACAGGCCTTCACGGACCCTATAAACACCATAGATGCCAACATTAGGTTCACCAGAGAAGACACCAAGGACAACAGACTGGCATTCCTAGACTGTGAAGTCCTCATTGGGACCGGTGGCAAGCTAGAAATAGGGATCTACAGGAAACCGACACACACAGATCAATATCTGATGTTTGACTCCCACCATCCACTACAGCACAAACTAGGAGTCATCAGGACATTGTCACACAGAGCAGAAACCATCCCCACCTCCATGGATTCCAAAAAGAATGAAAATCAGCACCTGAGAACAGCTCTGAAGGCCTGTGGATATCCAAATTGGGCCTTCACTAAATCTAAGTCTACCAGACCTAAAACAGCGACAGACAGGGCTGAGACTCAGAGTAAACGGAAGAACCTGGTCATTCCTTACATGGCTGGCGTGTCTGAAAAGATAAAACGGATATTTGGCAAACACCACATACCTGTATATTTCAAACCCACCAACACACTGAGACAGAGGCTTGTACACCCCAAAGATCAAACTCCAAAACACAAGAAAAGCAATGTAGTGTATGCAATCCAGTGCAGTGAGGAGTGTTCTGAGCTCTACATTGGAGAAACCAAGCAACCTTTGTACAGGAGGATGGCCCAACACAGGAGGAGCAACACCACAGGACCAGAGTCAGCAGTTTATCTTCATCTAAAGGAAAAAGGACACTCATTTGAGGACATTGTTCACATTTTAGACAGGGAAGATAAGTGGGTTTTTTAAAAGAGGGGTCAAGCAATCCATTTATGCCAACTTGGAAAATCCTTCCTTGAATAGAGGTGGGGGCCTCAGGCACAATCTCTCCCCCATCTTCCTCCCTGCTTTGTCTTCTGTGCCTAGGAAGATTAAGACCATTTCGCAATCTCAACAACAGCAAGGTAATCTTAACGATCCTCCTTTGGATGATAAAGGGACTTAGAAATAAACATCTCAAATAACCATGACCTAGCCCCAGGTGCAAGGTCACACAGCCACCCTAGAAACATATTTAAGGATTCCCTTACTAACTTTGCTCAGACTGAAGAAGCTCCTTGGATAAGGAGCGAAACGTTTCCACTGAGAAAATAGAAATCCAGTTGACATGATTCAAGCTACAGACAATTCCACCTGGATGACTGAGAACCTTCATCGACACGTTTAGCATTTTTGTCTGCCTTTATAGGCATCTTCCTTTCTTCTGTGCTAACAATATTTGAGCTCTCCAAGACTGAAGGTCTTCCGATCGACAAGCCTGGCGTCTTACCCGCTGAGCCACCACGCCCACCACGCCCGCTTCAATATACTGAAGTTTAAACTGGAATTTTAAAAAACATGGAATAAATAAAATACCTTTTTAAGAATGACTGTGATTTGTGTTTATACATTGTAATAACCAATTTTGTGAAATTCAGAGCTGTCAAACATTTTATCTTCCCTAAGGAGAAACTCTAAATCTGTGTTTCTCAACCTCAACAACTTTAAGATGTGTGGACTTCAACTCCCAGAATTCCCCAGCCAGCATGTGTTGCTTCATACATCTTAAAGTTGCTGAGGTTGAGAAACACTGCTCTAAATTACATTTCAAAATGTCTCTTTTCCCATCCTGAGATTGTGCTCCTGACAGCAAAATTTAACTCCAGTTAAAGTGTTACTTTCGATTTAGCTACCTTTTACTTGCCAAACCAACTGTATTAATTTGTTTTTCTGAAGCTGATCCTCAGCCAAAAACATCAGAATAACTTGTAGAGAACACAGCTTTCCAATAGGAAATTCTGGCTTTCAAACACTGCCTTTGCATGCATGCCTTTGATAAATGTGGTGAGCAACTGGAGCAGTTCTCATGCAGCTCTTCTTATCGTGCTGAGTCTGACTGACCATCTTGGCACATTTTTTGCATTAGGCCAGTTTGAATTCATGACCTCATCCCAGAAATATGACTGCTTAAAGGCAACCTGTCCCTAAAAATACATATCCTGCGGAGTTTCCTACATTGCAAAAAACAAACACTGGAATCTCTGACAAGTCAAAATATCACATCCTATTTGGCGTTTCCATGTGATTGCTGGCACACCGCAGTTCTACTGTGTGGTGCAGCAGCAATTTCACAAGCTCTCGTATACTATATAGCTTCTGTTCCTTCTGAGATCCATTTCCAATTAATATCACTGTGTTACCCTGATGAAAAACTCTTCTGTGATGAGAAGGCATGAGAAACAGAGATCCCAGCAGAAATGGGAAAGAGCAGGAACAATTTCATTTCTGATAATAGGAATTAATTGGCTATCTAGGAGAGGGACTTGATAGTTGATTTGGTATAGTTAAATGAAGGGATCATTGAAATTGAGCTAGTGAGGGTAGGAATAATGGTGGTGGAGAACAAAGAGATGGTTCCTCCTCATATTGTTTGATTTCAATCAACTCCAGCCATTGTGGTTCATGATTTAGTGCAGAGGTGCAAAAAGTGGGACATGGGGGCCTTATACAATGCTGGGCAGCATCCCTTTTGCAGCCCTAAAGAGAGATTGATATTGATTTATGTATATCTTTGTTGTAGAAAGTTGGAAGTCACTTTGTAGTAGTTTGCTTTGTATTTCCACCTCTTTTTAGTTTTCTTCTTTTTCTTTGTAGGTTCTTTTGTTTCATCCTTTTTAGCTTTTATATATATGTTAAAATTTAATAAAGCTCTTAAAAAACACTCTTGTCTAATACCATATCTTGGCTGCAAAAATTTGGACAAATGCTAGGTGGCAGTAAAGAATTAGAATATTCTGTTTCTCTTCACTGCCATCTACAGTAATGTCCACTGGATTTTTGCAGCCAAATATGATTGCCCTATTTCATCTTAATGTGTTATAAAAACATAATGATTGTAATTTATAAATGGTGCCTTATGGCTTAGCATGATGCGTGAACCCAACCACTATTACGTTTCCTAAAGTGAGGGCGTGCAACGTTTGGGGGGCTGTGAGCTGCATCTGGTTTTGGAATGGCATCCTGAGGACCCCACACTCCAAAGAATTGTAATTGATTTAATTTCATTTATATTGAAAATAAGTATTATGTAGTTAATATTATTTTTTCCCCAGTAATTTAGTTCCAAATTCTCCCTTTGAAAATAACAATTTGATAACTTTTGGATTTCTCAGGAGACCAGCTGTGGCCCAGGGGCTTCGAGCTGTGAACTTGACTGTGTGGTTCATGGCTGCGCTAACCCTTAATTTTCCTAAGCATGATTTGTTAAATAAACCATAATTGGCTTGATTCATGCAATACAATAAGCCAAGATATATATTTTTAATTATAGCTGAAAGTAACATAGTCAATGGTTTTACTCTGGAACCTTTCTCTGAAACTCTTTTTGCTATTAAAATAGCTGATACAGACCCTGCTGTCAGAAGAAGTAACTTCCCACCCCCCGATTCTTACAAATATACCTTGCCAGAATCATTCATATACCTTTAAATCTACCAAGGCAGCAGGAGATAAAGCAAACAAGTTTCTTCTGCTTCTTCTTTTTTGATCCTGTCATTTATCTCTACAGTATGATAAAAAAAGGTAAAGGTTCCCACTGCACATTTGTGCAGTCGTGTCCGACTCTAGGGGACGGTGCTCATCTCCGTTTGTTAGCCGAAGAGCCAGCGTTGTCCGAAGACACTTCCACGGTCATGTGGCCGCCATGACGCACGTGGAACGCTGTTACCTACCCACCAAAGTGGTACCTATTAATCTACTTGCATTTGCATGCTTCCGAATTGCTAGGTTGGCAAGAGCTGGGGCTAGTGCGGGAGCTCACTCAGTCACGCAGGGCTAGGGATTCGAACCTCCGAACTTGCGATGTTCCGATCGACAAGCCTGGCGTCTTACCTGCTGAGCCACCACGCCCCTTGACTACAGTATGATGGTCAGGTGCAAAAGAGGACCATTCCATATGGCTATAACAGAAGCAAGTTTCCTGCATCTTTTAGAGCGTTATAGAAGAAAAGAATTCAACAGGAATAGCTTGCTGGAGCTTTCTATAAACAGAAAAGCAAGGCACACATTCTATAACAAATATCTTGCCTGGACAAATTTTTACTTCTGCACAACCATTAATTGTAGAGAAACTCTTGTCTTCTTTTGCATTTGGCTGCCCTATCCAACCCTCCCTATGGCTTGTTTTCTTCCAGCATCTTTTCTCACTTTTAACTGGCCTTGTCTATTCATAATGTGATCAGTCTGGATTTGGCTAGCATGTTGTAGAAGCCAAGGTATTATTTGTAAACTATGGTTTATATTTAGCCAATTGTGGTTTACTTGATAAACCCTATGAAAGGAACCATAGCTTTATGTAATGTGTGAAATAGGTTACACCTTGTTATCTTCCGCCTGTTCTGCCGTTGAGGACTTTCTTGGATCGTTCTTTGTCTGGTTGCTCCCCCTGGACCTTACCGCCATGGGTGACCCTACCAGGAGTACATGACTCCCGACGGCTTTGCTCACAGGGTTCATTGGGAACACACAAGCCCACTCACCACAACAAGGTGACGATCCAGCGAGTGAGTGAGTCTCCCACCCGGAAACCTATGCCCTCACTGTGGGAGGTTGTGCGGATCCAGAATTGGCCTTTATAGCCACTTACGGATCCACTGTTAAAATTTTACCTTTGGAAGACAATCTTACTCGGCTACGAGTGATCGCCAATGATGATGAAATAGGTTACTATACTTTAATATACCACAAGACATTCTGGTTTTATTGCAGTAGAATAATCCATTTGCTTTTCCCATCTTCTAAGGAGATGAAATGAACTGTTGCTCTGCAATCACGATCTGATTTGGGCAAATGAATCAAACTGTATACTGGAAGTTAAATAACTAAATCCTTGCATTCACTCCAAGCTACAAGGAATAATCTTGAAAGAGCAATAATTGAAGGTCTAGGTTAATGATAAGCTAAGGAAGTAGATCAGCCTGTTTTCTATGTCACAATAAACTGTGTGTTAATGCAGTAAACTCTGGTGAGTGTGCCTTCAACACAGCCAGTGCTGACTGAAAATCTGGAATGCCACTGAAAGTCAGTGTTGATTGTACCAAACGAAGGGGTCTGGTTTCTTCTGCACAGCTTTACTGTATGATATTTTGATGGTATTTCTAAAATATGTAACAATAATGGAATATTCCATTGAATTTGTAGGAATATTCCACTAGTTTGTAGCCATCTGTCTCAAAATGTACTGCTCAGGTGTGGACACAGCTTTCTATGAACAATTTAATTCTGCTAGAAGTACTCTTCTGATAGAAGTCTTCAGCTGATGCATCCCAAAATAGCCCCTTGCTTACTATTATGGTGGCAGATTCTGTTGAGTCATGCCTATTTGCAAACCTCTGTAATATCTCTGTTTTTCTTACCTCTGGTGCTGCTGAACCAGATATTATGTACAGAATGCATTTAATTCCCCATCCTCTTTACATAATCAATGGTAGGTGCATTTCATCTGTGTTAAATACTACTGTCCTTCTAGTATGAAGATGCTATTTTATACATCTGATGAAGCCACTTTTAGTCCATGATAATCCCCCCTTAAATCTGTTTATATTTAAGATACTATCAGACCCTTCCCTATTTAAAATAATTTACAAAATGTGTAACATCAGAGACTTTTGAGGAGTATAAACAAAACAATGTAAAGGAAGAGCTACTGTAGACTTAAACCAGCCTTCCACAATCTAGTGCTTTCCAAATTTGTTGTGATTACAATTTCTAGGCAGCTGAGAACACTGGAAGATGTGATCCCAATAAAGTTTAAGGGCATTTGGATGGAGAAGATTGGTCTAGACCAATGTCTCAAATGAGGAATATCTTCAGTGTTACTTCTCAGTTTGGCTAGCTGACTTATTTAGTAGCTTATTTGAGTTGCTAGTTTATAACTGTATGCGTATCCAATTTCATGGCTTTAATGTATAATTTGCATGTATTATTGATCCATTCTGTGTAAGACAAGTTTGTACAAATGGATTAGAACAAAGCAGTCAAAATTTGTTGAATGTTATACAATGTTATAATGTATGTCTCCATGCCAACTAGAACTCAAAGTCATGAACATGAATACAAGGCTGGTCAAAGCATGTCGTTTTTGCAGTTGTTCAAGGAATTGTTGAATTAAGATTTGTTTGAACTATGACAGATATGCCTTGTATTCCCTTAACCTTAGAACACAGCCAGGCTTGCTTGCCTGCCCCTAACCCCAGCCTAGTCTGAGTTATTGCTTTGAGTATCTGCTGCTAATTATTCTTCTGGTCAGCTAATTCTACTTCCAGTGGGGAAAGACTGAAAGGAGCAATCACAACCAATGGAGTCTGGCAGTAGAATTTCCAGAGTTCACTGGAGTGGATGGCTGTATTAAATCTAATAAATCATCATCATCTGTGGACCTCAGTGCAGGCTGCCTGTTAAATTTCAGTAGATTATCTCCAAGGTCCCTTCCCACTCCTCACTTACATTCTATGATTCTATGACTGTATCTCCCAGCATTCCCAGAAGCCTATTGCTGATTATCTCTTGAAGTAGTGGTCATTAGCTAAACATTATGAGAAGGGCACCTTTTTTGCTCTCAGTTACCTAATACAAAATCTGTTCTTGTACTTTGGGCTACTGTGTCTGAGATGCAAAAATCCAGTTTGCCATTAGATGGCAGGAAAGAAATGCATACAGTTCTAACTCTGCTGCGATCCTGGTTTTTTTTGCATGCCAAAATGAGTAACCCTAAAAACACAAATGCTTCCACCTACTCAGGCATGTGACCACAGGCTGAACAACTGGCTGACCGCCTGACTTAGTCATAAACATAGATATCTAAACAGGCATGGCATCTGACCTCTAGTAGCTCTTGTACACTATCTCCTCTATCAGTGCCATATCAAACCTTCATACAGGAATCAACGTTGTGCAGTCTTAACAAGGTTTTAATATGTATAGTCGAAGGCTTTCACGGCCGGAATCCGATGGTTGTTGTGGGTTTTCCGGGCTGTGTGGCTGTGTTCTGGCAGATTTGGTTCCTAATAAGGAAGGTTTTAATAATTAGGTGGTTTTAATAATTAGGTTTTAATAATAATAAGAAGGTTTTAATAATTAGGTGCATCACTAATTGTGCTTTACATATCCATAAATAATGTATCCTGGGAAAGAAAAACAAAAACCTGGATGAGGCCACTGTTTGCAAGACATGTGAGCTAACTGGTTTGGTTTGTTTGCTTTAAAGGAGGAGGCTTTATTGCGTTAGCATAATATTTGAGATAAAGATGACTTGAACCCAGCTCTTTGCTTTGAAGCGCACGTGACGTGCACTGTCAGGCAGAGAAAAGAAGAAGAAAAAAGAGCACTTGGTGCTGGTTTCTGGACAAAATTCAGGAAACTCATGGAAAGCAGTATATAAGGAATTTGGGAGGAAGGGGGAGGTGGGGGAAACCAGAAGAGAGCAGTGAGTGGGTGCAGCAAAACCAAGATGGAACCGGAAAGCAGAAGAGCATAGAGGGGGTGCTTTGTATAGCATCTGTGTTCATGAGTCTGCTTTTTCTATAGAGGTATAGTATATAGGTATAGAGAGGGGCATGGTGGCTCAGTGGGTAAGACGCCAGGCTTGTCGATCGGAAGATTGCAAGTTCGGAGGTTCGAATCCCTAGCCCTGCATGCAGAGTGAGCTCCTGCACTAGCTCCAGCTCTTGCCAACCTAGCAATTCGAAAGCATGCAAATGCAAGTAGATGAATAGGTACCACTTCGGTGGGTAGGTAACAGCGTTCCGTGTGCGTCATGCTGGCCACATGACCACGGAAGCGTCTTCGGACAACGCTGGCTCTTCGGCTAACCAACGGAGATCCTCACCGGCCCCTAGAGTCGGACACGACTGCACAAATGTGCGGGGGGAACCTTTACCTTTACTTAGGTGTCCTCTTTCTGTTTTTGGATTACGGTCTTTGGGCTTCATCAGCCTGCATTTATGTGAAGTTGGTCTTTGCAACTTGGCACATCTCCCTTAGCAGAAGTTTTGTGGCAGTTCCCACAACTCTTCCCAACTAGTTGAAGTGGGAGAGAGTAACTGTATTATGGAAGACAAAACTTAGGATCTCTCTTTATTTAGGACTCAGAAGAGGGGTAAGAAATTACGGAAATGGGGGGGGCATGGTGTTTGTCTTTTCAGGATATGGGAACTGATCACTGGGAAGTTTTGGCTACTGTGTATAACCCTTATCTGTTTTAATCAGCATTAGTGTAGGACTACCCATATTAAGGGCACCAGGAGGATCTCAACTCTGTGGCACTTACATGTGAGTAAGAAAAAAGCTCCACAAGTTCTTTATTAAATGGAAAGAGGTCTTTATCCATTCTCTACAATTCCCCTTTCTGCTTCTGCTATCATCATCATCACCATCATCATCCTATTAGATTCCAAGATTAAACACTTGAAAAGGAAACAACCTCAGAACAGGGCAGAGGGGAACAAGCCTGGCTCAAGAGGTTCTCCTTCCTGAGAAAAGGGGCAAATTGCCTCCTTGGCTGCACATGTAGGGGTTGGTTGGTAATGGAATCATGCTTCAGCACTGGTAATATAAGGCAGTGTGCTCCAATCCATCCTTAGCCACCAGACGAGATGGCCTTAGAGGCACAGAGAGGACCCCATCATGTATAAAGCTCTGTCTTCTTAGCTATCGCTTGGTTGCTACCCTACCTTATCGGTGAGACAGAAAGCAGAGGACAACAAACATTACAGAGGCCAGCTGAGGATGGAAGTGCCTGATAATGGTGCTGCCAGTATCCTGGAGTAGCCGGTGCTATTGTTCTCCAGGTATGCCGCACAAAAGTAACTGTGTATGCATGGGCCTCCACAAATCTGCTTCTTGCCAGCCAGTTCCAAAAAGTGTTTTTCTTTCTTTAGCCAAACTGCTCCTCTCGTACCACAACTGCACTTCACAGGTATAATGTAGGTTTCAACTTCACCGCTTCTGTAGTGCTTGAGATCTTAGATTGCTAGAGATCAAGATTCATGATTAGAGGACTAAATGAATACAGTTCTTTTTGCCTGCTCCTTGTACAATATAGAGATCAGGAAACATTCCCAATCGCTTTCTTACTCTTTTTCAGAGTTGTATCGGAACTTTAATGTACATGGTAGCATGTACAGGTATGGCTTCAGGTTGCCCTGAGGAGGTGTTAATGATGATCCAGAAATATGGATAAAGAAAGACTGTCAATGAAAGACAAATGGCTACCACATTGACAATAGCAGAAATCCAATCTGAAAAAAACACACTGCTGCAGAAGTTTAAATTACAAGCTGCATTCTCTGAAAGGAGATCTGTCAAAAAAAATTTCTTTAGGCACAAGTTATAAATCAGAAATAGCTTATCCGATCTCAGTGAGGGCATCTGCATTCTTCCAGTATGTGCTTATTTATTTTCAGGATAAACTTTAAAGTTCCATCTTATAAAGGCCCAACGGTGCATTATACACAAGCTGATTTCACTCAATTTAATAATTTTATAAATAAATAAAGGAGAAGGAATGAGTTGGTAAATTCCACCACAAAAGAGCAACAAAATTCTGCTTGCTGTTTTGCATTCTAACATGTGCCATTTCACAAATCATCTTACATCCTTTAAATTAATTGTGCGCCTAAAAATATAAAACCTGTTATTGGGATGATATATTTATTAGGCCAACACAAGATTCTAAAACTACGCAAACATTTGGAATTTCCATAATTCTTTATAAGAAGCAAAGGGGAAAGAGGGAGGGGGAAAAAGAGAAAGTGGCTGAAATTTAACCCATGGAGTCTCCATTGAGTTACAGGCCAGGATGTGCAAGGCATTCTCTCCACAGAATGTTCAAACCTAAAACAGGCCTCAAAATGAGCTGCTTAGAGAGTTGCAGAAGAGATCCAACTTCAAAATGGATCTGTTCTAAAAATGGTCTGACCTTGGGATCAAATTAAGCATGCACCCCTTTGGGAATACTCCAAATGGAGGTTAGAATAGTTCAAGGTTCAAACATTCAGTGTGGACATCTTTACACACCTCTAATTTATTTATTTATTTTATGCCCCGCCTTTATTATTTTTATAAATAACTCAAAGCGGCGAACATACCAAATACTCCTTCCTCTTCCTATTTTCCCCACAACAGCAACCCTGTGAGGTGAGTTGGGCTGAGAGAGAGTGACTGGCCCAAGGTCACCCAGCCGGCTTTCATGCCTGAGGCGGGACTAGAACTCTCAGTCTCCTGGTTTCTAGCGGCGCGGGGGGGCGTGCGGCAGCGAGCACGGTGGCGGCGCGGGAGGGGCGTGCGACGGCGTGGGAGGGGCGTGCGGCGGCGTGGGAGGGGCGTGCGGCGGCGTGGGAGGGGCGTGCATGGCGGCCGCCGTGCACGCGCGCGCCGCCGCTTCCGGGTGGTGTGGCGACACACCACGCTGTGTGTGGCAACACACTTTTGTGTCGCCACACACAGTTTGGAAAGCTCTGGTGTAGTAGTTAAAGCACCAGGCTAGAAAGTGGGAGACCATGAGTTCTAGTCCCACCTTGGGCACAAAGCCACCTGGGTGACCTTGGGCTAGTCACTCTCTCTCAGCCCTGGGAAGGAGGCAATGGCAAACCACTTCTGAAAAACCTTGCCAAGGAAACTGCAGGTACTTGTCCAGGCAGTCTCCGAGAATCGGATATGATTGAATGGATTAAAAAAAATGTACTCATGTAGTGATTTTGGCAATAGTACAGAAGTATTTTACCATTGCTTCTTCTGGGATTTTTTAAAAAACTTTTTAGACCCACATACAGTTTTAGGATACACTCTAAGTATATTTACACAGTATATGCATTTGTAGGCACTCTATAGACATATTCACACTTTACATTTTGAAACCATTTTCATTTCATTGTTTCTTCGTCTCAAAAGCATTTGGGAGAATGCTAGATGAAGCTGATAAATCCTAGCCAGTTTGGTCTAGTGGTTAAGGCACTCTCTCTCAGTCCAACTCATCTCACAGGGTTGTTGTGGGGAAAATAGGAGGAGGAAGGAGTATTTGGTATGTTCGCTGCCTTGAGTTATTTATAAAAATAATAAAGGCAGGATAGAAAATAAATAAATAAATAAATCTAATTTTCCCATCAAAATGTATCTTCAAATGTGGTACATTTATGTAAATACGTATTTCTAAATCACATTTTCTTTCTTGGTGTGCATTTCTAGGTGCATTTTAAGCCAAGATCTGTACTGTAATGTTTGAAAAGAGCAAAAGCGAACAGTTATGTACAGTCTTATCTGCATGATAGACGGAGCAGTCTGATCAAGTCAGTTTGTATGGGAATTTGCAAAGCTTGGATTTCTCAGATGTCCCTAAGGAGTTAAAAATATTCAAGGAAGCTTGTTGTCCCTATGGGCAGTGACAGAAGAATGCTTTAGAATTTTGGGTCAGCTTCTCTGCATTTCCATGCATGTGCACGGCAGTCAAGATAATATTTTCTCCATTTAGAGATTTGACTTGGTCCTGGAGAATTTCTGGGGACATAAACCCGAAAGACTTTAAGGTCATGTATTTGCATGCTTGCTCTCTTTAATAAACACCTTCAAAGTCTCATCAAAGAGTGAGGAGATTGATGATGATGATGATGATGATGATGATGATGATGATGATGATGTAGAAGGAGGCATTATTAGGGATCAGGAGGGAGCACTGAAAGGATCATCCCTATTAAACAGGGACTACATACTCCTGTTAAAGAGGAACAGCTGGGAATATGTTTCAAAACATTTTGCAATAATAGGTTACTTAACATAACTTATTTTATTCTGGAAAACAGAATTAAGTTTATCTTCTGAAAGTATATTGCAATTAAACTACTTTCAAAATTAACATAGAGGCTATATACAATCTTATATTTATTAAATACATTAATTTTTTCTCTCTCACGCATACATACAATCCTTCCAATGTCACTTAAACTGTAGCAGAAGGGGAACTCTATATTTGGTTTGAACAAAAATTTGGAGGAATTGAACATTTAAAGATGAGAGATCGAGCATACCATAGCCAAGAAAGGCTTCAGGCCATGCCTCTTTGGTAGACATTGACAAGTGGGTGCAGCTTCTCCTAGTCCTGGGGATGAAGTACTATAATGAGAGCTTGCATCTTTCTGCTTTCATAATGATACTTTTTAAAAAGGTGAACAAGTCAGGCCATGAACATGACAGCTAATAAAATTAAATAGTGCTTAGGAAAAGATGTCTGAAATAAGACAATAATCAATATTGCTAGCCAATCATGGGGGTGGTTGGCACCTTGATGGGGCCAATGATGAGATTGTTATTCGCCATCTTGGACTTACTTTATATTTTGCATTTTTATATTTATGTGTATTTATATTTGTATTGTATGGTTTTGACGATATTTTAATCTTTTATCTTTAATTGTTTGTAAACCGCCCAGAGTCGTTGCAATACGAGATGGGCGGTAAAGAAATATGGTAAATAAATAAATAAATAAATAAATAAACAAATAAATAAATATTTTTACCCCAGAGAAAGTTAATACGTTTATATAAACCAGACGTAACACTGATATTCTCTACTGAATTTTTAAAGGGACAAGGGAAATGCAACACAAGATGGGATGGGAGCCGGCAAACAGTTCTTGCAATGAGAAATTATGTTAGTAGTACAATGGGCAGGGATGTCCACAGGGTGTGGTCAAAAAGGTCAAGATGGCACCTGTGATCATGTGATTGGAACACTGCCCAAAGTACATAAAGAATAGGTGGAGCTTCAATTGCACTGTCATGGCCACCATCTTGACTTTTTCTGTCATATACCACGGGCGCCCTGGGGCGGCCCCATAGAAATGCTGTGTCTCAGTGAGGATGCAAGCAGCTGTCGTCCTTTCAGGAGAGCAAAGAGCTGGAGGTACGAAGCTGGAGTAAGGGTCTCTCAGGCTGTCCTGAGAATCTGTGGTTCTTCTCTTGCAAAGTGAAGAGGTTGTCTGAAAAAGTGTAGGGTGGTCACTGTAAAAGAACAAAAACAAGTTTTTGTGGCCTGAACCTTTAAAAGCTTGCGAAATAATACATCTGTTAGTCACCACAAAATTTATTTTTGGTGCAAGAGTCAGATATCCAAGTATTTGGATACAAAGTGGGAAAGGTACTTCAGGCCTAAATATCTGTACGTGTCCAAATCTATAGCAAAGTAAAACTTGGAGGGAGGAGCTGTCCCTCCAAAGGAGTGTCCATGTGATGGAGGAAGTGTCGAAAATTGTGATTATAAATGTACCATCTTTTCTAAAATTGATAGTTAAATAATTTCAGTTGTACAAACAGGTTTATTTTATAATCTTTCAAAACTCTGCACAGAATCCTTAAAGTATAATACAAAAATATTTTCTGTCAATAGTTAAACTTTCTTAAATGTTAGCATTTATCTTTATGATCTCCTTTGTATTCTTTAATGTTAGAATTTATCTCTATGATCTCCTCTATGTACTCTTATAATCTTTTCTCCACCTGTTTATGAAAGCTTTTGTTGCAAAAGCATATGGGAAACTGTATCTTGATATTGCAACTACAGATAATAGTGCTACTTTTGAAAGAGCCAGCACAATAAGCAAGGCATTTAAATAGCAACAAAATCACGGTAGATACATCTGCTTTAAAACAAATTAAATTGGATGTTAGCCATTTTTATAAGTTAATTAATTTATGCAGGGAGTTGGTAGGAGACATAGTCTGCTAGATCAGAAGACATGTTTACTATACCCTAACCTGAAATTCATAGAAGATATTTCACATATTGTGTTGGCAACCATAATTAAAATGATGTTGAAATGCCTAAGGAATGTGATTGCAAAATAACTCTCTTACACGTCCTAATGTTCTCCAGGGGTTATCTGCAGAGAGGCCAAAATGTCAGGATAGTGGCCACAGCCATGCAATTGAAGCCCCAATTTTACACCTTGACACATGTAAAAAAGGGCAGGGCTTTGACTGCATGGTTGTGGCTGCCATCTTGATTTTTTTGACCCCCTCCTTGTGGACATCCCAGATGCTCTCCAAAGATTCTGGGGGAGGGGGTGGTAGAGGGTAAATGGAGACATTCCCCATACCTTCCTGAGAAGAGTAGAAGATAGCTATTGATCACAAAGGAGCAGACTGAGGAGCAAAGGATGACAGACTTGCTGTCTAAAAGCTTGAATGCAGAGATTAGCCATTCCTTGGGAGGGCTGCTTGCCTGTTGATTTTAATCCTTTTGCAATGCCTAAGCAGGGCTTTTATTTCATTCCCTGTGCAGCTTTTTCCCCCATTGCCCCATCTCCATCCTGTCTTGTTTTTTTCCTTCCCCTCTGCATCCATTGAAATCAGTGCCCCTGTAAAAAAGAACTCAAAAAATCTCAATAGCTCTTGGGGTTATATTTTGACCACTGAATGTTACTGCTTTGAATTTAAATGTAGGCAGGCCTATCAGATTTGGGAGGGAAAAATTGGAGCAACTATTAGATGATAGCAACTTAGGTGACAATTTGCTGCCATCTAGAGGACATCCAGAGTTTTACAGCCCAGATCTGGTAGCCCTAAAGGTATTGATCCATTTTATAATTTCAAAGACCATACTTGGCATGCGCCTTCCCCCTGCTATTGCCTCTCTAAAAAAGCTCCTGCCAAAATGGAAACCAGGTTTCAAAGACTATGGCCATTTATTTAACTCTCAACACAGTGCAGAAATACTAATTAAAGCATCCCTAGCAGCTGGAAAGTCAATAAAATAAAGTATTGCTTAGCAATACATCTGACTAATTTATTTTATTTTTATCCCGCCTTTATTATTTGTATAAGTAACTCAAGGTGGCGAACATACCTAATACTCCTTCCTCCTCCTATTTTCCCCACAACAGCAACCCTGTGAGGTGAGTTGGGCTGAGAGAGAGTGACTGGCCCAAGGTCACCCAGCCGACTTTCATGCCTAAGGTGGGACTAGAACTCTCAGTCTCCTGGTTTCTAGCCCGTTGCCTTAACCACTAGACCAAACTGGCTCTTTACCATGATGGAGCAGTTTTTCTGACAGAATTAGGCCCAGACAGACCAGCTCTGCATTCAAATAGCCTGGACACCACAAACACAGTTTGCAATCTGTTTTTGTCCACAGTAGCAAGGCAAGTTCTTTATGGAAGATTCAGGTTTGAATTGTTTTCAGAAATAGACAAAAATATTAAATAAATTGAAGGATCATGACTTGATGTATCATTTGAGGTATTTTAGGAAATTCTTTTACCTGTAATTGCTAACTCATATGCTTTACATCATACTCTTTCTCCAACACAAGAGTACAATTTTGTTTTTATTCATGCCATGTAACACGAGTGAAGTATTATTTGTGAATGAGTTTAGCACTGATTATTTTAAGCCACTGGTTAACATCTGACTGTTCATGCTTATTCATTGAAACTTTCATTATCTTATTTATGTACTCAAATATTTACATACTGCTTTCCATAAGGTATCTCAGCAGTTTACCAACCAATTTTAAAACATAAAGCAGTTAATCGAAGACACATACATTAAAATGGGTAAGAATATGATTTAAAAAGATGCCTCCCCCATTCACACAGGAATGGCTGGGTGAAAAGATGAAATTTCAGTAGGGACCTACAGTAAATTATGTATTTTTGGGGAGTGGGAGGAGAATATGCCAAAAAGCGGGAACTACCACTGAGAAGGTAGCCATGACATGACAATCCCCCAAATTGTTGAATGCACAGAAAATTCTCAATTAATCTAAGTTATTGTACAGGTATCTAGAGGGAAAGGCAATCTACTAGCTATCCTGATCCTAAATCATGTAGGGCTTTATACCCTAATATCAAGATCTTGAATCTAGCTCAGCACCTAATTAGTAGCCAATGCAGTTGCTTCAGTTCAGGTATGATATGTGCATCACCAGGAAACTCACTCAGCAATCAGGCAACTGCAGTCTGCACTAGGTGCAGCATCAGGACCAGGAACACACAGAATCACAGTAATTCAAACCTACATTTTACCCACACAGAGGTAACTGTAGCTAGACTATCTGCTTAAGAAAGTGCACACAACCAGCCAAAGCTGGCGATAGTCAGTCCTAGGCACAAAGGTTACTTGGACTGCCAGTGATAATCATGACTGTTAAGAATACCTTAAAATATGTACCTGTTCCTTTTGTGGGATATAGTAAGCCCATTTACAACAGATTTCCCAATTCCTATAGCCAAGGTTTTCATCCTGTCAGGTTTGATTTATCACTGTATCTAGTCACTGGTCCAGGGTATCCATGTGCTACTAATTTCAGATGTTCTGGAGAAATAGACTAGCATAGTAATGGCACTTGGCCCCAAACTCTTGTATTTATTTATGTATGAAGCTGGTTCCATTGAGTTTAATAGAATTTACTTCCAGATTATAGATTTGCAGCTTTAGACTGTTGAGCTTCAACATCCAGTGCAGCTTCTTTGGCCCCTTGTCAGATATTTTTGAGGAGGAGTGTGGAGTAGCATGCTAAGCAACCCTCCTTGCACCTCTTTATGCCACAGCTCCTGATACCACTAAACTCATATTGGAACAAGGAAGATTTGGCACAAATGGTGCTGCTGTAATTTTTTGATGCCTATGCATTTTAAGAGCTGGACCATAAAGAAGGCTGAGCGAAGGAAGATAGATGCTTTTGAACTGTGGTGTTGGAGGAAAATTCTGAGAGTGCCTTGGACTGCAAGAAGATCAAACCAGTCCATACTCCAGGAAATCAAGCCAGACTGCTCACTTGAGGGAATGATATTAAAGGCAAAACTGAAGTACTTTGGCCACATAATGAGAAGACAGGATACCCTGGAGAAGAAGCTGATGCTAGGGAAAGTGGAAGGCAAAAGGAAGAGGGGCCGACCAAGGGCAAGATGGATGGATGGTATTCTGGAGGTGACGGACTCAACCATTGGGGAGCTCGGGATGGTGACGGCCGACAGAAAGCTCTGGCGTGGACTGGTCCATGAAGTCACGAAGAGTCGGAAACGACTGAACGAATAAACAACAACATGCATTTTAAGATTTTTGCAAGTTATGATAAAATCAATAGTCTAAATTTGGAATATCAGTTAATATTTTAGCTCATCTGATTTAATGCAGCTTATATTATGCAACAAATATTACTTGAATATAAAGAATGGATCAAAATAAAGTTTGGTTCAGATTGCTTTGGTGAAATCTTCAGTTCACAGGAAACATTCTGCCTCAGCTCAATTTCAACACCAATTGTTAGATTTCAGGCTGAAAGGTCTTGAAGGCCTGACAGTCTAAAGCAGTGTTTCTCAAACTTGGCAACTTTTAAGATGTGTGAACTTCAACTCCCAGAAATCCCTGGGTGGGGAATTCTGGGAGTTGACGTTCACAGTCTTAAAGTTGCCAAGTTTGAGACACAGGTCTAAGGAGAGTCCATCATTCCCTCAAACATTTATCTTCTCTAAGTTTTAACAGTAGTCTTCCTTTAGCTAATGATTTCTGGGAGTGAGCACTGATAAGACTACTCTTTTCTTCTGGGTCAAGTCTGTAAGATTTCACTGGAGAATGAATCCTAGGAAAAGCTATTGGAGTGCGACTATCTTAATGGCCTTCTGGAAAAGGCTGGCTTCTAGGTCATCCAGATGACAAGACACCTCAAAAGACAAGTTAGATTTTTTTTAATGCCTTTGAATCAGTGTTGACTACTGGTGACTGCAGTTTTCTTGGCAAGATTTCAGAAGTGGCTTGCCATTGCCTGCTTCCTAGGGCTGAGAGGGAGGGACTGGCCCAAGGTCACCCAGCTGGCTTTGTGCCCAAAGCAAAGCCAGTCTCCCGGTTTCTAGCCCAGTGCCTTAACCACTACACCAGAGCTTTCCAAACTGTGTGTCACCACACACAGTCTGGTGTGTCGCCACACAACCCGGAAGCGCTGATCATCATCAGCGCTTCCGGGTTTTCCTGCGGCGACACACCAACTGCAGCGTGCAAAACCCGAAAGCGGCAGCAGTGCTTCCGGGTTTTTGTGCGCTGCCGCAAGGACGGCACTTCCAGGTTTTCCCGCGGCGACACACCAACGCCAGTTGGTGTGTCGCTGCGGGAAAAACTTTGGAAAGCCCTGCACTACACCAAACTGGCTCTCTTAGCATAATTAGTAACATTCAAAACTGCAGCCCATTTTATCAGATTTGCCCATCAGTGTGCCGCCTCAGTCACAAAGTGACTCTAAAGCAGTGCTTCCCAAACTTTTTCCTTCATTACTGAAAACCGCTTATCAGAAAGTCCTTTTTATCCAATGTAGGTAAAACACTTTAAGTCAATTAAAGTTTGTGATTGGGTCCGTGTCTCTTTACCCAAAGAAAAAGCACTTTTACTAAATTTTGGGTAATTTACCCAGGTTTGGGAAGCACTGCTCTACACTAAGATACACTAAGCATTATCTTTCCGAGTCGTAAATCTTCTGTTCAAGCATGACTCTGTACTACGAGATGTTAATTGTTTAATGTGCAAAGCTACAAGATCCTTTGGCTGTGTGGAACCCCGTGAAGCACGTGGCAGTGAAAGCAAAATTGCAAATGAATACAGCTGGCCCTCCGCTGCACGTGCACACAAAGTCTACCAGTTCTCTTTCCCCCTCCCCGCTTTCAACAGTGCACGCGTACAGCTCTTCCGAACCTGGCTCCGAACTTCCGCCTTTCACCTTAGCGCTACACCCTACTAGCAACACTACCCTCCGGATCTCCCCCACCCCAGCCGTTCTTCTTAGCTGAATAATAGGGAAAAATAAGAGCGGGCGGGGCTTCCTCCTCCAGGAACCGTGGTTCTCTCCTCCCATTGGCCCACTGGGTTATCTTTCTCTGTTCGGGTAGGCTGGCGTCAGGGAGGGCGGAGCGAAAAGGAACCGGGCGTGACTTCTCCGCGCCTCGCACGGAACTTGCAACTTTGCGCGCGCGCCAGTAACCGCCTTCGGTGACTCAGTAGGGCGTGGAGGTGGTGGCGGGGTTGGCGCGGCTCCTCTCTTTTCCCGCGGCATCGCAGCATCTCTCCCAGCGGCGGTGGCTGCGCAGCCGCCCGCCTTGCCTGGCTTCCTGCCCCTCCTCCTCCTCCGCCCCTCCCCGCGCGCCAAGCTCCAGCCCTTTCCCCCTCTGCTTTTTATCGCTCGGCAGTTGTTATCTGGCTCATTGTTCCTGCGAAACAAGCCCGCAACGAGCATGGACGACCCGGACCAATCCCCCTTGGTCTCCTCCACCACCACCGCGGCGGCGGCTGAGCAGGACCAGCAGCAACCGCAGCAGCCCCTTTTCCAGTACCAGTTTGTGAGGGACCCGGAGGACGAGGAGGACGAGGAGGAGGACGAGGACGAAGAGCTGGATGACGAGCAGCTGGAAGTGAGGGAGAGGAAGCCCGCCGCTGCGCCCCCGGCGCCCACCTCCTCCCCGCCGCTGATGGATCGGGGCGCCTCGGGGGAGCAGCCGCCCCGCCCGCCCCCATTCCCCCAGCCCGCTTGGGCCAGCCCCCCCGTCATCCGCACCAGCTCCGCTCCTGTCGCTGCTGCCTCCGAGGGCGCCCCTCAGGGGGAGAAGGACAGGGAACCCCACCGCAGCGCCCCGCTGCCGCCTCCGCACCGGGAAGAGCCCCGCGCACCCGCTATCCCCCCCCGGAGCGCCCCGCTGCCGCCCAAGCGAGAGGAGCCCTCCGCCGCCAAGAAGGGCGCCGCCCCGGTCTCTCCCGGTGAGTGGATGGCGGGCGGGCGAGCGGTCCGGAGAGGCCCAGAGGCGGCCTCCTGGCGCTGGCCCCCCTTCCGGCGGTTGCGACTGCATCGCCCATCACCGCCTAGCCCGGCCTGCTGGCTGAGCACGATAGGAAAGGCAGTCCAACATATCTGGAGGAGCGCCAGCTTGGGGAAACTGGTGGTGGAGGCATTCCCGGAAGGTGTCCGAGGGGTGAGGGGCGTGGCTGGTGGGCTTTGTGATGGAGAGGGAGTCGTGTAAGGGAGAAGAGGCCAAATTGTGCGTGCGTGCAGGGCGGGGACACAGAAAGTAAGTTAGCCGTGGCTTTACAAGGCCCTGAAATACGTGCGGTGGGATTGGCGAGTTTTAAAGAAAACGGCCGGGAATGTGAGCATCGGGGAGGTGGCTGCGGTGGTCTTTGGAAATAGCGCTTTCTTTGTGCGTGTGTCAGAGGGAATTTGCCTTACGGCGAGCTGGGTGGAATTGTCTGTATCTGCTGTGAGCCGAACGAACTGAGCAAAGCTGCCTGTAAAGTCAGGAGGAGGGTGGATTGGTAGCAGTGAGACCTGGAAAAGGGTTTGGGAAGTGGAGAAAGCTAAGTGGTCTGAAAGAAACAGGCGGAAGTATGTTTTGCGGGTGTGAAGGCTTTGGGGTTCAAGTAGTTATTGGGGATGAGGTTTAAGCTTGTGATCATGGAAAGAATTAGTAGAAGATGGGAGTGGGGCATAACCGTGTTCTGGTAGCTACCTAGGAAGGGGTTCCAGGATGTCCTGGAAAGGGAGAGGAGACTTACTTTAAAGGGAGTGTTGGAATTTGAGTAGGGTGTTCGTGGTTTATATGATGATTTGCTGGAACTGTACCAAGGTTTGTATTGGGGAGATTCTGCAGTGAGAAGATGGGTGTGGCAGAGAGACATGGGCATGCAGTGTGCTTTGTCAAGGCAGTCTGGTGCAAGGGGGATTTGCTGATATGTGTTATATTTTTGCTTGAAGAATAGTTATAGGCTGTTGTAATTCTTGTTATTTATTACACCAACTGGCAGCTTTCCCTTTGTGTCTGGAGTCTGCTGTTAACATTTTTCCCACCAGAGATGTTAATGTGTGCAGTCTGCAGGAATTCAAATGACAGCATTGTAGAAAATAAGGATGTTACAGGAATAGTTCTGTCTGCCACAGTGGCATAATGCAGCATGCTGGAAGAATGTATGTTCACAAAGAGGGAGGGTGGGGTAATTGCGTTTTTTTTCCTCTGACTTTTTGATGCTTAAGTGGTGACAAATGAAAAGGGCTGGATTTTTTTTCACCACATCCTCTTTAACTTTCATTTCTCCCCTCTCCCCCTGCTTCCCCCCCCCCCCTTTATGTGTGTCACCCTTGGATTAGCTGATCTAGAAAACTCTTCTTTTTTTTGTTAAGTATGTATGCGAACTCAGTTCTTCTTACTGTCCTATGTAGGCTACTGTATGTAGTTCTGCATGGTGGGCAGGAGGTTCTGCAGGCTGTCTGAAGCTTCAGGCTCCACCAGACTATTGTTACTGAAAGCCCGCCTTCTCTTTGCATGCACTGGATCAAGAATCAGTGAATGATGACTCTAGTCCTCCTACAGCAAGCAGTATTTGGAATGAGAACCTCCCTTCCTGTATAAAGAGCTAGTAAATTAGCCCAGCCTTCTGTCATTGACCAGCTTTGGCCCTAAACAGATCACTATGCAGCATTTTCCCCTTATTTCAATGATGCCATTGCATTAGTAAAGTTAATTTAAATATCTATACAAAATAGAATGTAAACATGTATACATGAACATAAAAAAGCATAGCATACTATGTGGCTTAACAGGCATTAACGTAAATGAAAGAAGCCTCCAAAATAAGTGTTAAATAGTAGGAATTAAATTGAGCAAGAATTAGTAGCTATTCAGTAATAATAGCATAAATGTTCACGTTCAACCTTTATAAGGATGTTTTAAAAATGAGAAGAAAAATATCTAAATATTTTTACATACATTCTTTGTTTAGAACATCTTTAATGATCAGAGATAGTATAGTTGCAAAATAATGCTTGTTTTAAAGCATAGCTTTAAAGATATCCTGTATGTATTTGTAGCATTGTATAGTTATTCTTTTTTTGTATCCAGATCAAACCTTAAGCTGCCAATATGATGCCACCTTCTTAGCTTTATCATTGGCCAGAAACAAATCATTTTTAGTGCATGCTATTGGTAATAATCGGCAGGTCAGCAAGTGCGCCGAATTCTGTATCTCTCCACACTCACACTGCGTGTTATTATCCGTCAACAGTCCCCATTTGAGCATATTTGTTCTGCACTTAGGCACTCCAACCCTCAATCTATTCAAAGTCCTCCAAATGACATAAGGGAAATCAGATGTAACTTATGTATAGTTATTAAAATCACAAACCACTGAATAGGAATTGCATAATTTCAAGTTCAGTTACAAATGGAATTAACTTCCCTTAATTACAAACTTGACATCCTGAAAGGAAATACAAACACAGTCTTTAAGTAGCAGAAATACTGACAACAGAAAATATTTGACGTAGACGTTTCTGTATGGTCAATGGAAATTGTATTTTTTGGTGGTCACCCATTCAAGTATTAGGTATTAACCAGGCATAACCCAGCTTAAACTTCAGATAACATTGACCAAGTGCTGTCACTTGCTGAGACAAATGGTCAGACTTCCTTTGATTTAAATGAGGATAGAAGCATGCTTATACCTTGAACAGCTTCTCAACTGTCAGTTCCTTCTATCAGTGAGGATTAATTCTATCATACAACAGGGCCTCTCTCTGATCATTTGTTATATTTCTCTTTTATATTTTAAATCAGAGATCAAAGTTAATGACAATGTTCTTCAGTCTGAGCTAATGCTTTTTATGAGTTTTTATGGAACAGTTTGTGAGGATAATGATATGTTATTTTGTGAATAGGTCAAGAAATATTCTGGGCACAAAAATGTAAGGGAGAAAAGAAGCATGAAGATATTTACAGTTCAAAGCAAATACAAAATATTCTCTTAGTTCATTAACAATGAATACTTGGACATATAAACTATTGCAATGTAGTAAAAAAAAACAATACTAGTAATCTTGGAACAGCTTTGGAGGGAAAAGTCTTCATTCCTCTTGGAGGCCCTAATCTTGTAGGCTTTGCTGTCTAACTAGCAAATTCAATGTGGGGGATTGCATCAGTGCTCTGCTACCATAAGGCTGTATCTGCTCCTGGGACAGGTTGAACTTTTCCATGGCAACTTTCAATGCTTAGGTGAGGTCTCTGGAAAGATAATTTTTTTCTTGGTATGTGTAATGTCCAGAATGCCAAACAGTTATTTCTGTAATTCAGGTCATTGCCAGTTAGCGCTGCCACACTAAGTCCATACAAATTTTGTACTGATCTTTCTATTGCTGATAGCACACATACCAAAAAGCCATGGAAACTACAAAGAATTCTGGGTATTTCCCCCCCTAACCTCCAAGGTTCATTCAATTTTTTCTTTTACATTTATGGAGATACAATCAGATCTTTAAAGATTTTCTGTCTTTTGGGGGGATCAGTCAAAATATTAACAACGTTTCTCTGCTTTTGTTTGGTTTATGCTGTTTATTGTCATTTTGCTCTTCCACTGAATGCATGGCCGCTTGCTACTATATATACAGTCCCTAATTATATGTCATCTCTTTAAAGTCCTTATCTTTCTGATTATTTATCTTTTTTGTCCATTTTCCATTTTTTCTTAATGTTGGGTATTTTAACCATTTTTCTGTTCAAAAGTATATTGAATTGTCCCAAGATTTTCCCCCTGAGATGTATCATTTTTAATCTATCAACATTTTAGGGTCTGTCTTCTTTCAGGTATACTATTGTAATAGAAATTTTCTTATATACTGATTCCTGAAATCTCCTGTTCTGTTTTCAAGTCAGTCTTATGTTGATATGACTAAAATTTAAAGCTGTTTCCTGCATTGTGATATAGGTGATATCACAATGGACTTTCACACTCCAGCCTGCAAATAGATATTTATTTATTTAATTAATTTTTATTCCGCCTTTATTATTTTTATAAATAACTCAAGGCGTTGAGTTATTCCTTCCTCCTCCTATTTTCCCCACAACAACCACCCTGTGAGGTGATATGCTATACAGTATTTATGTACTCAGGTACATAGAAAGCTCTCTGTTTATAGTACATCAGCACATCTGAGAAAGGGCTGTATTAAAGCCATCTATATGCTGATCTAATAAATGCAGGGAACTTGGTGTACGTGTAAAATTAAAAACCACATAAGAGTTCCAATTTTCCATTGCAAAGTTTACAACCCCAGATTTTATTACTTCATTCTAATTTTCCAAATTACACAATATTTTTTCTGTAATGGATAGTCAGATTGAGTAGTAAATATTCACAGGCTTGTTTTTAAGCTGTCTTTTACAATAATATAAATGTTGGCAAGAGTGGGAGTTTTATGTAAAAGATAATTGCAAGATGGTCATCATGAGTAATAAATATGGGGCTATGCATATTAAGAAGTTAATATATTTCTCCAGCCATCTTTATGGCAAGGATCAGAGAAATAATTTTTTAAAACAACATTGTGCAGCTGTCCCAGGATTTCATTGATAACTTCTGTAGTAGAGGATTACATTCAAGAATTACAAATTGCTTCTTGGTTACACTAAACACAGTTGTTAGAATATACAACAGTTTTTCTATGCCATAATGTGTCCAGTCTTGACACATTGTGGACGAATAGCAAAATGATACTTTGTATGTTCTAAAATTCTGCCTTGGACAGGAGTTTTGGCTATTTTATATGTAAATATGAAATTCTAGCACAGGATTAACATTGTATTTCTTATGCATTATGCATAGTACTTGAAGGCAGTAAATCTAAGATCAGCCCTTGTAAATTAGAAGGAATTTGGTTTATGGATAGACACAGAAGTTTCTTTTTTATATTTTTAATAGAGTACTTGAGGCATATGTTCATTTATTTGACTTTATATAGTGCTTCTAAATGTAAATGAACACTTATTATGAAGATGTGCATCCAACCTTAACCTTATTTTTTTTCAAAATAATGAAAGATAACATTAATTTTGCCTAAACATGAAATTTACGTGATTTGCCAATTAATTGTATCAGTCTCACATTATCTAGGATATGATCATGAGCTTTACAAATTACAGTATGGAAGGGATAAACTGAGATCAGTGCTTCCCTGAAATGTGGGTATGGTGGGATGGTTAGCATACTGAAACTTCAATAACTTATCAAATTCTACATATTTTCAAAATTGAGTCATCTTTCAACATTTCTACAGTGCATCAAATCTGTAATTCTTGGCAGTTCATTGTATAATTAGGGTAAGCAGAATATATCTTCCTAAATTGCCTCATACTTTTCATTTCAAAAAATACAGTTTTAATATTTCTCATACACAGTTGAACTACTACACCAGTTTGTGGCAACTATATTATGGTATAGTAATATTTAATTTTTTGCAACTTCCATTAGAAAATGCCACTTCTTATGTAAATTGTTCCAAACAATTTCTTAAAGAGAGCATACCGTAGACAGTTTGTCTTGAAAGTTTGTTAATCAAACTTTTTTTTTTGGTTCTGAGTGTAAGCTGTTCATATAAGGTTGCAACAATGTCTGAAGATTGGAAAAAACATTTATCCCAGTTTGACATTGTGTCATGTAGTAACTACTAATATGAATGAACACCAGAGTTAATATTTTCAGTTTCTTGCTCTCCCCAAGAAGTACATGAGTTTACAACATGATAACCATTTATTGAGTAAGTCCTGTGGGAAAACCTAATTACATGAATTAAGAATTTTTTGTGAGCATTCATATTCATCCAGGGAATATACTTTATTAAAGAAATTTGCAGCATCCAGTTTTTCACCCTGTTCCTCAAACTAAACTTAGGTTTTGAATGATCTCAGTATTGGCACTCTAGCTAGAACTCTAGAAAGAGGAAGCAATTAGCCACTCACAACCAGAGTAAAGGAACAGGAAGAAGGGAGCTTTCCAAGCAGGAGGACCGGGGAGGAGCACGTCAACCCCCTCAAGAGGCAAAGCATAAGGGATCCAAACGCTGTAAAAGTATACAATAAAGCTAGCTTTTAGCTAAAATAATGGCAAGAAAACCAAACTTGCCAATAAATAGTATATGAAAGTAGAAAGCCAATGGAGGAGGGAATGTTTTCTGGTTTATTTCATAGAGAGTCAAATTTTATTTAATTTTTATCCAGCCTTTATTATTTTTTATAAATAACTCAAGGCGGCGAACATACCTAATACTCCTTCCTCCTCCTATTTTCCCCACAACAACAACCCTGTGAGGTGAGTTGGGCTGAGAGAGAGTGACTGGCCCAAGGTCAAATGTATTACCAGAAATGTAATAATTTATTAAGCCTGTATGCTGCCTGACAACAACTGATGGTCTGCCTGTTAAGTATAAAAAGTATTTGCTCAGTGTAGTGAGCTGCTGGCTGTTGGAAAACAAGCCTCTTCCACTGAAACCAAGGTGGCTGGGCTGCAGATGCCTACAGAGGCAGTAAGATATTCAGACAACACCTTCTGGAATGTGCTATATTTGTCCTGTTCTTAAAAGGATAGCTCCCTCATTGTCACAGAGAATGAGAGTCTTGGGGAAGGAAGAGATATTTTCTAAAATGAAGGAAATGTTCTCATATGAGGAGCCACATTCTTGGATGATGAACCCCTACCCTCTCATTTGAGGATACTCCTCTTGGAAGCAGAAGGCTTTTGATTGTTGGTGATTTGCCTGCCCAGTAGCATATCTAGACAGCATATGCCAGAGCTTTCCAAACTGTGTGTCGTGACACGTTAGTGTGTCGGCTGCAGTGTCTGGGGGTGTTGCGGCTGCTGCTGCCTCCTGGCTTCCATGCAGGTCCTAGTACCTGCCTTGTGCCTTGCTGCCTCCAAACCTGCTGTGATTCCGCACAGGCCCTAGTGCCTGCCTTGTGCCTTGCTGCCTCCAAACCTGCTGTGATTCTACGCAGGTCCTAGTGCCTGCCTTGTGCCCTGCTGTAAGAGTGTGTCATGAAATGATGCCCTGCTGTAAGAGTGTGTCGCGAAATGATGCATGTCTAAAAAGTGTGTCACCAACATGAAACGTTTGGAAAGCTCTGGCATATGATGTCTACAAATTTCACTCCTAGCAGGCAAGTCGTCGTGCAAGTTACATGTCACAAACCCATGTGTGTTTCTAATGTGTTTGCTTGTAAACCTAGTGTTTCTGAGGAAAGAGTTGGGTTCATCTGGGCTAAAGAAGAGACATAGTAAGATAGCCTCATTAGGTATTTTAAATGTGTTACATCAGTGCTGATGCATGTACATATGTACAGTAGGTATGTGTGTGTATACATACAAAAAGTTCCCTTCTCATCAGTATGTGTCTTCCTCAATCTCAGGTCCTCTACCAGGGGCCTGGGAGTTTGAGGGTTCTGCGCCGTACCTTAGCTGTTTCTAGCATTGCATTCTTCTGGACAGAGAGCTCTGATGTTCCTGGGATCTGTTGGAGCCACTCTCCCAGCTTAGGAGTAACAGCCCTGAGTGCTCCTACCACCACTGGGACCACTTTGGCCTTCACTTTCCACATCCTCTCTAGTTCCTCCTTCAGGCTTACAATTACACAGTACTTCTCCAACAGGCTTCCTGATGTTGCTGTCACTTGGCACTGCTATATCTATCACCATCGCTGTCTTCTGGTCCTTGTCTACCACCATGATGTCTGGTTGATTGGCTAGTACCTGCCTGTCCGTCTGGATCTGGAAGTCCCACAGGATCTTAGCGCTGTCATTCTCCATGACCTTCTGTGGAATCTCCCATCTGGACTTGGAAATCCCATCTGGACTTAGAAATTTAAAACATGAGCTATCTATCTAGGGTGGTACAATAACAGATTTCTTTAAACCTGCCAAAACAGGTTTGGCATAAGTGAACTTGTGGCCTGTTCCAACTTCATTATTATTTTTTATGGCATACAGTGCAAAACTGGTGGCCTACTAAGGCAGTTTCTTATACATATTCATTGAAAAACAGGAATAAGATCCTGTTGCTTAAAACTTCACTTTTAAAATGAAACAGTGCTTTTCCTCTGAGCTATTAGTGCAGAGCTTTCCAAACTTTTCATGTTGGTGACATACTTTTTAGACATGCATCATTTTGCAACACAGTAATTCAGTTTTACTAGCAAACCGGAGGTTAAACTAACCCCTTATAAGAGATACGTACACATATATAAATTGTAATAGCGAAATGTATGGGGACACATATCTCATGAAAAACCTTTCATTTATATTTTTAAAAATATATGACTTGTAAGATAACATACATTTCCAAGATTGTTGTAATTTTTGAGTAACAATATGTAAATATGTGCAAGAATTAAAAAAATTGAATAACACCAATAACTACTTACCATTTTAATGAGATGTATGAGGTTGATGGGATGAACACAGCTTTTGAATATTTGGTGGAATATTAGATAAAGACACTCGCATTTCATCATCAAGCATTTTTAAGCTTTCACGTTTCAGTGTCTTTAAGTTTGTCATCGTTGAAAAGGATACTTCACAAATGTATGTAATAGAAAACTGCAGAAGAATTTTTAACGCGTTTTTACCTGTGTTTGGATGCATTTTTGAAAGGCGAATCCAAAAGCTGTCCAAGTCACCCTCTTCATACATCATTAACAGACTTCAATCATTTTTTATTTCAGCTAATTCTTCTTCAATAAGTGAAAAGTTCCTCGTTGCAGTTGAAAGAAATGGATTTCTGATACAATGATAGTCTTGGACTTCAACTTTTGGGAAGTAATGATGAACTTTCTCTCAGAGCAATATTAAATGGTCAACAATTAGCGAGCTGATATCACATTTTAGCTCGCACTCAGCAGTTTTGGAAAACGTTTCAAAATTTCCTTCTTTCGCTTTCCTTTTCCAAATTGCTATTTTGTCTCTCATAGCACAAATTTTATCTACAGCTGTTAAGATATTTTCTCCTTTTCCTTGCATACTGGTGTTTATTTTGTTCAAATATGTCAGCAAGATATGCCAATTTTGTGCAAAGTTTGTTTTGAATTAGATCACATAATTCATTTTGCTGATTTTCCTCAAAAAGTTCAAGCATCATCTCCCTCAATTCGTATACACGACAAAGCACTTGACATCTTGAGAGCCAACGAATCTCTGTGTGTAGTAGCTTTTTAAACCTTGCCCCCATTTCTTCACAAATATAAGCAAATAATCTTGATTTAAGAGGTCTACTTTTAATGTAGTTGACCATTTTAACCACTTTGTCCATAATTTTTCTTAATTCATTTCCAATGGTTTGCACGACTAGTACTTCGCGATGTAAAAAGCAATAAGTAATTATATTTTCATTCTCTCTTTGCTAAAGCTATAAAACCTTTTGTTGAACCAACCATTGAGGGTGCACCAACTGTGCATATTCCTACACATTTTAACCATTGCAAATTTTCCTTCATGAAGCAATCTAAAGTTTTAAATATATCTTCACCTCTAGTTCTTATTGGAAGTTCTAGACAACACAAGAATTGCTCAATAATTCTGTCAGTATGAATGAAACATATAAAAACCAATAATTGTGCTAACCCACTGACATCTGTTGATTCGTCTAATTGCAATGTAAAGACCATATTACCGTCTTGAAAAATGTCCTTCATTTGCAGCTTAATGTCATCTGACGTCTTGAATACGTCTTCCAATCGTGTTATCTGCCAAAGGGGTTTTATTAACTTCTATCTTAAATTCGGGCCCAAATATTTTTCAAACAATAGCACAGCAAGATTCCTTTATGGTGGTTTCGGCAATAGTGTGTGCGTCCTTGTTTTTGGCAATTCTTTGAGCAACCAAGTAACTTGCCTTTTGAGCTTTCTCTGATGTCTTCGTTCTCTTTGTGAATGATGCAGACTGCTTCTTTATAGATTTTGAAAGCTCAAAGTATTGTACTGGTTTTCCTGACAAATGACTGTGTTTTGAGGTAAAATGGCACTTTAATTTGTTTAGTACCATACTTACATTTGCAAGTATATCCCCACAAACTAAACACTCGGGACAAGGATTGTTTTCTTTACCAGAAAATGTGAACCCGTTTCATATAATCTTTACTGTGTAAATGAGGCTTGGAAATTTTTCCTTTACACTTCTTACATCAGAGCTTTCCAAACTGTGTGTCGCGACACAAAAGTGTGTCGCCACACACAGCGTGGTGTGTCGCCACACCACCCGGAAGCGGTGGCGCGCGTGTGCATGGCGGCGGCAGCAGTGGCGCGGTATCCGTGTTTCCGCGTTTTAGCGGAGGCTGCTGCCGTGCGCGCACTGCCGCACGCCCCCGTGCTGCCACTGTGCACGCGCGTGCCACTGCATGCCCCCCCGCCGCCACCGTGCACGCGCGCCGCCGCACGCCCCCCGCCGCCACTGTGCACGCGCGCCGCCGCACGCCCCCCGCCGCCACCATGCATGCGCGCGCCTGCGCCGCCGTTGGTCTGTCACCAGCGGCGGCACTTTGGAAAGCCCTGTCTTACATACTAATACAGACTGTTCAACAGTTGATTTGTCTGTAGTTTCCTCTATAGCCGCTACATTTTGTTCATTACAAACATCTTCACCAGCTTTTTTTTTCTAAATTAGAAACTTATCCATTTTAGGGGTAATTCAACTGCAATTGGTTACAAGTCAAGGCTTGGCAGAGTTTGCACTGGGTACAAGGCAAGGCTTGGCAGAGTTCGCACTGGGTACAAGGCAAGGCTTGGCAAGGAGTACCTGCATGGCTGCCAGCAAGGTTGGAGAGCTGAGTACTTACAAGACAGCAAGCAAGGTCAAGGCAGACTCAGCTACAGAATTCCCTGAAGCAGCCAGACACATGTCAGGCAGTAGGACCTACGCGGAAGCCAGCAGGCTCAGGAGCAGAACTCCACTCCCAGTAGTCTTTGGAGGTGGCGACAGCACAGTGCAGCAGCAGCAGCAGCGATTCCGAAGGCAGCGAGCTGGATCGGGGCTGGGTTAGAATTGCAACAGGCAGAGAAGGCACAGGAAGGCTGGGTACAGCGGAGGAGGAATGACGTTCCACGGTGCTCCCAAGTTCGAGTTCTGCAGAGGCTTCGGCTGGAGGCAAGAGAAGAGGCTGGGAGAAGGAGTCTAGTGAACGGTTGTCCCCAACAACCCGTTCCTCTTTTGGCTGTCTTTTTATCCTCTTTTCTTCCCTCTGTTTTGGTTTAGAAGCCAATTGGCTTGCTTTCCATTTGTCACCCTTTTTTGCCCTTCTTTCTACGGCCCTGATAGGTGGTAGCGGCTCCACCCTTTGATCACCGCCCATCAGCTGTTCTTGGTTTTCCTGCTCTGGGTTTCCCGCTGCATTGAGCTCTGTATCAATTTTCCTGCCATTGCTGCTGAGCTCCCCCTCCTTCAACTCTGAGTCAGACTCTATTTTGATAGCACCTTTGCTGTGTAAAAATGCATAGACTCAGGTTTCTCCTTATGTTCGCGTGACACACCTACACACTGCAGCTGACACACGTGTCGCGACACACAGTTTGGAAAGCGCTGTATTAGTGACTCTCAGCCAATATTTTTTGGAATATGCTCCTTTGTGCGGGTGACCTTATCTAAATCGTACACGATGCTGCAGTAGTGCAAAAACCTGTGTTTATTCATTCAGTCGCTTCCGACTCTTCGTGACTTCATGGACCAGCCCACACCAGAGCTTCCTGTTGGCTGTCACCATCCCCAGCTCCCCCAACGGTCGAGTCCGTCATCTCCAGAATATCCATCCATCCATCCATCTTGCCCTTGGTCGGCTTGCTCCCTCTTCCTTTCGCCTTTCGCCTTCCCCAGCATCAGCATCTTCTACAGGGTATCCTGTCTTCTCATTATGTGGCCAAAGTACTTCAGTTTTGCTTTTAATATCATTCCCTCAAGTGAGCAGTCTGGCTTTATTTCCTGGAGTATGGACTGGTTTGATCTTCTTGCAGTCCAAGGCACTCTCAGAAGTTTCCTCCAACACCACAGTTCAAAAGCATCTATCTTCCTTCGCTCAGCCTTCCTTATGGTCCAGCTCTCGCAGCCATAGGTTACTATGGGGAATACCATTGCTTTAACTATGCGGACCTTTGTTGTCAGTGTGATGTCTCTGCTCTTAACTATTTTATCAAGATTTGTCATTGCTCTCCTCCCAAGAAGTAGACGTCTTCTGATCTCCTGGCTGCAGTCAGCGTCTGCAGTAATCTTTGCGCCTAGAAATACAAAGTCTGTCACTGCCTCCACGTTTCCTCCCTCTATTTGCCAGTTATCAATCAAGCTGGTTGCCATAATCTTGGTTTTTTTGAGGTTTAACTACAACCCAGCTTTTGCACTTTCTTCTTTCACCTTCATCATAAGGCTCCTCAGCTCCTCCTCGCTTTCAGGTGTGATTGATGAAAATCTGTTACAATTTGTAGATTATTAAGATTAGTCAAATACGCTTCTTTAAGTTTCTTTTAATTTCTCATTTTGGAAAATCATGTAGTTTTTTAAAATATACATTCACTAAAATTTGTTTTTTGCATATTCCACAATAATAATAATTTATGTTTGCAGTTCTGCATAACCTATCTAGTTTTGCAGACAGATTTGTGGATGCAGTTCATTTTGGTATATTTTCATGCTTGTATGCATTTTTGTCCAGGTATTCTTTTCCATTTTAATTGGCAAACTGATTTGCAAAATTCACAGAAGTGTAAATTTAGAAAGACAAGTTTCTGTATGTGTATATTTCTCTCCGTTCAACCGAGCAGTGGTGTACTCCATACTGTATATCATAGCTTTCCAAACTGTGTGTCGCAACACAACCCAGAAGTGGCAGCGGGGGTGGTGGTGTGTATGGCGGTGGCAGCGATGACGGCAGTGGAGCGCCATTGGCGCTTTCTCGGTTTAGCAGAGGCCACCGCTGTGCACGCCCCCGCTGCCGCCGTTGGTGTGTCGCCAACGGCAGCACTTTGGAAAGCACTGCTCTAGCTCCCTCTGGAACCAGTTTGGTGTATTGGTTAAGGCATCAGGCTAAAAACCGGGAGACTGTGAGTTCTAGTCCCACCTTAGGCACAAAGCCAGCTGGGTGACCTTAGTCTAGTCACTTTCTCTCAGCCCGAGGAAGAAGGCAATGGCAAACCACTTCTGAAAAACCTTTCCAAGAAAACTGCAGGGACTTGTCCAGGCGGTCTGCGAGAATCGGACACGATTGAACGGATTTAAAAAAAAAGCTCCCTTTAGTGTCAAACCTTCAAGGTCCCATTATCATGTTTCTTCTTAAAAGAACCCAAACAATCGCCATTTCCCACAGGAAGAATTCTTCTAATTAATTCAAAACTATGATTCCAAATCCATCTGGACCCTTAATCCATTGTCAACTTTACAAAATCCATATTCTAAGCATCCTTTTACTATGTAATCCAAAAAATATTTTCCAAAGCTTTTAAAATCATATTTAATCCATCTTTCTCCAAGGAGAAGGCAACTCACCCAATGAATACAGTGAAACCTTGCCAATCCGAATCTTTCCAGCACAGTAGAAAAAAAAATCCAAAAAGTGATTGAGAAATGAGGCTTGGTTGAGCTTTATGTCCTTAAAAGGCTGTATTACGAGTATGAGCTTGATAGTATCCTTGATTCCCAGCCACTCAATTTATAAGATGACTGCAAAACAATAATTCCTGTGGTCTACTCACGAGGAGTGGTTGCCCAGAGTCACATGGATTATCTCAACAATCTTCCTCCAGAGGGATTTTGCTGGTCCGGATCCCACATCCAGCCGCAATTCTCTTCATAAACGCGGTTCCGCTTGCCAGCATTATGTCAACTCGCCATGGCACTCCCCGGAAGTCTTCATTTGAATCTTTTCAACAGATGGCAGGATCTGGTCAAACCTGTTGACTTGGAGACTAAGCTGGATTAAGTCTGGCTAATACTTTGGATGGAAGACCACCAGGGAATACCAGGGCTATATGCTAGATAAATAAATCCTAGAAAATTGCAATGGCAATCACTTCTGTCAGAATTGCTTGAAGATGTGAACTAAGAGCTGGGCAAAACCTGATTTTTTTTTCAGTATCTGAATTGAGGCCGTTTCACTGTTTGTTTTGGTGTAAATGTTTCAGTACTATATTGCCAAAATGTTGGATTGAATGAAAATGCAGAAAGAATGTGTTAGATTGATGGAAGAAAGAAAAGGATTCATCCTTGCAGATACGAGGTTTCAGTCTAGCATATTGTATTTTGCTTACCTTGTGGTTTTATGACTTAATATTGACATTATTGATTTTTCAATAATACAGTGGTTCCTAAGAATATTTTACATTGCTAAGTTCACTATGGTATTTAGTTTTTCCAGAGATACAATTATTATTTAACACATGTTATTTACATATTCATTGGAGAAAGTGGAAAAATGATAAAAGTTAGGAGTCCTTGTCTCTTATCTGAAGCACAGAGCATATACTGCCCCATCCCATAAAACTGTCCTCGTGACTGATGAAAGGAACTGAAATTATTTCTCTGCATTTGCGAAGCTATTAGATGCTCTAAATTATGTCCATGTTTGATTTTTTTAATGTAATGTGCTTTGTGGGAGTTCTACCTGACTGGTACCAAATCAGCATTCCCAGATCTTCCTCTTATATAAATATCATTTACACTTCCATCTGATATAGAGGATGCTGCTTGTAGTCAAAAACTGGAGACATACAGTATGTAACTCCTATATTCACATTTTCTCTTCATTTCTCTGTTAAAATTTGTGTGTAAAAGATCTGTTAAAGATGGTAAACTGAATATTTCCTCCCCCTACTTCTTTTTTGAAAATATTTTGTTTTCCATACTTATTTCTGCTGAGGTCATACTGTATTTGTTTTTCAGATGAGACCCTTTTTGCTCTTCCTGTTGCACCTCTGATGCACTCTTCTGCAGGCAAGTTCTTTCAGCTAGCCCTTTGCATTAGAGTATGCCCAGTGTCCTTTGTATTCCCCTCCCACTAATGGTTTCTGTGTGTATTTACTAAAATTTGGTTTGGATCCAAGAATGCTAAACATTCTAAATTTAATAAACAACTTGTTTTTTGTAATGGCACAACATTCAAATTCAAAGTGAATGTTTCTAAATTCAAACCACACTTCGTGAATTCTTGGACCCTTCTCTATAAGAAGATTCAGGTACTGTTAAACTGTTTTTAATGTAGTTACTGTTGCCGACATAGAGTTGGCATTAATTACTTAGAAGTAATGAAGTATTGGTGTTAGTATTGCTAATTAGCTTTTTCCCCCTTTATCAGGCATGTTATGTGGACCAGTACAAGTGTAATGTTTACCAGTTTTTAAACCTTAGTTTAGAAATTGTCTACAGGCTTGTGTCTTCTTCCTTTTCCCTAGCATTAATTTCTTCTTTCCTAGGGTTTACTCTTCATGTGTATTAGCACTTATTCTGGTTAATGCTGAACAAGGTTTCCATTGAAGCTGGTTAGTATTGGACATAGTTAATGCTAATATACATACAATAAAAGCTGGGGAGGGAAAAAGAAATGCCTATCTGTAGCCACTAGCCAGTCTCTGAATTATTATTCAGAGATAATATATCTTCATTGGCAACTTCTTTTTTAAAGGGAAAAAGGAGGAGGACCACTACTCAGATTTGTGTTATCAAGCTTGTACACTTAGTACTGTTCTGAATTCTTCCAGAGGTTTATTGTATTGCACAGTGTTCACTGCTTCATTAACTTTTATTCTGTTTTTTAAATTCAATCTTGCATGCTCTTTCTACTAATCATTCTACAATAAGATTTGGGCTAGCCATTGTTTTGGAACCTGTCATTAGAATTTGCCTTAACTTTTGAGATTACTTGCACTGCTGCTAACTTTCCTTTCTGTCCACGGCCACAGACAGAGGTATGGACTTGCAAGAACAACTGGGTCATGCATGCTCAGCCAGCCAAGAGGATTTTGCTGCTGCCTCTCTTGATGCTACTGCTTCTCTTCCCTCCCTCTCTACTCTCTCAGCCAATCCTTTTAAAGAGTATGCAGATCTTGATACATTATCAGATGGACTATCTGCAAAATATAGTTACAGTCAAATTGGAAGTGATGTGTTTAAAGTTACTACCAAAACTGCACAAAACCCATTCCTTGCAGATGATGGTGGTGAAATTGCAAATTTAAAACCTTCATATGCTGGGGATCACTCATTCTGCTTATCTCAGACTAAAGAACCAGTGGATGCTAAAGGAATTCCTGATACAGAAGAATTATCCATATGCCAACAGGATTCTTCTCTAGAATCACCTGTTGAATTATTTGCAGAGCAAGATAAAAGTGAATGTCTTGAAGAGGGAAAGCATGCTATCTATGATCATGGTGAAAATATGACTTTAGTAGATAATCATTATTCAAGAGATGAATATGCAGAATTAAAGCCTTTTGAACTCTCCTGGGTTAGTAATGAAAGTAGTAATTTTAAAGATATATCTAAGAATGAGCTAGATAATAAATTAGGAAGTATTACAGATAAATATGATGTCAAGAATGTTAAGACTCTGCCTGCCCACAAAGTCACTGAAAAAGAGAATGAAAGCAGCAATGAAGATATTTCTTTCCCCAATACTCCAGAAGCTTCAAAGGAATCTTCACAGTCTTATATTACTTGTCCAAAATTTGAATCATCAGAGAAAATTGAGAGCAACATGGTTACATCTCTCCCTCTAATAGAAGAAAAGGCCTCTGAAAATAAAACAGATGAGAAAAAGATAGCAGAAATGATGGACCAATTTGGCAGTACCCATATTGATTTGGCAAGTGGCCAAGGTCAGAAAGCTGATTCAAAGAAAGAAGAGAATTTGCTGAAGAAGGTCTCTGATGCTAATGTTCCTGAAGGTCTAACTCCAGATTTAGTTCAAGAAGCTTTTGAGAGTGAACTTCATGATGTAATTGGTCCCAACCTTGCTTATGAAACAAAGATTGATTTGGTTCAAACATCTGAGTCATCACAGGAGTCTTTGAATGTTGCTGTACAGCTCTGTCCTTCCTTTGAAGGAGGGTCTGAA
Source organism: Charina bottae (assembly GCA_023362775.1). Classification (NCBI taxonomy): domain Eukaryota; kingdom Metazoa; phylum Chordata; class Lepidosauria; order Squamata; family Charinaidae; genus Charina; species Charina bottae. Next base: position 81,131,967 of record JALMGJ010000001.1, on the reverse strand, counting down.
GCATCTCCATCCCCTGTCTTACCAGATATTGTTATGGAAGCACCTTTACCTGCAAGCTCTGCTGTGGTAGGAGGGCCTCCTGTGCAGTTTGAAATCTCCCCATTTGAAACTTTCACTGCTGCTGATGAATATGAGAATGATTATGAGAAAGTAATACAGAAATATGAGAAGCCTCCATCTTATCAGGAAGCGATGAATGTACCAGTAATCCAGGCAAAAGAAGCCAAGGTTGAAGCTGCTAAGCAACCTGACAATGAGAATAATGCACCTCTAGAAGATTTAGATACTTCATATATATCCATTGCGTGTGATTTAGTTAAAGAGAGCAAAGTCTCTTCATCAGAGTTTACAGATTATTCCAAAGCAGAGATTCCAGAGTGTGTATCACAACCTGTGCCTGAATATACTGAGCATCTTGAAAGGACCTCATTGCCTATTGAAAAAAGCTACTCATTTAGTAGTCAACCAGAAGTCAATCTTGAGCAGAAAGAAGAAGCTGTGAAAGGATCATCATTTGAAACAACTACTAATATTGTACCAAACAGAGGCCAGGAGGAGAAATACAAAGAAGTACAATCTTCCCTTAGCGAACCCTACTTGGAGTCATTCCAGCCTCAACTGGAACCTTCAAAAAATGAACCAACTACTTGGTGTTTGGAAGCAGAGGCTTCAGATTTAGCCAAGAAAGAAAAGACTCCACAGCAACATATGGAAGAACTCAGTACATATACTGATGGTTTTCCTGTTTTTAAGGAACCCATAATGAAAGAGAAAATTGTGCTGTCTGCACAGTCCTCTCCAGAGGCAGATGACACAGTCCCTTATCAAGTTGACAAGTTGATGAGAAGTACAGAAGATACATTAAAGGAGAATAAAAGTAAAAGGCCTTATGAAGCTCTTCAAGCTGAGGTGATACCATCTGTTTACCAAGAAGTAGCACAGGACTTGTCTCTAAAGAACATACATATCAAATTTGAAGAGCAGGATCTTTCTTTGGAAAAACCATCTGAGGACCTGGACAGAGAAGCAGCTAAGGAGCATTTGCCCCCAATTGATGTTATTCCTTTGCTCTCAGAGAAAAAAGCAGTCAGTGTAAGAAAGGAAGCTGAGAACCAAGATGCTTCACTTAAAGAAAAGGAGAAACCCCTTTCTGTGTTTTCATCAAAGCTGAGTGAGCCTTCAGGTAATCTGCTTTCAATTCTTTTGCATTTCTTTAACTGTTACATTTCTTCTGCATGTCATGTTTCTAAATGTGTGTGTCATTATACAGCTCTTCCTTCTGCTGAGAAAACAACCATTTATGTTCTCTGCTTGCCACTGTTCTGAATATAAGTATCCATTTTAGTTTAAGTTTCATCTTGATCGTAACAGAAAGTAGATGCTGCTAGTGTAAACTGTTTTTTGTGAACTTTTCCCAGCTTGATTCTCTCTGCATGCATCCAATTTCAACTTCCAGAATTCCATTTGAGCATGCTGGCTGGGAATTCTGGTACCTAAAACCCAACATTTTACAGGGAATTCTGTGAGTTTTAAATATGAATTTACTGAGATGCTTGTAGGTGTTAGTGCAGTGCTTGAATGCAAGTACATTTTATTATGCTTATTACCAAAACTTCTGGCCTACTTACTGCAACCTCATTTTGATACAGAAGTGTGTTTAGCTCTTCCAGTTTTTAGATCATGTTGAGTAGCTCACTAGAAACGTGATTTTTATATGCAGTTGCAATGCAAAATACCAGATCCATATCTAAGAAGGAAAAACAGTCAGTATTAAGGTCTTTATATAAATCTTTGTGGCTTTGTCTGGCATACTTAAACAGGCCTGGTTATTTTGTTTTAGAAAAAGTACCTCACAGCTGGAAAAGCAGAAATGGGAGAGGACTGAAGCTTCTACACTAAGATGAAACATTTGAGCATTTTTAAGAGTAAAGGGTAAAGATGATGGTTTAGTAAGAGTAGGGCTATTTTTAGCCTTGTCTGTTCATTTCTTATGTCCAAGTGTACAATAATTAACTTCCAAATAATAAATAATTTGCTTCCACTAGATGTTACATTGAAAGAGGTCTTGACAAATTTGCAAAAGAGAAATCTCACTAGTTGTTTGAGGATATTTATGCTGGTCTATGGCCATAATAAAGGCTTGATTGATTGCTAAATGGATCTTTTTAGTTCAGAGACAGCACACCCCTAAATGCATATAGTGGAAGAAGAAAGAATGGGAGAAAAGCTGTTGTCTTCAACAGTTCTTGTGCCCTTCATGTGGCTTGTCAGTTGGAAATTGCACCCATTACAAATTGTACCCAGCAGTACTACATGTGACTTATTTTAGCAAGAAGGGTAGTTATGCTTCTCTCCTTTGTACAGTATTTGCTCATGTGTGATTTAAACTCAGACAGTTATCCTGAGGATAATATATCCTTTTAAATTTGAGAAGTACAATTGGAGCTTTTTTATTTTATATTTTCCAGCAGCACTTCCTAATTCTTCCTATCACAAAGATCTGGGATGATACGTAAGAATCGCCTAAGTATGCTAATTAGAGCAAGCCCACCCTATTCTGTAATGCATAGCTTTCCAAACTCTGTGTCGCGACACTTTAGTGTGTCGCAACACAGTTTAGTGTGTCCCGACACAACCAGGAAGTGGACGTGCACGGCGGCGGCAGTGACGACGGCAGCAGCGCTTCCGCGTTTTAGCGGAAAACACGAGGCCGCCATGCACACCGCCATGCATGCCCCCATGCAGCCGTTGGTGTGTCGCCAATGGCAGTTTGGAAAGCACTGCTGTAATGTGTGGAACACAGAATTAGGATTATTCCATAAAATGAGGAAACAACCATCTTTTGACAGTTTTAGATGTATGTAGAATTGTTGACCTTTGCGTCACATTATTGTAGGACTCATTGTTCAAACTGTAGTGATGCTATCACACAGTTTTTTTTTGGTTGGATATTATTTGGTTCCTCATCCAACATGAAATTCAGGACCCTATCCTAGCATTAAACAGCATGAAAGGAAAATCATGGGCAGCTGATATGGTATGCCATGAAACAATATCAAATTAACTATTCTTTTACATCTATTACTAAAACCATTTATATCCTGCCTTTCAGGATGCAAGCCCTTTCAGGTGGCTTTCAAAGAATCTTCAAAACACATGCATACACCACACCACTAGATATAACAAGTAAGTTGAATTCTTCTCATGATACAGCTGATGTAGGTGGCTTTTCAGCAGAGCAGGTAGAACAGGTTCTGTATTTTCATGTGCCTAACTCTGTGGCAAGGTTCTGTTTTTTAAATTTTTATTTAGACACATTTTTATGCCACTTTTTTATTCTTAATGAGTTACCCCAATAAGACAGTAACAATCTACCTTAAAATAAAAATGTTATCATTTATTTATTAATATTCTATGCCACTCCAGTTGATGTCAATTTTGAGCTGCTTATGTAGCCGGGATTGAAATAGTAAAAATTAAACAATGGAACAATATGCCACTACATCCATTTCATGTGCCAGGGAAAAATCAATAAAAAATATCACTGTAGGAGAAAACATACCATTTCCCCCCAAGGTCTGCTGTAACAGCCAGGTTTTAATGGCCTTTCTAAATCACAGCAAGGTTGGGGCCAATTTAATTTTAGGGAGAATGCTGTTTCCCCTGAACTGTGTCATGTTGATCAACCCACTAGCCACCCCCAGTTGCTAGCAGCTTTATGTAGCATTCTGTCCTTCAGAGGCTCTATGGAAAAGGATGGTCTTCACTAGTTTTTTGAATGATAATAAAGGAAGAATCATCCTGATCTTGGGGCAAGCTGTTCCAGGGTAAGGGGGCTGCAACCAAGAACGTCAGCTTCTGTTTCCCCCTTATTTTCCCAGAGGGTGAGAACCTGTAGCATGTCTTCTCAGCCTGACATATTGGACTGGAAAATTATTTCTGGAATTTGGTACAGTGACAATTGGAGCCTTAAAGGATTTTATAGGATTTTTACCTGCACTTTAAATTGGACTCTAACTGGCAACCAGTGCAACGCCTCATAATATCAGTATCAGTTTGCTGTACTGGCTTCTACCAGTCAGTAAGTAGGCAGCTGCATTCTGTACCATCTGTAGCTTTTGCAAGGGCAACCCATGTAAAGCGAATTGCAGTTGTGCAATGGAAGGTAACAATGGCATGAATTAGTGTAGTCAGTGCCTCCTGGACCCAGAAAGTTTGCAACTGTTGAATCTGCCAAAACTAACCAAAGGCTCTTGTTTTGTTAGTGTAATGTGTCAGTGAGGCACAGTTATATTGGAACTTCTTCCTCAGAAGTAAAAAGAGAAGGGTTGATTTTAGGACTTTGATAGGAATGACTTAGGGGAGAAAAACATGAGTTAGAATCAGATGATAAGAAAGATGTTATTCTGTAGGCCAGTTGACTAGAGAAATTATTGGAGGAATTTTGTCCAAACAGAGTCCCTACTTACTGGTCCTGTTCAGCAGGGACTTCTACCTACAGTATTTCTGTTGTTGCATTGAATTGTTTTGCCACAGTGTGAAACTTTCCATTGCCAAACCCTATGGCTCTTCTTGTGAACTATGTGAAGAGCCCTGTAAATTATGCTTTAGCCTCTGACTCAGCAGAAAACATCTTCTGGCACAGAACATAGTTTAGCCTTCATGCAGGTCTCTACATTGTCCCATGATGCCACTTTAATGTCTGATTTCTGTCAAGTGCATGTGTATAGTTAAAAAAAAGTATTTTGGATTGTCTGAGAATGTTCAGTGTTGTGTGGCAATTAAATCGTAACTTCTGGAAGGAAAAAAATAGATTTATATAGCCACCCATCTCAAATATATGACTGGGCGGCTTACAACATTAAAATAATAAAAACAAAAATGTGAATAATTGAATGTCACTCATATCTATCTATACTAGAAGCTATCATTCTAACTTTTGGTAGTGAATTTTCATAAGATAATAACCCAACTGATTAATTGATTAAAACTTGCTGCCAAATGTTTTATCTTGCCTTGATATTTAACTTTCCTACAGTGTATAATTGAAGGGGCGTGGTGGCTCAGCGGGTAAGACGCCAGGCTGCAAGTTCGAAGGTTCAAATCCCTAGCCCTGCGTGCGGAGTGAGCTCCCGCACTAGCTCCAGCTCTTGCCAACCTAGCAATTCAAAAGCATGCAAATGCAAGTAGATGAATAGGTACCACTTTGGTGGGTAGGTAACAGCGTTCTGCGCGTGTCATGACCGTGGAAGCATCTTCAGACAGCGCTGGCTCTTCGGCTAACAAAGGGAGATGAGCACCGGCCCCTAGAGTTGGACACAACTGCACAAATGTGCAGGGGGAACCTTTACCTTTTTACAGTGTATAATTAGCTTTCTGACCTTTTCAAAAAAGAATAATAGATTATCTTCAGAGTTAATTTTGGTTAAAATAGTAGCTGTGTTTTTCCTACTCACAGTAAAAACGTCAGCCAATTACATTCATTTCAGTCCCAATATATAATTTAGACCCTCCTTAATTAATATTTAAAGAAGTATGAAGTAGGCTCTTGGAACAAAAACATTAATATATGTAGTAAGGAGGTTGCTTTTATAAAAGTGGCTTATGTGTTGTCTCATAACATAACCCCAGTTATATGTTCAAATTATGTTTATATTGCCTGATTGTAATCAGTTGCAATGTCTAGTATAAACTGGGTATTTAAGTTTTGTAGAACAGTGCATTTAAAGCGTGGATGTCAGGATGGTATCCTGCCATTCTGCTTTAGATCGCTGGGATTTGTAGATAGAGTTAAGGGCTTTGAAGAGGGTTAAGAGACGTCTAGAGTACCGCTGGAGAAAGACGAAGACTGAATCTGACCGAACACAATCTAGAGCTGCTGTTAAGGCCTACCTTGTGGCGGTAAGAGCGGCAAAACATGAATATTTCTCTGCTCTTATTGCGTCCACAGAATGCCGTCCGACGGCCCTTTTTAAGATTACAAGATCGCTTTTGGGTTGGGAGGAGGTGGTGACCCATTTACAGGGCCGGTCGGAAGAGTTTTCTGAGCATCTGCAGGACAAAATCGCTCAGATTCATTCCAAGTTGGACTCTAAGCGTGAGACAAGATCTGGGGAGATGCCAGAGGACCGTACTTACCCTGTTATCTGGGAACGGTTTGATTCTGTTGGGCCTGATGAAGTAGACAGGATCCTCCGGATTGTAAACGCCACCACATGTCAGCTTGACCTGTGTCCCTCCTGGCTGGTTAAATCAGCTAGACAGGTGACATGTGGCTGGGTCCAGGCGATGATCAATACTTCCTTGAGTGAGGGGGTGTTCCCGGCTGCCTTTAAGGAGGCGCTGGTGCACCCGCTCCTCAAGAAACCATCCCTAGACCCCACCATCTTGGGCAATTTTCTTTTTGTTTGTTGTTCAGTCGTTTAGTCGTGTCCGACTCTTCGTGACCTCATGGACCATAGCACGCCAGGCCTTCCTGTCCTCCACTGTGTCTCAGCGTTTACTCAAATTCATGTTAATTACATTGGTGATGCTATCTAACCATCACATCCTCTGCCGTCCCCTTCTCCTTTTGCCTTCAGTCTTTCCCAGCATCAGGGTCTTTTCCAGTGAGTCCTCTCTTCGCATTAGGTGGCCAAAGTATTTGAGCTTCAGCTTCAGCATCTGTCCTTCCAATGAGCAGTTAGGGTTGATTTCCTTTAGGATTGACTGGTTTGACCTCCTTGCAGTCCAAGGGACTCTCAAGAGTCTTCTCCAGCACCACAGTTCGAAAGCATCAATTCTTCGGCGCTCAGCCTTCCTCTTTGGATTTTATTTATTCTTGTATTTGTTGTTTTTTAGAAATTTTGTATAGATTTTAAATTTTCATGTGTTGTAACCCGCCCAGAGTCCCCTGTTCGGGGAGATGGGCGGGGATAAATTGAATAAATAAATAAAATAAATAAATAGATGGGATTTGTAGTAGTCAGTAATGTCCTGCCATTTTGCTTTAGATAGATGGGGTTTGTAGTAACTAGTTAGTGCGAAGCCTGTAGTAATTAGATAGACTGGTTGCCAGACTGTTAGAGATAGGAATGACATGCAGGCATTAGAAGAGAGAGGAACCAGACTCCAAGGCCATCCATCTGCAGACATTAACGGCTGGCAATGTAAAGTTATGGGAAGTGAGTCAGGAGGGGAGGCAAGCAAGCAACAACTTTATTGATTAGTCTTACGACCATATCAAAGATAAAATAAGATAACAAGAATACAATACAATTCAATTTAACTGATAAAATTGATAAAAATACACCAAAATAGGAAATAAGATAATTGAATAACCTGAAATAATAATAAATACAATACATGTATATCTAATCAGAATTCAAATGAGTTCATCACCCCTACATGGCACTCCAATCTTTTCCATATAATGGGCTCTCTGGAGAACTGCCTTGTCTACAAACTTGGCAGTCCTATTCACAATAAAAGTATTTGAGCCCGAAAGAAAATAAGATAATCTGTGATTAGAATCCCAGTGTGCTGTTCTTTCTAACAAAGGAGACAGGAATTTAATCCTAAGTGAATCATATAATTTGCAGTCGAACAAAACATGGGCAATATCTTCTATGGCTGGGTCCCCACATACACAAGTCCTCTCATCATATGGCAAATGATGAAAACGTCCATATTTAACCATAGAGTCCAACAATTCAAACCTAGCCCTGGAATAGGCCCTTCTCAGATTTTGTGTTAGACTCATCGACAGGTATTTTTCAAATTTAAAAATAGTTTTATTCTTAGCTAACCATTTTAATGAACCATTTTTTGCCAATGTCTCCATGTCCAATTGGGCACTGATATCCAGGGCTCGCTGTTTAAAAATATCTTTTGCCTGCGGTGCAGTTATGAGTACCTGTTGAATGGAAAATCCATATTGTGTAATAACTTTAGTGAGATGTTTTAACCAGGATGTGGTAAAATCCAAACTCATTTGTTCAAGTAGGCATAATTTGGGAAGCCTATCATGGTCCATTGAATGGACCTTCTGCCAGTAAGAAAAGACCTTTGATACTGTCTGGCTATGTATAGAGTGGATACCTGTTTCTGCTCTAATTGCGGGTGCTGACGTATTTTTATCAACTCCCAGTATACTTCTTAAAAAGCGGGTTTGAACATATTCAAGTGCAGCAGAATTTGTAAGACCCCACACTTCCGCACCATAAGTCAACATTGGGACAATTTTTGCTCTAAATACTTTCAGAATAGGGGTCAAAGTGCCGGGATATTTATAATTATACAGTTTAGATAGCCTTTTGGCACAGACCTCAGCCCTCCCTGCGGTCCTTCTGAAATGATTGTCCCAGGCTCCAGTATCAGTAAAAACCACTCCTAGGTAAGTGAAAGAATTCACTTGTTCTATAGGCTCCCCATTTATTTGCCATTTATATTTCATCCTTTTTCTTTTACCAAAAACCATCACTTTAGATTTAGACTTATTTATAGTTAAAGAGTTATGAACACAATAGACATTCAACTTTTTCAGGAGTCTTCTCAGGCCAACTTGTGAATGTGCCATCAAAATCATATCATCTGCATATAATAGGACATTCACAAATATGCCATGAATTTTTAACATGTGAGTATCTACGGTACGCATAAACCCTGGAATATCATTAATATAAAGATTGAAGAGCATTGGAGCTAAGATACAACCCTGCCTGACACCTCTATGAGTAGGAATACTTTTGGTTAAAGAGCCATTTACACCAGTTCTTACTTTTAAATAAGTATTTGAATAGAGGGCCTTTACCAGGAATAAAAGTCTGGGCTCCATATTTAAATTAATTAATTTCTTCCATAAAATGTTTCTATCTATGGAATCAAAAGCTGCGGTAAAATCTATAAAAGCAGCGAACACTTTTTTACCATTTGCCAATTGTTTTGAAATAAGATGATGTAATGTGAAACAATTATCTATTGTGGAGCGATCTGGTCTAAAACCAGTTTGTTCCTCTACAAGGAGGTTTGTCCTAATTACCCAGTCCTCTATTTTGCCCAAGAGGTGTTTGGCATACATTTTTGCAGCAATTCCTATAAGACTGATTGGTCTATAATTTTGTGGCTCAGTCCTATTTCCTTTTTTAAATATAGGGACAACAATTGCTACTTCCCATCCTACTGGAATGAATCCTGTGTTGTTTATATAAGAAAACAAACCTGCAAGTAATGGGGCCCACCAGTCAGTATGGGTTTTAAAAAGTTCTGGTGGTAAAAAGTCCTCTCCTGGAGCCTTGTTGGGTTTCAAGGAATGGATGATAGATTTGACTTCTGCCACTGACACTGAGGGCCAAAGAGGGAGGTTTTCAAAATAAGTAGGATCAATTATACTTTCCTGCAAGGGTCTTTTGTTTGACTCAGTAAATAAACTTGTATAGAAATCCTCCCAGACTGAGGCAGGTATAGGAATGTCAAGTTGAAAATTGCGTTCCTTCAATAAACCCGAGACGGAATTCCAAAAAAATATTGAATTAGTTCCTTTTGCTGATAATTCCAAGTCTGCCCATATTTTAGCTGTATAAAGAGCTTTTTTGGACACAATAAGTTTCTTATATTCCCTCCTGATTTGTAGCATTTTGGATTGATTTTTTATACTAGGATAACTCTGGGCCATACGCATTGCTGCCCTTAAATGTTTCCTAGTATGTAGACAATCAGAATCAAACCAGTTCATACTGTTTTGAGAATGATTTCTAGCAGGAACTTTATCTATCAAAAATTTCCTCAACGAGCTAGACAAAAGAGCATATTGTGTCAAGATCTTGTCTGGGCATTGAAAAGGAGTTGAAATAGAATTTCTCCAAGACTGAACCTGCTCTGAGTTTAGATAGGTTGTTATTGCCTTTGTATCTACCTTGTGCCACCTAAGTCTTCTGTTTTGCCTAATTTCAATATTGGCTAGTAACCTCTTATCATAAGTCATAAATGATCTAATATCTGATCTGGCTGCAAAATAAACTGTAATCGGCTGATGATCGCTGTCTTCTCTCACATGGGCTTGAATATCTGAAAATAACCCAGACTTATTTCGAGAAACACAAATATAATCTAGGACACTACTAGAGTTTCCTGTATGAAATGTAAACGGATATATAAAATCAGATTCTTTGCCTCCTAAAATATGAAGGTTACATTTATAAATTAGTGAGACCAACTGAGAACCCGCCATGTTCCTTTTGGAATCTCTAGAACGCCAGGGTGGGTTGTTAATAAGGTAGTCCTCAGGAATAACACCCAGTCGTACAAAATCAAATAAAGAAGCCCCCACTCTGGCATTAAAATCTCCCGCTAAAATTACAATAGCATTGGGGTAATTAAGGTTTATCTTCAACAGTAAATTTTCTAAATTTACCCAAATGTTGGGAGAAAAGTATGGAGATGAATATGGTGGCAGATAAATGTTCACTAGTACTACTACAACTGCTTCATACGAAAATTTAACCACCAAATAGAAAGGAGAATCAAAACCAAACACCAGTTCCTGGCCTTGCCAACCCAACTCAGCCTTGGCAAGTATCGACAATCCTCCCGATGCCCTTCCTTTAGTCTTGTGTTTCACTGCCGGGACTGACCAGGAATTAAATCCTGGAATGTGGATCCTTTCTTCCTCTTTGGACAGCCAAGTTTCTTGAAGAGCTATAAAATCAAAGCCAGAGAGAAATTCCAACAAGTCTCCATCAGATACTCGATTTTTCCAACCGGCAATGTTCCAAGTCAGTAGGTGGAGAAAAACCTTGCAATTGATGTTGGCAGGCGGCCCCATTGGAGACTTGAAATTTTGGGTTAGAGTACATGAGGCTTTTAGTCAATCGGCAGGGGTGATGTTGTCTAGAATGCCTTCTGTATCGAAGAAGACACATTGATTTACAAGTTGTCTGCCTTCGTCATTGTCTTGTTGATGGGGAAGCGCCAACAGAGATTGGGGAGCAAGACAATTATGATGAAATACTTTAACAGGTTGAAGAGTCAAAGTAGAATCAGCATCCAAACAAACAAAGTCCTCACTAACAGGTAAGGATGTTCCAGCCTTTAGTTCTTTCCATAACCCATTTTGAACTTCTCCTTCAAATGCTGTAGATCTAGCGTATGCGGGACTCATTTGAGACAACATTTGGTTGGAAATAGAATCCTTAGGACTCAGTTCTATTCCACCACCAGCATCCGATTTTAACACACAAGATACTTTAACTTTCTGCAAATTATCTGGGACTGGATTGAGCAATGCCATTTCCTCACAATCAGCCTGTGTTTCTAGACATTTCTTTTCTGTTGAAGTAGTAGTATTTTGTTGAACAGATATATTTTCACAGGCCTGAGTACTTAGTAATGCCATATTTATTAATGGCTTTGCCATAGATTGTGTTGTTTTCAATGTCTCTCTTAATTCATCCAGTCTTTGTATAACATCTGATTGCTCTGATTGTGGTAACTCCCCAAATAAGTCAATCAGCGTTTCTTCTGGCATTTCCTCCCTCAGGGTCATTGCTGTTGTAGCAACTTCATGATTATCTGTATGTTTGCTACTGCCATCAGAACTTAAAGCAATATTACCCCCTTTCAAAGACTGATCAAGGAGAGGACTCACTTTCTCTGAGCTAAAAACACGTATTGGAAATATTGAAAAAGTACTCAGGAAAGGCTTCATTTTAAAAAGCATGCTGGGAACTATAGGCTGCTTAAATATTAACAAAACTCGGATATAGTCTCTTCTGGATGGCAGCCATTCAGCATGCACTAAGTCTATCAGAGAGCGTTCGCATCGTAGCAGCAGACTCAACGAGAGCATAACAGCTCTCCTATCACCCCATCTCCCTCTATTCATTTTATTATCATAAATCTGCAAGGTAATCTGTTTGGTTTGTAAGTAATAACTACATGGATCTCCTCTCTGCCTTTTTCCTGGTTGAGAGCTATTTTCTTTAGAGCTATTCTTTCCTCTCCTTTCGGTTTTGGGAGTAGAGCCAGCTTTATTTTCTGTATTAACCCCTTGATGACTGTTGGTGGGAGTAGTAGTAGATATCTTCCTGTTTCGTTCTGTTTTATTTGGATAGTTCTTAATGAATTTTACAACGGACTCCTTCAGGGAGTCAACCTGATCCTTAATTGATGTTAGAAGTTCGAAGATTGAAACCACTGTCTGTGCGGTAAGCAAGCACTGTCTAGATATAAAGTCTCTTGCATTCTCCCTTTTTAAGTCCATAACAACTCCCTCCTGCATAAGCATAGCAGCTGCCGAGCAAGCTGCTGTAGTCTGGGAGGGGGAGACATTTTCTGTAAGGCAGGAGGAAAGTTCTAAGAGCTGTTGACTATCCCATTCCACTGAGCTCTGTAAGTTAGCTCTACCTGATAAGGAGTCCAAGGTTAAGTTACTTACTACAGCAGTCTCTTTACTTGTTGTATAATTATCCATTTTCTGCTGCTTCAGTGGCTTCTGTGCTGCGGAGTGCGCACGCTGCCTCTTTTTCCTTTTCCCCATTCCTGAGAGCTAATTTAAAATGTTGATAAATTAAAGCTAAAAAGTTGCCTGTCTGTCATAAAATGATGATAAAAGTGGTTAAAAATAGTTAAAAATAGTTAAATATATAAAAATTTTAAAATAAAGTATAAAAATAAACTACTAAAAAGTAAACTTTAGAGGAGCTCTTTCCAGCAAATGCTGCCTCATCGCCATCTTGGCCCCACCCCTAGTCCAGGAGGGGAGGGGTGGATGAGGGGTGCTTGAGAGTCTGGCAGGTTTTAAAATATGTTTGCATGGGAAAATTCTTAGTTTGCTCTTTGCATCGGTTCTATTCACTTGTATTAATAAAATAACTTTTTCATATCCTATCATGGCTTGTGCTAAAAGTTTCTAAATTAATATCAAAGGAGCGAGCCCTCACAGTGGAGGGATCACTGCTAGCTAAATGTAAAGGTTCCCCCCGCACATTTGTGCAGTCGTGTCCGACTCTAGGGGCCGGTGCTCATCTCCGTTTGTTAGCTGAAGAGCCAGCGCTGTCCGAAGACGCTTCCGCGGTCATGTGGCCAGCATGACGTACGCGGAATGCTGTTACCTACCCACCGAAGTGGTACCTATTCATCTACTTGCATTTGCATGCTTTCGAATTGCTAGGTTGGCAAGAGCTGGGGCTAGTGCGGGAACTCACTCCGTCATGTGGCGCTAGGGATTCAAACCTCTGAACTTGCGATCTTCTGATCTATAAGCCTGGCGTCTTACCCAGAGCCACCATGCCCCTTCATTGCTAGCTGGAGAATGTCATTGCCCTAGTTAAAGATGGGCTATTAGGATCATAATTACAAAGAATGAAGAAAGAGCTCCTACAAGGGTATAGAAGCCTGGCTTCTGAAGCACTATATTTTGTTCAAATATTTTAAAAAATCAGTGTGATCTCACTTTTAATTAATGTTGCTTGCCAGCTTTCCTTTGCAAGGATGAAGAACTCATTAATTACTTACTAGTTGCTACAGATCATTAGACATTAGTATCTAACTTTGTTTGGAGTTCTTCAGTGGGATTTAGTAATTTTAGCATTTTTATTTGTAATTTACTTATATCTAAGTGCAATGCAAACAAAGCAATAAAAATATAATGCAATATAGACCAAGATGAGCATTCTAATAATTTAAAGCATTTTCTAATCCCAGTTTTACTATAGTTTACAGGTTTGCAATATACTTTATATATTATTAAAATATTTCAAACAAAGGAGATTTCATGAGCTCTAACTCACTTTACATAGCCTTTTTATTGTATGTATTCTAATGTGTATTGTGTCTTGCTTTGGGCACCGTAGTTTAGGAAGGATTTAGACAAACCAGAACAGCATCAAAGGAAGATGATCAGGAGACTAAAATCTAAATGTCATGAAGAATGATTGAAGGAATTGGAAATGTTTATTTTTGAAAAGAGTGAGTTTGTGAAGAGGGTATATGATAGCACTCTTCAAATGTCTAAAAGGATGTCACATAGAAGTTGTCAAGATGTGTTCTTCATTGTTTCAGAATGCAGGATACAAATTAATGGATTTAAAGTAAAAAGGCAGAGTCCAACTGAATGTTAATTGGGTTCCAGTATAGAATCTGGCTCCAAACTATTTAAGTATCATGTGCCTTCAGACAATTCAGTACAACCTTTATATAGGCTTTGGAAGTTGTTTCACATATGAGTGTCTATTCCAGGTTTCTACTGGCTGATTATTAATTTGATCCCTTGATTTGGCTGTGCCTCACTTTGAAAACTTTATTTAAAGGCAGGCTACAAATTCTTAATATTTTACCCAGAATTCTGAAATTTCAATTTCTTCAGAAAGTTACAAAAACCTAAAGTAGACAACTGGTGCCACCTTGTGTTTATAGATGAAAAGTCATCTTTTAATTTTTCCTTTACTGCTGCATAGTTCAACATTTATTTTTATAAAATGCTTTTCTACATATGTAAGTTAGTGCTGCCAATTAACTACATATCCACAAGAAGACTGAATATATATTTATTTATATTCATGCCAGGTGTCTGTTTTAAAAGAAAAAAGTCTATGTGCTAAGAGTTACAAGCAATTGGCTGGTATTCTCTTGGCTTTTTTCTCCTTTGTTCATTTACTGTATTATGTAAAACATGCACTCTACTCTTCCAGTGGTGAAAGGAATAATACTAAAGTAATTGGTGTGATCAATTGATGTGATCAGTTTAATTACTAAATTAATTGATGTGCAGTGAGGATTTTGAGTGCTAGAAATATGCTGCCTTAATATTCCATTTACCAGCATATATGTCTGAGTTTAAATGTTCATCCTAAATATGGATTATATATATATTTAAAAACCTTTCTATTCATACACTCTCTCCCTCATACACATTTCTTACACAAGATTCCAAACATTTTCATTGTCCAAAAGCAATGGCTGCATGTAATGCATAAAAGCTCTGTCTGTGTATTACAGCATCAGTCTGTCCCTCTCCCCACCACCACTGGGTTTTGGTACTATCAACAAGCAAATGGTTGCCGCGGTAAGCAGATTGAACTGAGGATCAGTAGCCTAGTTACGGATTGTACTGCGTCAGTCTGCTTCACACCCAGAAGACAGTCAGGTGATTTAAGTCCTGCAGCAGTTGTGCAGGAAGCCAGCGACTGCAGACCTCTGCTGGAGGAAGCCTGACATTTCATGTCTCAGTGTTTTATTTCTCCAACTCCAGCCTTTCCGTTGATATGCATAATTGATAAACCCAGTTGAAGGGGCAGATCCATTGTGAAGAGAGATGGACAGTCAGCTGAGCAGTTGGAAGGATAAGGGTATTTGCAGTTTTACTCTTGTTCTTATCATTGTGGTGCTATGGGTTGACTTCTATACAAAAAGCTTATAGTATGCATGGTATAGGGGTAAATTTGTAACAGACGTGAGAGCAAATTTGGGAGGAACAAAAATCGTTTTAGAAACTAGTGCTAAATATGGGGGAGATATTATTTGTCTGACTCTGCAAATGTTGTAGTGGATTAAGCCTTGTCATCTGACAGCATAGAACAGCTTGTCTTCGGTATGTCCTGGCTGAACAAATGTCAGGGCCAACTTCAGTTTAGCTGATATGCTAGCTCTGAAAGAAAATGGCTTGGGCTGTTTTTTTGTCTCTTCTTTTTTAAGTAGTGTTGGTTAATGTAACATTTGTCTAGTGGGTTTTTGTCTTTTCCATACAGCATAATCCTCTGCACTCTCTTTTAGAAAACATAGGTAAAATCAATGAAGAACCGTTCCCTCTCCCTAGTTTTCACAGACTTTCTTTCCTAGCTCTGCCTGGCTATTTTTAGATGATAATGTTATTTGAGGTCTCCTTGATTTACAAAATGTTCTAGTTTAATAATCAGTGTTTCAAATCCCAAGCAGTCTGCATGAAGAAGTAACTCCTGATAAATCACTGACCTTTGTCCCTTCAATCTCTGTCCTAAATATCTGTGTTGTGAAAATGTTAAGAATTTTAAGTCTAGGCCTCAAATCTGAGCTTCAGTTCAAGTGGCAGGACAAAATCTCACTTTCCATGTTTTAATCTGCTTATTCTAAGCAGAACTTTCTTGAACGGTTTGGGTATGTGGATAAAGGGGAAATCTAGCCAAGATGGTATAGAGTCTAAAAGTTCATAGCTGTGGTTTCAGAAATATATGAAGCTTGGATAAGCACATTGTTTTTTCAATTTGCTTTAGCTGTACTTTTTTCTCTGCCTCTTGATGTTTCCAGTTAACCAAGGTGGACATGATATCAAACTGCCTTATAGTAAATCAAGTTTTTATCTGCTCTGATAGTTGTTATGCTTTCTCCCAAATGTGGCAAGATTGTGATAATCCTTCAGATACTTGTTTAGTGTAAACAGTACTGAAATGTGAAATACATAATCCTGAGTTTTATAAAGGATTATTTTGCTGATCATTTATATTACATAATTTTTTTCTATTAAAAATGAAATGATACATAAATATTTTTCATTATATTGCCACACAGTTCCAGTGTATATGATACCTATCATCTATGTGAAGATTGTGCAAATTTTACTAGTCTGAAATGATGAAAGCAGGATTCGGATCAGTAAAGTGCCATGATCCAATTAAGTGGTTGCCATAGGATTGTGTCCCACAATCTGTGCATGTGTGGGCAGGGGATTTACCCATCATAGGAGTGTTGGAAGATTCTGACCCTGCATTACTCTAGGCTTGATCTTAGCTGAAAGGCTGAGAAATTATTGTTGCAGAGCAGGGTTGCATAACACTTTTTGACTTAAGGATTGCAAATGGGTAAGGTCAAGACAAAGACATGCATGGCACCAGTTTACTTTAAATTTGAATTAAGGAATATTGTTCATTTGTACCTTCTGTTATATTCCAAAGCTTCAGTTTGATGACAACTTTTGGAGGGGTTCTGTTAACTAATTATTTGATTTAGTGTTAGGCAGTTGCTTATAGCTATATACATGAGTCACAGCTAGAAGATAGCCTGCAAGGTCAGTTTGCAGCTTAGTGTTGTAAAACTTTGAACTGTAGCTTTTACCTTGAAACTTTTACCTGAAAACTTTTGCAATATGTAGTGGCCTGCTGAGAACGTGTTCCCCAATCCCTATCAAATATAGCTCTAGTAGCGTGAGATAGTTGAAATAATCTCACATAGTCAGGAATGAATAGTGCTTAAAAGAATGTAGTTACTAATAAAGAAACTTTACTAGCTAGGGCGGGCTCTTAATATTCCTAAAGTGCTGTGTAGAATATAGTTTGAGATGGAATCCCCAGATGTATTGCTGCAAGAATAGGGGCATTAATTGATATCATAATGAATATTGTATCGTCATGTTGCTTTGCTGCTGTTTATAATCTTGAACTTTATGCATAATCTTGAATTTGTTCTGGGATTTCAGTTTATGCAGGCTCTGCAAGGTAACCAGGCCACAGGAGATACACTTCCAGATGTTTAAGCGTGGGTGACTAACTTTGCCGCAGAAAGTTGAGGTTTGATGTCTCAACTTTGTCTGTTTTTAAATCTTAACATGGATTAGCATTGCATGTGACACAAAAGTTGGTGTTGTGCGACTCTCAGCTTTCTATATTGAGGTTCTAGACATACTGTATTGAAATAATCATACCTGCAAACCTCTCTGCTCTGTTAGCCATTGCTCAAGCAGATAATAAACTTCTTATGTCGATGCAAAAATAGTCGCCGGCCCTAACCCTAAACTGCAGATAGAAGGCAATTGGCTAAGGTTGCTAATATACCATTCTCTGGTTGCCTTTAGCCCTAATCAACAGCAAAAAGAATAAGATCACTCCTTCAGTGCTAAAATGCGCATGACCACATGAAGTCCTGGGGGGTAAATAATAAAAACTTTTTTTATTTATATGAAGCAGTTCACAAAAGTTTATTGATTTCAGTTGTTCGTACCTCATGTCTCAGGGTTTTTCTGTGGCAGGGTTCTACTGCATGACTGCACTTTGACAAACATGGCAGAAGCAGGAAATTTGTGATGGTATGTATCCATATAGCTGTTGATTAAACCCCAACAATTGGAAGAAAGCATCTGTGGAGTGGAAGGGAGAATGTTCTTGCAGAATTCCTTGTTGATTTGGAATGGCTGTTGCTGCTGTCTTTAACCCATGGGCTGTGAGGCTAATGCTTTCTGTTTTAGCCAGTCATTGTATGCAAGACTGCATTAATTCTGTATATTCACAGTGAAATTTGCTATTCAATTTTGTTCTAGAATAGAGAAGCACTTCCTCAAAGCCTTGGAGATGGCAATCAGAGGATCTTCAAAAATTGCCACCGATTTTGATTGTGACAGAAGAATATATACATAAATGGTATTAACTACATAAATTTAAATTAAATCAGATTTAATCTTTGTCCTGACCCTGTCCAGTTTTTGAAGTGTGCCCTCTCGTATGCATTTCAAAGACCCTGAAGACCAACAAAAAATGTGCACACTTCATTTAGAATGCATATAGCTTTAACTCCCAACTACGTGCAGTAGATAGCCAAAAAAGCTTGTTCTAAAAAGCTAAGCAGCTTTGGATCTGGTTAATGCTTGGATGAATATCCTCAGGAAATCTGGCTATAGGTTGTACTGGAAAATGGAAAAAAAAACACCTAGAAGGAGGCAGTGGCAAATTACAGGTAGTCCTCGCTTAACGACCATTTGTTTAGTGACAGTTTGGACTTAGACGCTACTGGAAAAAACTGACTTATGATTGTTGCAGCATCCTGCGATCACATGATCGCCATTTTCAACCTTCCCAGCCAGCTTCCGGCAAACAAAATCAGTAGGGAACTGGGTGATTCGCTTAACAAACGTGGTTGGCTTAATGACCGTGGTGATTCGCTTAATGACCGCCACAAAAAGGTCGTAAAATCGGGTTGGATTCGCTTAATGACCTCTTTGCTTAGCAACTGAAATTCCGATCCCAGTTGTGGTTGTTAAGTGAGGACTACCTGTACTGCCATATTGTTGTCAAGAAAACTACATGGATGTGCCTTCAAAGTCACCAGAAAAGGAGGCTTTACATTTTTTTCCTTTCTAACTCAACAGAATCAGATTTGGTGTAGGAGGAGAAATCAGCAAAAGAAAGATTAAAAATGGGCTGGATCTGGCAGAGGGCTGCAGAGGGGGGAAAAAACGACAAAATTCTTTCAGTGCATATCTATGAGAGAGACAGTTGGGCAGTGTCTCCATATGTTGCTAGCGCCTCCATTCTAAGCCACTTCTTCCTGTCCCAATCATGTGACCCAGTGTGAAGTTATTAAGGGGTTTGAAAGAATTCCTGCAGTGAATTGGTTTTTTCCCCCCTCAACTATGATAAGTTGGAAAGAGGGGCCTCAAGAATGTAGGATGCAGGCACGGAGAGTTCTACACTCTGTATCCTTGTGCCCCACTTCTGCTTTTTAAAGCTAGACACCCCCACCCCCATGATTGGGAAATTCAAGTTATGATTCTGATGCTGTTACTTCATGTTTGGTCCTCAGAAGTATTGGATAAATGGATTGAGCAGGATTTCCAGAGGGGTTTCATTATATTACACTCTCTCCTGATCTCTTCTTGTGGCTAGGAACTTTATTGTTTATGCTGAATAAATATAAGAAATCCTTGATTTGGTGCAACTAAGTTTAACAGACTTCAGATGCAACAGACAAAATCTGTACACTATATGCTTTTGTGCATGTGTAAAATCTACTGTGAATTTAATGGGTGTTCTGCTTTCACAAACTCTCTTTCCTTCCTATTACTCTGTTAAATTGAAGGTTTAAAATTATATTATGCTACTTCCAAAAATTGGATTTATTCAGGGATGGGGAATAAGAATTTTTATTAATGGATAGAAGAGGGTTAAGGCAATATTTTCTATCAGTCAAAGGATGCAGCAATATGTGCTGTTATGGCAGAGATTTTGTGATATCTTAATGATAATATCTTGTATTGTTTATATTATAGTAGTGAATTCATTGGTAAACCAGTGACTATTGATAAGCATAAAATGTAAGATATATTTTTTCCCTTCGTAGTTTGTATCTTTAGTTTGTATTTTAAATTTTTTTCCTTTTTTTGCGAGATTAAAGATAGTTTTGTTTAAAAAAAATATTTTTTAAAAAAGCTAGATAAATAAATAGGTTAGTACCAGTCATAAAATTACAAAAAGGATGTCCTTTTCTGTTTCTCCAAGAAGCTGGATACCACTTTCCCATTTCTGCTATCCAATATAACCCTTTCAGTGCTCTTGTGATGTAAATGGGGCGCGGTGGCTCAGCGGGTTAAACCACTGAGCCGTTAGACTGCCGACCATAAGGTTGGCAGTTCAAAACCGCGTGACGAGGTGAGCTCTCGTCACTTGCCCTAGCTCTCTGCCAACCCAGCGATTCGAAAGCTATTTAGCAAGTAGATTAATGGGTACCACTCACGTGGGGCAATTTGCGGGCGTCCAGCGGAGGGTCGTCCTCGATTCCAAAGAAAGACCTTGGAAGAGCGGCGATGTCGGCGGAGGACGACGGATCCGGAGACACCAGCTTCCTGGACGTCAGCAGCCGGCGCGGAGCGAGGCATTCTGGGACTTGCAGTCCAATGCCTGCAGCGGAAGAGCCGGTTCCCTTCCTCCCTCCCTGTCGCGCGGGAATAAATTGTAATATTGATGTTGTATAATTGTATAATTGGATTGGAGATATATAATACTGTAAGCCGCCTAGAGTCCTCCAGTAGGGAGGGGATAGGCGGGGTATAAATAAGACAAATAAATAAATAAATAAATAAATAAATAAATAAATAAATAAATGAGAGTTGAGGATAGGGACTAACTGGCTGGCTTATGTTATCAACTGTCATGGCAAAGCAGGAGCTGAACCTTGTTTCCAATATTTCAGAGGTTATTTCTATTTATCCCATATTGGTTAATCTCTACAAATGGGGGTTTATATGACTTGAAAGAAACCTTACCTCAGTAGAGGAAGGAAGCATTACAATATCTTTTCGCCATGATAATCTAGCATTCTGTAGGAAAGTAATGGGGTTACACACAACACACAGGGAGCATTCAAATTATAGGAGCCCTTTGTGATGGTGTGAAATGGTATAGTCCAACACATGATTACCAGCTTCAGTGAAAAAAAGGATTTGTTTAGCACTTCCAAGTCCATAAAAAGGCAGACTATACATATTTGTTTGTTGAACAGGAAGACATACACATAAATCTTATTCCATTTATTTAGATCAGTGCTTTCCAAACTGCCGCCGTTGGCGACACACCAACTGCAGCAGCAGCGGGGGGGGGGCGTGCGGCGGCAGCGGTGTGCACGGCGGTGGCGGCCTTGCTTTTAAGCACTGATGGCGCACCGCCGTCCACACCACCGCCACGTGCGCCCCCGCGCCGCTTCTGGATTGTTTCGCGACACACTAAACTGTGTGTCATGACACACTAAAGTGTCGCGACACACAGTTTGGAAAGCTATGATTTAGATGTTTAGAATATTTAGAGATTTATAATTCCAAATTTTTCATATTTTCTAAAAAGGTGAAAAATATTAGGCTAACAACTTACATAGAAATTTATCTAAATAGAATATTTTTATGCATGTTTTGTAGCTAACAATATTTAAGTAATGTGTTTATTAAGTGAATTATTGTTTATTGAGGGATTCCCAGCCTAACATGTGCCTAGCAAATATAGAACTAATCCAGAAACAACTCTAAACAGAATACTCTCATCAATTGGAGACAATAAGAAAAATATATCGATTTCTGTATCAGTTCTTCACAACCTAGAATCTTCCAGATATTTGGATTACAGTTTGCATTCTCTCTAGCCAGCCTGTAGTTCTGCTCATCTGCAGCTCATGAGGTTGGCTGGGGAAGATTGTACGAGCCCTTTTTGAAATGGAATACACAGTGACTGCTTTGCTTGTTTCTAAAATCAAATTGTGGTGCATAGTGTATAGTTACAAAAATGTTCTGCATTCCAAAGAATTACAGTGGCATCAGCCATTGGACAATAGCTTAAAATATTTTTCTAGTTTGGGGTTTCCTCACTGTTGGTGAGGCAGCTGCATATATTGGAAGACCTTTGTGTTGCCCTAGCAGGAAGTTGAAAGATTTGCTAATTTGTAGAAGCCCAGGCAACACCCATAAGATGGATGCCAGGAGTGGTGAGCATGTGGGGTTCTGGCTTGTATGAGATAAGCTCTTGAGTGTTAAGGCACTTACTAGGGGTGTAAGTGTATATTATGTGAGGGGAAAATGGGATAGGTAATAGCTTAGCATAGCAATTGCAACTGTAGTCATTTTTTTAAAGTTTTGAATAAAGAGATTAATATGTTTTGCCAAGACAGTTCCTTGAAAAGTGAAGAAAAAAGCTAAATAGATGAGCAATGCATGTGAGGCACGATTGTAGCAGTGCTATTTTTAAATATACCACATGACTGTCCTTGCTTACCAAATGTAGCCAGCAATCTTTATTTCAGAGAAGGCCCGATTGCTTTATCTCCTAAAGGAATGAAATCCTTGTTTCTTTGCATTTTTTATTTTTAAAAAATTACCTCTGAGTTGGTACTGTTATGCCTCTAAGCAGGTCTCATTTTAAGGGACATATTTAGCTTTCATTTTGAAATGAAAGATTATGCTTTTTCCTGCAATGTAGCTGAAGTGTATATTATTTTAATTATATATCTATGAATTTTAAAATAGCTTGCTTGTAAGTTTTAGTGTCAAGTATAAAAAAGAAAAAAACCTACTTCATACACAGTGGGTACATGCATACATATTACATGAAATGTAGTTTTATTTTTTCAATAATATGTGCACCATGCATGCTGGAATTGACCCTCTAGGGCTGTTTTTTTTTTAATGAAATAAAACGATTATGAAATTCAATGGTAAGAATAGAAGGGCTAGAATATAGAGTACTTAGAAAGATAAGCAACTGTCAATACTTTTATGTTTTAGGAAAGTGACCAAAACATTATTGACATTATTAATTGAATTTAATATATTTTGTATTCTGTAGTCTGTATGTAATATTTGCTGAGCCTTGCCATATGTTGTGATAATGGGATTGAGAATTTTGCTTGGGAATTCTGGAAATTTTAGCCCTAGAATTCTTAACGTTTGAAGAGGACCAAGTTAGGAAGACTGCAATGATAAATCATTAAAAGGCAGAACAGTGTCCTCCACTTACAAATACAGCACTTCTAATTCTTCTTATTGTATTATGTGATCATTAATATACTCTTATCTCTTTGTTTCCAACATGTATTATCTAATACAGTCTTCATTGTGGGTTTGCCTTGATCAGAGTATGTTAAAGGAGAAAAAGAAGCAGACTTGTTATCTCTATCTGCATTTTGGTAGTTCCAGATTTCCTGGGAGCCTAAGTTCATGAGTATTACTATGTGGCCAGTGCCTTCCACAAATCATGGAGAAGCACGTTAATGCTGCTCTTTTAGAAGTTAAGGATCTATTTTCCTAAAACAGAGGTCTCCAGTCTTCTTATGCTGGTGAGCACATATGCAATTTTGAAAACATGTTGTGGTTGCTCACAAAACTGGTGGCCTAGAGAGATACTTGCTCATTCAGAAATTGGCAACCATGGGGGACATAATCAGTTGTTTACCAGAATTCTGTCTCTATATCCCGTCTGTAGCATGCTCTTTTTTCTGGACAGATTAGGCGTGCTTCGCATCATTTTCATTTTCTAAGAAAGCTTATGGAGCCCTTTTGGGACCAAGTATGTTCTGGGAAATAAAAGTGATGATAGAGGCTAGTGATTTTGCTTTGCAATATGTCATTTCCCATTTTTTAAAATTATTGTTATGTGCAGGATAAGGTGGGGCAGGGAACTTACAGGGGGAGTTTCCATGGATGCTACTTTGAAGACCTCAATTTTAAAAATTAGTTGAGCATTTGTGCTTCTGGCAGATAGCAAACATTGTGTTTGATTATTCTGTTTTATCTCAGCAGGATATGAAGGAAACAAAGCAATGGCTTCAAATTTCTCACAGTATCATTTGCTGTCATCAGACTGGAAAATATTGTACAAGTTTTAATGCATGAATAAGGTGTGGGTGTGTGTATGCATGTATATATGTTATTGTTATATTTCAGTTTATAACACATTCAGGTTTGGTGCTATGCTGTAATATTGGAGACTGCATTCTAATCTCCTGTCCTTTAACTCTCTCTTAGTGGTTGACCTTCTGTACTGGCGAGACATTAAGAAGACCGGTGTGGTGTTTGGAGCCAGCTTGTTCCTGCTTCTTTCTTTAACAGTGTTCAGTATCGTGAGTGTGGTTGCTTATATTGCCTTGGCCCTCCTGTCAGTGACCATCAGTTTTAGGATATACAAAGGAGTTATCCAGGCAGTCCAGAAGTCAGAGGAAGGCCATCCCTTTAGGTAAATGCTTGTGCTTTTCCCTATTTATAATTAGTTATATTTGCTGTAGAATGGGAGCTGAGATGGCCTTTGTATTTGTTTTGATAATACTTGAAGTTGGAAAGGTGGGCTACTTATTTTGAACTCTGGACTACGTCCAACATTATGCAACTGGATTTCTGTTCACCTGGTGAGTTTTCAGAGAGGCTGGAGAAAGACGCCTTAGATCTGCCTGTGATGTTCCACGAGTTGAAGAATACCACTGGATGCAAGCTAAACCCTAAACCACATTAACAGAACATAATTGCTGTGTTTACACAACATGCAGTGCCCAAATGCACCATATTATGTTTTGGTTCATACAATAGTGAAGACAGTGGCTGGTTTCCCAAAACATATGAATCATAAATTATCCAAATACATTTTAACTTAGTGCAGTATGTTATGTGAACACAGCCTTATTTCATAGCCAAATGTTGTCAGTGTCACCTCTGTAATTAGATTTAAGCTAACCTAAAGGACCTAACCAAAAGGACCTAACCTAAAGAGATCTCTTCAAGAAAATCGGAGATATCAAGGGAACGTTTTGTGCAAAGATGGG
Source organism: Charina bottae (assembly GCA_023362775.1). Lineage (NCBI taxonomy): Eukaryota > Metazoa > Chordata > Lepidosauria > Squamata > Charinaidae > Charina > Charina bottae. The sequence goes on along the minus strand of JALMGJ010000001.1, from coordinate 81,106,962 downwards.
CATGATAAAGGACAAAAAAGGCAGGGACCTAACAGAAGCAGAAGAGATTAAGAAGAGGTGGCAAGAATACACAGAAGAACTATACAAGAAAGATCTTAATATCCCTGATAAATACGATGGTGTGGTCACTGACCTTGAGCCGGACATCCTAGAGAGAGAAGTCAAGTGGGCCTTAGGAAGCATTACTAACAAAGCTAGCGGAGAAGACAGTATCCCAGCTGAGCTATTTAAAATCCTAAAAGATGATGCTGTTAAAGTGCTGCACTCAATATGCCAACAAATTTGGAAAACTCAACAGTGGCCACAGGATTGGAAAAGGTCAGTTTACGTTCCAATTCCAAAGAAGGGCAATGCCAAAGAATGTTCAAACTACCGTACAATTGTGCTCATTTCACATGCTAACAAGGTTATGCTCAAAATCCTACAAGCTAGGCTTCAGCAGCATGTGAACCGAGAACTACCAGAAGTGCAAGCTGGGTTTCGAAGAGGCAGAGGAACTAGAGATCAGATTGCCAACATTCGCTGGATCATGGAAAAAGCAAGAGAGTTCCAGAAAAACATCTACTTCTGCTTCATTGACTACGCTAAAGCCTTTGATTGTGTGGATCACAACAAACTGTGGCAAAGTCTTAAAGAGATGGGAGTACCAGACCACCTTACCTGTCTCCTGAGAAACCTGTATGCGGGTCAAGAAGCAACAGTTAGAACCGGACATGGAACAACCGACTGGTTCAAAATTGGGAAAGGAGTACGACAAGGCTGTATATTATCACCCTGCTTATTTAACTTATATGCAGAGTACATCATGAGAAATGCCGGGCTGGATGAATCACAAGCCGGAGTTAAGATTGCCGGGAGAAATATCAACAACCTCAGAAAAAATGAGGCTAAAGAGCCTCTTGATGAGGGTGAAAGAGGAGAGTGCAAAAGCTGGCTTGGAACTCAACATTAAAAAAACCCAGATCATGGCATCTGGTCCCATCACTTCCTGACAAATAGAAGGGGAAGAAATGGAAGCAGTGACAGATTTTATTTTCTTGGGCTCCAAGATCACCACAGACGGTGACTGCAGCCATGAAATTAAAAGACGCTTGCTCCTTGGAAGGAAAGCTATGGCAAACCTAGACAGCATATTAAAAAGCAGAGACATCACCTTGCCGACAAAGGTCCGTATAGTTAAAGCTATGGTTTTTCCAGTAGTAATGTATGGCTGTGAGAGTTGGACCATAAGGAAGGCTGAGCGCCAAAGAATTGATGCTTTTGAACTGTGGTGCTGGAGAAGACTCTTGAGAGTCCCTTGGACTGCAAGGAGGTCAAACCAGTCAATCCTAAAGGAAATCAACCCTGACTGCTCATTGGAAGGACAGATGCTGAAGCTGAAGCTCAAATACTTTGGCCACCTAATGCGAAGAGAGGACTCACTGGAAAAGACCCTGATGCTGGGAAAGACTGAAGGCAAAAGGAGAAGGGGACGGCAGAGGATGAGATGGTTAGATAGCATCACCGATGTAATGAACATGAATTCGAGTAAACTCAGAGAGACAGTGGAGGACAGGAAGGCCTGGCGTGCTATGGTCCATGAGGTCACGAAGAGTCGGACACGACTAAACTACTGAACAACAACAAAAAAGGACATGTTGAGATATGAAACTTTGTACCAAGTTTGGGTCAGGCCATCTTTACCATACACAGACATAACCGGGAGGGCATTATTTGGGCAGGACTTGTATAGAAATGCTATATACAAAAGCTAACATCTCCAACATGTATCAGAGGCACAGTGATTTGTGACGTTAATAGAGACACTGGGATTGTGCAGTTCCAAGGACTACAAACATGGTTCCCATGAGTTAATCCTGCTTTTTGCAGATTATTTATTGAATGAGTACTATCTGCCATATTCTTCAGTGGGTTGTCTGCTTTGCCAGTACTAATTGGGATATTTGGCAAACACCACATACCTGTATATTTTAAACCCACCAACACACTGAGACAGAGGCTTGTACACCCCAAAGATCAAACTCCAAAACACAAGGAAAGCAATGTAGTGTATGCAATCCAGTGCAGTGAGGTGTGCTCTGAACTCTACATTGGAGAAACCAAACAACCTTTGTACAGGAGGATGGCCCAACACAGGGGAAGTAACACCACAAGACCAGAGTCAGCAGTTTATCTTCATCTAAAGGAAAAAGGACACTCATTTGAGGACATTAATGTTCACATTTTAGACAGAGAAGATAGGTGGTTTGAGAGAGGGGTCAAGGAATCCATTTATGCCAACTTGGAAAATCCTTCCTTGAATAGGTGGGGGCCTCAGGCACAACCTTTCCCCTATCTTCCTTCCTGCTTTGTCTTCTGTGCCTAGGAAGATTAAGACCATTTCGCAAGTTCAATAGCAGCATGGTAATCTTAACGATCCTCCTTTAAATGATAAAGGGACTTAGAAATAAACATCTCAAAATAACCATGACCTAGCCCCAGGTGCAAGGTCACACAGCCACCTTAGAAACATATTTAAGGATTCCCTTACTAACTTTGCTCAGACTGAAGAAGCTCCTTGGATAAGGAGCGAAACGTTTCCACTGAGAAAATAGAAATCCTGTTGACATGATTCAAGCTACAGACTGTTCCACCTGGATGACTGAGAACCTTCGTCGACATAGAGCAAGACTTGTATTACAACTATCTAGGGAGCAAACAACCACATTATCATTTAAGTGTTCGGATGTGATAGAACAACAGATTGATTTTGTAACACTCTATACATCTAACCCAGGGGTTGGCAAACCGCGGCTCGCGAGCCACATGCGGCTCTTTGGCCCCTTGAGTGTGGCTCTTCCACAGGCAGGCGCGGCGGCGGTGGGCACTGCAGTGGGCGTGGCGGGCATGGCGGCAGCAGGCCCTAAGTGTGCGCGATTGGCTCCCGCCCGCAAACCTGGCTCCCGCGCTGGATTCCCCACCAGCTTTACTTTGCCTGGACTGGGGGCGTGAGCGGCTCCGGAAGAGAAGCGACTGGAGCAGTTGAGCCTCTCTTTCCCTTCTCCTTCTTCCAAACCTCCCCCGCCCCCTTCCACGCGATTGGCTCCCGCCCGCAAACCCTGCCCCCTTCCACACGATTGGCTCCCGCCCTCAAACCCTGCCCCCTGGCCCTCGAGTGATGTTATAAATGTCAAAATGGCCCCTGGCATAAAAAAGTTTGCTGACCACTGATCTAACCCATTAGAGATGCAGATGCTTTTTTCCCTTACTCTTAGTGTTATGTATTATGCAGCTTATATTAACATTTCCAGTCATGATATATTAAAAATCATACACTTCACACTTCATATTTGTCCCAGGAACTTAATTAATGACTGATGTAATGCTACAAATTGGATGATAGGCCCCTAAAATGATTTAGTATCTCTAGGGCAAATGCCAGGTAGGAAACTTAATTTTCCTTCCCTTAAAATAAGAAGCCTGCAGGCTGCAAAATCAGGGTGGGTGGGGGGTGGGACTCAGCTTCAGTTTTGTTGGTAGAAACCTTAAGACTTGAGGAGCATGGGTTGTGAATTGATCTCAACTTCCCTTTGTTCATATCGTTGCCTAGTAAAAATTTGAAGATAGTCCAAGTTTCTTGGAAAGTGCAAATTATATTTGCTCAGTAATTTAAGCAAGATTGCATTAGAGAGATAAGCAAATAGGTAGATATACTCTGGTCGCAATGCTTAATGGTAATTTTTTTGGAAGAAATAAAATTATTGGCTTCCAGGGGAAGCATGGTGAAAGATGTCTCTGCAAAGGTGGAGCCAAGGACTGTGGCAAAGACTAAAGAACCTGTGAGTAGACTGGTTAAGAAGAGGATGGGAGATCGCCCACATGTGCTCCAGATGGCTGCTCCTTGTGAGGAGATAGCAGGACAGTGGTCTTTACAAGTTTGAGCAGCAGGAGATGAAGGGATTAGCCATCTTGCTTGAAACCCCAGTGGATCCTTTTAAGGGACACTAAGCTCGCAAGCCTCACTTTCTAATCACTTTCAGAAATTGCCTATTAACCATCTTAAAGCTATTAGAGACCTTTGGAACGACAAGTTTGAAAAGTCGCTGGGTGAGTTTAGCTTCAATTCAAGCTTTAATTACAAGCTTAAGAACTGAAAGAATTTGAAATAAACATAAAAAAACTAAGTAAGATTCTGATCTAAGATAGTTACAAACGGATTAAGTGTCCGTCCAATTAAATTCGGAATATTGACTTTTACTATAAGATTTTGGAATTAACTATAAAAAATAGCTTCTTGTGGGAACCAGAATTATTTTGGCTATCTTGGCTCATAACAAAGATATGCGACGTTGTGATTTTAGAAACACGACACTAGAGGGGACTAAAGATTCTTAGTAGAAGGAAATAAAAATACAAGTTCCAGTTAATACTGGAACTTACAAAATGACATAAAACATCATAACATTGGAAATATTAAAAGGAGATCTTCGAAGAACGGAGCTAGAAATTAGTAGCTACAATATCAACAGTGTCAGTAATGATGTCTGATTCTATGGATAGATTATGTCCAAATGATGACAGATGTAGAGCAAATTTTGTCTGACAAGACAAAGTATCAAAAGTGGAACTACAAATGACAGGCCAAGATAATAATTTGGAAAAGGACACTTTATTGGATCTGCAAAAGAAACTGGCTGAAGTTTTAAAAATTAAAGGGGAAATACAAATGACAAATCAAGAGAATGACCTGAAAAATGTTTTCTTACTGGATCTACAAAAGAGGCTTGTTAAACCCTTGAAGAAGTCTGTGTGATGGGATAAATAAGATTTGAAGAGAAATCAAATCCTATGACAATATTTGAATGAACTAAATATTAAGACTGTTAGAAGTAAAAGGAAGGAATATGAAGTTAAAATAAAACACTTTTTGCGAAGTTCTGGCAACCTTTATTGACTTTTTGCTGACACCAGGATTGAAAAGTTGATGTTTTATGGATTTGCTTATAGATAAGGGATGGGATATCGGATGAAGAGATATCTGTAACCTTATGGGGGCTGAAGAGTTACTAAATTTGTCTGTACTTGTAATGGAGGTTGAACGTTATTTCTTTATATAAGCTCCTCAAAAAAATAAAGGGAACACTGAAATAAGACATCCTAGATCTGAATGAATGAAATATTCGTATTAATTACTTTGTTCATTACATAGTTGAATGTGCTGACAACAAAATCACACAAAAAGCAATGGAAATCAAATGTAAGCAACCCCTGGAGGTCTGGATGTGGAGTTACACTCAAAAATTAAAGTGGAAAAGAACACTACAGGCTGATCCAACGTTGATGTAATGTCCTTAAAACAAGTCAAAATGAGGCTCAGTAGTGTGTGTGGCCTCCACGTGCCTGTATGACCTCCCTACAACGCCTGGGCATGCTCCTGATGAGGTGGCAGATGGTCTCCTGAGGGATCTCCTCCCACACCTGGACTAAAGCATCCCCCAACTCCTGGACAGTCTGTGGTGCAACGTGGCGTTGGTGGATGGAGCGAGACATGATGTCCCAGATGTGCTCAATTGGATTCAGGTCTGGGGAACGGGCGGGCCAGTCCATAGCATCAATGCCTTCGTCTTGCAGGAACTGCTGGCACACTCCAGCCACATGAGGTCTAGCATTGTCTTGCATTAGGAGGAACCCAGGGCCAACCGCACCAGCGTATGGTCTCACAAGGGGTCTGAGGATCTCATCTCGGTACCTAATGGCAGTCAGGCTACCTCTGGCGAGCACATGGAGGGCTGTGCGGCCCCCTAAAGAAATGCCACCCCACACCATTACTGACCCACTGCCAAACCGGTCATGCTGGAGGATGTTGCAGGCAGCAGAACGTTCTCCACGGCGTCTCCAGACCCTGTCACGTCTGTCACATGTGCTCAGTGTGAACCTGCTTTCATCTGTGAAGAGCACAGGGCGCCAGTGGCGAAGTTGCCAATCTTGTGTTCTCTGGCAAATGCCAAACGTCCTGCACGGTGTTGGGCTGTAAGCACAACCCCCACCTGTGGATGTCGGGCCCTCATACCACCCTCATGGAGTCTGTTTCTGACCGTTTGAGCAGCCACACGCACATTTGTGGCCCACTGGAGGTCATTTTGCAGGGCTCTGGCAGTGCTCCTCCTGTCCCTTCTTGCACAAAGGCGGAGGTAGCGGTCCTGCTGCTGGGTTGTTGCCCTCCTACGGCCTCCTCCACGTCTCCTGATGTACTGATCTGTCTCCTGGTAGCGCCTCCATGCTCTGGACACTACGCTGACAGACACAGCAAACCTTCTTGCCACAGCTCGCATTGATGTGCCATCCTGGATGAGCTGCACTACCTGAGCCACTTGTGTGGGTTGTAGACTCGGTCTCATGCTACCACTAGAGTGGAAGCACCGCCAGCATTCAAAAGTGACCAAACCATCAGCCAGAAAGCATAGGAACTGAGAAGTGGTCTGTGGTCACCACCTGCAGATCCACTCCTTTATTGGGGATGTCTTGCTAAATGCTTTCCGCCTATTGTCTATTCCATGTGCACAACAGCATGTGAAATTGATTGTCAATCAGTGTTGCTACCTAAGTGGACAGTTTGATTTCACAGAAGTGTGATTGACTTGGACTTACATTGTGTTGTTTCAGTGTTCCCTTTATTTTTTTGAGCAGTGTATTTCTTTTTCTTTATTATATTCTTTTTTTCCTCTTTTCATTTTACTTGTACTTTTTATTCTTATTCTTTTTTCTTTAGTTTGTATTAGTTTTTACTATTGTAATCAAAATCCTTAATAAAAATTATATGCACAAGAAGAAATAAAATAAAATATTTTGCTATTGGTTTACTGTCTATTTTTCCTAGGACATTTATATTGATGCAATATAAGACATTAATTCTAGTCCTGTTAGTTTCTAAGGTTTGAAGAACCCACAAATTTAAGGGTCAGTTTATTAAAATTTCTTAGCTATATTAACATAGTTCTTAATAATAGATAACTTTCATCTTTATAAACATGCTAGGTACATATGTGTACACTTTTTAAAAAAGTTTGTTCTTTGTTAGCCTTAATAGTGTATTTTTAATTTTTTTGTTATGATTAAGACTTTATTTCAATTGTTAAGTCTTCCTTTAATGTGTAAAAAGCATTTGCTTCCCCTTTGTCAGCCATTGTTAAATGGCCAGGCTTATTTTCATTCATAATTTATCATGTCCGTTCCTGGAAAGAAACTCTTGAATAATTTACTGGAGGTATGTGCTAAAGGCTTGTCCATCTGTACAACTCTTTGACAGTTTGACCTTTCCTTGCATTTTCATTGTTGCTCTGACTGGGAATTTGGAGAGCTTAAAAAATCTGGTTGCCAAGAAGTGTATTGAGAATGGCCTGTTTCCTCTTCCAGAGCTTACTTGAATAAAGATGTTGCTGTGTCTGAGGAGCTTGTTCAAAAATACAGCCATGTTGCGCTTGGTCATCTCAATAGCACAGTTAAGGAGCTCAGGCGCCTCTTCCTAGTGGACGATTTGGTGGATTCCCTAAAGGTAAAAGGTTTCCTTTCCCATGTTAGCTTAAGAATTGTATAGTGATAGTGGCAAGGGATGGAGTCATAAACAGATTGGCTTGAGGAGCCATCTAAAAGTAAAATAGGAGAACCGGGCAAACCCTTGGATAATAGCTAATTTGACTGATAAAAGTATTATCAACCAGCTATGCTGCTTAAACTTAAAAAAATGATACAGGCATACCTTGTTTTATTGCACTTCACAGATACTGCGTTTTTTTACAAGACCCTCCACCAGCAAAAATATTACAACTTGCTGAAGGCACATATGATGATTAGCATTTTTTAGCAATAAAGTATTTTTAATTATGCACATTGGGTTTTTTAGACACAATTTATTTATTTATTTATTTATTTATTTATTTATTTATTTTCTATCCTGCCTTTATTATTTTTATAAATAACTCAAGGCGGGGAACATACCTATTACTCCTTCCTCCTCCTATTTTCCCCACAACAACAACCCTGTGAGGTGAGTTGGGCTAAGAGAGTGACTGGCCCAAGGTCACCCAGCCGGCTTTCATGTCTAAGGCGGGACTAGAACTTACAGTTTATAAGTATATAAGTATATAATTATATAGTATATATTATAGTGGTGGTCTGGAACTGAACCCGCAATATCTCCGAGGTATGCCTGTAATGATAGGCTTTTGACTTAAGGCACCTGTATTATTTATTTTTTTTATGTAAGGCAACACAAAACATGAAGCTGGCTCTGAGGCAAATTGGCAAACAGTTCCACTGTTTATGGCTTTGTTGCAACTTGTTCTATATGGAGGTTCCAAAATAAGAACTGGTTTTAAAACAAGGCTTGAAGGCAAAGGTTACAGGCACTCATGGGTTAAAGGAAAAAGAAAATTTCTACCCTCTTGGGAAGAGGTGAGCTTATGAATCAAAAAATTAAATATGGACATTTCATGACCTGGCTGTATGTTGGAAGGTAAACTAGAATTGTATTTATTTATTATTTAAACTTGTATTACTGCCTATCTCCCCCAATCGGGGGACCCTGGGCGGTTCACAATAAAAACAAGGTTAAAAATACAAGTACAAAATCACAACATCAATAAATAAATATAAAATCTAAGGGCGATATATTTATTATTTAAACTTGTATTACCGCCCAGTTGTATAGTACACTATTGATGCCAAGGTAGGCAGTTTCTGAGTTGGAGCAGCTTACAGCCCACCAGAGCGACTTCAGCTTGTGCTGCTAGTGTGGTGGTGGTATTGCAAAGAAAAGAACAAGTAAAACTGGTGTGTTTAATCTGCTTGTTTTCATTTTCATTTTCCTTGTTCTTCATTTTTAAGATAAAAAAAATAAAATAAATATAAATATTTTCTATAGGAAAAAATGAATTGAAGTCAAGTTGCAGAATCGCTTTGAGCTTTAAGCAGATATACCACGCTCTGTAGTTTCATTAGTTTTTTTTCTTTCAGTTTGCAGTATTGATGTGGGTGTTTACCTATGTTGGTGCCTTGTTCAATGGTCTGACATTGCTGATACTGGGTGAGTGCACAAAACAATATCCAAAATATTAATCACATGATAGCTCTGATGGCTGACTTGAGCCTTGCTACAAAGCTGGGAAGTTAATAGGGAAATCTCTAGAAATGAAACATTGTTACAGGTAGTCCTCGTTTAGCAACTGCCTCAGACAGCAACCGCAGTTACAACAGTGATGAAAAAGTAACTTTGCAACCAATGCCCGCATTTTCGAACTTCACAGCATCTCTCTCTCTCTGTCATGTGGTCGCCATTACAGTCAGTCAGTACACGTCCTGTGCCTGACCCATTTTATTTCTCTCTTCCCCCTTGCAGAGCCGAGAGATTGCATAAACAAGCTCTCTCTTCCTGAGCTGCTTTTCTCCACAGCGCAGTGTGTCCCTAAAAAGTGCTAACCACAAGTTAACAAGCTCAGCTCTGGGACCTTCCTTAGGTGGGCTCAGGCTGCTGCCTGGCACTGACAAAACCCTAATCAGTTTCACCCTGAAGGCTTTTTTTGCCTCCTAAGCGCTTGGAACTGCCAGCTGTGAGCACACTAGGCAAACAGCTGGCGCTAGCACATTCCTTTCAATGTGTATTCCCCATTGTGTTCCAGGGAACGGTACCCACCCACTGGTTTAGGTATGTGGATGACACCTGCGTCAAAATCAAGGCCCAGGGAGTACAGGCCTTCACGGACCATATAAACACTATAGATGCCAACATTAGGTTCACCAGAGAAGACACCAAGGACAACAGACTGGCTTTCCTAGACTGAAGTCCTCATTGGGACCGGTGGCAAGCTAGAAATAGGGATCTACAGGAAACCCACACACACAGATCAATATCTGATGTTTGACTCCCACCATCCACTGCAGCACAAACTAAGAGTCATCAGGACATTGTCACACAGAGCAGAAACCATCCCCACCTCCATGGATTCCAAAAAGAATGAAAATCAGCACCTGAGAACAGCTCGGAAGGCCTGTTGATATCCAAATTGGGCCTTCACTAAATCTAAGTCTACCAGACCTAAAACAGCGACAGATAGGGCTGAGACTCAGAGTAAACGGAAGAACCTGGTCATTCCTTACATGGCTGGCGTGTCTGAAAAGATAAAAAGGATATTTGGCAAACACCACATACCTGTATATTTCAAACCCACCAACACACTGAGACAGAGGCTTGTACACCCCAAAGATCAAACTCCAAAACACAAGGAAAGCAATGTAGTGTATGCAATCCAGTGCAGTGAGGAGTGCTCTGAACTCTACATTGGAGAAACCAAACAACCTTTGTACAGGAGGATGGCCCAACACAGGAGAAGTAACACCACAGGACCAGAGTCAGCAGTTTATCTTCATCTAAAGGAAAAAGGACACTCATTTGAGGACATTAATGTTCACATTTTAGACAGAGAAGATAGGTGGTTTGAGAGAGGGGTCAAGGAATCCATTTATGCCAACTTGGAAAATCCTTCCTTGAATAGAGGTGGGGGCCTCAGGCACAACCTTTCCCCTATTTTCCTTCCTGCTTTGTCTTCTGTGCCTAGGAAGATTAAGACCATTTCACAAGCTCAACAGCAGCATGGTAATCTTAACGATCCTCCTTTAGATGATAAAGGGACTTAGAAATAACATCTCAAAATAACCATGACCTAGCCCCAGGTGCTAGGTCACACAGCCACCTAGAAACATATTTAAGGATTCCCTTACTAACTTGGCTCAGACTGAAGAAGCTCCTTGGATAAGGAGCGAAACGTTTCCACTGAGAAAATAGAAATCCAGTTGACATGATTCAAGCTACAGACAATTCCACCTGGATGACTGAGAACCTTCATAGACATATCTCTTCTTGCTAATTATCCCAGCGCCAGGGTGCGCATTCCAAAGGGTGGGGGAGTGAGGAAAAAGGGCTATAAGATTTGCCCTTTACCCGGCTTCCTCATGAGTCAAGTTCTGGAAACCTTCCCCACAGTTTGGACTCACCCAGTTGTTTGGGGCTGCATCCTTCTGACGCTGTAAAGCAAAGGAAAGCTGAAGCAAAATTGTAAGTACAGCAACTGCTTTGCTTAACAACTGAGTTGCTGGTCCCAATTGCAGTTGTTGAACGAGGACTACCTGTATTGTTGAAAATAATCTGAATCAGCAAAACAGCACACTTAGGCAACACCTAAAAACCAAAAAACATTTTTAAAAAATGGCTGGAATCTTACAAGGTTACCGGATCTTGTGAGATTTCAGGAGAAAACTCTAAAAGATTTTGGAGTTAAAACCTGAAATCACATGAAAGTTCTTGTAAGACTTTAGACATTCAAGAAAAAAAAACTTTAAAAACTATTATTATTGGTGCCCTGCCATCATATGATGGTGTCCTGGGCTTCTAAAGGTTGTTGCCCTCTGATTACAAATAGTAAGGAAAGGATGCAATCAAGAATGAGAAGGAAAATGCAGGCTCCAGAGGCACAGCAACTTTTGGTGTGTGTATGATATCTATATATTCATCTCTCTATCTTGTGAAAAAGTAAGTACACCCTATTGAAATTTTAGACTTTTTAAAGCATATTTAAACATTTTGAGCTTCATTTCAACAGTATTGATAAAGGGGATATGATACAACAAATATCATGCACCATTTACATTTTGTAGTCCATTGTGTAATTTAAATAAATATAAAAGCAAATTTTGCATGTGGAAAAACTAAGTATACCCCTACATTTATCATTACCTCAAATATCTAAAATTAGAATCGGGTGAACCACATCAGGTGCAAATGGCTAGAGAGGACCTGGAGGAACCTATCTTATTTAAACCTCAGACATTTAGTCTGATTTGCTCTTTGTTGTTGAAGTGTGTGGTATCACCATACCTAGAAAGACCTCTCTGAGGCTTTCAAATAGAAGATCATAGATTCCTATGAGTCTGGGAAGGGATTTAAATACTTTGCCAAACAACTGGACATCAATATTCCGCTGTCCAGAAAATCATCTACAAGTGCAGAAGATTTCAAACAACTGCCAGCTTACCTAGACCAGATGTCCCAGCAAGTTTAGCCCAAAAGCAGAATGCAAGATGCTGAAAGAAGTCTCTATAAGAACCGCAGAGATTCATCACGTGACCTTCAGGTAGCTCTTGCCACTATTGATGTCAAAGTTCATGAGTCTACCATTAGAAAGAAGCTGCACAAATTAGATCCACATGGGAGGTGTGTCAGGAGGAAACCTTTTCTGTCCAGAAAGAACATCAGGGCAAGACTAAACTTTGCTCATGAACACCCAGGCAAAGATCAGGACTTCTGGAATGATGTGCTCTGGACAAATAAGGCAAATATAGAGTTACTTGGCCACAGTACCAGTGGTCAAATATACCAGAAGAACCAGATACCAACTGTAAAGCGTGGTAGAAATGTTATGTTTTGGAGCTGCTTTGCTACATCGAGCTGGGCAGCTCACCACCATAGAATCCACTATGAATTCTTCATTGTACCAGAGGGTGCTTGAGAGACCATCTGTCAAGATTGAAGCTCAAATGAAAGTTGATCTTGCAATATGACAATGAGCCTAAACGTTCCAGTAAATCCACCAATGAACAGCTGAAAAGAAATGGAGGGTTCTGGAATAGCCAAGTCAAACCCCAGGTCTAAATCCATCAGGATGCTGTGGGGTGATTTGAAACAGGCTGTGCATGCAAGAAACCCCTCAATCATTGCACAGCTGAAAAAATTCTGCATGGAGGAGTGGGAGAAAATTTCTCCCAGTCGTGTCAGATATTGGTAACTTGAGGGGTTTCTGCAAATGGGGACAATACCAGGTATTGAAGCCAAGGGTATACTTACTTTTTTTCCACAGAAGGAAATGGCATATATTAATTTTGTTTAATAAATGATTGTAAAGTCAATTTTGAGTGAAGATAAAATATTGTTATGCCCACATATGTTAAAAAAGAATTAAAAAATCATACGAGGTGTACTTTTTCACATGACTGTATCTGTAGTTACAGCTATGATCAGTACTCCATTCGTGCACATAATCTGGTTCCCAGTTTGCAATAACTTTCAGGCGTTCTTCATATTTTTAAGCTTAAATCTGTTTTTGTTCTTCCAGCGCTGATATCACTGTTCAGTATTCCTGTTATTTATGAAAAGCACCAGGTGAGTATGCAGTGCGGCATGCTCTTTGGCAATATGATAATAAGATAATAAGATCAACTAGCATATTAAGGATATTAAGAATACATTGTGTATGAAAAGATGAAGAGGATTCTATAGACCACTGTCCTGTCATTCTGTTTTGCCATACTGCTGCTTTGGTTTCAGCAGGAGTTAAGAAAGACATGAAAGGCCTCTTAAGTAGGAATATCCTATCTGGGCTGCAAAAATCCAGACAACCACTATTTAAAACAACAACAACCATATAACCCATTTCGTACCTCAGGTGTGGCAGCCCTAGGATTGATATTAAAAGTAAAGAGGCCATATTCCTTCTGCCAACTCTTATTTGAGAACTGCTGAATCAATTAGAAAACTAATCTGGTTTGGGATTCTGCTTTCAAAAAAGGGATCCCTTCCTTTTACATTATAGTTTATTGTAGCTGAAAAATGACTGCCCTCTTAAGTGAACTTAGGTATAGTTTAGAAAGTATTTTGTAGCTAGTCAACATAACATGTTTACCTCAGAGCTTTACAAGATAAGATCAAGAACCTTTCCCCCCTGAGAATTGTTTTTAAGATCACATTGTTCTCAATAAAAAGAAAATGGCTTTCTCTATATATGGTAGAAATGGAAATGTCAAATGTATATTTATTTATAACAAGATTTTGCACCGTCATAAATCTAAACATTTGTACAAAATGCTAAATAAAAAGTAGTTAAAATATCACAATAATAATGTCATGCTTCTGAAATTGAGGATAAAATCTGATGAAATAGCTATCAGTTTTCTCTTTGGAAAATCTCCTGTGCATTCAGTATTTCTCAAATGTCAAAGCATCATAGTTGTGGATAAACCAAGAGTTAGTATGCCGGGGTTCAAATCTCAGTGACGGGGTTTGAATATGAGAGCCAGTTTGGTCTAGTGGTTAAGGTGCTGGGCTAGAAATCAGGAGTCTGTGAGTTCTAGTCCTGCCTTAGGCATGAAAGCCGGCTGGGTGACCTGGGGCCAGTCACACACACTCAGCCCAACTCACCTCACAGGGTGGTGGTTGTGGGGAAAATAGGAGGAGGAACGAGTATTAGGTATGTTCACCACCTTGAGTTATTTATGAAAAAATAATAAAGGCGGGATAAAAATTAAATAAATAAATATCATGCTTAGGCAAGGATGGTAAACCTTCTGATGATCAGGATCTATATTAATAATTTTTGGGTAATCAGAGATTGCAGTAGGGGTCTGCTATTTTTCCTTTGTGGGGGATGTATTAAGAATATTGTGTTACAACCATCCTAAACCTATTCTAGGGCTTACTCCTCAGTCTTTGACAGATAAGGTGTAGAGAGCCATTTTGGTGTAGTGGTTAAGGCACAAGGTTAGAAACTGGGAGACCGTGAGTTCTAATCCCACCTTATGCATGAAGCCAGCTGGGTTTCCTTGGGCCAGTCACACACTCTCAGCCCTAGGAAGGAGGCAATGGCAAACCACTTCTTAAAATGTTGCCAAGAAAACTGCAGGGACTAGTCTAGGTGGTCACCAGAAATCAAAACTCAAGAGCACCCTCTGCCCAGAGGCTATACGTTTCCACCCGTATAACATCTTGTGGTTTGCTTCATTTCAACTTTGTGTAATGCTCACCCAACCATGGTTTTTCATGATGTGGGAACCAAGTAATTGAAATCATTTTTTAACTTTTATATTTCAGGCTCAAATTGACCATTATGTGGAACTTGTGAACAAGAATGTCAAAGATGCAGTGGAAAAGTAAGTGTACTGAATTCTTGAAGCTAGTGTAGTTTCCAAAGTAACTGGTATTCTCTAGCACAGTGTTTCTCAACCTTAGCAACTTAGATATGTGGACTTCCAGAATTCCCCAGCCAGCATGGCTGGCTGGGGAATTCTGGGAGTTGATATCCACATATCTTAAAGTTGCTAAGGTTGAGAAACACTGCTTTACGATGACTGTAAAATAATAGGTATGTTCATATACAGTCCTAAGTGACCAGGATCATCTGATAAGTCTTGATCCATTTTCTTTGCAGTCACTTTAAGTTGGGAACAGGAGATGCAAATAGAATGGTTCTGTGACATGTAAAGTGTCACAGAAGTGGTGGCGCACTTTTAACCCTGGTGGATACTCAGTGCATTAGATTGTATGCAATTGGCTCTTGTTGCATAGTTGTTTGGAAGACCAAGAATGTGATTTTTTAAAACACCTGGATTTTTTTCTCCTACAGGGTTCAAGCTAAAATTCCTGGACTGAAGCGCAAAACTGAATGAAATCAAGAAGCAACCTTTATTAAAACAAATCATCTTTTAAGTGGGAATGGGAGGCATATTCATTTGGATTATATGGGGAGGGTCAGGGAATAGCAAGCCTTGACATTGCAGTGCAATTTGACAGATCTTTATTTTTTAGGAACACAGTGTTTCAGAAGAATCAAAATAACCTGTTCTTGACTGCTGTGTATGTCCATCCTAAGTATTGTAAGCTGCTACATATGGATTTAAACCTAATCCTCTTTGCTTCTCCCATATGCAGCACAGGTTAACATAACCAGTTGGAGAGCTATACCTTTTATGCTTTGGCCAAGATAGTCTTGTCGTGTTTCAAGAGAGATTAGTGTGTGGAAAACATTTCATTTTAGCACTGTCTCTGGTTTGTGTTGATTGCAGATTTTCTAAAATGAAATGTTTAGAAGAATATGCCATTAAAGCAAGCTTGAAAAGTCTTGCCCTTTTGGTATCAAGTGTAGCTGTACTGTGCTTTTAATTTTACTGTTTTATCAATTGCCAATATAAAATTAAATATATAGCGTGTCACAGCTGCTTAGGATGTCCAGCTCCTCCATAGTGATTGAAATACTAGATAATTGAACTGAGGTTTTTTTGAGCTCCTTAATATATTAGCTTAAATTTTCAGAAAATAAACCTAGTACCTATTAAATAAACAAAACCAACTCTGCACATTACAGTTTCTGCCATATCCTTTGCTGCACAAACTCCTATAGTCTATTTTAAGTAAACAAGTTTACAGTTCTCAAACTTTGAATCTGTGGAATGAATTTCTGATATGATCCTCAGATCCTTGCAGGCAGAACAAGGAATACCCAGCATGCTTGTTTTCCATTGTGCTTGGAATCCTCAGCATCTGTGCGTGGGTCGGTGGATTGTACCCTGATGCTGCAAATGTCATTTGGACATTTCAAATACATGTGGGGTTTAAGCTGTATTGAACTACGTCTGTGGGATGCATTGTGAAATGTAAAAAGAAATTTTTTTGAGTTATCAATAAAGTGTATAGACTCATATGCTGTGTAAATGTGATTATACTTAACAGTTGATTACACTTGCATAGTTGATCATCGCACTTCCCAGCTAAATTGTCGCTAAAAACTATTGTGAGTTATACCCAACATTAAGAATTCTGTTGATGTGGTTGATTTATGCATATAAATTACTGCTTGATTATCCAGTTAAAATCAGTTATGATTTAGTTCAGTACAACCTTATTCTCAGTGGTTTTTGCCGAAAAGTAATTAAAATTTAGTTCATAAATTCTGTAGGGCATTACAATGGTTAGTCTAGAACAGGGCTTTCCAAAGTTTTCCCACGGCGACACACCAACTACCGTTGGTGTGTCACTGCGGGAAAACCTGGAAGTGCCGCGGTTGCGGCAGCGTGCAAAAACCCGGAAGCGCTGCCGCCGCTTTCAAGTTTTTGCGCGCCGCCATTGGTGTGTCGCCGCGGGAAAACCCGGAAGCGCTGATGATGATCAGCGCTTCCGGGTTGTGTGGCGACACACCAGACTGTGTGTGGTAACACACAGTTTGGAAAGCTCTGGTCTAGAAGTACCTGTGTGCTTCTCTTAGGATTGCTTAGAGAAAGAGTAAATCCTCTACCTTGCAAATGAACTTGCTGCTAGCTAAGAATTTCTTGAGACTTCATTTTACAAATATGCATTTGCCAACTTGTGGTGCCTATTCAAATTGAATAAGGTAAAATGACTTCTATTAAGCAAGACATCTTCATTATCTACAGTCCCTTTGTGCTAGATTTCAGTCTGTCAGATTGGAAGCTGTATGCTGCTAAAATGTGACATGGCATTAGATTTAGTTTTCACCCTACCAAACACATTAATAAAATGTAGCAAGAAAACTAAAACAAAGATGATACCCTGTCATAAATTATTTATGTACCATTATTAAAGCAGGATGAGGAGGTGTGTGGCTTTAAAAGCAGCAAAATTGCATCTGGTTTCTAGCCTCATTTACTCCACTGATTGTCCAAAAAACACTCCTTTTGCATGACAATGTAGATATTCATGATTAGTGTGACAAGTATGTCCAAACCCAAATCACACAGCAAACTAAGTGCAGTTTACATGATGCAATTGTGTCAATTGGGGAGCATGTTCTAACTATATTAAATCTAAGATTACTATCATGCTTGCCTTTTTAATAATAAAAATTCTAGGGAACATATTTGCTTAAGGCAGCGTGATTAAAAAAATGATAGAATATTATTAATGTATTTTAAAAGCTTTGCCCTTGAATAACTCAACCACTAATATTTTGCTCTTTTCTGCAAGAAGCATACAGTTCCCTCTTTCTGGTATGCTGGATGTTCCAAATGAAAATCTGGCACCTGTTTTCAAATAATAAAACTTTTAATGAATCATTTCAAAAATAAATTCATGCAATACTATTTCAATTTACATTATAATACAGCATCAAATCTAAGCAATGTTCTAAATTATGTAAACAAAATCTCTTCCACACACAAATATATTATTCATCTTCAGTATTTTTGCACAATGTCACTATATAGCAGCTCATTCTGTTACAGATTTAAGATGCACTCAGTATGAAAGGCCAGTATTACAACAGAGGTAAACAAGGTGACCACCTGACATCACCAGATGGATATGGTTACATTGGTTAAAACAGGAAACTCCTTATGAAGAATAAGGGAATAAGACTGCATAGGACGTATGTCTAAAATTATAAAGGAGTATAAGGCATTAACATATTCCATTGATTAAATATCTCGCACATACAGTAGTCCATTAAATTTACAGAAGCACTTTTGTGTTGTATACATTGAGATTATTATACCAGACACATGCCCTCTTTCCTTTTCCTTAAACCTAGAGTTTTTGCAGCAGATACTGTATTGAAACAACCACACTTCTACAAATACTTTCATCAGTCCTAAAAGGAATTTGTTCCTTAATAATCATCTAACCAATATTTTCAACTTGGTTCTCCGCTAACCTTCAATACAGACTAGGATAGTTCCCATTTTTTTCACCTCTGCTACCTATGGTAAAATAAACTAATGCTACAAAGAACAATCTAGGATTGTTTTACTGCATGAATTAACACAAAGTAAGAGTTGTGCTGGACAAGAGCCAAAGCCTATTTAGTTCAGCATTCTGTTTCCCATGGCCTTTGGGAAGTCCACAGGTAGGACATAAGCTCAATAGTACATTCCTGCCTGCGGCCCTCAGTAGTTTGTACTCAAGTGTGAGGCATGTTGCCTGTGATATTGGAGTTAAAAGTATAATAATCCTGAACACTAGCCACTGAAAAATGGCAAGCTTCAGCACTTTTAATAAGCTCCTCAGGATGAAGAACAAAGTTCCACCGCTACATGGTCCCCTGCCACCACAAGTGTGTATGGTTGCCAATTTGTCACTGGACTGTAAGGGAAACAAATACCCTTGAACCATTTCATGAGGGAAAGATTCCCCCCACCCCCTTGAAGTTAAAAACATGCCATCTTGGCTATTGCTTGGCTGGACAAAACATATTGAAAAGTTCTGCAAATGGGAAGGAAAGAAAAGCTATTCATTCTACCACTTCTCTTGAAGTCTTGCTAAGTTCCATATGTGGGAGTGTCAAACTCACTGAACGTTATTTATAGTTTCAGTCAAAATGTCAAAATAAATTAAAAAATGAACATTGTGACATATAGGGGAAAAAGCGACTTTGTCAGCCCTCGTCAGTTTGTAAGTTTTAGCACCATGAGCAGAAAGTAGGCAACGGCAGGAGGCAATGTTATATCCTGCAATATCAGAAAAGTTTTCAAAAGGCACTTTGTAGAAAAAATGGCAAATGAAATTACATCTAATACACTACATGGAAGGGGGGAGAGAGCATTTGCTAATTAGTTTATTGTTAATAAATCCAGCCATAAAAACAAGCTTTATCATAATGTATCCTGTCCCTAATACAGTTTAGAAATGATGGGACAAGCTTAAGAAACAAGCTTGACTTTTCACTATTTTCAAATTGAAGCTCTTTCGTTTTTTAACAGACTAACTGAAGCCTTATCTCCACAATGGACTGAGTCGGGGGTCTCAAATTCATGGCCCTTCAAGTAATTTTGTGTGGCCCATGACTTAATATTTTGGGGCCAGTGAAGTCGGGGGCCTGAGCATGTACAGATGTGCAGGCAGAGCCACCGTGACTCACCTCAAACCAACCTGGTAGGTCTTTTGGCAACAGCTGAGCCTGGTTGGTTGAGCCATGCGGTCTGTGCTCCAACGCCTGTTGCACTGAGCAGCACCCCCTCCAGGAACACTTGCTCTGAGGCAGCACTGGGATCTCCAGGCAGAGCCACGGAGGGTGAGGCCTGGCCAGTGGGCTGGGGCTGATGTGAAGAAGGTCTGAGAAGCGGGCCTGGTCCGGCTGCCTTGCTGTGAGGGTTCCTCTGCCAGGCAAGGCGTCAGCCAAGACGCGGAGGAGAGTTTGGCTAAGTGAAAGACTTGGACAGGCAAGAGGAGGAAAAAAAGGTGCGGGGGGGGGGGCGAATGAGCAAAGAGTCTGAAGGAAAGAGAGAACCCTGCTCGGCAAGAAGAAGAAAAAGGAAAGCAGGACTTGGGCTGCTCTTAGTGGGATGGGTCTAGCCCTAAGATTAGCTGGTACTGTTCTAGATAGGATCTGGAAAAAATACTACATCACCAGTAATAAAACCAAATATTGGTATTTTGGTTAATGAAAAATGCTGCCAGCTAGGTGGCCAAAATGGCTCTGTCTTGCAAATAGCTCTGCTTCGTAGTAAAGTTTGTTTGATTTTTTAAAAATTTAATACATTTATGTTAAGTGGCATTTTTTTTTAAATCCGTTCAATCGTATCCAATTCTCGGAGACTGCCTGGACAAGTCCCTGCAGTTTTCTTGGCAAGGTTTTTCAGAAATGGTTTGCCATTGCCTCCTTCCTAGGGCTGAGAGAGGGACTGGCCAAAGGTCACCCAGCTGGCTTTGTGCCTAAGGCAGGACTAGAACTCCTGGTCTCCCAGTTTCTAGCCTGATGCCTTTAACCACTACACCAAACTGGCTCTAAAAGTATATGTATATACTTTATTATTTTTATTATTTAATATTTTGATACTAATAGTATACGTGATACTTTTCATTTTGGACTTAATCCATGCACGGAAAGGTTTCAGCGATGTGGCACTCATGACAATTTGAGTTTGAGACCCTGGTCTTGGCATTGTATTCCTGAATATTTAATTTGGCAAGAGATATTTTAATATATATTAGAATAATAAATTTAAAGTCAATACCAAATTATATCATATTTGATTTCCCCGTGGCTGCATATACTTGGGGATGTATTACACAGAATAATTGTGTCTTTCACAAATAAACTTATACAAAGTTTTGTAAACCCAGCCAGTGCTGAAATCTTGAAGGCTTCCCATGTGTCCACTGTTTGGCACTCAAATGGCAGTGGTGGCAAGAATGATCCTGGAGAGTTGTGACCTTTAAAGACATTGCCATACAAATACACTGAAGAAGAAAAAAAATCACAAGTATTAAGAATAAACACAGGTGTGGCTAAAATAGTACTGCAAGCTGGTTACCTACCTACCCACCCACCCCATATTTCCACATTCACCACATTTAACACACAAAATGCCAACCAACAAGTATTAATTCCCCACCACCACCATCCACAAACACTTCTCAGATAACTTTTACACAGACCGTGTGTGAATATAATCATGTCAAATGTTTGTACCTGGACAGAACGGAATTCTTTACAGTGAACTTTAGGCATCTATTGCTGCTTAAAGACAGGAGGTAAAGAGCAGCTAGAGAAGCTAGAGTACACAGAGGTCTTCTACTGCAATTAGATGGGATTAATTATTCATGTTTTATATATTTTTGACATGAAAAATCTCCTGTAACAACCCAGATTGGGGAAATTGCCATTTTATAGACTAAGAACTGGTAGATGGAAGAGAAGATAGCTACAATTTATTTAGGCTCACATGCCATGGATACTAGGGTGCAACCTTCTATTTTGGGTCGATCACTCGTCTCCCTGAACAGAGAGGAAAAACTAACTGCCCTCCAAAAAACAAGTGGAGGGAGTATGACCCTCCCCACCAAGGATTCTTGGTATAACAGGGTCCTTGATGCAAGTGAGCCTCAATTCTGCTGGTGTGGGGGGCACTGGAGGTGTTCCATTCACTTGGTTGGATGAAAAATGTTCCTCACTTATTTCTTGCCCCCTTCACTATTTCTTCTCTTTTCTCACAGAAACTATGAGGAGGCGTCCCCAAAAGGCGAATAGCTTCAACTCTGCTACAGCTAACCATGCTCCTGCCATAGCAGCCATTAAGTTGCCAAACTGGCCATCTCAAAAGTAAAAAAAAAGGACACCAGTTGTACCCAGTGGCTCAAAAAGATTGGTGAATCTGACTTTTTATTTGATAGTAAACCAGGATGAAAATAATAACAATACATGGGCAATAATGCCTTGCCAGCAATCCAGCAGAAACAGTTGGCAACCCATTTCCCAGAAAGGCTTTACTACAAAGGGGTTTTTTAAACCTGTCTACAGAAAAAAAAAGGTGCAGACTTTTCACAGCATCAGGTCAGAAGAGTCTGCACATCGTTTTTTACCATTTCTAACCATATTTATATCAGGCTACTAGCATCTGCTTTATGGTATTAGTTACATTTTGATTCTGCCCTTTTCCCTCAAGGGGCTCAAATCAGCCTCAGCAGCCCTCAGGAGGATGACAGACGGTGATCTTATCAAGGCTGCCCAGTTAGCTGCATGTGAGTTGAACCTGAGCTTGGCTTTCTCCCACTGCAACTCAAAATCTCCAGCCATACCACTTAAGCAACTAAATGTTTACACAACGCAAAGCCTTACCTGCAATCATCTCCTCCTGTGCTGATAACATACTTGTCATCATGAGAAAAGCGTATGTTGGTGACATGTGCAGAATGACCAAAGTAACGCTTATGTTTGGCCTGTCAGGAAAAGAAACAATTTCTGGAACTGAACACAATGTTGCTCCACTCACAAATAGCCAGCCGTGTTTCCTTGCCATTAGAATGTAGTAAGTTGATCACATCTACTGATCAACCAAATGGATTTTCAAGGTAAGACACACTGACAAACATACACCAAAAATGCTAAAAAGCTCACTTACAAATTTTTCAGTACACGGAAAATCAAAGAGTTTGACTAGCCCAAAGTCATCTCCAGAGACAATGTTCAAGCCAGCATGGGTCACACAGGCACAGTTGACATCTGCCTTATCTGCATTTCGGGGCCAAATACCAATGACTTCATCCCCAAGGATACTGCTCCAAAGGAGAAAAAAATGAACTAATTAGTGTGGATGTAACAGTAAAATGTCTTTGGGAGTATAGGATATACTGTATAAGAAAAGTATTTTTAGATAATTGAGATATGATTTGGGTGCTATTGAAAGAATGGCATGGAAGTAGAATCCCAAAAATGTCTTTAGCAAATTCAAAAGGGGGGAGGGCCATTTTCTAAGTGCCACTATTCTAAGTGGATCAGTCTCTCACTAACTGCTCATTAACCTGCTTTCCTGCCATTGCCCCCGGCTCTTTTTCATCTCTGAAGAGGTGGTGGTCTCCCCTTTATGGGATGTGCTCAAGTGGAAGGTACTGTAGATGGCCATCTGTCAGGAATGGATTCATTTGGATTCCTGCACTGAGCAGGGCTCAGACTCCATGACCTAAGTAGCCCCCTCCAATTCTGATTTGATGATGTAGCTTTACTGCTCTTCTCGCTTAGCTCTTTGTGCTGCATCACCTTGTCCAGGTAGCCCAGGTGATCTTTCCAATAAATGCTGCATCTGTCACTTGCTTTCCTAGTGGCACCTCGTGGACTTGCCGTTTGTAGGCACCAGTTGATACCTGAGGAAGGAAATGAATCAAGATGATCATATGGACAGTGCTGAAATATATGGTCCCTCCAAAATCATCCTAGGGGTGATAACAACAATTTTTGGTTTTCCTTGCATTATGCTATATAAAACGTTGAAATGTCTAATTAACTGAACAGTGTGAGACTGGATGTTTGTAATTACTCATGGCAAACTTTGGAATGTGAATGGTTGATTTATGAAACTACTTGTCATAGCTCCAAAAATCAGAGCCTGTAAATTTGTCTCATTTGACATTTTAAAAATCTGGCCTTTTAGTCAATTTACAAGTCAAGGCAAACATAATGGCTGTGGCTCTGGCTGTGGCTCTGGCTACCTAGGTTTTAGGTTCATTTCTGTCTCTGCCAGTTCTGACCTTTCCTCCTTGATCCTTACTATTCTGGAATATCGGTATCCTAAACAAGAGCAATAGGGAGGGGCTATGAAATTTATGTTTATGTGTACATGCTGCCATCTTTGACCTGGGGCATGAATACTTGTCTGGATCAGGAAGGCTGTTTGTTAACTGAAAAAAAAATTACCTGAATGTACTTGCCATCTGCTGAAAAATCCATTTGAATGACAAAACTTGGGATGTCTTTGCAGTAACCAATTCGATTCAAGGTTGTGCCTTGTGTGAGATCATAGAAGTCTACAGTATGTTCTTGAGAACCCACTGCCAAAAACCGGTTATCAGGGCTGATTCTAGAAACAAAACAAAACAAAACAAAACAAGAAGGTTCTGGAGGTTTTTTGGGATGACAATAATATTTTAAAAAATTAAACTGCCCAATAGCTGAAGCTCCCTGGGCAGTTTACAATAAATTGCACTAAAATACAATCTGGATAAAATCATATATGATAAAATCATATAAAATAAAAATAAAAACACCATATAAACTAGGCAGCAGCACAGCGGTCATTCAAAACCTAAGAATTAAAAGTCAATTATAAAGCCTGGGAAAATAGAAAGGTTTTCACCTGGTGCCAAAATGATGCTAATGGGTGCAAGCCTCCCTGGGGAAGCTATTCCATAAATGGGGCGCCACCACAGGAAATGCTCTTCCCCTTGTAGAGGCCCACGTCGCCTCTTGTGGTGAGGGAACCTGGAGGAGGACCTCATTCAATGATCTTAAGATCTGTCTAGGAACACACAGAAGGCGGCACCCTTTAGGTAACCTGATAAGCTGAGTTGTTAAGGAAGTGAACCATTACATGAAATGATCCTTAGTTGTACGTTCATTCTAAAAGCACTTCATGTAATGTATGTAATATGTGGCCTCTGAATTGTTAGACGTTCCAGCATTTCGCATTTGTGTGAGCATCCCTGAGAATGGAATTTAACCTGACCACTGATTAGGATTGATAATTAGAAAGGAAATACTTCATAGGAACGGCAAACAAACATTACCACCTAGCTAAGAGTCAAAGAGCTTGTGCTCCATCTGTGTGTGCCTAGGAAGAAAAGCCTACACCCTACTGCCCCCTTCTGGTCAGTAGGTCATGACGTGGGAGAAGTCAGTGCCATTGGATTTGGACTTTCAGCACAACTCTCTCTTTTTGCAGCCTCTTAGAACTCCCCAAGATTGCACCACTAAATGGTAGCAATGCAATTGTTTTGCTGTTTTTGCTGTTAATCTCTCACCCCACTCCCTAAATAGGCTGCAAAGTCTAATCCTGCCCCTCCAACCATATCCTCACTTTACTTCTAAGCCCATTACAGTCTGCTGAAAAAATAACCGAAAAAGGGCAACCCTTGGCAGCCAAAAAGTAGTTTTGCCTCTGCTCTAATGCAGGCTTTCCCACTGCTGCTGTTCCAGCCAGCACAGAAAGCTTCACATGTGCTTGTGCAACTAGCAAGGGGTTATTCAAGTGATACTGAGTAGAGTGCTTTTCATTCATAGGCAGGATATATGGGAAAGGCCCAAATGTAAGTAAAAATACACTTTATCAATGTAGAACTTTCATTTATTCAACCCAAGATACGCTTATTTCAAAATTCTGTTACTGAAGTGAGAGGGCTTTTTTTTCAACAGTTCTCCCCTGCCCACTCCTGTGATAATATGTGGCCTTGGACTTTTCCCCATTTTCCTTTGCATCCCCGAGATTTGCTATTGCAAAGGACAGGATATGGATTGTTTTTCATTTTTTACATTGCCTTCACATTTCCATCCATCCATCCATCCATTAGATAGATAGATGATAGATGATAGATAGATAGATAGATAGATAGATAGATGATAGATTAGATAGATAGATAGATAGATAGATAGATAGATAGATAGATAGATAGATAGATTCATAAGGCTGCGCAACTCAAACAATCTGTCTCTGGGCTCACAGTGGATGAGTTTGGCTCACTGCTTACAATTTTGGGGAAAGAGAACCACTCTAAGATCTTGTTCCCCATGTTAATTATCTTTTCTTGCTGATGTAATCTTTACGGATGCTCTTAACTCAGAGAGTATGGATGCAGATAGCAAGCCATAACACTTTATTGATGACTCTAAAATAAAATAAAATGATTATGAGTGTCAAAGTCCGCTTGTTTGGACCCTAAGCATTGCTGTCAACTGAGGGCCTGCTCTCACGTGGCTCAGGACAGCGGGGAAGGATTGGGTCGCTGCTGTTTTATTGACTTCCTAATTTAATTGTTCTGAGAGTGTTTTCAGTATAAACTGAAATCTCAGACATAATGGTTTTCAGTGCAGTCAATTCAGCCATTAAGCTGTAAGCCATTATCAAATGGCAAGAAGCGAAAAACATCAGCACTGATGGAATAAATATCTCAGTCACACTTCTGCTCTCTCTCTTTCTGGCAGTCTCTGCTTTGCCTGCTGAAGTACCTGATGTCCTGGATAGCAGATTTTCTATCTCTTTTTTTGCCCCAAACTTTAAGACTGTTGACAAGCAAAATAATAAACTCTCCATTCTTCATGCCAATAGCAACCATCTCGCCATCCGGACTGTAGGCAGCACATCTTGCAGCATGGCCCAGATTAACTTTATTCAGAAGTTTCTGCAGAACAGAAATGATGACATTTGGTTACGGAGGCTCACATTTTTATAACTTGTATTCTTTGGCTTTAAATACACTCACACCACTTTCTCTCTCTCACACACATACTCACATACACAAAACAGACAGCTATACGCCCATGTTGTAAATGTTTGAGAGCTATATGAAGTCACTAGAAAGGGCTGGGCACGGGTTTGGAGCTAAGAGCCTCCCTGTGTCTCTGAGCTGGATATGGGAGAACAAACTGAAACTCCCTTTGGATGAGGTGGCCTGGGCACTGAGTGTGGAGGCTGGGCTTTGGGCTTTGGGAGGTTTGACTTATCAGGACAAGGTGTATTACCCCTTAAGAATCAGATTCACAATTTGGGGGTCCTTTCGAATCTGGCATTGGTGCAGGTCAGCCATAGTAAACTGGTGGCAAGAGGGAACATTTGTCAGCTTTAGGGATAAATTCAGTGCACCCATTCCTGGAGTTCAAAGATCTAGCATATGTGCTGATAACTCAGGATGATTTGGAAACTGCAATTGGCCCAGAATGCAGGTGTGAATGGTACTTTGAAGACAAGTCATATTTGTCAGCCTCCCGGGTAGACCAGACAGGAAACACGACAAGATGAGCTAATTCTACTTTATTGTAAAGCTAAGTTAACAGAATTTTGCAAGCCTAAAAGTACAAATCTCCTGCTGTCTCTTTTTACAGCCTGAGAAGTTAGGGCAGATCCTTTCTAAGTTTCTTTCTGTTCCATTGTGCAGCTGTGGGCTCCTCCCCCATTTATCTGATCCTTCCCTAGGCAGCATCTCTTCCCCTTACCTCTCAAGCTCATTCCCACATACCATTACAATATTGCTCCCAGCTTCAAACAGTCACCTAGAGCCAGAATAATGGAAGTGGGCAGCATATAACTTTTTAAGTCTTTCCCTCTAAGGTAAAATTGGAAATAACTATTTTTCAAAAACAGCAAATTCAATTTTCTCAATATCCAAAGCAATAAATTTCACATGGTTGACAGAAGAATCAACTTTGAGTGAAGGTACTGGCGTGGGCTGGTCCATGAAGTCACGAAGAGTCGGAAGCGACTGAACGAATAAACAACAAAGAGCTTTTAATATTTATAACCTGCTTGAAATATCTTTACACATACTGTGTAAGTAATCTTTATTAGCTGCAATAAGACACTGATTGAGGTTCAAGTCATATTATTACAGTTCACTAAGCAAAATCAAGCTAATGTTTAGTTTAGTTAAAACAAGCAGAATTAATATGGCTAGTTTATTTGTGCCCAAACTGTTTCTATAAAATTATGAAATTTCAGTGCATATATACTGGGTGGGATTTATACACTTCATAAATTTCACTACAAAGGGAAAAACCTATGAAGTACCATGAACATTGAGGTTGAAACCCTAAACATAATTACACTGAACATATTCTGAGTACACATACATAAAATTCCTCTGTGAATGTGCTATGATAAAGTATAGCAGCAGCCAATAATTCTGACAGATTGAAGGTTTATACTTTGGACCAAGCACTTCTTACTTTATCACAAAGGTCCCAGATCCTTGCAGTTCCATCATTACTAGCAGAGATAAAGATATCTTTGGATGGATGAGTTGCCAGGCCCCAAATTTCTCCTTCCATGTGACTATCAATTAGAAGATTAGAAGCACCATTTTTTTCTCCAACTTCAAGGATTTCTCCATCTTTGGTCCCCACTAAAATTTTGCCCTGTGGACATTTCAAAGCCGTATGGGGTTAGAAAAACCATGCACAGAGGACTCTTTGCATCTCTGTTCAATATTTATTTTGTTATGTTAAAAGTGGGAAGAGTAGGAAGGAAGGAAGAAACAAAAGAGAACAAGGGCAGCAGTCTGGAAATGATTGGGAGCTTGGATTCTCTGATACAATTTACAAATATCTGATTTGTAATTTTTTTTCTTAAAAAACAAATTAAAAAAAATCAAACCCATAATGCTATGACCACATACCATTAAGTAAATTTATGCTATACAGTTCTAATGGCGTTATATCAGTTTATCCCAAAGTTTATCCCAAGGATGATGTGAAATCTCTTTCTCAGAACTAATTTCCAGACTTCTCGAGGGAAAGAGAATGCAATGCAACAGATTTTTCTATTATACAGAAACATGTTAAGACAGAGATGCATAACTTATGGCCAGAGGGTTAAAAGTCTTCCCAAAATTGCCACCAAATTTTAACGCCACAGAATGGGAGAGTATTACCCATATAAAATTGTATGAAATTACATTTATATGTAAATGCATATAAAACTGACCTGGCCCCACCTGCTACTTTCTGAAGTGCTGTCCTGCTGTCCCTCATTATGCCAGTCAAAGGCCAAGGGTGGTCCTCGGACTGGAAAAAGCTGTGCACCTCTGTGCAGTTATTGAGATTAACAGAAGGTTTGCTGTATAAGATCTTTTCAGAAGCAGGCTTTTTCAGGGACTGCCCCAGCTCTCTGGGACAGCTTAGCACAAGGCCAAGATGGCCGCCACTTTGTTATTATTATTATAGGAGAGAGGATAAGACTACTGTATCTCTTCCACCAGGATTTTGGAGAATAGGTGGTGTGATTTGATGGCTATTACGTATGTATTCTTTCGGTACTTGTGATTTTAAGGTTGTTTATGGTTATATCTGGAACATTAAGTATATATGATTGTATATTTTTAGATTTGTAGAGCCTACAATGGAGACTTTGCTGATTTCCTGGCTGTGACAACTGAAGCAAAAAACTATATTTGTAACCTAGACATACGTTTGTAATTTTCCTGTCTATATTTTATATTTCATATTTATTATGCTCTATGTTTTTTTATTGTAACGCAATGTGAATATGCCATACGATAAATAAATAAATTTAGATTTGTATTGCAAGCTGCCCGGAAACTATGATTGGGGTAGCATATTTCAATTGGCGGGGTCTAGGAAGAGAGCCTTTTCTGCCATTTCCCCCGCCCTGTGGAACATCTGGCCCCCTGAGGTGAGGTTGGCCCCCACTCTTCTGGCCTTCAGGAAGAGCATCAAGACCTGGCTCTGCCAACTAGCTTGGGGATCCAATAGTCGTGTGCAGCCCTGGAGGAGGTTGGTGGCCTGAGGATGCTCTCTCCATCTTTTTAACTTTGTATATTTTTGTAAGGTTTTTTATGGTATTTTTACCTGTAAGCTGCTCAGAGTCACCTATATAGTCTAAAGTCTTTAGATGAAATTAAAAGCAAAGAGGCAAGTTTGAGAGATAAGCCAATGGATGATACCTTGCTTAATCAAATTAAATTTCTACAAAAGCAAATGTCAATGTTACTGACACAAGAGATAGAGACTCAAATGAAATTTAGAAAGCAAAAATATTTTGAATTTGCAAGTAAACCAGGTAGATGGTTAGCTTACAAATTGCGGAAACAAAGACAAAAGAGTATAATTTCTAATATACAACATGAAGGGAAAGTTTTGGTGAATAATATAGATATACAAGAAGCTTTTCATGACTATTATTCGAAGTTATATAAAAAACAAGATGTTAAACCAGTTGATATAGATGAATATTTGAGTAAGCAAAAATTAACTATCCTTAATGATCAACAAAGAGTAATGTTAAATAACCCTATAACAATGGAGGAAATGGTAAAGGCTTTTAAGAAAATTAATAGTGGAAAAGCACCTGGACCGGATGGCCTATCAGCAGTTTACTATAAATGCTTTGAGGATGAACTATGCTTACCTTTACAGAAGACTATGAATTCGATTTTGGAAATAGGAACCATGCCGGAGACTTGGAAAGAAGCTCATATACTGTAACATTGATCCCAAAAGAACAACAAGACCTGACTTCAACAAAGAATTATAGGCCAATATCTCTACTGAACAATAACAGAGCTTTCCAAACTGTGTGTCGGGACACATTAGTGTGTCGGCTGCAGTGTCTGGGTGTGTCACGGCTGCTGCTGCCTCCGAGCCCTGCCAGGATTCTGCGCAGGTCCCAGTGCCTGCCTTGTGCCTTGCTGCCTCCAAACCTGCCCTGCCAGGATTCCACGCAGGTCTTAGTGCCTGCCTTGTGCCTTGCTGCCTCCAAACCTGCTGTGATTCCGCGCAGGTCCTAGTGCCTGCCTTGTACCCTGCTGTAAGAGCGTGTCGCGAAATGATGCCCTGCTGTAAGAGTGTGTCACAAAATGATGCATGTCTAAAAAGTGTGTCACCAACATGAAAAGTTTGGAAAGCTCTGGACTATAAGATATTTACAACGATATTGGCGGAAAGAATGAAAAATATTCTTAAGAACTTTATTCATCAAGATCAAGCAGGATTTTTACCTAAGAGACAAATCCGGGACAATGTCAGAAATGTATTAGATGTATTGGAGTACTTGGAACAACATAACGAAAAACAAGTTGCCCTGATATTTATAGACGCTGAAAAAGCCTTTGATAATTTAAATTGGCCTTTTATGTTCAAAGTATTGGAGAATATGGACTTTGGAGGGAATTTCATTAAGTGGATTAAATCAATATATACCCCTCAATTTGCAAAAATAATTGTTAATGGAGAATTTAGTAAACCATGTGAAATACAAAAAGGTACAAGGTAAGGTTGTCCTTTATCTCCACATTTGTTTATATTGGTATTAGAGGTTTTACTCAGAGATATTAGACAAGATGACCATATTCATGGTATTAGAGTTAAAAAAGAAGTTTACAAACTAAGAGCTTTTGCTGATGACCTAGTCATTACCTTGGAGAACCCATTAGATGGAATTGAGTCATTGTTACAGAAATTGAAAGACTTTTGGTCGTTAGCAGGGTTTAAAGTGAATTTACAGAAAACAAAAGTCTTGACTAAAAATATGGATCATCATCAACAAGAGAAACAGAGAGAAATAACGGGATATTCGATGGAAGAAAAAGTAAAATATTTGGGAGTATATTTAACATCTAAAAATGTTAAATTATTTAAGAATAACTATATTCCACTTTGGACAGATATTAAAAAAGATTTAGATCGATGGGAAAAATTGCAATTATCACTGTTAGGTAGAATATCAGTGATTAAAACGAACATTTTGCCACGAATTTTATATCTTTTTCAAACACTATCTATATTGACATCAGAAGTACCTTTTAAACAATGGCAGCAAGATATTTCTAAGTTTATTTGGCAAGGGAAAAAACCAAGAATAAAATATAAAGTTTTGCAAGATTCAAAAGAAAGAGGTGGACTAGGTCTTCCAGATTTGAAATTATACTATGCAGCTTGTTGTCTGGTATGGCTTAAAGAATGGATAGTTCTTAAAAATGAAAAATTATTGAATTTGGAGGGACATGAATTAAGATATGGATGGCATGGATATTTGTGGTATGACAAAGTTAAAGTCAATGTGGATTTTAAAAATCATTATATTAGAAGATCTTTACTAAGGATCTGGAATAAATATAAACTAACTTTATGTTATGAGACCTTTATGGATTTCAATGCAAGAAGCATTTCATAGAACAGAAGTAAGAAGTAAAGACAAATGGCTGACTTATAAGGACTTTTTAAAAAAGGAACAAGGACACTATATAACTAAAACAAAAGAAGAACTTGCTTTAGAAGGATACTCTTTTCAATGGCTTTCCTATATGCAACTTGTAGAAAAATTTAAATTAGATAAAAAAATTCGAATTTGAACAAGCTAAAGCAGAATTTGAGATACAACTATGTGAGACAGATGACCACCTGATTGCTAAAATGTATAAATTATTGTTAAAAGGAGAAATGGTAGAGGAACAAGTCAAAGACTGTATGATTAAATGGGCAAAAATATTGGCCATAATATACAAATGCAACAATGGGAAGATATGTGGAATAAAGGGCTAAAATTTACTTTGTGTTACAAATTTTTACAAGATGATGTATAGATGGTACATGACCCCACAAAAACTTGCTAAAATGTATGGGAATGTTTCCAACTTATGTTGGAAATGTAAAAAAAAAAAGAGGGGTCTTTTTACCATATGTGGTGGACATGTGAGGTGGCAAAGAAATATTGGACTCAAATACATTCATTGATGCAAAATATATTACAAACCCGAATCCCATTTAAACCGGAATTATTTTTATTAGGTATATCAGAAGAACAAGTAGGAAAACAATTTAACAGAATTTTACAATATATGATCACAGCAGCACGACTTCTCTATGCACAAAATTGGAAAAACCATATATTACCAACGATACAAGAATGGATGTTAAAATTGATGGATGGCAGAGAGTGACATCAACCTGTACGCAGAACACATCATGCGACATGCTGGGCTTGAGGAATCCAAGGCTGGAGTTAAAATCGCTGGAAGAAACATTAACAATCTCAGATATGCAGATGATACCACTTTGATGGCTGAAAGCGAGGAGGAGTTGAGGAGCCTTATGACGAAGGTGAAAGAAGAAAGTGCAAAAGCTGGGTTGCAGTTAAACCTCAAAAAAACCAAGATTATGGCAACGAGCTTGATTGATGACTGGCAAATAGAGGGAGAAAAAGTGGAGGCAGTGACAGACTTTGTATTTCTAGGCGCAAAGATTACTGCAGATGCTGACTGCAGCCAGGAAATCAGAAGACGTCTACTTCTTGGGAGGAGAGCAATGGCAAATCTTGATAAAATAGTTAAGAGCAGAGACATCACACTGACAACAAAGGTCCGCATAGTTAAAGCAATGGTATTTCCTGTAGTAACCTATGGCTGCGAGAGCTGGACCATAAGGAAGGCTGAGCGAAGGAAGATAGATGCTTTTGAACTGTGGTGTTGGAGGAAAATTCTGAGAGTGCCTTGGACTGCAAGAAGATCAAACCAGTCCATACTCCAGGAAATCAAGCCAGACTGCTCACTTGAGGGAATGATATTAAAGGCAAAACTGAAGTACTTTGGCCACATAATGAGAAGACAGGATACCCTGGAGAAGAAGCTGATGCTAGGGAAAGTGGAAGGCAAAAGGAAGAGGGGCCGACCAAGGGCAAGATGGATGGATGGTATTCTGGAGGCGACGGACTCAACCATTGGGGAGCTGGGGATGGTGACGGCCGACAGAAAGCTCTGGCGTGGGCTGGTCCATGAAGTCACGAAGAGTCGGAAACGACTGAACGAATAAACAACAAAAGAGAGTGACAAATTGACATGTTTATTAAAAGAAAATTCAAATTGTTATTATCTTAAAGAGTGGAAACCATTGATGGACTATTTGCAAAAGGTGGGAGGGGCAAAGCTTATATGGGGTTTTGAAGATTAAAATATATATAAATAAAATATATTAGACAGGAAATGTTTTTGAATGTTATAAAAAAAAAGCTAGCATGTAAGATAATTTTTTTTATTTTTATGACCAGAGATAAATCGGAAGTTAACCAATTTCTATGCCTTTCTTTCTTTCTTTCTTTTCTTTACTTTACTACTTTTCTTTAATTTGTATTTCTATTTCTGTTTCATTTCTGACTTTTAACTATGTATTGTTAAAATCTTAATAATTTTTTTTTAAAAAACAGTCACTTATATAGTGAGATGGGCGGCGTATAAATTTGATCAATAAAATAAAAAATAAAATAAAATAAAATAAAATAAAATAAAATAAAAAAATAAAATAATAAAATAAAATAAAATAAAATAAAATAATAAAATAAAATAAAATAAAATAAAATAAAATAAAATAAAATAAAATAAAATAAAATAAATATACATTTTGTGAAATAATCAAATAAACAGATAACCTAATTAAATGTTGTACTACTTTTCTCCTACCAAGTTCCCCTGCTCCAGGAGAATGGACACAATTCAGAGAATATACTTAAATCTGGTGTCAGTGGTTAACAGGAAATATGGGTGCAACCGTATCAATAGCCCCTTCCTCGGTCAACTGCTGGAGTGACATGTTATGACATCAGTGAGAATAACAAACATTATATTTCTGTTATGCAAAAGGATGGTTGTTTTGTTGGTAATCTTTCACTATTTTCCGCTGTGTGATGTATACATTTCTCAAAAGATATTTCAAATCTGTAGTGGGACCATGGTAGCATATGTCTCACCATGAGGATGGACACTGTTCTCTCGCTATTTGTCTTTATAGTGAGTTTACACACAACCATCTGAGGGTGACTGGTCATAAATATTTACTCTGAATTAGCAGATGTTCCACCAAGACATTAAGTATATCTGGTATTGAAATAATAATATGTCAGCACTGTGACAAAAAGATTGCATGGAGGAACTCTCACATTTTTCTTGAAACATGCTTGCTTGACTGGCATTCATACGCATCTGCCTCATATTTTTGCTTGTCTCTATCCACTGTAGCTATCCAGCCTCCTCTCTTTAAGTGACAATCACCTGTTCAGTCTCTTTTGGTTCATTTAACACTCAATATTAACATGAGACTCTGGTGAGGAGAGGAACAGGCAGTACATTTTGTGTGTTTCACATACCTTTCCTCGGCACACTGAACGCACACATTCCACAATCTGTCCCGTCTCAAGTTGAAAGGCTCGGCAGCGCTTCATCTCTTGATCCCATAGTTTTACAGCCCCTCCTTCTTTAGTTCTGAAAAGAAGAAGAAGAAATATATAAGAAATATTCCATTCTCCCCAAATCCCCATGATCCTGTAATACATTGACCATACCTTTTCCCTTACATCTAGATGTCTGACACCAAGTAGTAAGTAAGGAATTTACTATATGTTTTCAGATGGAGGTAGCAAATACAGGTGATCTATGGTAGAAATGTCTGGTTGTGATAGATGAAGTACTTACCTTAAACAAGCATACAACCCTTGGAAACGGTCATTTCAAATACATGGATGCCAGCATTTTTTAATATAAAACTTTAAACATAGCCTTCTGTGAAAGGAAGCTCTCACTTCTATTCTGGAAGGCATTAAGAACAGTTTCTCAGTGTGAAACAAGAGGATGAGGTATCTTCATTTATCCTTCTAGTATCTATTCTGTGTCTTTAATATATACATACATAAATACTTCTATGTTTTTTCCAATCACTTCATTCTATTCTTCCTATCTTGTTTTCAGTTCCTTTTCTAAATGGTCAGTCTGCATGTTCATTTCAGCTCTTTTACTTTTGCTGATCTAAGTATTTTGTTGAGCCTGCATCATATGCTGTTGCCATTTTGGCTACATAAGCAGTGGCATTTAGAACTACCAAAACATTGTCTTTTTTTCTCAGCCCAAGTATTATACCTTGCAGTGCTTACTTGGACTGTTCAGGAAGTGAAGGGTACAAAAAATATTTTTTCAGCCTGCCATAAACCCCCACATTCTTATTCTTATTCTTATTTGAATTTCTTTCTGAAGGAATATGGCTATGTAGGTAACTGCAGATAGAAAAGAGTTATAATCTCTTACGGTCTCTCCTTCCCTCCAGTAACAATAAGCCCATCGCGAAGAGTGGTGTACATTGTAAAGACTGGGCCAGTGTGAGCTTTTGCCACAAGTCGAATTAGAAAGTGATCCTTCCACACATAAACATCTCCATTGATGGCACCAGTGAAAGTGAGATTATTCTGAAAGAAACAACAATATTCTGCCTTGTAGATGCTATTAATT
The DNA here is from genome assembly GCA_023362775.1 of Charina bottae. NCBI lineage: Eukaryota > Metazoa > Chordata > Lepidosauria > Squamata > Charinaidae > Charina > Charina bottae. Next base: position 81,070,952 of record JALMGJ010000001.1, on the reverse strand, counting down.
ATTGAGCTCTACTACTTCTTGACATAATATCAGTTCTTTGCTTCAGCATCCAGTTTGTAAACCAGAGATGGACAGCTTCTCTGCACTAGTGTGCTTTGCGATCCAAGCTGATCTTCCTGAATAGTCAGCTTCCATATTGAAACAGGCGTATTCTAGCAATAAAGACTTCATATCTAGGATGAATAAAAACTCAACCCAGGATATCTGTAGCTTGAATCATGTCAACTGGATTTCTATTTTCTCAGTGGAAACGTTTCGCTCCTTATCCAAGGAGCTTCTTCAGTCTGAGCAAAGTTGGTAAGGGAATCCTAAATATGTTTCTAGGTAGCTGTGTGACCTTACACCTGGGGTCATGGTTATATTGAGATGTATTTTAAGTCCTTTTATTATCTAAAGGAGGATCGTTAAGATCACCATGCTGCTGTTGAGCTTGTGAAATGGTCTTAATCTTCCTAGGCACAGAAGACAGAGCCGGGAGAAAGATGGGAGAAAGATTGTGCCTGAGGCCCCCACCTCTATTCAAGGAAGGATTTTCCAAGTTGGCATAAATGGATTCCTTGACCCCTCTCTCAAACCACCTATCTTCTCTGTCTAAAATGTGAACATTAATGTCCTCAAATGAGTGTCCTTTTTCCTTTAAATGAAGATAAACTGCTGACTCTGGTCCTGTGGTGTTACTTCTCCTGTGTTGGGCCATCCTCCTGTACAAAAGTTGTTTGGTTTCTCCAATGTAGAGTTCAGAGCACTCCTCACTGCACTGGATTGCATAAACTACATTGCTTTTCTTGTGTTTTGGAGTTTGATCTTTGGGGTGTACAAGCCTCTGTCTCAGTGTGTTGGTGGGTTTGAAATATACAGGTATGTGGTGTTTGCCAAATATCTGTTTTATCTTTTCAGACACACCAGCCATGTAGGGAATGACCAGGTTCTTTTGTTTACTCTGAGTCTCAGCCCTATCTGTCGCTGTTTTAGGTCTGGTAGATTTAGATTTGGTGAAGGCCCAATTTGGATATCCACAGGCCTTCAGAGCTGTTCTCAGGTGCTGATTTTCATTCTTTTTGGAATCCATGGAGGTGGGGATGGTTTCTGCTCTGTGTGACAATGTCCTGATGACTCCTAGTTTGTGCTGCAGTGGATGGTGGGAGTCAAACATCAGATATTGATCTCTGTGTGTGGGTTTCCTGTAGATCCCTATTTCTAGCTTGCCACCGGTCCCAATGAGGACTTCAGTCTAGGAAAGCCAGTCTGTTGTCCTTGGTGTCTTCTCTGGTGAACCTAATGTTGGCATCTATAGTGTTTATATGGTCCGTGAAGGCCTGTACTTCCTGGGTCTTGATTTTGACCCAGGTGTCATCCACATTCCAGGGAACGGTGCCCACCCACTGGTTTAGGTATGTGGATGACACCTGGGTCAAAATCAAGGCCCAGGGAGTACAGGCCTTCACGGACCATATAAACACTATAGATGCCAACATTAGGTTCACCAGAGAAGACACCAAGGACAACAGACTGGCATTCCTAGACTGTGAAGTCCTCATTGGGACCGGTGGCAAGCTAGAAATAGGGATCTACAGGAAACCCACACACAGAGATCAATATCTGATGTTTGACTCCCACCATCCACTGCAGCACAAACTAGGAGTCATCAGGACACTGTCACACAGAGCAGAAACCATCCCCACCTCCATGGATTCCAAAAAGAATGAAAATCAGCACCTGAGAACAGCTCTGAAGGCCTGTGGATATCCAAATTGGGCCTTCACCAAATCTAAATCTACCAGACCTAAAACAGCGACAGATAGGGCTGAGACTCAGAGTAAACAAAAGAACCTGGTCATTCCCTACATGGCTGGTGTGTCTGAAAAGATAAAACAGATATTTGGCAAACACCACATACCTGTATATTTCAAACCCACCAACACACTGAGACAGAGGCTTGTACACCCCAAAGATCAAACTCCAAAACACAAGAAAAGCAATGTAGTTTATGCAATCCAGTGCAGTGAGGAGTGCTCTGAACTCTACATTGGAGAAACCAAACAACTTTTGTACAGGAGGATGGCCCAACACAGGAGAAGTAACACCACAGGACCAGAGTCAGCAGTTTATCTTCATTTAAAGGAAAAAGGACACTCATTTGAGGACATTAATGTTCACATTTTAGACAGAGAAGATAGGTGGTTTGAGAGAGGGGTCAAGGAATCCATTTATGCCAACTTGGAAAATCCTTCCTTGAATAGAGGTGGGGGCCTCAGGCACAATCTTTCTCCCATCTTTCTCCCGGCTCTGTCTTCTGTGCCTAGGAAGATTAAGACCATTTCACAAGCTCAACAGCAGCATGGTGATCTTAACGATCCTCCTTTAGATAATAAAAGGACTTAAAATACATCTCAATATAACCATGACCCCAGGTGTAAGGTCACACAGCTACCTAGAAACATATTTAGGATTCCCTTACCAACTTTGCTCAGACTGAAGAAGCTCCTTGGATAAGGAGCGAAACGTTTCCACTGAGAAAATAGAAATCCAGTTGACATGATTCAAGCTACAGACAATTCCACCTGGATGACTGAGAACCTTCATAGACATATCAACCCAGGATACTGATTTTGTCAGCATTATTCTTTAAAGAAGATGTTGTGTTCTCTCTCTTTATGTTCAATTACACTTACTCCCTAGTAAACATGTTTACCACTGAAGTCCTTCTCATGAAACTGGCTTAATTTTTCTCTGCACAAATCACACAAAACAAGGAGGAGGGGGAGAAGGACTACTTACTGCTCCAAATGCCACTGAAAGCATGGTTTGCATTTTGGCATCATCCAATGAACCTATGACTCCTTTTTTATAGAGCAAAGCACTTCCAGCCAGAGTCCAGAATTTCATGTGTTTTACTCCAACAGATACAAACTGGGTATCAGAATCTGGACGAAACTCTACAACAAAGATCCTCTCTAAATGACCTCCTCTACTTGCAATTTTAGCGCCTGTAGAAATCAGAGAAGAAGTTTTAATCTTTCAGAAACACAAGTAGGTCATAACTACATCAACCATCAGGCTAGTCCTTGGGATGCCATTTAGGGGTGAATCTGGCACATGGCTATTGAGGGAAATTCTACTTTAAAAAGGGTCTCTGTCAATAGCCACTTGCCATTCCAGCTTCAGAAGAACCATCCTTTGAAAACCAACTGCTGGGAACATAAGTAGGAGAGGTTATTCTGCTCATGTTATGAAGGAAGGCAGGTGACAAGTCCTAGAGAATACTGCTCAAACTGAACTCTTCCTTCCTTTCCCTCTCATGGGTGAGAAAGATTCTAGAAATTTATTTTTAAGTAATACTTTTATTTATATTGCTTTTTCACCTTTAGGCTAAGATCAAGTATACTGGTACATAGTGTACTATTTTTCTTTACAATACTTTATATTGCTTATAAGAAGTTTCAAAAGGATTGTTATTCTGGAAGGTGCATGGATAAGTAATAAATAAATATCCTGGGCATCTGAATGGAAAAGTATACACATGGGACTGTGGGATCACAGGCCTTTCATCTGATCCAGCACAACTCTTCTTATATTCTTATTTCGTTGTGATATTTGAGAAAATTTGCATAGTTATTTTATTCTCTGCTACTCAACTTTTTATGCTGCATTAATTTTTTTTATCTTTTGTGGAATATGGTTGTATTCTAATTGTTGTTACTATACCCACCTCACGGAACATTGTTGAATGGTCCAACAATACTATCAATAAAGTAAATACTGTATGTAGCTAACGAGATAAATATCAATGTAATGCACTTAAATCTTATTTGACTTTAGGCAGTAATGAGACAGGGAAAAATACAAAAATAGAAATGAAACATTTTTTTCAAATGAAAAAGAAACAACTATGCTACCATGTATTTAATGTGCAATCTGGGTGTAAAATCCATGTTCATCCAGTTAGTAAGAATGAAGATTGGAAATTTACCTTCCTGCCATCTCCACACTGTGATTGTATGCTCTGGATCAACTCCTAGAGACACCAGGAGTTTGCCAGTTGCACTGAAGTTGACATAGTTCACTCCTTTGGAATGGAAGCAACGCAACATAGAGAGAGTCTGCTTAGTCATTGCATCCCATATGTGGATAGATGGTGTGGTACCTGATAGTTTTTAATGAGGGGGAATTAAGAAAATATTTAAATTTATGACTCTTCAAATGAAAATACATCTTACTAAAATAAGGCAGTTATACAGTATAGACAAAACATCTCCAGCACTCCCCAAAGGTAACACAGAATTGTAATAATAGCATGGAACAAAACTTAAGGTTGGAGATAATTGTTAGACTCTATTAGATGATAAACTGTAAAATAAAAATGAAATATTTATGGATACATGTACAAAGAAAAGATTGATCTGTTGATGTCCACCTTGTATCTGTAAGTGACATAGATACAACAAATGAGCATGAGGATGGTAACTGTACTGACAAGAACTCAAAAAGGAGAAATCCTTACCTGGAAATTCTGCCATATTACCTGTGTGATGAGGGCAATGGCAAATGAGAAAGCACCAGGGAAAAACAATAGCTGAAATAAGTTAAGGTTTCTAATGCTGAAGTTCTCAACATCAGCACCAGAAAGAAATATCAAAGTAAAAAACAGCAGCAGCAGCAGCAACATGAGTATGGATTAAAAAAATTAAAGCAAGCAGGAATATTGTTGAATTCTGCATCTAATATAATGCTTGTTATTGAAAAAAACAAGGTTTGTCCTGATGTAGTATTCTATTATGGGAATAAGAATTCCAGTGGAGATTGATGCATATGGAACAGTGTTTACCTCTTCCATCTGCTCAAGAGTTAAGGACATTATCTTGGGAATGGGGTTGACTCCTCCTACCACCTCTCCTCTTAGCAGCCAATTCCATTATTTTACCTTAATCATAATAACAGAAAACATTGGCACTCATCTTAATGATGGACACACCAGTCAGGATTCCTGTTTAATTATGACTTGATTCTGAAGTCTATCTTACTTACATTGTAAGAGTTTAATGAGAAGACAACCATTTAAGAAAGATCCAGCATAGGAGACCGTATTAAGAGCTATTCAGAGCTCCACATAGGCATTGTCACAAAGGCCTTTCCTGAATAATAGCTCAGAAGCACAGCCTGCTTCTTAACTTAATGTTGTCAAAATTTATACCCATAATAATTACCATCCCCCTCAAACTAGGTCACAATTTTATCAAAATTGCTGCCTTAGACCTTAAAAACTGTTATATATCAAGGTAGACACTTCTGCTTTACATGGCCTCCTTATACTGATTTGTAATAAATTCATACATTACTTCATTTATTTCATGCATTTCTAATCAAGTAGGTATTCAAAATAGCCCCCACACTCAAACAGCACACACAAAAAATTAGGAAGTGTAACACTGTCCAATTTCACATTCCAACATGCAAACAGAGAATGAATGCAGTTATTTAAAATCCTTCATTTTAAATTGACTATGGACCTACCAATCTGGCTGGTGGCCACAATATTTTTATATTTCGGGTGTTGGTTGACTGTTAGGCAGAGGATATCATCTGTATGTTCCAGGTAGAAAGTCTGACTTCCTATGCAGTTCCAAACAAAAAAGTATTTATTTTTAAATATCTCATAAACAGAAACTATAGAAGCAGTACATTTTCAGATAAGCCTATTTCACAAAATGAATGCATCTGAGAGTGGTAATAATTAGCCCTATTTGTACAAAATAGCTGAAATGTAATGTAAAGACAGTGTTAGACTCTTAAAATAAACAACTGCTTAAGGTTTTGCTAATCATCTGCTCATGCCAGACTCCAATATGCTCCCATTATTTGCTTAACAATTCAATTCCAAAGAGAGATTGTGCTCTATAGTCATAACAGGATCCCAGGCAAGCAGCTGGGTGATCACCTTGATGAATATTGCCATTAAGATATGACAGGACTAAACTACGATGGATCAATAATGTCACCTAATGTGATAGCAGATGAAAAAGGATATATATCTGTTTTGACTTTTATTCTGATCCCATAATTGATGCCTGGTGCTTGCAGGCCACTCTGCTCACTTCCATTACAGATACATTTCCAGTGCTGAAGAAAACAGTGAAGACTAGTCTTACGAGTGCTTCACATGTCCAAGCGAGCACCTACAGTTTTCATCTGGAGCCCTTGGCTGCTAGCACCTAACCTGTTTGTTTTTCCAACCAGGACAATTGGCAAAAATAGTTATTATTTTAATTACCTGTTGAGAGATTTTGAACTATGCATGCTGCAGCAGTATGGAAAATAATATCAGCACCATCATTAAGGTAATGAAGGTTATTGCGACAATCAAATCCACGATATCCAAAGACATGATCTAAACACAGTTCCTAGAAGAAAGAAAGAAAGAAAGAAAGAAAGAAAGAAAGAAAGAAAGAAAGAAAGAACAAAGTGAATTGTTATAGACATTTAAGTGAACCCATTTTTGCAGAAGAGGCTTCCCAAACCATAGCTCAATAAAAAAAGTTAAGTCTGAATAAATTCTAAACAGTTTCAATGCGGCAAATATATATAAAAGTGTAGAATGTGAAAATGGTAATTTGAATCAATGACCAAAGAAAGACAAAGGCTATATTAAGAGATTCAGGTTAAAGATATAAAGTTTCAAAACATTAATTTTAAATATTCTCTTAGGAAGCATATGTATATCACAATACAGGCAGTATAATATCAGAAAAGAATGGATTGCTAGATGACAATAATCCATTGATTTACAACAGAACTTACTCTTCTGAAAATAAATTGATACTTGGTTATATCATCCTGGTTACTTCTTATATACACAGTATATACCTATACTTAATCCTGTATACCAGGCAACACAACTATTAACAGTCTATGTCAATTAACAGATTTTGGTAGCTTATTAACACACCAACATGCATTAAAACTGGTGCTTGGAAAAGACTGGAGCAATAGGTGAACTAGAGCAAAATTCATTAACCCAGATTAGAAGGAATATTAAAATTACAAAGTATTAAACCTGACCTCAACCAGTTTCCTTTTTTTGTTGACATTATTCTTTTGCAGTTTCTCAGGTTGAGGAGCAGCTCTGCTAACTGGTGGCCTGAAAAAAGTATAACAAAATAATGAAGATCAGCACCTGTGAAATGGAAAGAAATGCCTTCAATGGGCCATTCCTTATTTCTGAGTTGAAATGCTATCCACCCATCCTTGAGTCTGCTGGAAAATGTCCCAGTATGAAATATGTCCCCAGCATGTCCCCACTGCTGTCTCCTATCCTGCCTTTATTAATTCAACTTCCAGTTATTGTAGTTAACTGACTTCCCTCCAGGGCTTGGAATGACAAATTTAAAATAAATAGTGTGTAGGTTTTTGATATTGATTTTAATGATTTTAATGTTGTAAATCGCCCAGAGTCCGCTGTCGTGGAGATGGGCGGTCATAAATTCGAATAATAAATAATAAATGAATAAATAAATAAAATCCTGGAGGATGCTTTCAGATGGTGTTAGCATAATGGCGAAAACACTATTTTAACTTCAGTGCCACAAAGGATGACTTAAACCTGTTTCATTCATGGGTTGGGAATGAGATGATGTCATGGGGACACAAAGGAAAAAGAATGCTACCACTGCAGGCTTGTGGTCAGTGTTAAGTGTAAGTGGGGAACGTTCCTAACTGGCAGTTAGGGATTATGAGCAAGCTACATCCTTGGTGGTGTGAGTATTTGTGTCTGTATTGTTGCTATTGTCAAGGGTTTAGGGAAGAAAGACAGGACCATTGAATCTGAAATGAACTTGGAGTATTTCAGCTACAGTTTATTATGACATTAAAGCCATAAAGATGCTGATTAAGGATGGCAGGTCACTTGTATTATCTTCTAGTCATCCAACCACCACTGTATCTGAACCACCACTTGGAGTATTTAAGCTACTCCAAATAGTCCTTTGTTTCTGCATACTTTGTTGACTGCATATAATATTAATAAATTATTATTATTATTATTATTATTATTATTATTATTAAATGAACTTTGCTTAAAAAAACAGATTTCTGGTCACCTATATGTTTCCCATATAGCTCTTGTGCTGTATCAAATCCTGATCTTTGGAAGTTCCTTTTCAGGGGCGCAAGAGGCTGTCATGTGAAATGTGTGTCTATGTGTGGGGGAAATAAAAAGGCTCTAGTGTGCATATTAGAGCCCTGTGCATGGTCCTCATGCAAATCCAGATTTTTTTCCCCCTACGGACAATGTATCTTAGCGTATGAATCTGAGTTTTCCTTCATGTCAAAAATGGACTCTACTTATGATGACTCTGTTAGAAAGTAATATAAGCAGTTTCCCCATTCATATACTGTAAGTATCTTTCTAGCTTTGTATGTAAGTATGAAATTATATTTTAATAATTCTGAGGATTGCAGGTGGAATCATAGTTGCCTTTCCTATTATCTGAATTTCTACTGAAGACTTTGAGGGATTCTCCATGGATCTAGTCCTAAGTTTCAAAGCCACTGTTACCATCACCTGATTATGAAATTAAAGCCATGAAGATGCTGATTAAGGATGGCAGCTCACTTATATTATCTTCTACAATCATCCAACCACCACTGTACTATTGCAACAGTAAAGAGGATGGGCTTCATATCACTCCAACAGTGGCTGGATGAAACTAGAACAGCGGTCCCCAACCTTTTTGGCACCAGGGACCGGGTGGTGGTGGTTTGCAGGTGGGAGCCAATCGCGTGCACTGGTGGGGCGGGGTTTGCAGGCGGGAGCCCCGTGGCCCACTTTCTAACAGGCCCACTGGTGGGCTGTGGCCCACAGGTTGGGGACCCCTGAGCTAGAAGACATTAGAAGTCTGCCCCTGGCTACTCAGAAGCAAGTGGCTTTTACTTCAGAGTGAATTTAGTATTCATCTCAAGATAGACAACATTTTTTTCCCCTTGCTCTTATCCATTCCAGTTTAAAAACAATCTTTAAAAACACAGTGCAGGGGAGGAATAAGTGAAAAGACCTTTAATGAAATCACAAACTCTTCTCTTGTCCTGTAGCCTTATATATAGTAACTAAGAGGGATGATGCACAAAGGAAGTAGGCCTTGTCTCTTCTGTCCCTAATACTGTGATTTGAGAACTAATACTGGATCAGACGGGGCGTGGTGGCTCAGCGGGTAAGACGCCAGGCTTGTTGATCGTAAGATTGCAAGTTCGGAGGTTCGAATCCCTAGCCCTGCGTGCGGAGTGAGCTCCTGCACTAGCTCCAGCTCTTGCCAACCTAGCAATTCGAAAGCATGCAAATGCAAGTAGATGAATAGGTACCACTTCGGTGGGTAGGTAACAGCGTTCCGCGCGTGTCATGCGGCCACATGACCGTGGAAGCGTCTTCGGACAACGCTGGCTCTTTGGCTAACAAACGGAGATGAGCACCGGCCCCTAGAGTCGGACACGACTGCACAAATGTGCGGGGGGTACCTTTACCTTTACCTTTACTGGATCAGACAGGACGCTCACCTCACTGAAGATCCCTGGCATCAACAGGGATTCACTCCCAGCACCTGATAGCATATAAAACATATAATTGAACTTCCACTAGTGGTGGAAAATTCTGTGGTGGAATAGGAGAGGGAAGAGGTGCATGTAGCACTAAAAACATAGCTTATGTCTAGGTCTACCTGATTTGGGCTGTAAAAATACAGGAGACAGCCAGGAGATGGAAGCATGGAGATAGAAAAATACATTCTTTCCTGCCACCTAGCGGTTGTCTGGCTTTTTATGCCCAGCTCTAGTAATCCTAATTATGACCAAATCACACCAGTTGGTTCAGCTTTTTCAAAACTAATAATATTATTAGTAGCAATAATATTAATTAATTCTTCATTTATAATATAGTACTAATGTAATAAATAAAATAAGTGACCGTTATTCTTTTGACAGAGGCAGCTCCATTCTAGGGGCTTAGAAGGCAGCTCTACTGCAGGAGCTTAGAAAGCGGCCCCATTCCAGGAAATTTAGAAGACTAAGACACTCGTTTGGCTTGCTTGATAACAAAAACCACACTGCTACTACACCACCTAATTCCAAGATAAAACAGGCACACAGAAGGCTGAGGGAGGAGAAAAACAAGATAGGAGTAAGAGCAACAAGGGGCGCAGCTTGGCCAGGGTAAGGCACACCTTGGCCAGAGCAAGGCACACCTCGGCCAGGGTAGGGAACGCCTTGTCAAAGGCAGGGCACCTCTCGACCTGATAGGATGGGAGGGGGGATCTGGGGAAGGGAAGGGTAGAGATAAGAAATGTATTAGGCGTGCCGTGGTATTGTAAACCGTCGGGGCCAGGATGTATAAAAACCCCATGTGTCTTTGTAATGGCGTGCTCCATACCAATCGAACTTGCGAGGGTAGTGGAAGCACCAGCTTTTGCAAAAGCTTAATAAAGGGTGACTACTAACTACTGTGTGTGTTCGTTGTGAGTCTGTGGTCAGCAGCGGCCTGAATCTCACAGCTTGGCGAGCCAGCCAGGAGCAGAGAGGTCCAATTGGACCGGCGGAACCCGGTGAGTGGTAGGGGCGCGCCAGCTGACTTCAGCTGCCTACAGCTCCGGCAGTTCCAACCGGCCCATTGCGGCTTCGGCCTAGGCAACGCACAGTGGCTACTAGTCCCTAAAGAACCGGTTGCTGACCTGCAGGGAACCCACGGAGGACTGGCCAGGAAACCTCGTGCACGGGCCCAGGTAGGAAACTTGTCCGGGACAAAAAGTAAACCTGGGTGGTCAGGGGATTGTTTGCGGTGTGAGACCTCTTGAAAGTTGAGATACCGTAGGGAAGAGTAGAAACCTTCCTGCACGGCTAACCTGAGACCCATACTTGCAGTTCCGAGACTCAAGTGTTGGAACGTCCACTGAGTCCGGTCAGGTGTGGGTCGGTTGATTGCGTGTGAGTGTGTGTGGAGGTCAAAAGAATCGTAGTTCACCCCTAGAGTCGTACGGTCTGGGACCGGAGATGGGTTCAAATGGGTCTAAGGGCGCACGCCAGGTAAAGGACCAGATAGAAGAAAAGAATTCAGGTGGGTCTAAGGGCGCATGCCGGGAAAAGGACCAGAACCAGATAGGAGATACTGGGGAAAGACCAATAATACCTAGCATTTCCCCATTAGCGTTTCTATTGGACCAATGGACTGAGGACAACCTCCGTCCCTGGACCAAAGAGCTCAATAAGGATACTATGGTTACTTTATGCGTTAAGAAGTGGCCAGAGTATGTAATATTAGAACCCAACTTTAGGTGGGATAAATTCGGTAGCTCCGACCCCTTTTGGATCGGCCACCTAAGGGATTATATCACTAAAAGAAAGCAATTGGATTCTGAGTTGCCGTACGTGACTCCATGGTTCCATGTCAATTGGCCAGATTGGCCACCTAATACGCCGGCTCGGTTATTGATAATGGAAACCCAAAACCAAAAGGAAACAACAGAGGACCAGAGGGAGAAGCCCCAAATAGAGCCCAGCAGCCCTAAGTGGGACCCTTTGGAATACTCTCCTCCTCCTTACCCCTTACCTCAACCTTTAGTACCCAATGTCCCTCCACCAACCGGTTCCCTTCCACAGCCTCCCCACGTCCTCCTAAGCCCACCCTCAGGTCAAGGAACCCCAAGACCCAACCATAGGCACCGTAAAGGAGAGCCTGAGCTCTTAAAGCAGGATCTGATTAATTTTCCCTTACCCCGGACCCAGCCTATGCTCCCCCTCCGTGAAGTTCCAGGAGGGATAAATGCAGCCGGAAATCCCCAGATAAGCTTTGTAAATGCCCCCTTAACTGCCTCCGAAGTTCGGGCCTTTAAACAAACTATGAAGTCGCTTCAAGAAGAGCCCAACGAAGTGGCAGACCAACTCACGGGTTTCTTGGGGCCAAATGTTTATACCTGGGGAGAGCTCCAATACATCTTGAGTATTCTATTTACCCCCGAAGAAAAGGACCTAATTAGGCAAGCTGCAATACGGGATTGGGAGGCCCGGTACCCCCAAGGAGTAAGGGGGGATGTAAAATACCCTCTGGCAGATCCCCATTGGGATAACCAGAACCATGCCCACAGACAGAACATGGAGGATTTAAAAGCCCTAATCATTGTAGGGGTTAGAACGTCTGTACCTCGCAGTAAAAATATAACCAAAGCCTTTGATGTGGAGCAACAGAAAGACGAACCCCCAGGAAAATTTTTAGAAAGGCTTAGAGCAAGCATGAAAAAGTACTCAGGGCTGCCGGACGGAAGCCCGGCATTTAACTCCCTAATGCAAGTACAGTTTGTCACCAAGTCATGGCCAGATATCCAAAAGAAAATACAAAAGATGGATAACTGGGCTGGAACACCAATCACCACACTATTAATTGAAGCTCAAAAGGTGTATGTGAACAGGGACACCCTGAAAGCCAAAACTGAAGGAAAGATACTACTGTCTGCTGTGAATGAGTTCATGGATCGGAAGTTAGAGCAGGCTAAACCCACTCCTGTCCCAAAAACTCCCCGGAGGGACGGCCAATTTAAAGTCAGGGGTGGGGGACCAAGAGATAGGGGTTTTAGGGCTGGTAGAAGCGGATCCAGGACTGGAATGCCGGAGGGGAGGATACAGCGAAAATGTTTCAGTTGTAACAAGGAAGGGCATTTTGCCCGGGAGTGTCCCCAGCGGCAGGAAAGGCAGGAAAGGGAACAGAGGATCTTCGAGCTGCTGGAAGAAGATGAGGATTAGGGATGTCAGGGGCTCTTAAGCTTTGGGTCCCACCGAGAGCCCTTGATAAATATACAAGTGGGACCAGCGAGGGAGGACATGGTATTTCTGGTCGATACTGGGGCTTCTAGGACCTCCCTGGCCACCTTACCGAAGGGGGTCGGATTGACCCAAAACTCACTAAAAATTTCAGGAGTGAAAGGAGAGGTCTTTGTGGCCCCCCTTACAGAACCCATTACCCTAACATTGGGAGAAGGCAGTGGGACTACCGAGGCTGTATATGTCCCCGCGGCCGGAGTAAACTTGTTAGGACGGGACATGTTAGGACAATTAGGAATCAGGATAGAATTCAGACCAGAAGAGGCAAAAATTTTGGCATTAACCTTGGCCGATGAGAAAGAAATAAACCCTGACGTCTGGGCTGGACCCGATAACCGGGGAGGACTCAAGATTCCCCCCCTTCATATTACCCTTAAAAACACAAATGAGACTATAAAACAAAAACAATATAACATCAGTCTAGAAGGAAGGAGGGGACTCAAGCCAGTTATTGAAGGACTTATAAAGGATGGTCTGATCGAACCCGCCATGTCCCCCTTTAATACCCCCATATTGGCGGTCCGGAAGGCAGATGGAAATTACAGGCTGGTCCAAGATATGAGAAAATTAAACCAAATTATTCGGACCAGGTTCCCAGTGGTCCCAAACCCTTACACCCTTCTAAGCAAAATCCCCCCCGATCACTTGCTATTCAGTGTCGTGGACCTGAAAGATGCCTTCTGGAGTTGCCCCCTAGCGGAAGAGTCCCGAGATATATTTGCCTTTGAATGGGAAGATCCCGACACAGGGCGGAAAAGCCAATTCCGTTGGACCGTCCTGCCCCAGGGATTCACTGAGAGTCCAAACCTATTTGGTCAAGTACTGGAGCAAGTGTTAGAAAAGTTTGAAAAGCCTGGGGGCATTTCAGTCATCCAATATGTGGATGATTTGCTAGTATCAGGGAAGAAACGGCAAGAAGTAACAGAAGCCACTATCAAGTTGTTAAATTTCTTAGGTGAGAAAGGATTAAGAGTCTCCAAAAGCAAGCTGCAGTTTGTGGAACCCGAAGTTAAATACCTAGGACATCTGGTCAGCAAGGGACAACGGAAGTTAACTCCACAAAGGATAGAGGGGATAATCAGGCAGCCCCTACCTCGCAATAAAAAGGAATTAAGGAAGTTCCTCGGATTAACCGGTTACTGCAGATTATGGATCGATAATTATGCGGGGCTAACCAAGCAGCTGTATGCAAAATTAATAGAAACAGAGCCCAACGATCTCATCTGGACAGAAGGGGAGCGGGGTAGCTTCACCCGACTAAAACAGGCTCTAAGCAGCTCCCCCGTATTATCATTACCATCACTAGATAAACCCTTCCACCTCTTTGTAGCCGTGGAAGATGGGGTAGGGAAGGGAATCTTAGTTCAGAAATGGGGAGGAAAAAGGAAGCCAGTGGCATTCCTGTCAAAACTAATGGACCCAGTGGTCCGGGGATGGCCCCTCTGTATCCAGGCAGTGGCAGCCACTGCCCTGTTGGTGACAGAAAGTAGAAAAATCATCTTTGGAGGGGCACTGGTAATCTCCAGCCCACACCAGGTCAAAGCAATATTGCAACAACAAGCCCACAAGTGGCTCAGTAACACAAGACTCATTAAATATGAAGCCATATTGATTGAAGACCCTAGCCTCATAATTACCACAGACCATAATCTGAATCCTGCCCAATTCCTCAGTGGGGCCCGGGACCACTGGGAATCACTAGAGCACCAATGTCTGGACGTTATAGACTTCCAAACAAAACTTAGAGAAGATTTACAAGATGAGCCATTGAAACAAGGGGAAGCTCTTTTCATTGATGGTACCTCCAGGGTATTAGGGGGAGAACGCCATAATGGATACGCCATAGTAAAGGGGCATGGGTGGAACTTGGTGGAAGCGGGCCGACTCCCCAACGATTGGTCAGCACAGACTTGTGAACTGTATGCCATGAGGCAAGCCCTGAGGCTACTGGAAAATAAGGAGGGCACGGTGTATACTGACTCCGTTTATGTCTATGGCATTCTACATACCTTTGGGAAGATATGGAAAGAAAGGGGGTTGATAAATAGCAGGGGCAAGGAGGTGGTAAAGGGGCAGTTAGTGGCAGACGTATTGGAAGCTTCAAAACTTCCCAAGAAGATAGCGGTAGTCCATGTTTATGGACATCAAAAAGGGAAGTCTTTTGAAGCCATAGGTAACAACTTAGCTGATGAGGAGGCCAGGGCAGCTGCAGAAGGGAAAAAGGAAGAGGCCGTACTCCTTTTAACTCCAACCATACCTGATGTTGGACATCCCTCTTTCACCCCCTCGGAGGAGGAGTGGATGAGTAAGGAAGGATTCAAGAGGGAGAACAACAACTGGTATACCCCAGAGGGAAAACAGGTCCTGAACAAACCCCTGATGAGAAAAGTAATGGAGACACTACATGAGGGAAGTCATTGGGGAACCCAGGGAATGGTAGATATGGTACAGATAAATTATACTTGTAAAGGCATACACACTATCGCAGCCCAAGTAGTGAGAGGGTGTTTGACATGCCTAAAAACCAATAAAGGGGCAATACGTAGTACTGTACCAGGAGGAAGGAAACTTTCTCTCAGACCCTTTCAAAGAGTGCAGGTGGATTACACTGAACTTCCCCAGTCGGGAAGAATGAAATATCTATTGGTAATTGTAGATTACTTAACACGGTGGGTAGAAGCTTATCCCTGTGCAAGGGCTAACGCAAGCACAACCTGCAAAATTCTACTGGAGCACATCATTCCTCGATATGGGATGATGGAGTCCATTGACAGTGATTTAGGAAGCCACTTCACTTCTAAGGTGGTGAAAAGGTTAATGGAGGCCCTAGGAATTCAATGGGATTATCACGCCCCTTGGCACCCCCCCTCCTCCGGGATGGTGGAACGGGCTAACCAAAAGATCAAATTGACCCTAACTAAATTAATGGAGGAAACAGGGTTACCCTGGACTAAGTGCTTGCCTATAGCCCTTCTCAGAATACGCACACAGCCTAGAAAAGACTTGGGAGTGTCACCATATGAAATGCTGTTTGGATTGCCTTACCAAGGAATGCTGGGACTACCCCGAATAGAGCTAAACGACAATGTTATCAGGAAGTATCTACAGATACTGTCCCAGTCTCTTTCTCTTTTACAGAAGAAGGGCCTGCTAGCCCAAACTCCTCCACTAGACTTCCCGGTGCACAGCATCCAGGCGGGAGAGTGGGTGCTAATAAAATCTTGGAAAGAGGACAAGCTCAAACCGGTCTGGGAGGGACCCTACATAGTGTTGTTGACCACGGAAACTTCAGTCCGAACAGCCGAGAAGGGGTGGACCCATCACTCCAGAGTTAAGGGGCCTGTGCCAGCTCCCGCACAGTGGACGGTAGTGCCTTCGGAAAACCCAATGAAGATCACCATCAAGAAGTGACTGTGTAAATGCATGAACTAACTGGGGATGTAATAGGTGGAGTCATCGCTTGTGTTTCCTTTGCTGTCTGGCTTTTGTGTATATATCTTTTCAGGAAAGAGTGGTGCCCTTTGCTGTTTCCCTCTCCAAGACCCATCGGGGAACGTATCCCTCTCGACGCCGTTGTCTAATGTGCTGGTTCTGTGAGTGTAATTGCATCTGTGAATGCTGTTGCTGCTCCCACTGCTGTGACTGTGCCCCCTATCACAGTGACTGTAGAACTGCCTGTGACATAGTGATAATTGACGACTGGATACAAGGGGGGTGGGCGTATGAGCAGGGGCCCAAGTGATCTTTTGTCCCTGCGCCACGACCGAGCTGCGGACCTCCTGGCCAAAATGCTTGCCCAAGGTCTTTTTGTGTTGCTTCTGCTTAACCCTCCCACTACCCTCCCCTCCACCCTCCAGGTTGACCTCCCATGCTGCAAAGGGACCATGCGGACCTCTATCCCTGGCCTCGCCGGGATAGGGGAAAGATGGGTCCTTGCGGCACCTATCTACAATTATGTGCCCATGACCCACTTTCAAGGTCCTTACACCGATGGCTGGTGCAGCGGGACACGTGTATGGCAGGCCCACTTACTGCGAGATTGGGAAGACCGAAAGAAAGGGCAGCTCATCTGTCTCGAACGGAGACAGAATCTAAAAACGGAATATGGCCTCAACTTCCATGAGACAATGAACGGGGGGGTAAAAGCAGCTCTAGATAGACACTTTAAACCCGCGCCTCCACCTAAAATCCGGCTGCCCCCTCCTCGAAAGGACCCCACCCGACAACTTAGGGATGGGAACTACCTAGAAAGAAGCCTATCTATGGCTCATAGTCTAATAAATGAGAGCCGGCCAGACATGGCAGAGCACTGCTGGCTGTGCATGCCTACCTCCTCTGCCTCCCATCAAGCAGTACCGGTGGCCCCCAAGGTCTGGTATCAGACGGCGGCTAACCTCACAGCCAAAATAGAAGAGGTGTTCTTGGACCAGACCTACCCCGATGCTCGGCTATACCAATACTTCTTAGCAAATATGAAAAAGCTGGGCTTAAGCAAGCTGCCGATTTTTGGCCCGGTGGCCGTGAGGGTCCCCCTCATCGGACCAGCCCCCCTATGCGTTACACGTTCCCAAGATAAAGGGGGGACTGAGATGGGAAAGGTACCCAGGGATAAATGCCTAATGGGGGTGACGATTGAGCCCTCGGGAATGCATGAAAACTTTCAACAGAAAAGCCCCCCCCGGACGGTTCTGATCTCAAGCCGACCACAGATGAAACTCACTGGCCCAAACTTCTCTAACCCCATCCCTTGTGGGGAGGTCACGGGTCATTCCGGCTTGGGTTTCCCTCCATGGCTAACGGACAACCCGAAGGCACAAGATTGCAGCCCCCTCCCTGATGCAGAGGGAAATCGTACTAACTATTCCCTCGAACCCAGGGTCCCCATGCTTCTGGAACTTCCCCGGGAGAGGACGAGTCCGCCTCTCCAGCCATTAACGGGCATGTTCCTAGCAGGATCATTGTTGGTCTGGGGAGCAAGGGGAGATGGTCGCTATCATGCATTCTCGATCAGCCTCGGGGTCTGACTTGAACAAGGAGGAGTCTTTTTCTTGTGCGGGGGAAACGCTTATATGTGCTTGCCCACTAACTGGACGGGCACTTGCACTCTAGTCCATCTGCTTCCCCGAATGGGGGTAGTCCCCAATGGCGAACCACTACCTATCCCACTGATCGGACATATCCAAAAGAGGGTCCCGATCCTGATTCCCCTGCTAGTCCTACTGGGAGTTGGGGCAGGAATCGGAACCGGAGTGGGGGGAATTGCCCATGCTGAAACCAAATTCCGAGAACTATCCACGGAATTTCAAGAAAGCCTCGAGAAAATAGCCCAAAGCCTCGTAGAAATCCAGGATCAGCTCGATTCACTCGCTGCAGTAGTTTTACAAAACCGGCGGGGGCTAGACCTGTTGACAGCTGAGAGAGGAGGGCTATGTGTGTTTTTAGAGGAAGAATGCTGTTTCTACATGAATAAATCTGGTCTGGTCAGGGCAGCAGCTCGAGAACTCCAAGAGAAGGCTTCTCAACTGGCCCGGCAACGACCTTGGACTGGGGATCAGTGGTTCTCATGGCTGCCAGGGACAATGTGGGTAAAACAAGTACTATTCTTCCTACTTTGTGGAGTTGCAGGGCTACTGTTTTTGCCCTGTATAATCCCCCTTGTCCGCAGCACAGTGATGTCCTCCCTAAAGGGACTCTTAGAAGTCTCCCACCCAGTCACGCAGGACCAGCCTGCTAAGACATTAATCCTCCGTCCTGACCTAAAGGGATATAAGGCCCCCCTTCCTGACCAGGAACTGTACAAGGTATAACCGTGGCAGCCCAGCCTATACCAGGTAGTTGGAGGAGGACACAACCTGGAAAAATACCTCAAGGAGTATGAAATAGTGTCTTAAAGAGTGCAAAAGAATAAAAGGATGATAAAAGAAAAAGGGGGGAATTGTAATAAATAAAATAAGTGACCGTTATTCTTTTGACAGAGGCAGCTCCATTCTAGGGGCTTAGAAGGCAGCTCTACTGCAGGAGCTTAGAAAGCGGCCCCATTCCAGGAAATTTAGAAGACTAAGACACTCGTTTGGCTTGCTTGATAACAAAAACCACACTGCTACTACACCACCTAATTCCAAGATAAAACAGGCACACAGAAGGCTGAGGGAGGAGAAAAACAAGATAGGAGTAAGAGCAACAAGGGGCGCAGCTTGGCCAGGGTAAGGCACACCTTGGCCAGAGCAAGGCACACCTCGGCCAGGGTAGGGAACGCCTTGTCAAAGGCAGGGCACCTCTCGACCTGATAGGATGGGAGGGGGGATCTGGGGAAGGGAAGGGTAGAGATAAGAAATGTATTAGGCGTGCCGTGGTATTGTAAACCGTCGGGGCCAGGATGTATAAAAACCCCATGTGTCTTTGTAATGGCGTGCTCCATACCAATCGAACTTGCGAGGGTAGTGGAAGCACCAGCTTTTGCAAAAGCTTAATAAAGGGTGACTACTAACTACTGTGTGTGTTCGTTGTGAGTCTGTGGTCAGCAGCGGCCTGAATCTCACACTAATATCTATTCAGAATATCTAATTCTTTATCTTGATGTTGATAAATGGTAATTACTATTAGTAAGATCTGTAGCTTGAATCATGTCAACTGGATTTCTATTTTCTCAGTGGAAACGTTTCGCTCCTTATCCAAGGAGCTTCTTCAGTCTGAGCAAAGAAGCTCCTTGGATAAGGAGCGAAACGTTTCCACTGAGAAAATAGAAATCCAGTTGACATGATTCAAGCTACAGACAATTCCACCTGGATGACTGAGAACCTTCATAGACTATTAGTAAGAGTACTAGAAGAGGCAAATCACAAATTATAACAAACAGAAATATCAGTATTGTTTTGGGACTAATTCAAATAATAAATATACCTATCCATTCAACCATAAAATTAACCACAAAGCATAAGCTATGTGGTTAGCTTTAATTTAAATATGTTTCATTGAAAAAGGAGTTTGTGAATTCTTTTAAAAGATGAATTTCCAATCTATCTTTGACTGTTAAATTTTGTTACTCAGTTATCCAAGCTATTTTATAATTTATAAGCTACCTTACAGAAATAAATTGGTATTATACATATATCTAAAATATTTTAATATCCTATGGTATTAAAACCAAATTCTAAGAGATTCTTAATGTGCAGCAAAACCCATCTCATGATAAATGTCTCATATATTAGTTACACTGATTATTGCAAACAGGATAACCATATCAGAACTACAAAAATCCGGACAAGCTACGAATTGTTTTGTACCCCTTTGCTGCCATTTTGAGTTGTCCAGATTTTTGCATCTGAGGTCTGTCAGCCTTCATATGCATGGCTAGGTAAAAGTCATAGTTATACATCCTCTAGAGATAACAACAACAACAACAACTGTTTAGTAACAAACTTGGATATAGAAGTTAGTTTTGAAAATACAACTCGTAAACAGAACCAATATTTTTATATTGTTTAGCTATTAAAAGCTGCAACAAGATTATACCGAAAATAATAGCAAACCAAACAAATACAACTCAAGCAAGATAAACATATTCACTTTAAGCATTAGCAAAATACTTCAACACTGAAAGAATTACCTTGATCCCCTTGTAAGCAGCAAATAAAGCCAAGTAAGAAACTTAGTATAGTTCAGAAAATCAGAGAGAGATCATTAGAGTGATTCATGCACAAGCTTCTTTTGAATTGTTCATTCCTTGAGACACACAGCCATGCTATTGAAGCATGCCAGCAAAAACTAAAATAGAAATTAAAAGAATGCACCAATCCATAAACTCAGAAAGGTCATACCCTGACATCTTGGGGCAAAGTCTGCACTAAGGATCCAATAGGGCAGGGAGAAGGGGAAAAAAAGAAAAAGAAAAAGAAAAAAGAAAAAGGAAGCTTCATCAATGCTTCCCACATATTTCCAGTATATTGCATAAATAATGAAGTTTATAGAAACAATTCCAAACAACATATCAATATTTTGCTTTCTATTCTAAAACCATTTCACGCATTAGAGGGAAACCTAAATGGGCACTAGGCAAGGTAATAAAGCAAATCACAACTCATGGAGAGTGAGAATATGTGAAACAAGTATTTTCAAACATTCATTTGCCACAACTATTTTTGAGAAATTCAGGAGTATGCTTAAGATATTATGGCTGGATGTCAAATAAGGAATGGGTGAACTGATCTTTAAGGAATGTTCAATGCAATTCAATGCAATGGAACCAGACAGGCATGTTTCTCCAGTATACTGCTCCAGATGATCTGTCTTTGAAGCTGTTTTTTAATTGAATAGTAGAAGGAAGCACTATTTAACATCTCCCGTTATATGATCTCTACTATCCAGTGCCTTGTATTATTTTAAGAAATCCGTTTCATAAAACAAAAGAAATTGTGACTTATGCTCAGTCCCAAACCCACCAATTCCTCATAAAATGCAATTGATTATGCAAGAGTGGAGTGGTTATTCAATAAGCCTCGTTATTCCAGAAGGCTACATTTACATTATGGTTTCATTCTAATTCCAATTGAATAAAAAAATATTATAAGTACGATTCCCAGGATTATTTTTCCTTTGACCAGAAAATTGTCCTGTGTTGAAAATGATTGAAGTCTTATACAAGTTACTCAGACTGGCTTCTGAATAAAATTGTATAGGACACTGGTGTAACATGTTAACAGCATCAAGAAAGCCGGATTCCAACAGTCATGCCGTAGTGCCTTCCTCAATCTAGTGCTTTTCAGATGGGTCAGACTATGTCTTTCACCACAAGGGGGTTGTCCAGAACCTTTGGGCTCAACTATTATTTTCTTCCTTCATTTGACATCAGGCTCACTAACATGGTGCAAAATGAGAAGTCTAAGCTATAGGTGGTCCTCGGTTAACAACCACAATTGGGACCGGAATTTCAGTTCCTAAGCGAAGCGGTCATTAAGTGAATCTGACCCAATTGTATGACCTTTTTTGCAGCAGTCGTTAAGTGAATCACCATGGCCATTAAGCAAACCACATGGTTGTTAAACGAATCATGCGGTTCCCATTGATCTTGCTTGCTGGAAGCTGGCTGTGAAGGTTGAAAATGGTGATCACGTGACCGCAGGATGCTGCGATGGTCATAAATGAAAACCATTTTTTGCCAAGTGCTCAAATTGTGATCATGTGACTGTGGGGACGCTGCAGTGGCCATAAGCGCGAGGACGAGTCGCAAGTCAGTGTTTCCAGCACCACTGTAAGTCCAAACCGCCACTAAATGAATGGTTGTTAAGCGAGGAATACCTGTACTGTTCTGATGCTATTTTTCTCTCTTTATTCTTTTTTATTTCCCATCTTACATCTATTATTTTCCCCCAGCTCTTTGTTTTCTGTGTACAGTAAAATTTCATATGTTCCAATGGCTGTATAATTCTTGCCCTCATGCAAACTTTATCCTATATACTTCTGATCTCAAGTAGGGGGAAAGGAAAGAGATTTGCGAGAAATAAATGAATATTGGCTTGTTTAGTAGGCTATTTTTACGGCACATTTACACAAGTGCACAATTATGAAAAACTACATTTTATGCTTAAAAATGAATTTCATTTTCACAGCTAACCCTGGGTGAATGCAGTCACCAGACTTAAACTCAGCAGCCCAAAATAGCTGCAGAAAGTCTCACATTTTCTACAGCAGCACTATGTTGCAGCTTGCGGCATAAGTATTCACTATAAATCCAAACAAGACATGACTGTTGAAACTTTGCCTATTTCATTCATAAATGCAATAGTAGGCTGGATACAACACTTTATTAACCAAACATCCATGAAGCAATTATTTGACATTTTAAAACAAGTTTGGAAAAAATTGGTAGAGTGATGCCTCCAAAATGAAGGCTGTAGTTCCTGTCTTTCAGGGCATAGGATAAGGATGAGTGTTCTAGTGTTTTCAAGGATCTAAACCCTTGCCAGGACTACATAGGAAATACCTATTTAGAACTCATTTGAGTTCTATGGAATAAAATAAACAGAATGTAATACTGAAATATCTGAGAAGGAACAACACACATATATACTTCCTTCCATACAATATATCATTCAATGGAAAGAAATAAAGAAATGAACTTAGGGAGGAAATTGGTGATAAAGGCAAAAGTTTGCATAAAACCTCAGAACAACACAATGGGTATCCCATTTGCCTTCCTAAAAGAAAATCTGGAATTTAAGGAGGCAAACAAAACTATCTATCTATTCTTTGAGAAATATTTATCTTCTCTGGAAACTTCTTTAATTCCTCTTCTTTTCTTTTTATCTCATCCAAAATAGCTTGTTTTCTCTTGCCTCTTCTTTTTGAGTTCACTATTATGTTGTATAAAGTAACCTCTCATGAAAACTTTGCTTGCGTCCCAAACCATTCTTACATCTGTACCTTTATTAAGATTATTTTTTAAAAAACTCTTTTAGCTTCTTTTTACACTCCTCCACTATTGCTTCTTTCTGTAACAGCATTTCATTTAAACTCCATCTGAAAGAACTGGGTTTCCATTTAAAAACCAAACTCACTGGATTATGATCTGAAAAAGTCTTTGGTAATATCTCTACTTTATGAACCTTAGTAGTCAAATTCTTCGAAATCCAAATCATGTCTATTCTCGAAAAAGATCTATGTCTTTCAGAAAAATATGTATACTCTCTTGAATTCCCATTTTTATGTCTCCATGCATCAACAAGCTCTAAATTGTCCATCAAATAATAATAATAATAAAAAAACTTTCGGTAGTTTACCCTGTGTAATTTTAATATTTTTTTCAGAAGTTCTGTCTACTTGTAGGGAGATCACTCCATTCCAATCTCTCATTAAACACCAATTTTCATAAGAAAAGCCCATTAATCTGTCCATAAGTTCTTTATAGAACATTGCTTTATCCTCATTTGGGGCAGAAATTCCCAATATCAAAGTCTTAACCCCATTCAAATTAACTTCCACCCCAACATATCTACAATGCTAATCAGTCAATATAAGTTTTGGTTGTAGTTGGGGGTTTATATACAAAACAAAACAAATCAATTTCTTTTCTTTTCTTTTTGTTTCCACTGAAATAAATTCTTCACCCACATTTTTATTAGTCAAATATTTTATATCCTTTTTCCTAATATGTGTTTCTTGTAAGCAAATTATATCTTGTTTTAATTTTTTCAAATAACATTTTTTTTCTCTTTTGAGGAGCATTTTCTCCATTTATATTCCACATTAAGCATTTGTAACCCATAATCAGGCCAAAAATTTAGAATTTTGCGTGGTCTCATCTGTCACATACATTTGTATTGTCTCTAGTTCTTCTTTGAAGTTTTCCAGAAATTCTCTCACTTTCTGAACAGAATTAATCGAAACCTCTGCTGTTTGAAAGTAAAAATCACTCCTTCCAGTTTATCCTATTGAAATGGAATCCTGCATAATTTATTCTCTTCACATCCGATAGTGATTAAGAAAGTGAGGCTTTTGCGAACCTTGTGTCCATATAGGCTGTATTATGGCTATGAGCTTGAATGAAATCCCTCAACCCCTAGCTGGTCAACTCACGAGTCGACTGCAAGAACCTGTTTCTGCAGTCTGCTCATGAGGAGCAGTTATCTGGAGTGCAAGTGGGCAATCTCACAATTTCACAATCTCTCCTTGTCCAAAGAGACTGTGCCAGCCAGAATTCACCATCTGGCAGCTGATCTCTGCCACAATGCCATCCCTGCTCCTTCAGGGATGTCAAGTCCGCCATAGAACCTCACTCAGAAGTGACAATTATCTATGTTAACACTAAGAGAAATGAAAATAAAAATGAACTATGCAAAACAAAAAAATTGAGTTTTCAAATAAACCAGGGAAGTGGTTAGCATACAAATTACGAAAAGAAAAAGAAAATGATATTGAAATTACAAGAGGGAGATACTGTAATAACAGTAATGTGGCTATGCAAAAAGTATTTCATCAATATTATTCCAATTTATATAAAGGATAAGAAATGTCCCTGGAGAAATTAGATGAATATTTAAAGAAACAAAATTTACTGATGATTACAGAGAAACAGAAACAGATTATGAGTGGACCCATAACAATAAGGGAAATTTGCAAAGCTGTAAAAAATACTAAAACAGGAAAGGTGCCTGGACCAGATGGGTACTGGCTTCTTACTATAAATGCTTTGAGGAAGAACTTTTACAACCTTTACAAAATACGATGAATTTTACAGAGGAGAAAGAGAAGCAGTCTAAAATTTTCAGCTAGGTTTTCTGAAATTGCACTGAGCCGGCCAACTCTTTATGGTGCTTACAGGTGTCTGCAACACCCTTCACTAACTACATGACATCATACTAAAATATTCACATTGTGCATAGAAATGTCATAAAGATTTTGAAGCAACAAGTCACAAAGTTTCACTTTGCAATATAGTTACTCCCCCCCCCCCCCCCCGTTTTAGTGTGGTTTAGAAATATATAAAATTCCACAGCTTTCCTCCTAAGAATGTCTGATAAAATTTATGGGGAAAGTAAGGCATAATTTTATGATGAAAGCAAAGGTGAAAACAGCTGTAACAGTAAGTGGGGTGAAATAATTTTGAAAGTACCTTTGCTGTTTCAAAAGCATGCACTTCCTAAAGAATGCTATGTGCAACTCTTCAGCATATTTGTTGAATGCCTCTTGATTAATGCCTGTCAATTACTTACTTACCTCATAATCCCAACTGGTTTGGAATTTTGTTGTTGTTGAAGTACTTGTGGATGATGATTTGTTAAATGAAGGGAAAACATAAAATGTCTAAGTATATATGACTTTAAAAAATAGTTAAGCGGACTGCTTTTGACACATAAGAGACCTAAATCGTTAACCCAGTTTTCAAATTTAAGGTACATAATCGTGGAAGGGAAGCAAGGTTTAGATCACACATTAACAGCTATTAAGAAAGTTACATCTGTATTCACTCCAAGAGGAGACTATTCACTATGAAATAGTCATACAAAATAAGAAACAAAGAATATAACTTCAAATGTAATATTTCTCTACATACAGCACAAATATGCACAAATACTGTATATGCCATATATACATATGAATGTGTATGTGTATACACACACACAAATATATATATATATATACATACATCCTTCTGTGATTTGGTAGGACCTTAAGTACTTAAGAAATATTCAAGAAATGCAAAAGGTCACATGGTAAATCACATCATGTAACATTTAGTATGTATGATGAAAACTAGTTTATGAGCCAAATCAGCTTATTTTGAAAAAAATATGTTAGGGATGTACAACAGAAAATAATGTAATGATTAATATTATAGCAGATATAGTGTTTTTCCCTACTGTGGATGTGGCTTATACTTACTTGACAATTCCCTGCCTCCAAAGGAAAGCAAGTTAAAACATAATAGAATTATTAATGCTTCTTTTTAGTAACACATCAAAAAAGTTAATTATTAATGGCATCAAAGAAAAATGCAAGCATAAAAATGGGATACAATGCTTTGCTTAAGCACTTCTCAAAAAGAGAGGGCATTGTTGACATAACCTTTATGTTGCAGCACCACTCAGGTTGTAATTAAAGCCATCAACTAGCAGAACCAAGTCATCTAGGGTGGATCACTTGATTCAATAAGGAACTGACTGCTCCATGGAGCAGCTGTTTCAGACTTTGTTCCTTATGCTCCCCTTTCCCCTAAACTGTCTTTTGGAATCAGATTATATTCATGACCTTGACCCTCTGCTGCTATGGAACCTACCTTTAGTCTGACTTAACCATGTACCTGGCTTTGGGCCTCCTGACTTTGTTGCTCTCCACCTGAACTGCTCTCTGATTTTTACTTGTCTCTTGTCCTTCCAACTCAGAGCTTTCCAAACTGTGTGTCGGGACACATTAGTGTGTCGGCTGCAGTGTCTGGGTGTGTCGCGGCTGCTGCTGCCTCTGAGCCCTGCCAAGATTCCGCGCAGGTCCTAGTGCTTGCCTTGTGCCTTGCTGCCTCCAAACCTGCCCTGCCAGGATTCCACGCAGGTCCTAGTGCCTGCCTTGTGCCTTGCTGCCTCCAAACCTGATGTGATTCCGCGCAGGTCCTAGTGCCTGCCTTGTGCCTTGCTGCCTCCAAACCTGCCCTGCCAGGATTCCATGCAGGTCCTAGTGCCTGCCTTGTGCCTTGCTGCCTCCAAACCTGATGTGATTCCGCGCAGGTCCTAGTGCCTGCCTTGTGCCTTGCTGCCTCCAAACCTGCCCTGCCAGGATTCCACGCAGGTCCTAGTGCCTGCCTCGTGCCTGGCTGCCTCCAAACCTGCCCTGCCAGGATTCCACGCAGGTCCTAGTGCCTGCCTCGTGCCTTGCTGCCTCCAAACCTGCCCTGCCAGGATTCCACGCAGGTCCTAGTGCCTGCCTTGTGCCTGGCTGCCTCCAAACCTGCCCTGCCAGGATTCCACGCAGGTCTTAGTGCCTGCCTTGTGCCTGGCTGCCTCCAAACCTGCCCTGCCAGGATTCCACGCAGGTCCTAGTGCCTGCCTTGTGCCCTGCTGTAAGAGTGTGTCGCGAAATGATGCCCTACTGTAAGAATGTGTCGTGAAATGATGCATGTCTAAAAAGTGTGTCACCAACATGAAAAGTTTGGAAAGCTCTGTTCCAACTGATAGTTTGGAGGTCCTACAAGGCCATGAGAAGAGACAACCAATAACCAACGATCATTGAACCACAATGAAACTTTTCTCTAATTGTAACATTTCAGGCCACAGAAGCTCTGAAAACACAAGCATATGCACTCTTCACATAAGAACTCCTATCAGATCAAAGCTTGCTATTAACAACATCCCTTGAAATCACCTATGTAACACTTCCCAACTGCAGCCTTAAACAGGAATACCAGGAATGTCATTGTTCTCTGATCTGCTGCTCGCATTGGCTCCCTGTGTGATGATGAGTTGTTATATTCAGCTTACATCGATTTTCACTTGACCAATGTTTGAACCTCCCTGTTCCTAGCATATAGAGGCATAATTTCCCTAAAATACTATGTGTACAAAAATACCACTCAAAATGATAAAGGATCTTCTGCAAGCTATGTCATCCCTTATACCCTAGAGATAATAATTTGTGAATTAATATCACAGGAGAAGCCGCCCTGAACCACATTAAAGGCCTACATATTTCTGCAATTTTTTCTTAAAGTAGCTAACTAAATTTATTTGGAAATTCCACAAAGAAGGACATACAGTATGGTTAATAATGTGCTCCTGGTTATATTTGTTAGCAACTAAAATTCAGAAGCATGGTTGGTACTGAATCTGACACTAGAGGAAATATACTGCCTAACCATTGTAACTACTATGTTAATCTTATCCTCCATGAATGTGACTAATCCTCTTTCAAATTATCCATCCTGGCGGCCATCATTCAGATTAACAGGAAATAAAAAGATATAGTGAAATTAATGTATGTTGATATTAGGTATAATTTAATTTAAAAAAAATGCTTACTCCATCCACATACCACTATGCTTCAACATAAACAAGCAGAAAAGCAGATTAATTCAAACTATAATTAGAGCTGAAGAGGATTGTTGATTTGGGGGAGAGGGTATGTAGAATGACTTAATAATACATTCAACAAACTTTTTTCATTACATGTTGATATAGATTTCACATTGGACTGTTCTGTCACGAAGAGAAGATGAGAGGAAGAATCCCTGGAGAGGAAGGTGTATTCACTAGATACAGCCCTTGGTACCCATCAGGCTCCCTGTTCTACTTGTTTTAAAGAGACTATTTTAATTAAAAATAATAAATTAATAGAAAGTTGGCAAGATGCAAAGCAAAACAGCAATCTCTAGTGCAGTGATGGTGAACCTTCTGGGCTCGGCATGTCAAAAATTCGGAAAATGCCTAACTTGACTCTGCTGGCGTGTCACCCCTTGCCCCGAACAAAAGAGAAACAATTATTTACATATTCATTTATTTAAAAAAAATACAATCCAATTTTGGGTGGCCAAAAGGGTGGAGATGAGCGGGGGGAGATAGGTGGGTGGGGGAAGTTGCAGTGCCTTTTGTTCGTTCAGTTTGTTTGGTAACTCAAACAGGGAGAATAGTTGTCAGGTCTGGGTGAACGCTGGCATATCACCCAAAACGTGGCATGTCACCTCTGACATGCGTGACATAGTTTTG
This sequence comes from Charina bottae, assembly GCA_023362775.1. NCBI lineage: Eukaryota > Metazoa > Chordata > Lepidosauria > Squamata > Charinaidae > Charina > Charina bottae. Next base: position 81,041,919 of record JALMGJ010000001.1, on the reverse strand, counting down.
CCATCACTGCTCTAGTGTCATATTTATTTGCAGGAATGCCTTTGCAGGAATAATTGACTGCATACTGGGAACTAGCTTACATTTTAGTAAATCAATGTTCAATGATTGATTATGTCCAATATGGCAGCCATTTTGTGAACAGGCAGGTGTCCTGTGGCAGTTAGTCTGGGAATGTGCCACATGCTCCCAAAATTCCAAACCTGTTGCCAGCCAAAAATGTTGTCTAATTGCATTTGAGAAACTGGAGAGAAAATAAGTATGCCAGTCTCCAAAGATGACATACTTCCTCCCTCGTTCTGAATGTATGTCTGGTTAAGGAAGGCTTTGGATCTAAATTTTTCAAAATACATACTGGACTCTTATCTTTTTGCTATCACTCTTATAATACCCCTTGACAACTGAGTGTCAAGAGCAATGGAAAGTTCTGCATTTATGACAATGGACTGCCCTCACTTTCTGTAGAGCTGAGGTCTTAGAATACAATCCTAAAAACAAATTGAACACGAAGAGACTTACTTCTGTGTAAACTTATATTTATTTATTATTTATTTAAATTTATATCAATAATAATCAATATTATTATAATCAATAATCAATAATAATAATATTGTAACAATATAAATATATATTGTTACATTGTTTCACACTGGAAATTCAGCGTATGAGTGCACATCTACAGCACACAAATCATGTCATTATATCTTGTGCAACGATGTATGCATGTTTTTCCAGGATCTCAAACCTCTCCTAGAAGCCTTCTACGTCTTCACTCCATAGGCCCACCTCCTGCCTTGGGGGTTCCTTTTGCCACCACACATCTTCCCAGGGGTACCTCACCTGGCATCCTCACCACCTGTGCTGCTTTTCTGGGGCTCACTTTCAGATGAGACTTGTTTACCTATTCCATTGAGTTAAATGAATTCCTGAAGCATTCATTCGTTTGCTGTCCTGGACTTTTCCAGTTTCTTGTAGATTTCAGCCTTTCATAGAATCATGAGGTTGGAAGGGACCTTGGAGGTCTTCCAGTCTAATCCCTGCCCAAGACAGGAATCCTTGGATCATCCCAGAAAAATGGTTGTCCAACCATTGTTTGAAAACCTCCAGAGTTGAAGCACCCATGGGCCGCCCAGTGTTGTGAGCCGCCCAGAGTTGTTTAAGATGGGCGGCTATACAAATCTTTTATATAAATAAACAAATGACTCCAAGAGACAAGCTGTTCCACTACTTAATAGCTCATGGTCAGTAAATTACTTATTTTGAGTTTGGAACACTCTGTAAAGCTTCCACCCGTTAGTTCTTGTCCTACCCATGGGCATTACAGAGAATAAATCCATGTCCTTTTCCTTGTGACAAGTATTTGGAGACTGCTATCACGTCTCCCCCAACTTTCTCTTGTTTATGCTACACATACCCAGTTCTCTTAACCATTCTTCATAACGTTTAGCTTCCAAGCCCTTCACCACCTTTGCTGCTCTTCTCTGCACTCTTTCCAGTTCTCAGCAACCCAAACTGGACACAATATTCCAAATGTGGTCTGACCAGTGCAGCGAAGAGTGGAACAATCACTTCCCTAAAATGATCCAAATTGTTTTATATCCAGAAGAGAGAGGAGCTGGGAAAATCTGACCTGAGCCTGAATAGGCATCTCTCACATATGAGGATGTAGATTCAGTGTCTGAGACGAGTGAATACAGTCTGTGACTGGCATAAGGTCTGACAACTTATGATGTTACCTAGTTGGGTAATGAAACATCTGCAAGCAAATGAGTGCAAGGTGGGAAGATCATGTCTCCTTATAATCCCGTGTACCCCTACGAAGGGGAGCGCCTTTATTAGACAAGGACAGAACATGAAACAATATTCTAATCAAGTCATCTAAACAGAACCAAAAACCAAATACTATCACCCTACTTACTGTAGACCTTGATTATTTTTCTTGCACACTAACATTCAAAATATTTTAGGAAGATTTTAAAGAAAAAAAACATGCATTCTTTGCTGAATTCATATTGGAAACTTAACATGTTATTACTTAACATCTATTATCTAATGTATGAATATGCTTTGCTTTTCTAGATGGCAAAATAGAATGTTTGCTTGAAATTGATTAATTTGCTTGTAAATATGATTCTACTGTACACCCTTCAGAATCTCCAGATTGACCCAGGGTTACAAAACTGCAAATAAATCAATCAATAAATACTCTCCTGGCTTCAGTAAAACTACAATGGCTTTGCAAAACAGCCGATCACAGTTCAAAGCTGGTTTTGGTATTCCAATAGAAGGTGGAAGCATTATTTTCTCTAGGAGTGAGCTGTTATGTCACTGCTTTATGATTTACTTCAGCCTGCACTGGTCCACACCAATCACGTGCCAGAAGCTGCATGGAACCCTCAGGCATGGCTCGCTCCTCAATCTCCCCGCAGAGGAATGATACTGCTTTTTCAGCAACACTGATATATTGTGTCAGATGAAGAAAAGACAACTTATTTATCCTTAAATGTAATTTAAAAATTCCCTTCTCACCCCTATGGGTGGTATGTGTCTTCCTCAACCTTGGGTCCTCTACCACGGGCCTGGGAGTTTGAGAGTTCTGCGCAGTATTTTAGCTGTTCCTAGCATTGCACTCTTCTGGACAGAGAGCTCTGATGTTGTTCCTGGGATCTGTTGGAGCCACTCTCCCAGCTTAGGAGTCACAGCCCTGAGTGCTCCTACCACCACTGGGACCACTTTGGCCTTCACTTTCCACATCCTCTCTACTTCCTTCTTCAGGCCCTGGTACTTCTCCAGCTTCTCATACTCCTTCTTCCTGATGTTGCTGTCACTTGGCACTGCTACATCTATCACCACTGCTATCTTCTGGTCCTTGTCTACTACCACAATGTCTGGTTGATTGGCCAGTACCTGCCTCTCTGTCTGGATCTGGAAGTCTAGAAAGGAGGAGCCACTTTGAGAGATCAATCAATAAGTTAGAGGCTAGCATCAGAAACAGCAGAAAAGACATCCAAAAGAGCCCTCTTATCTTTAGGCAGAATAACAGGGTTATAGTAACGTAAGGCATTTCATAGTATCTGGTGATGATGCAATTACTGTGGATGCTACAAGTGAACCAAATACAGAAAATCTGGGCCACTCCTGAAATGAAATATGAGGACTTAGGAGCTGGCAAAGGCATATAGTAATGGACTTGTGTGTTTCTCAAAATGGCACAATCGGTTAGAGGCAAAACCATGCCACAGCACTAAGAGCAGGGTTATGTATGTTCTAAAAGGCACAGCACTCTGTACTTGATTTATGGCACACTTGCCAAAAAATAAAAGTTCACTGCAGTAGTGCTTTTAGGGAGAGGGGAGAAAAAGAGCTGTATTTTGCTTATGTATTTAACATTCTGTTTAAAGGTCCTTATTATACTATGATACAAATCACTGATTCATTCAGTCATGCAGATCAAACAAACAGATGCTGCAAGCATAGCATATAATTCAAGTGTTAGTAAAAGTCAAAATGCAAGCACCTGCAGTGTTCACATTTTAATAACATGAAACAGCTGTAGACACCAGGAGCATCATCACCATTGTAGCGTGCTTGGGTTAAAGGAACTGAAATTCAGTGCAAAACCCTGCTCCTCATCCAAGACCCAACTCATTCAAATCTGCCAAGTATAAGATTATATGGCTTACAATTGTCCTGGATTCTCCGGGACAGTCCCACCACTGATCAAATTACCCCATGGTGTGGGAGCACTTTTCTTAGGACTCCCACACCACAAGACTGTTCCTGTGGCTCCTTTGATAAGTGCCCTGTTCCTAAATTACATGGAAAAGCAAGGGGCAGAGAACCAATAAGAGGAGCAAGAAAAAAGGAAGGAGAAAAAGAAAATGTGGGGAAGGGAGATATGGGCCAAAGAAAGAGGGAGATAAGAAAAACAACAAGGATGGGGAAAGGAGAGAGAAACATCTGTTAATTAACTTAATTAAATGTACATTATTTAATAGTTTACAGGATTTCCTTTCAGTCTGTGCCGAGACCCATCCTGACAATACATGTGTCATATCTGATGAGGGATGTAAGGTATTTTTTATTGTAGAAGGACATCCTTAGTAGAAGTATGAAACGTATTTGGATATAAAGTGAACAAGAATATCCTATCTCATATATGCTTCAATGAGTTTAAACAGCTGATATAACATCTGTTAAAAAGGCCATTAATCCAGAAACCATCCAACCACACTGTGGCTTATATGATGTGGGAACCAGACTGGAGAAAGCTGGGGTACTAGTCACAGTGCTATATCTCGATGAGGAAAACCTGAATTCAAATTTCTGCTGAACCATTATGCTTATTGAACAATTTTGCCACAGTAACAATCATCTTAAAATACATCACCTGCTGGATATACATTTTGAAAAAATATTTTTCATAATTCAGCTAGCATTGTAGATCCTTTGGCGTGCTGCTATCTCCTTTTTTACTTCAATCTTTCCAATTCATAATTGGAATTTACTTTTAGAGGGGATAATGTTGTAATATATTTATGCCATTCCTACCCATAAATAACAGCGGTGTTGTGTTGAATTAATCTGGAATCTCAGTAGGGTCACACAACAACACATCATGAAAATATGTTTAAATCAGCACGTACAGTCTGTAATAAAGTCTCAGAAAGGTGTTGTTCCCTGCCAAGTGTTTCATTGGCTGGACAAGTTAAACGGTGCATGTTTGTACCTACATCTCTTGCTACACAGAGAGCACAAAACATTAAATTAAAATTCAGTATAGGCAATCCAAACATTCTTTCAATAAAAGCTCAATCCATAAAGATGCACTGTGGCTTTTACTGGACATCTAAATGAATTACTATTTTGCATAAATGATCCTGGAGAAGACAAAGGACTATATACAGAATACAGAGCCTCCAGCCTCAATTGCTACACCTTTTATTAAGCCTCAGTTCTGATTTCATAATTTTAACACATTTATATGTGATAAAAGGGGGGGGTTGCTTAAGAAAGCAAAGTTTTTATAAAATGAAAACTAAAATGTCTCAAGAATTTGTTTTATAAATATAGATACATCTCACATATACACATCATACACATACATACATAGCATAACTGTGACTATTTTCACATATAGTCACATATATATTCACAGATTATCTACATCCATTTCAATCAAGTTTCAGACTGGAGTATAATATGGAGACAGTGCTAGTCATGCTTGCCAGTGACCTTTGGCAGAGCTGGGATGGGAGTGGTATACCCACCTTCTATTCCTTGATTTCTCAGCAGCTTTCAACACCATTGACCACAGTATCCTTCTGGACCAGCTACGGGGGTTGGGAGTGGGAGCAGTGTGTTGCAGTGGTTCACCTCCTTCCTCAATGTTCAGTCTCAGTTGGAGTTGATGGGAGGGGAGAGATCGCATCCACGGCCACTTACTTGTGAAGTGCCTCAGGGTTCAATGCTCTCTCCCCTCCTATTTAACATGTACATGAAACTGCTGGAGGAGGTCGTCCATCAGTTTGAGGTTCGGTACCCTCGGTATGCTGATGATACTCAGCTGTACATCTCAATCCCATGACGCACAGGTGAAGTTGTCAATGTACTGACCCAGTGTCTGTAGGCTGTTTGGGTCTGGATGGGGAGGAGTAGATTTCAGCTCAATCTTGAGAGGACTGAGTGGCTGTGGCTGTCTGGCCTCCCTGGGGCAGGGATATTTCCATCACTGGTCTTGGATTGGGTCCATTCCCCTATTCTAGACTGGTGTGCAACTTGGGGGTCCTCCTGGACTTGCAGCTCTTGCTGGAAGAGTAGGTGGCAGCTGTGGCCAGGCAGGCCATTGCACAGGTTCATCTTGTATGCCAGGTGTGCTCTTTGACCCTTTGGATGGTCACTCACATCCTGGTCACTCATAACTGGACCACTGCAATGTGCTTTACATGGAGCTGCTGTTAAAGACCATTCAGAAGCTACAGCTGGTACAAAATGCAGGGGCATAAGTAGTAGCTGGCACTTCATGGTATGCCCACATGTCACCACTGCTTTGCAAGCTGCATCGGTTTGCCAGTAGGCTTCCAGGTGCAATTCAAGATGGTGGTCGCCACCTATAAAGCTTTTCACGGCATAGAGCCTGTGTCAGGATGGAGCATCCTGCCAGCGTAGTTATGGGGGGGGGGCAGGGGTAGTCTGGCATACCTGGAGGGTCGTTAGGAATGTTGATTAGAATTGTTTAGTCAGATGGGCTGGCGCCAAGGTCAGCCCGAATGGCGCTGTCAGCTTGTTAGCAAAGGATTTGTGGCTGGGGAGTATGGAAACGGTGAGAGCGTAGGGAGGGGCTGTCACGAAGTGACTCCAATGGGGGGGGGCTGGCACAAGGTGGAGGAGGTAAATACCATTTGGCGCGGGCTGTGTCTCATTCTTTTTATTATTATTTTATTTCTATCCCACCTTTATTATTTTTTATAAATAACTCAAGGCAGCGAACATACCTAATACTTCTTCCTCCTAGTCTTTGCATTGGAAAGGATCACTTGCTTTAATAAAGAACTCTTTCATATCCTTGTCTTGACTCTTGTCTCTTGACTCTTGTCACAAGAGTCTCTGAATTAATAGCTGAAGGATCAGGACCATCACAGCCTGATTATTGGAGGGACCACCTATCTCCAACTGTTTCTGCCCACCTGGTACATTTGGCCAGAGTGGGCGTGCTCCGGGTCCCTTCAATTAAATGCTGCCATCCTGTGGGACTGAAGAAGCCTGCCTTCTCTCTTGTGGCCCTGGCCCTCTGGAACAGCATCCCCCCAGAGATATGGGCAGTGCCCACTCTCTTGGGGTTCTGGAAAGCCCTTAAGACCTGGCTCTGTTCCCGGGCCTGGGGTTAATGTGGTAGTTATTTAATGGTGGGGCCACTGTTGTATTTTTGTATTGTTTGTACCATTTGTTATTCTGGTTGTTTTAGTTTGGGCTGCCTGTTTACGTGGGTTTTAACTGTTTTAACTGTTGTATTGGTTTTTTTGTGTGTAAATTTTGCAAGCTGCCCAGAGTCTTCTGGAGTGGGTGGCCATATCAAATTGAATTATTAACTAATTATTTAACTTTAACCATGGTTTGTTGAACAAACACACAAAAAGAAAATAGTTATTAAAAAGCTAAACTAATGCCATTTTAGAAGGGAAGTTAGTGCTTTGCTATTACACAGAAGCAAGAGAGTCACCTACATAGATTAGAAAGGAATGTAAGGACAAATGTTACGCTCATAGCAACAGAGATACAGTATGCCAATTAGAATGTGAGGAATTAGGAAAGTAAAACCTGAAAATTCTAGAACTAGACTAGCTATTTACACCTGACTATAAAATGGCTTATAGTTGGACCATAAGGAAGGCTGAGCGCCGAAGAATTGATGCTTTCAAACTGTGGTGCTGGAGAAGACTCTTGAGAGTCCCTTGGATTGCAAGGAGGTCAAACCAGTCAATCCTAAAGGAAATCAACCCTGGTGTTTTGACAGAATAGGGAACAATAGGGAAGAAATTCTTCCAACAGTGGCCATATCAAATTGAATAAATTAAATTTAATTAAATATTTAACTATGGTTTACTTTAACCATGGTTTGCTGAACAAGCCATACATGAAATAGACTCAGCTAACATGCAACAGAAGTAAAATGGCTTGCTTTCTTTGCTTTTAGTTACTTTTGCCGTCTGCCTTGACAGACAAGTCTTGAGAAAAATCGCCATATTTATATAAAAATTCATCATACTTCTCTAACCTTTTGATTCTTACAAAGCATCCTAGCTTCCACCATGTTTGGTGGAAGAGAGCCAGTTGCTGTAGTGACAGCGGTGGAGGGCTAGAAATCAGGAGCCTGAGAGTTCTAGTCCCGCCTTAGGCATGAAAGCCGGCTGGGTGACCTTGGGCCAGTCACTCTCTCTCAGCCCAACCTACCTCACAGGGTTGTTGCTGTGGGGAAAATGGGAGGCAGGAGAATTAGATATGTATGCTGCCTTGAGCTGACCAAAAATAAGGTGGGATAAAAATCTAGTAATAAATAAATGCTCATGTGCTGCTCCATACTTGTCTTTTGTTCTTTAAACTTTTCACCTATCTTTTCTTGAGAATCTGATCAACTCCATACCACCATGATTTTCTCACTCTTCCTCTTCCTCCCAACCTATTTACTTTTCCTTCATATGTTTCTTTTATAATTTGAACTCCATTCATTCTCCCTATATGACAAACCACCTCAATATACTTATTTTGTACTAGCCACTCACTTTTGTATTCAAGCCACATTCATTCATCTCCCATTCATTCTTCACCCTATCTCTTCTTGATTTACCACATGTACTTCTTAAACAACCCATTCCTACTGCATTCAACTTGGTTTTAAGTTTCTCCTGAGATATGCAATTTTCACTTCCATTTAACAAAGTATGCACTCTCTTATACATAACTGTTTTCAGTTTTTTCAACAAACACTCATTCTAACAGACCACATCCTCTCTTTCTACCAGCACATCTTAAATTTTCTCCACCCATTTCCCCATCTTTCACAAACATTCTACCAAGGTACATAAATTCATCTACTTGCTCTGTTTTTTCACCACTTATGTATGTGCAATTGTTCACTGCATTTTCAATGTCAAGCACAACTACCTTGATTTTTGATGCAATAATTTTCAGAACCATACTCCTAATTTCATAATAAAATCTGACATTCACTGCAAATCATTCAGGATCTCAACCAATAACAGCATTGTCTGCATAGCAAAGTACATGTGCATTAATAACTCCAAACAATACATGTCTAACATTGCCACAAGCATTCCTTATACCAGAGCTTTCCAAACTGTGTGTCGCGACACAAAATTGTGTCGCCACACAAAGTCTGGTGTGTCCCCACACAACCCGGAAGCACTGAACATCAGCGCTTCCAGGTTTTCCCGTGGCGACACACCAACGGCGGCGTGCAAAAACCCGAAAGCGGCAGCAGCGCTTCCGGGTTTTTGCGCGCTGCCGCAACGGCGGCACTTCTGGGTTTTCCCGCGGCGACACACCAACGGCGGTTGGTGTGTCGCCGCGGGAAAACTTTGGAAAGCCCTGCCTTATACATTTATCCATGAATAAATTAAATAAGCAAGGGGACATCATACAGGTAGTCCTCATTTAGCAACCACAATTAGGACCAGCAACTTAGTCGTTAAGTGAAGTGGTCACTAAGTGAAACTGTGACTGTGCTTACAATCTTAATTCAGCTTTCCTTTGCTGTAAAGACCCACAAAGGTTGTAAATGTGAGGATTGGTCATAAAGTCACTTTTTCATCACTGTCGCAACTGTGAGCGGTCGCTAAATGAGGACTATCTGTATATCTTTGTCTTAGCCCCTACTCAATGTTGAACCATCTGTGAAGCAAATTAGCCTCATAGTGGCTTCACTTCAATCATATATTACATTTATTGCATTCAGCAATGATCAACTCCATAAACATGTAAAATGTTCCATAGTCCAACCCCATTCACTTATCATACATTTGATCTAAATCAAAAGGTTAGGGTTAGGGTTATAAACTTTCTTTCACACATTTATACGTTTCTTGTGATTAGTCTGACCACTCTGGTCTGCCTGGCTAATACAGTGCTGTACTTCCCCAATTTTGCTCATTATTGCCTCTTCTATCATTTCAATCAGAACTACAGGTAGTCCTCACTTAACGACCATTCATTCAGTGACCGTTCAAAATTATGACAGTGCAAAAAAAATGGACTTATGACCTGTGCCCGAAATTACGACTGTTGCAGTGCCCCTGCAGTCACGTGATCAAAATTTGGGCACTTGGCAGCCCGCCTGCATTTACAACTGCAGGGGTGCTTCAACTCCCCCCACCAACCTATCTCCCCCCACACCTCTGCCCTTTCGGAAGCCCTGCACCCTGCCTTGAGGGGCGGCAAGCAGACCCAGAACCACGTGGCTCTGGGGCTGCAAGAAGCCCCTGAGCCACAGCACGGCATGAAACTGCAACCGTCCCAGCCCAGCCGCGCGAAGCCACCCCAGGAAGCTCCAGCCACCCCAGCCCACATTCGTTCACCCAGCTGCCTCCTCTCCCAGTTCCCCACACTGACCTTTTGCCGTTTTTGCCCAGCCGTCGCAGGGGAAGCAGGAGCGCCTTGCTGCCTCCTTTTCGGACCCAGCTTCTCCGGCAAACGTTTCCTCCACGTGGCTCCCTTCTGAACGCTGTCTTCAGAAAGGTGCGCTCTCTTCTCGGAGCTTTCAGAAAGGGAGGCCACTCTCTGAAAGAAGAGAGGAAACATTCGCCAGAGAAGCTGGGTCCAAAAAGGAGACAGCAAGGCAGCAAGGCGCTTCGGTTTCCCCTGCGGCGGCCAGCACAAAGCAGGGTAAAATACATGCTGAGGCTCTCACTTAGCTCAGGAGGCCCTCTGGGGTCAGCAAAGGAAGCATAATAGTGTTTATTACACTCTATGGTTCCCCATACATATCAGGGATTACAGATTTGGATCACAGTCATTTGGATTTGCTTCATTCAGAGGTCTGCTCCTGAATGTATTACTAGAGCTACTTGAGCTGCAAACATTTGGATGATCACTAGATGACATTAAAGAGATAAAGAAAATTGATTATGTGCCATCATGTCAGTGTCAATTCTTAGCAACCACTTACATAGAGCATTTCTGGAATGGTTTTTCCCCAAGCTTCAGGATTTCCAACAGTGCACCCATCACTGCTGTAAACAAGTCCATCCACCATGCTGCTGGTCATCCTCTTCTCTTTCCTTCCATCCTTCCCAGCATTATAGATTTCTCGAGAGATCTAGGTCTTCACATAATGTGCCCAAATTATGATAAATTGAGCCTGGTCATTTATGCCTCAAGTAAGAACTTTGGATTGATTTGTTCTATGATCCTTTTTTAAACATTTCCTGGCTATCCATGGAATTCTCAAGAAACTTCTCCACCACCAAAGTTCAAAATTATCGATATTCTTTCTCTCCCATTTATTCATAGTCCAACTTTCACTTCTATAGACAGTCACAGGGAAAACCATGAGCCTGATTTCGTAGGTATAGATATGTCATGGCAACTGAATATCTTTTCCAAGGCCTTCATGGCTACCCTACACAGTTGGCAGCTCCTGGTTTGGAAACAGCACTTATTGCTTTAACAACTCCATGACCAGAGGGCATTTTGAAAAAGAATTATTGTATTTATCTGAAAGGACAACTAGTTTTTGTCCCAGGCAGTTTACCTTTTAAAAGGGAGAATCACCTTAGGTTTGCCTTTTTGAGGGGGAGTGGTCGGTTTAACGGTCTGTGGCCAAGTTTCTACCTCTGCCTTCCCTGTCCCTGTCCAGCTAGAACAAGGGGGATTCCAGGTAGAGCAGGAAGCACAAGCAAACAGGTTGCTGCAGAACTAGTTCTGGGATTTTGAGGCCCCTGAATTGCTGAAAGAATAAGCATTGGAACAAATTCGGACAACCCTACAAAGGTTTAACTGTAACCCTCCTGAGCTGAGGAAAAGATCTACAATATAATCTAGTGCAGAGCTTTCCAAACTGTGTGTTGCGACACAAAAGTGTGTCACCACACACAGTCTGGTGTGTCGCCACACAACCCGGAAGCGCTGATCATCATCAGCGCTTCTGGGTTTTCCCGCGGCGACACACCAACGGCGGCGCACAAAAACCTGAAAGCGGCAGCAGCGCTTCTGGGTTTTTGCGCGCTGCCACAACGGCGGCACTTCCGGGTTTTCCCGCGGCGACACGCCAATGGCGGTTGGTGTGTCGCCGCGGGAAAACTTTGGAAAGCCCTGTTCTAGTGGTATCTGAAAGGTTAAAAACAAATGTGTAAACATAACATTAGAAATGCCAACCATATGCAGAGAGGGAACTTTCTTTTTTCTTAATATTAGCTATTTGTCATATTAGCATTCCTAAGGTTGTCTTCTTTCACCTAAATATTAGTATTACTGCCTAACAATATTGAAATAATGTTAAGAAAATAGATTTAAAGTTAGGTAAATTATCCAGAAAGACAACTGACAGCTGCAGCATTAGTCAAGCAAACAGATCAGCAACATATTTCAGGGTCAGCAATTCATTTTAAAATATATGCATATAGAGTATTGTGGAAGCCTTAGTACAGGTTTTCTGAAGACTGTTCAGTGGAATAGTTTGGTGTAGTGGTTAAGGCACCAGGCTAGAAACCGGGAGACCGTGAATTCAAGTCTTACCTTAGGCACAAAGCCAGCTGGGTGACCTTGGGCCAGTCACACTCTCTCAGCCCCAGGAAGGAGGCAATGGCAAACCACTTCCGAAGTCTTGCCAAGAAAACTACAGGGGCTAGTCCAGGCAGTTGCCAGGAGCCAACACTGACTGGAAGGTGTGCACACGTGCGCGCGCGCGCGCACACACACACACACACACACACACAGAGTATCCTGAAGTGTGTATCTTTTTCCCCCAACACACTTGTTCAGCATGTTGCAGCCAAGGAGGCATTCCCCATGACATACCTTTCTTCTACTGAAACTTCCTTTAATTGCTGGTGTGGCTTGGTGCCCTCCATCTCTCGGATGCTCACTGCATAGATCTTTGTAGTGTAATCAATTACTTTTTCTCGTGCAACATCACTGTCATAACCTTGGATGCATGTGAAATAGAACATAACACTTGTTTTTCAATGTGGAAATTTTATGTAAATCACTTAAATATTTTATTTATTTATTTATTCAAATTTATCACCGCCCAACTGCCCTGAGGGGGACTCTGGGCGGTTTACAATAAAAATATAGATTTTGGTATCCAGAGCCAGTGTTGTGACAGCTTTAAAATAATAAATTTGCAGAGAAAGTGATTCCTTTAAAAAATAATCTTGCTTTATAGATTTATTTTGTCTACATTGTCTATATAGTAAAAGTTGGTTTTACATATATATCTTCTTCCTTTAATTTTTTCCATGATCTTATTTGCTTTTAAGGTGAGATTTTATTTTACTTTGCTGTTGCAGCATCAAGTAATATGTAACTGTTTTTAAAGAGACAGGAAAAGTAGAGTGAAGTAATCAAATTCAATACTCGTGCTAGACAACTGAGAAATTATTTAAATGTTTTGAAAGAACCTGGGATATTCCCAAATATTGAGGAATTTGGAGGGAAATGGTATGTTCCTTGTAATAAAATCTTCTGTATTCACCTTTGCCAACTCTGTAGTTCTAAGACAGGCAGTATTTTGTCTGAAGGTATCAGTAGAACCCGTTATATTTCTTGGCACTCACCAGCCCGCTCAATCTTGTCTGTTCATTTAAAAACATTCATTTAATAAAGAAAATTCAATATGAAGCAGGCATATTTGAAAACATTGGCTTCTAGCATCATATTTATTTGTAGGAATGCCTTTGGGCCCCACAAAGCCTTTCCCTGGGATGGGATGGTAGGCAGCATGCTGGGATGCTGGTCCTCCCACAAGTAAAGGGTGTTTTTTGACTGCCATGCACACCATAGCAGCCCTTTGTAAATAGGCAAATCTCCCATGGCAGCTCCTTTATGAGTATGGCCACTACATGCTCTCAAAATTAAGATATACTCCCGACTCAGAAAAGCGGCCTACTCCTACTCTGCATCATCTATTATATCTACTACTGATCAATTATTGTTACATGTTTGCAGAAAAGTGTAATGTAGTTATATTCCTCATATAACAGTTATGAGAAAATATTAGAAAAATAGGGTTCCTTCATGTATTATGTGAATCAGTCTAAATACTATTAATGTAATTTTGCATAAGGTACAAAAGTGCTCCAGTTATTCAGCAGGCCTCCTGTGTAGAATGATTTTCATAAACAGAAGGAAGGCCACATAGCCCTTTACCTCCATCCTCTTCTGCATCAGTATCTGATTCCTCACTGTCAACTAGCTTGCTTTCCTGGGTTCCAACAAATTCTCGAGTCCAGATCATCAGGGCAGTATCAGCACCACCCACTGTCAACAGCACAGAATCATTATGTAACCACCGGACATTGGTGACATGGGAACTATGACCCACATATTTCTTAAACCTGGCATGCTGACCCTGTAACACAAGCAAATCACATGGTCAGTGATCTCCTCTTCCTGATATACACCATGCATTCTGTTTCTAAGAAATTTCAGAGGTGCCACTGCTGAGCGTAAAGGAAGGATGCACGGGGCATTAACACTTCAACAGATTGGGGTTGCTCAGCAGTTTTCCATAATGCCACAGGAATTCCTGCAAAAAGCCAAATCAGTTCTTTGCCTCCTTTTTAGTCTCAGCCAGCCAGAGTCAGTCGACAGATTACCAGAATGCTACTGGCCATTAAGCTGCCTTTTCTTAAATTTTGTCTTGGAGCATGTACACTGGTAGCTCTTACTTGCAGATACTTTAGACACAAGCCACCAAGCTGGAAGGATTTCTCTGGGTTATCTGGTCAATCCCAAACCTATAATATTCCTATTTTCCGTTTTCCCTTGTTACACATAATTCCTCCATTAGCACTTTTGAAAAATATTTCAAATATTACCTTTACTGGATATCTGAAGAGTTTTACAAACCCAAAGTCATCCCCTGTAGCTAAGAGAGTGCTATCTTTGGTAAGGGAAGCTGCATTGATAACAGTGACATCACTATGCATTGGCCAAATTCCTTCACAAGTAGGACCAAGTACACATGTCCAGGTGTCCCATTCAATCTTCTCAATCTGGAAAGAAGCATTTTTTAAAAATCCAACATTATAAACTGTGAGCAATTCACACTTTCTACAGAATTATTTTTTTAATATCTTGTCCACTGCACAAACAATTTATCCCCAGTTTACAGAAGAGTGGTCCAATATGATTTTTTAGATTCCCTGCTTCATAATGTGATTGCCCACAAATATCTTGATAGTAGATCAGATGTTCCTCTCCATGTGCTAGGAAAATATTTATACTGGTGCAGAAACTTCATGGGATGGATCAATGGCATGGATTTTTACTTCTTCCAAAAGTTAGACATGGGGGAAAAAAGAGAAGGGTTGCAAAATGGCGCCTAAAAACATATCCCCAGGTTCTCCGCATTACCTGGGTTAAAAATATGGTATGATATAGTAAAACCAAGTGTTGAATGTTAGTATGATTTTACCATTTCTTTTTTAATACTGCCTTTGGACTTCACATGCATTTTCAGAAAATAAAAATGGCGAATCCATGCCACCCAGTATTTGGTTTGGAAGAGTCCCTATGTGCCTAGTGGGGGAAAAGGCAGTCTTACCAGTTCCCGTTCTAGTAATAGGTGTTTTGTGATGGATCCCACTCAACAAGTCAGTTATTTTTGTGAACTGACACCCTATCTATGGTAGCCATTTCGTGAGAATTCCTATATTATGCTTTCAATGCATTTACCATTCCAAAATACTACCTATGCCTTGAATGATAATTAAAGATTACTGTAAATATGCTTAGTTGGAAGAAGGTCATTTTGATTTAAAATGGATTCATTATGGTGAAAAAAGGAAGAGTTCTTTAGCTCATCTCTACAAAAACCTGTATTCATGTCAATATGTTTGGTTATTGCATGAAACAGAGCCTTTGTCAGACTTCAGAAAGTAGGAAGTGAAGGTTCCCCTCGCACATTTGTGCAGTCGTGTCCGACTCTAGGGGCCGGGGCTCATCTCCGTTTGTTAGCCAAAGAGCCAGCATTGTCCGAAGACGCTTCCACGGTCATGTGGCTGCATGACACGCACGGAACGCTGTTACCTACCCACCGAAGTGGTACCTATTCATCTATTTGCATTTGCATGCTTTCGAATTGCTAGGTTGGCAAGAGCTGGAGCTAGTGCGGGGGCTCACTCCACACGCAGGGCTAGGTATAGTAAGTATACCAAGTATGTATGTATGTATGTATGTATGTGTATGTATGTATGTGTATGTGTATGTGTATGTGTATGTGTATGTGTATGTGTATATGTATATGTATATGTATATGTATATGTATATGTATATGTATATGTATATGTATATATATGTATACCAAGCAGGAAACTCGGTATACCAAACTGCACATCAGACCATTCTTTTTCTAACAGAGAACAGTGAAATAACATATAAAATACAGAAGTTCATTTAATTTTTCCCTACCTCTGTGGGTCTTATTATATGCCTCTTTCCTCTTGGAGCTTCAAAGAAGAATTGTTCTTTGGCACCAGAATTGACTTGTAGTAGCTTTCCTTGAAGATGAAGGAGTTTATTATGATGAGGCTCAACAGATTCTTTGACACAGAAGGTGAACTTACATTTAGTTTTGGCTAAAAGGTAGCTAAAAAGGTAAAGGTTCCCCCCGCACATTTGTGTGGTTGTGTCCGACTCTAGGGGCCGGTGCTCATCGCCGTTTGTTAGCCGAAGAGCCAGAGTTGTCCGAAGACGCTTCCACGGTCATGTGGCCGGCATGACGCACGCGGAACGCTGTTACCTTCCCACCAAAGTGGTACCTATTAATCTACTTGCACATTTGCATGCTTTCGAATTGCTAGGTTGGCAAGAGCTGGGGCGAATGCGGGAGCCTCCGTCACGCGGGGCTAGGGATTCGAACCTCCAAACTTGCGATCTTCCGATCGACAAGCCTGGCATCTTACCCGCTGAGCCACCACGCCCAATAAAAGCTAGCTACTGAATACTTATAAAGATAAATGCAATCATCAAGAGGGGAAAATGGTAACACTAGACGTAACATTTTAGAGCAATGGAGAAAGCTCCTTGCTCCATTCCACATTTTAAAGGAAAGCTGGAGGGAGAAGGGGTTCTGCAAATTTATAGCAGAAGACAGATACTTATAATACCAAATAATTGCTGTCCTATTGGGCCCCAAAGAATCTACTCTCCATATTCTCAGAGCAGTTTTGCATTTTAAAGATTTTCCTTATTAATTACCAGGGATAAAATAATTGTTAATGTACTGTATAATTGGAAAAACGGTTTTTTTTTTTAAAAAAAGGCAAATTATAAGCCTGATGAAAACAGGGAATGCAAGGGTTGATAACTAATACAGCATTAAGTGGCAAAGCCAAGCTCATTTCATAGTTTTTAGAAATAGCAAGTACACTCTTTATCTTGATTTATTTATTTATGCATGCATGCATGCATGCATGCTTCAAATTTAGTCACTGCCCATCTCACTCAGAGAGCGACTCTGGGCGGTTTACAATAAAAACAAAATATTATTTTAATCATTACTCATCCATCTTTCACTAATCACAGCCTTATGTTTAAAACAGACTATATCCGCAGATCTCTATATCTATACTATATCTAATCAGATCCTGATTATTATAAATGAATTATAGATGATAAGTTTTGCAGTTTTAGACTTTAAAATTGTTAATAGAACTACTCTTTTCTATTTCTCACCACAAGCCAAGGAAAATGCATGATCTTCAAGCGTGCTTCAAAACCTTATAAAACCTTCTTGACCACAGAGAGACCTGTGATAAATAAAGTGTTTTGTTGTGTTGTGTTTTACCTCTTGAATCCCAATCTATGTGTGTGATATAGCTAGATGCTCCTTTGCAGATGCCAACTCTTTTGCTGGTAAGTACATTATAAATATCTACAAAGTTATCATGGGAAGCCACTGCCAGGTATTTTCCTGAATCTGTAAAATATATTCAAATAAATCCAGTTAACAGACATTTGCAATGAATACATCAAAACATTTCTACAGAATTGAGAATATTATGAAAAAGTAAGCAAAAGGAGAACCCAATAGAGCAGTTTAGAACCACTGAAATGGTAGAATCAGGCACACCCACATCTCTTGTTCTAGAGACTCTCAGCTGTAAGATTCACTGTTGCTATTATGCCTTCCTTATAACACTTCATGTCTGCTGACATTAGAAGGAAACATGACAGATGGGAGAGAAATTGTCATTATAAAAGACTAAAACACATGGAGGGAAAAATGGTTAGAGAAGCCTAAGTAATGGAGTACAGCCTGTGGTCTACATAGTAAACCTCCTCATATGTGATTTGATCACGGAGGAGGGGGCAGACCTGGCATGTATCACCAAAACCTGGCTGGGCCCAGAAGGAGGCGTACCCCTCTCGGAGATATGTCCAGCTGGGTTTCAGGTATGGCACGAGCCGAGACCTCAGGGCAGGGGAGGAGGGGTGGCTGTTGTCATCCGGGAATCTCTAATGGCCACCAGGGGCTCTGCTCCACAAGTTGCCGGGGGTGGGACCTTGTTTTTCAAGTTGGGCTCCCGAGAACAGTTGGGAGTGTTGCTATTGTACCAGCCTCCCTGCTGTGTAGCAACCTCCCTGCCTGAGCTGCTGGAGGCCATCTCTGGGCTGGCGGTTGAATTCCCCAGGCTTATGATTTTGTGGGATTTCAACCTGCCCTCCCTGGGGCGGACCTCAGAAGTGGCTCGGGAATCCATGGCCACCATGGCAGCCATGGGTCTGTTTCAGATCATCCAGGACCCAACTCGAGACAGTGGCCTCACTCCGGATTTAGTTTTCTTGTTGGAGCAGTGGCAATGTGATCTGAGGGGAGAGTTACATCTTTCCCCTTTGTCATGGTCGGATCATGCCCTGGTGACCCTGAGATTCTCCTATGCCGCTCCCCACTGCAGGGAGGCTGGACCCACTCGATTGGTCTGCCCCCGGCGACTGATGGACTCGGTAGGGTTCCAGAGGGAGTTGGGGGTTATACCCAAGGATCTGCTGCACAGTCCAGTGAAGGCTCAGGCCACTGCCTGGAATAGGGAGACGGCTGGGGCCATGGACAGGATCGCACCTATGTGACCTCTCTTGTCCGGTTGGACCTGACACTCCTCGTGGTTTACGGAGGAGCTGAGGATTCTGAAGATGATTAAGAGACGCCTAGAGCGCCGCTGGAGGAAGACAAAGACCGAATCCGGCCGAACACAAGCTAGAGCTGCTATTAAGCTGGTTCAGAATGCAGCCGCGCGGGCGATTTTAGGTGCCTCAAGATCAGCACACATAACACCTTTGCTCCGCGAGCTGCATTGGGTGCCAGTTTGCTTCCGGATTCAATTCAAGGTGTTGGTTATCACCTTTAAAGCCCTACATGGCATGGGACCAGGTTACCTGAGGGACCGTCTCATCCCTGTCACATCAACCCGTCCCACCCGGTCATACAGAGAGGGCATGCTACGAGCCCTGTCTGTAAGAGAGTTCCATCTGACGGGGTCCAGGAGGCGTGCCTTCTCTGCAGTAGCCCCTGCCCTCTGGAATATTCTTCCCCCTGAAACAAGATTGGTCCCCTCTCTCCTGGACTTTAGAAAAAACCTAAAGACCTGGTTTTCCCACCATGCTTGGGGAAGGGAGGGGAATAGGCAGTCTTGGGGTTGGCTGGTCTCTTAGATCTGCCTTGACCAGCCTTACCGGCCCCATGGGATAAGTAAGATCTACCATTGCTTGGATCGGACTGTAATTAGGTATTTTTACTGATTATTAGTGCTATTTATGTTTTTTTTATTGGTTTTAAACTTTTTATTGTGAACCACCCAGGGTCCCTCCTTGTGAGGGAGGTGGGCGGGATATAAAAGTGATCAATCAATCAATAAATAATTCCTTTTCTATATGCAGTTGGTGTTGTTGATATAGAAAGATCCTTACTTGAAGAATGAGCTCGCTATTGGTATATTGAGAGGGGCAATATGTATATGGTGCTGAATTACAGTTCCCAGCATCCTTCAGCCTTGGCTCTGCTGACCGGGGCAGCAAAAGATGAAGTTTAACAACATCTGGAGGACCATGGGTTGCCTGCAACTAGTTTAAGAAGCAACAACAGCTGCAGCAGCTCCTTTTCCTCCAATATCCAGTATTGCCTACACTTGACTAAAGTCCACTCCTCAACATGTTTATTTTAAAGGATTTTAAAATAATAATAGAAATATTTACTTTGTACCTCGAGAAAATTTGATGTCAGAAATCATTTCTTTTCTGTGATGGAAAGAAAGCATGTCTTCCAAACTATCAGCGTTCACTACCAGGAAGCTTCCATCATTCAATCCAACTGCCAAGGCTTTCCCATCAGGGGAGAAGGCACAGCATCGTCCGCCTAGAAAAAAGTTCAGAGAAAGTCCTTGCGTTGATGTTGATGAAAATCACTGCCCTCCTCTGAGTTGCAATAGGTCCTGGAGCAACAAAGAGCTCCTCAACCCCACTCCACACAAATGGTGGTGGAGGAGGAGTCATAGCCAAGCTTCCATGCTAAAGAGAAAGGGGATTTTTTAAAAAAATATATAATTTTTATTAAGAATTTCAATTACAATAGTAAAAACTAATACAAACTAAGCTTAGAAAAAGAGAACAGAATGGTAAGAAAGAATAAAAAGTGTAGGGAAAAAAAGAAAAAGAAAAGAAATATATAAAGAAGTGATTTCTAACCTTCATCACAACAGGAATAAACAAATTTAATCATTCTTTACCCCCTATAAGATTAAACAGATATCTCTTCATCCCATATTCCATCCCTTATCTATAAGCAAACCCATAAAACACCAACTTTTCAATCCCGGTGTCAGCAAAAAGTCCATAAAGGGTTGCCAGAACATTACCAAAAAAATGTCTTATTTTAACCTTGATCAAATAAACCAACTTTATATTTCTTCCTTTTACTTCTTACAGTCTTAATTTTTAATTCAATCAAATATTGTCACAGGATTTCATTTCAATTCTTCTTTAGCCCATTGCACAGATTTCTTCAAGGCTTTAACAAGCCTCTTTTGTAGATCCAATAAGGAAACTTTTTCCAGGTCATTCTTGTAGTTTATCATTTTTATTTCCTTTTTAATTTTTAAAACTTCAGCCAGTTTCTTTTGTATATCCAGTAAAGTGTCCTTTTCCAAATCATTATCTTGGCCTGTCATTTGTAGTTCCACATTCTGTACTTTCTCTGTCTTGTCAGATAATTTTTTTTCCACAGCTGTCATTCCTTCATTAACATCTTTTCTACATAGTCTATCCATAGAAGCAGACATCATTACTGACAGTGTTGATATTGTAATTACTAATTTTTGTCTCCATTCTTCAAAGATCTCCTCTTATATTTCCGATGTTATAACACTGTGTGTCATTTTGTAAGTATTAACTGACATCAAGAACAGGCTTGGATTTTTTTTTCTTCTGCTTAAAATCTTTAGTCCCCTCTAGTGTCCAGTTTCTAAAATCATCAATTTTGTTATGACTTGCAATAGCCAGGATAGACAAAATAAGTCTGTTTCCCATGAGAAGTTGTTTATTTTTTATAGATAATCCCCAAATCTTATAGTAAAAGTCAATATTTCAAATTTATCTGGAACGTTAATCCGTTTATAACTTTCTTAGACCAAAATCTTATTTAGCTTTTTGCTATTTATTTCAGATTCTTTAAGTTCTCAAGCTTATAATTAATTTTTCTTTTGTTCAGAGTCGAAGATAAACTCACCCAATGAAGTCTTTTCAAACTTGTTCTGAAGTTCTCTAATAGTTTTAAGATGGTTAATAGGCAATTTCCGAAAGTGATTAGAAAGTGAGGTGTCCTTTAAATGGCTCTGCCATGGTTATGAGCAAGATGGTTAATCCTGTTGTCTCCCGGTGCTCAAACCCACGGAAAACTGCTGTCCTGCAGTCTCCTTGCGAGGAGCAGCTGTCTAGAGTACATGTGGGCGATCTCCCATCCTCTCCTTATCCGGAGAGGTTCTAAAGAACTGGTCTACTTGCTGGTTCTTCAGTCTTTGTTACAGTCATTGGCTCTGCTTTCGCAGAGCCATCTTCAGTTCACCATTGTTGTTTATTTGTTCAGTCGCTTCTGACTCTTCGTGACTTCATGGACCAGCCCACGCCAGAGCTTCCTGTTAGCCGTCACCATCCCCAGCTCCCCCACAGTCGAGTCCGTCATCTCCAGAATATCATCCATCCACCTTGCCCTTGGCCGGCCCCTCTTCCTTTTGCCTTCCACTTTCCCTAGCATCAGCATCTTCTCCAGGGTATCCTGTCTTCTCATTATGTGGCCAAAGTACTTCAGTTTTGGTTTTAATATCATTCCCTCAAGATGTTCACTCATACCTGAGGTATGAGGTATGTCAGTTCGCCATACCTCCCCGGAAGTCCAAGAGAAGGGTGATGGGGAAAGAGAATCATGTTTCAAATATAAAACAATAAAAAAATCCTCTAGCTTCACAGCAGTTTCACATCATAACCAGAAATAAATCAGCAGGGATCTCTAACACTGCTGATTAGGTGAAAGAAAAAGATATGTGCAGATCTACTCGCCACCAAGTATCTAGTAGCTATACTGAAGATCAAACAGTGTTCACAATGCAAAATCCTAGTTTTCTGATTATAACATAGTCTCCCTCAATTTGGATAGTCAATGGAAACATTTTGTAAGGAAAAATCTTAACAATAGAAGAGAATATCTGTAGCTCAGGGTTGAACTGTGGAGTCCTTGGTGCTCTCTGAGAGCTCTCTCTCTCAGAGAGCACCAAGGACTCCACAAAAATAGTAACTGATGATGTAATGCAGACTTCCCAAATCTGTTGGTCTTAAATATAATAGATTACAACTCCTATCACTCATAGTCAGCATGAGCAATGACCATTCATGCTGAGGATGATAGGAATTATACTTGAGTACAATGTGTCAATGAGTAATTAGCCATCCAGATGAATGATAGGAAAATGTCTCCATCTTCACATTTTGAAGGAGGTGTTTAATGACGATTTGGTGTATTATTGGTTTCAAATCAGGCCCTTCTCCTTATTTTGATTCATACAATTCCAGAAGTTTGCACAACTTTGAACCATTAAGCCACATATAACTTTCCAGGCATGTACAAGAATACAAATCTATACAACAAAATCAGGAGCTTGACTAAATTTCTGGTGGGCTACTACACATGGCAAATGGTTGTATTTGGCTTAGCTGATCAAAGATAATGTATGCCTGACATAAAAAAATCCCATGTAAACAAGATAATAAAAATTATAAGAATAATTATTACCTTTCTTAAGTTTTCGCACTGCCAGCATACGATGTTGGGAGGAAAGCTCCCAGATCCTTAGAGTTTTATCGTCACTCACTGTTGCACAGATAGGTAAGAGAGGATGAACTGCCAGACCCCAGACCTCTCCTTCCATATGACCCTGTTTATAAATGGAGAAAATATTCCAAAAGAAAAGCTTATACTATGCAACTGTTTTCCAATTCCAAGCTAAGACTGATTTCTGAAGAGCATTTTGGTACTCTTAAAAAACCCACAAACCTACAATGTGGTATCCGCTGTTTCTATATATTTCTTCTCTCTGTGTGTCTGCATATTCTTTAAGGGCATCATAACTCATAAACCCATTTATTATATATTATATCTCCCTGATAGGGGAGATGGGCGGTAATATAAATTTAATAAATAAATAAATAAATAAATAAATAAATAAATAAATCATTCTGTGTTGGTTCTGATTTCCTCTGCATTCCTGACATAGCAATTAATTAGTCCTAATAAGCGGCCTTGTTAAACTAGTTGCATCTTGTAGTGAGTGCTCTATGTACTTGAGAAGTATAAACCTGATGGGACTTTATAACTTAAAAATTTGGAAATCTATTTGCCAACACACGTAAGCAACATCCAACGCTCAATGGCCGCTTTGTTAAATTAACCAGATTGTAAACAGTACAGAAGGCTACATGAAAATTAAGTAGCAAATGAATTAAATTAAGAGCAAATGTAGAAATGCTGGGTATGCTAGGTCTCTTTGATATATCCTTTGGTACATAAAATAAGTAATGATACCTGCACAAGTAGAGTCATGGGACCCGTTTTATCAATTTCAAGAATCTCTCCATTTTTTGTTCCCACCAGTATATGTCCATGTCCTAAAGTGATGGCACGGATTGATGGGTTATCTTCCAATAGCAACCCTGAAAGAAGGAAAAATAAGTAAACCTACTTTCATTTAATTTTCTTAATTTTAGCAGAGCATCTCATTTGCTAGATTTTTTCTTGATATTAGACTATCTGTTGTTCAAGGTTTTTAAAGCTGTTCATAAATTGACATAAGATTTTGGGCCAGACAGTAATACTTTTATGTAACTGATAAATGAGAAGCTGAGGATGGTTTCACAAACATGATTAACATGATGATCACTACTTTCTAAA
The DNA here is from genome assembly GCA_023362775.1 of Charina bottae. Lineage (NCBI taxonomy): Eukaryota > Metazoa > Chordata > Lepidosauria > Squamata > Charinaidae > Charina > Charina bottae. Next base: position 81,017,750 of record JALMGJ010000001.1, on the reverse strand, counting down.
TAATGGAAACATTTAGAAAAACTGGTATGACAAAGTATGGTTTATTGCCTTAATGGAAAAATTAACATATAAATTGAAACCAACTGAAGAAAATAAATGAGAAAATTATTCTGTGTGGTATGATTTTATAAAATATTTTAATAATGAAAAGATTAATCAACTACCTATATCACATTATAACAGTTTTTGAGAGAAGATATATAGTATTGTTATTGCTTTGTAAAATGTTAAAAATGTATTGATTTGAATTTGTGAAACGTTATTGTTTGTACAATTGTTACATAACTTTTTTTAAATCTGTTCAATCGTGTCCGATTCTAAAACATTGCCTGGACAAGTCCCTGCAGTTTTCTTGGCAAGGTTATTCAGATGTGGTTTGCCATTGCCTCCTTCCTAGGGCTGAGAGAAGGTGACTGGCCCAAGGTCACCCAGCTCAAGTTATGTAATGCACCCATTACATAAATAAGTAACAATAATACAAATTAAAAAATAAATAATTGCTTTGTGATCTGATCCACATTCATTCTCTCTATATCAACAAATCATCTCAGTATACTTATTTTGTCCTGCTAATTCACTTTTGTATTAAATCCATGTTCAGCGCTCATTCATTCTTTACCCTATCTTTTCTTGTTTTCCCACCCACACTTCTTAAATAGCTCATTCTTACTGTGTTCAACTTACTTCAAGTTTTTCTGACATACTTAAACTGTATATAACAAAGTAGACAGAAGCATGATCTTAGACACAGCAATTTTTACTCCTTTTAACATTCATTCCTCACATCAAATCACATTCTACCCACTATCTTTCTACCAGTGTTTGTGTGCCTTAAATTTCCTCAACCATTTCCCCATTTTTAGTAAGCATTCTACCAAGGTACATTATTTCACTAGTGGTTGTAACTTGCAATTGTTTATTCCATTTTCCCCATCAAACAAAGCACCTTTTGTCTTTGTTACTTTAATTTTCAGATCCATACTCCTCATTACTTCATCAATCTAACATTCTTTGCAAATCATGAGGACTATTTAGGTTCTCATCTAACAATATGGCATCAATGCATACAAAAGTATTTACACATTGTTGTCTGGAACTAACACACCTCTAATGTCACTACAAGCATTCCTTATGCATTTATCTGTAACTACATTAAATATCACACAACCTTATCTTACTTATCTACTTAGTTCTGACCCATTCTCACACATGCTTTAGTTCCATTATATATCACTCATACCATATAGTCACACAAAACATTCCACAATTCAACCCTATTCACTTTATCTTATGCATTCTCTAACTCAATAAACACACAATAAACTTTCTTTCTCACATTCATATATTTCTCAGCAACCTGCTGAGGAACAAAAATCTGGTCTGCACACTCCCTGCTTAGCTGAAGCTGAATTGCACTTCTCATATTCTGGTCCTTATAACCTCTTGTATCCTTTCAATCAGAATTCTGCCAAACACTGTCCCAGGCAATCAAGAAGAGATTGTTTCAAGAATGAATGGATTCTCAATGAATATTGATTGAACAAAAATGAGTGATCAGTGCAAAAAGAAATACATTCAGGTAGTTTGATTTTATAGTGAGAATGAATGAGGACTGAATTGCAAAACAAATACTGTATATAAAGGAAGAGTGAATGGGTCAAGAGGAAGAGGAAGGCCAAGAAAGTTGTTGGAAGAAGCTGATGAGATTCTCAGTTTAAAGAAAAGAACACAGTGTATGGATGCAGAGGAAGCAGATATAGTTTGCAAGGATAGAAAGGTATGGAGAGGTATAATAAATTGTATTGCTATAAGTTAGATTTAGTTACTTTTTCTTTTCTCTTATCTCCTGCCTTTGATTCCTCATTATCTTTCACTCCTTATTTTCATTACCTTTCACTCCTTATTTTCATGACACTACTTATTCCAAAAAGCAATAGCATGATTCCCATTAACTTCATACCTTTCAGTCTTCATATAGTTATATGTGTGTTGGTGGTGGCTGTAGCATAAATGACTGCTAATCACTTCTAAACCAAAGCAAATCAGCCATCTTCCAATAACCTCCAGATTCACTCTACAGCACAATGCAGAACTGGTGGCCTTGGAAGAGGTTATAACAGATTCACTAGGATTTTGTAATGTACCTACACATGTTTTATTGTAAGCAGTATCTATCCCTGCCTATTCTAACTTAAAGTAGTTATACCTTTAGACCCAGGTGACAGTGCTGCTCTTTTGATGGCATATGTCTTCAAGCACCTCTCAAATGTATCATCCCAAAGTGCCACCATGCCATCCTTCCCACCTGTGACAAAGCCCTGTACAGAAACAGATTTATAAATCTGCTTAATATATTGACAATATAAAGTTAGGTGATAAAAGTGTACATCACTGAACTACAAAATGAAATACATTCATACTAATACATTCATTCTGCAAATCCTGTTGTTTCCCAAAGCTTGCTGATAATTCCCTCTTATCTATGAATGATACTCTTTCGGCTATGGTACCAGTCTGAACATCAAACATCGAAAGAATGATTACAAAAAATCATAGGTAATAGACTGTGGCTATTGGTTACATTAATTAAGAGTGCTACTTTCATGTTCAGAGGAGCATTTATTAAGTTCTAAATGCAAAAACCAAGTATCCTACCTATCTGCAAATTGTCTTACTGGAAAGAGGCATGAGAAATTTATTTATCCGCTTCAAATACCATTTTGGGACATTTAAATCCAAAGTTTACCCAAACTATGTATGCGTACTTGAGCTGTGTGGCACTTCAGTTTTGTAGGCAAAAAGGTGCTTTGGAGCACATATACTGTAGTATCTGTTTGCAATTCCTTAAACCAGTGTTTCTCAACCTTGGCCACTTTAAGATGTGTGGACTTCAACTCCCAGAATTCCCCAGCCAGCCATTCTGGGGATTCTGGGAGTTGAAGTCCACACATCTTAAAGTAGCCAAGGTTGAGAAACACTGCCTTAAACCAAACATTTTCTTTCCTGAGCTAACACTTCAGAGGCTGGTAGTAGCTGCACAATCCCAGGAAAAGATGCAGCTGCTTTACAGAGTTGCAGACAGATGTGAAATGTGTGCCCCAATGCACTCTGAAGCATTTTTTTGCCTTTGAATCTGGAACACTGCACAGCCCTAATACATATACTGTATGGTGAAATCTGAAATGGAGTATATATTAATATGGTTCTGAGATCTTGCAAGACAAGAGAATTTTTACCTTATCTAAAGCATGCATAGCAAATACAGGCCCATCGTGAGCTTTCACTGTCTTAACCAACAAAACATCTTTCCAGATATAAATATCTCCAGTTGCAGATCCAGAGAAAACGAGATCCTCTATCCGTCCATAGGAAATACTCATCATGGTTTCCTGTTTCCCAATATTTCCAAACATGCCACGTTTTGAGGTAAAACCACCACCTGAATTGTCATGATAGAGCAATAAGCATTATTATAAATTGTGGTATAAATTTCAATTATCAATTACCGAAAACCAATAGGGGAGAACAAAAAGCGGGGGGGGGGGGGACACAAAGAAGGAAAATCCGGGCTCTACCTGAATTGCACATCTTGAAGGAAATCATATTACATGTTGGTAGGTAGAATATGAAGGAAACAGCCAAGTGTGATTATACCATTCATTACATACCAGGCAACCTTTTGCAGGTGTGTGTGTGTGGGGATTATCTCTTTTTAGAATGTTTTTGGTCTCTTGGCTACAGAGGATATGGAAATAATATGGTCACATCCCTAAAATGGAGTTGTGCTGACATTTTGAGATGATTTATGGTTTGGGTTTTTTTTCCAAAGACAAAACAAATTAATTCAGCATAAACCTTGTTACAGTACTCTTATTTTTTGGAGGAAAAAAACACTAATATCTGCACCACAGGAAATGAGCAATTGGCTGCCAAATTCGGATGGCATGATTATAGGGCATTTCTGGGAGCCATAAAAAATGGGACGGGGCAGATGCCTAGGGTCCTTGACCAACAGGTTTCACCCTGTGCTAACTGCAGAGCCAACTTTACTACTGGATTAGCAGCATCCAGTCCTCCAATAAGGATAGAATCAAGGGCTACTAAAAAGATTTCCTTCATATCACACTAATTTCTCAGTTTCTCCCATTTTTTGCTCGTGAGGGAAGTAAGTACATGTGTCCTCAAGCAAGAGTGGTAACAAAGCAGGATAGGAAAATTTTGCTGTGTCTGTGCTGGGAAACTGAACTATCTGAATCAACTTTTTGGTGAAGAAATAAGTTAAATTTTTGAATCTACTACCTGCTTGTTGCCAAAATTTGATGTGCTTTATTCCAACAGTCACCAGTTTATCAGCATGATGAGGGTTGCACTTCACTACAAAGAGCTTATCTTTGTGACCCCTGCAACAAATTAAAAAGTAAAGAATAAATGAATAGCTTGTTTGTACTACTGGGGACATTAGAACCCTACAAAACCACTTGTTTTGGATTAATTGTAACTTCTACAATGAAAAAGATAAAACGAGGAACTGGGACTTTAATGATTTACAAGCCAGGACTAAACTACTTGTGACAGTAACACCCCATTTTTAAAGAGCATGTGGCACTTTTAACAGTGATGTACCATCTCTTACAGCACTATTGCTGAACAAAATAGAGGATATATTTAGCATGTATTTTAGTTGAACTGTTTTCACATGTACAGTATATTATTGCTGATTTTGATGCAGAAGGATTTTAAAACTCTAAATTGAAAGCTATTTTGACTAACTGTGGGGGTTAAAAAATTCAAATGGTTCTAGCACATTGGAACTTTTCACAGACTACAGAATTAACAGAGATTCCTCTTAATATGATCAATATAATAAATGACACAGTAATCTTGTTGAATCCAATTTATGCAATAAGTTTCTCATACAAAATAATCAGTTTTACTTTAATCATGTAGTAAATCTTTGAAGGTATCATTCCCTAATTAATTTAACCAGTCTTGTTAATTTTATCCAAATGATATAAATTAGTCAATGGGAAAATACATGATTACATACTGACGTATTAGTAGAGATGTGATGCAATGAAAAAATTCAATTGCAATTTGTGCTCTCACAACCTATTAATTTTAACAAAATCCTAACCCGCATGTTGAGCAGGAATTAAGAAACTAATCAGGGACTGATTCTTCTAAATTCTTTTGTATAATTTATTGCTTATTTGGGAGGAGGTCCAATTACATAACTCACCACATAAACTGGATTAAATATTTTACAATAATGTACTGAGTATATTTTCAATTATATTGAGATGGATTGATGTAATCATACACAGCTTTGTAGGGTTTATATTTATATGACCTTATCTGATCTTGTGGTTTGATTTTTTTTAAAATTAAATATACTGGTTGGACGCAATTGTTAACCAAATTTTTTGGGGTGTGGGAAGCTATCACAGCCAGAGCTTGGAATCTCTCTGCTTGGCTGATATACTGGATGCATCTAAACATTAGAGGAATAGAGACTTTCCCCAGTAACTAAAAAGTTATGGAATCTAATTTTACAGAGCATACTGAGAGCAGAAATCCACTGATTAATAACTCATTAGGGACAGATATCCAGCTCTATTTCAATAAGTTCAAGACATAGTATCGGAAAAGTGACTCAGGTCACATTAATTAAGAAAGCTAAATGAGTATCACTTAATCCATCAGGCAACAAACAAGAAGCTATTAAATATTTAAGCAATCTCAGATGAAAGACAGTTTCCTGTATATAATTAGAATAGAATAAGATAATACAATAAGGATATAATCTTTATTGTGGTGAATGACCAGTACAGAATAAAACGTTACCAGGAATAGATTGCACATATCTGTAGGAACATGTAACACAGCAAAATTTGGCTACACTTAAACATTGTGTTTCAGATACATGTGATACATAATCACACGTATCTGAAAGTAAAAACTGTAAATAGAACCAGTCGGGATGACTGGGAATTTGTTGAAGTGTGGGGTTATCTAAATGTGCATCAGCATGAAACAGACAATACAACAGCATGTGACTTATGGTTTCAATAGCCCCTCTGCTGCAAGGGCAAAACTTGAACCCAAATGGAATGCCCTTATATCTCCCTTTTAAGACCACTGTAAGAAGAGCACTAAATTGTGCCAGAGAAACTACCCTCCTATATTTTAGGACTGTAATTTGGCTGAAATATCTGGTAGGTCTAAAGAGGGTAAAGGAATCAGTCAGGAATATATCCTTGGAAAAAATGTCCGGTCTAGTGGAAGTTAATATCTTTAATCCATTGCCTCAAGGCTACTATTGCACATTCATTTCCAAGGGTGTATGGTGGAATTATAGAGAATCTAAGCACCTCCATTTTTTATCTATTGCTTTAGATGAAGTTGAAATGAAATTATCAATAAGAATCAGAGGAGTCAAACTTACTTGAAATGGGAAAGTTTGTAGCCAGTACGTTGGTCTTAATCTTACTAATGGTGGCCTCATGGTGAAGAGTTGTGTGTGAGACACAGCAAGGAAGTATATTAAACTGACAGTTAAAAGGGCAAAAATCAAAATAATATTTAAAAGAACAATTAAGCCAACAAAAATACATTTTCCTGTAACAATAAGGGGCATCAATGGATATTTCCACATGGAGCTTTGGTGCTGAATTCCTGTGATCACATGTCATCATCTTTATTGGACAGTCAAGCCAATGTTCTTCCATTTTAGCTGAGCTACAGCTCAATTTTCAAAGCTTTTGCAATGCTGGAACTCAACAGAGCTTGGGGGCGGAGGTTTCCCCATTCTTACAGCCTCTTGCCTTATCATGGCTTTTGACTCCAGAACTCAGAACTCTCCAGTCGACTTCACAGCAGTCCTAGCAACTCATCCAATTTTAATTCTTCTAGTCAGTTTCACAGTCCTTAAAAAAACTGGGCTTGATTTTTTTCTCCTTCCTTTACATAAACAGCAGCCCCAAGCTCTTGCTCATAGCACCTCCTAGTCTCTGGGATCAAGTGAGCAATTACTTTCCCTCCATCTTCACACGTGCATAGGTGCAGCTTTGAGGAAAAGCATCTGGCTGCTGCATGGAAAATTTAAATTCAGGAAAAATTATGTCTTGAAAGCCAGGCAGCTTTCCTCCGGTACAAAAAAGTCAGGGGCTTTTGAAAATGACCAGACAAATGCATTCATAGCATATATTGAAAACATAGGAGTGGAGAAACATTTTTTACTCTTTCTACATCAAAGGGAGGATAAAGGATTTTAGTTACGACAGGAGCCATGATTCAGGGGACAGGCCACTGACAAAATGATAAGTTTTGCATTTTGCTGTTGAATGGTTGGAGGGAGCACTGATTGGCTCACAATTTTCCCTGCTAGTTCTCAGTCCAAGGCTGACATAAGCATGTTTTGGAAGGATTTTGGAGTGACACTGTGCTGTATGATATGCCCTATATGGATAACTCTGCTTGTCTAGAGAAGAATCATGTTCTAGATCCTTGGTGCTTTTTTAAAAGCAATTTTTTTCTTGGTATAAGCTACTTCTGGTCATGGAGTTTTTCAAAGCGTGAAAACATGAATGAGGAAAAAATTCAATTCCTTTATCCATTCACTCATGCTCTGCTTTAAAGTTCCTCTGCCACCATGATTGGTAGAGATTTGGCGGAGATCTAATCCAGGTCCCTGCCAATACAGACTTCAATCTGCCATTGAGCAACTGGGATATGCAAACATGCTTTCCTTTTTGTATTAAAGAAAATAATCTTGTATCAAATGCTTAATTCTACACACAGCTACAGCAACAGATTTTATACTAATGTTAAAATGCACAATATGACTATAAAATGTACTCAAACTATTACTGAGACCAAATAATTTGTCTGAACTGCCACAGACTCATTTAAAAAAGAAAAATGCAACTTCCTAGGAAGAGAACACATCCATTAGAAAACCAATGAGATACATGACCTAGTTTTTCCCAAATGCTTTGTACATGTATGCAATTACTAGGTAAACAGTTAAGCTTCCAAAAATGAATGAAATAAAAGAAGGCCAAGGAAACATTTATTCAAGATTAGGATGAAAAAAGGTAGGCCTGGGGCACAACAGGTGATTTAGCAGAAAGAAAAAAAGATTTGCATATCTATTTATATCACAAAAAACTGCATGGCAAATGTATTCAGAGAGTAGTACTTCCCCTTTAATACACCACTGAACTCAACAAAAGAACAGATATAGAATAGTTTGATTTCAATGATTCTGACAGCAAAGTAATTTTAGGATGCCACTGGATAATTTAGATGCCAAGTTGCAGTCATTCTTTGAATTGGTGCCCCAAACAGCAGGAGCAGATTTCAAGGAGATGCATAAGGAAGAGAGCTATATCACCGTTTTTTGGCCACTGAAAGATTTAAAACCTCTGTCATTTCTGAGGCAATGCTATTCTGGTATTTTTTCCAAAGACAATTATTGCTCAAAGCGTATTAATGAATGCAGTATTGTATTAGTACCAATCTAGTGCTACACATAAAATGGACAGAAGTAGACAAAACTGGAAAGTTGTTTCTTTTATTATTTACATTTATAGTATGAGCAAATGGTGGATGGCCATAGTCCTGCCACTGTGGGAGAAGAGAGAGAATATGCAGCCATTTCAAGTTATTTATTTATTTATTTATTTATTTATTTATTATTCAAATTTATCACTGCCCATCTCCACGACGGTAGACTCTGGGCGGTTGCTATAATTCAAGGTGCTTTGTGTCTGCAGTTCAATCTCCCAAAGACTAAAGTTTTTTCTCTGTGTAACCATTCCAGACTATTTTTTAAAATAATTGATACCTGGATGGGCATGCACTTCTAATTCTATTAAGAGTTATGATATTGCTAAACTGAAGTACAAAAGGTAGTAGCGCAGGAAAACTAATTTGAAAAGCTGTCATAAATGTAAGAGTCTCTTGAGTTGAACTTGACTCTCACTGGCTACATGAACAAGTCCATTTTGTTTCCTTGACAAGTGTAGAGGGAAAGGGAATGGCCTTGAAGAATAGGAGGAAGAGCCGCTATCAAGGCAATGTTCAGATAAAAAGGGCCTTAGCCAGGCCAAGAATATACAGGTAGTCCTTGTTTAGTGACCACAATTGGGACAAGCAACTCTGCCACTAAGTGAAGCAATTGCTAAGTGGGAAATCATGTGACTGCAACCGTGCTTTCCTTTTCCCCACTCCCCCATCCTTTGGAATGCTCACCTTGGCACTGGGATAATTAGCAAGAAAAGAATTAATGTTTGTATTTATATTCATCGGAGAGGAAGGGATTAGAAGAGAGAAAGAAGGCATACAATGGAGAATACATATCGAAAACAATGTGCTGGGGCTGGCAGCCACTTTCGTGCTACACAAACAGTCCGCAGAGTGGGGGGAGGAGGAAAGAAAAAAAATAAGCAATTTCTATAGGCAATCTCTCCTGTGCTTGACCCGTTTCTCCCCCTCGCTGAGCAGAGAGATTGGAGAGGAAGATATTACAAGAGAGTAAGCAGGCATACAATGGGGAATATACCAGGCTGTTTGCGTAGCATGCTTGCGGCTGCTGGCACCAGCGCATTGCTTTTGATGTATATTTCCCACTGTGTGCCTGCTTACTCTCTTGTAATCCCTTCCTCTCCAATCTCTCTGCTCTGCAAGGAGGGGAGGGGAAGAAAAACAGCAGGTCAGGCACAGGACAACATGTACTGACTGTAATGACAATCATGTGACTGAGGGACAGCACCGTTGTAACTTCAAACGGTCATCGAATGAGGCAGTCAGTAAGCGAGGACTACCTGTAATTGCCTCACACAAGCCACTCCCTAGTTTACACAAAGTTAAAGGGAGGGAAGGGGAAGCTCATTCAGACTTGCAAGATTCTCTTACTATAGCTTTATGATAAAAGTAATACTGACCTACATGGCATTGTTTTTCTAGTCTGGTCTACTTTGAAAAAAATTATAAATGTAGTTTGAAAAAAAAACAGCCATGAAATTTACAGGGAGAATAGAGCAAGAACAGTTTGAGGAATATTTTCTGCTAGCATGAATTAAATAGGCAGATTTTACACAGATGGGAACAGTGTACTATTTTGCAATAATATATTGCAAAAATAACTTCTGTTCTCATCCTCAAAGTATATGGGCAGAGAACTGGAGGCAGAAATTGAGTGCATGATGCTGTTTCCTGGCACTTCATGTTCAGCTTATATATCTGACAGCATGACTAGGGCCATAAATTGATTCTTGATACTGCACATGAATGGAGGTCTCATACAGGAGTATTGAGTAATTGATGTGATCATAATCTCTCTTTCTGTATTGGTCAATAATATGATGGTGTTTTTTAAAAAACTCCTGGAACAGCATCATAAAATACTCACATTATATAAAATATATAGAACAAAGGATGCAACATGGTAGTAGTCTTACCTGGTCACTGCCATCTTTTCTCCTTTTTTCCAGTCCCACAGTACAATGGTATGATTCTCGTCTAACCCAATCGAAGCCAAGCATTTCCCATCAGCTGTACAAAACCAATTCATAGTTCATCATGAGAGATCTTGAAATGAAATGTGATAAATGCAATATTTGTTGCAAATTTCTATGTCATGGTGCCAAGAATAAGCAAGTTGGATGTTCTATAATAACCATAGTTTTGCAATGAATTAATTTACACTTACTCCCTCCTCCTCCTCCTCCTCCTCCTCCTCATTATAATTATTTTAGGAAATGACTTGCCAGTTGCCCATGACAGAGATCCCCAGATTTTTCATAGTTTGAGAGCCAGTTTTAAAACATTATAGCTGCCATTGGCAGCTCTGCCCATTCACAAAATGGCTGTGAAGGAGGCATGACCAGTCTGATACACACAGAGACACACCCACAAAGGTTAGCAAGAAATAGAATCAAGGAATGGTGGCCACAGACATGAAGTTAGGAACCCCAAATTTGGTAATGAGCTTGATATGTTGGAAAGTGATGGCCCAATCTTGTTACATTTTGTGAATGGAGGCTTAACCCTACTTAATAGAACTGGAAAGGCTAGCTATTGCCTGATTGCTGCTTCTATGTACTGTATGCTTCCTATAATGAGTTAAGATCAGGAAAAAAAACACAGTTTTAATGGAAAAGTGTGAGCTCTGGACAGGTCACAAAAAGCCCTGCTGCATGGTCACTAGGTAGAATTTATCTGGGAAGTCAGGGTAGCTTCATTCACCTGAAGAAAGTCTTAATGACTAGGTTCTGCTTGCTATTTCAGAAAAAAATGTTTTATTCTGAATATTCTGAAATGGTATCTTGGAAGAGAAGAGGAGAAGGGTATGATCTCTTATAGACAAAAATTATTTGAGTTACCATGATAACTGAGCAGCATCATTTTCCATTCTAAAGCAGCATTCATTACATAGCAGCTTACCCGAAAAGTCAAGTGCACATATTCCCCTTTGGTGCTGCCCTCTTAGCAGTGACAAACATTTGAGTGTCTGTATATCCCAAATGTGAATAGCAGCATCTCTTCCAACCTAAATAAGAGCAGTTATTTTAGTTGCTATTAAAAAAAAAACAATACAGTAAGTGCTTTCACCCAATACAGTTTTTCATAAACAAAGGTCTATTTTGTGTATAGTCGAAGGCTTTCACGGCCGGAATCCGATGGTTGTTGTGGGTTTTCCGGTCTGTGTGGCCGTGTTCTGGCAGTTTTGGTTCCTAAAGTTTTGGAACCAAAACTGCCAGAACACGGCCACACAGACCGGAAAACCCACAACAACCAAAGGTCTATTTTCTTTAATCTGATATTTCTTACATGATGTTTGCTTTGATTTCTTAGGGTCTAACTGAAGCTTGCTACTCACATTGCTGACTGGCCTTTGATTTTCTAATCCAGTTAGCTTTGCACATTTTTTTCCATTTTAAGAGCTGTTATCCCTGCATCCCTCTGCTTTATTCCTCCAACCTATTATGCTCCAACCTATTATGCTCCATCAAATACAAAATATGTCTATAGAAGTCAAGCCTGATTAATGGACTCAATTAATCATCTGATTTACCAAAGAGCTAAAGTTTATGAAATAGGTAAGATGACAGCTGAAATGTAGATGGCACAAGTCTCTTAGTGATTGTGAATGGATATAGGTGAGAGACACTGTAGTGCCTATTTTTAAATGGTGATACTGGCTGTTTGGAAGACAGCGACTATGATATTTCTTCTCAAGTTCTCTTTGGTCTTAGGAGATTTAGAAAACTACTTAGTTACTAATATCTTCTCTGGAGGAAGGTGGCATGGGTGGTGGCATGGGTATAATATCAGATATTTTGGGTTAAAGCAAGTTGTATAAAACTGCTTCAGTCTGGGCTCAGACTGAGATAGCTTTATCAGGACACAAGAAGCACAGAGTATGACCCTTCTAATTTTCTCTAATTTCTAATTTTCTCTGATCTCTTATTTACACTTTGACAGGCAGATTATGGGTAAGTAATTCTCATGTATAAGAATTAGCTATATAATATGTTCTAGATAGGATTTTATTCGTCATGAAAGAATAGGTACTTAGCTTGAAGGAGTTCCCAAATCCAATAATAATGCCTTAATAGGTGTTGCTTGATTTGCCAGCTATTGTCACGAATGGCCCCTGCCACGGAGCCATTCGGACATGACGCCAGCTGGGGAGCGCTGGTGGACGTGCAGGAAAGAGACAGCCGATGTGGATTCAGCACCAAGCACACCGGACAGGGTACTTCGAACAAAGGAGGCGCGAGACGAGAGGCGCGAAACGAGAGGAGGCAGCGGTTTGGAGAAACTCGTTGGAAGGGGGGATGCATGTACTTATACTGTCACTTGCAGAATTATAGTTACTTGAATCTTTAACGTGTTATGGATCATGAGTTGTAATAAAGACTCCTATCGATTTCAACGTGTTTTGCTTGAGGAGTACTGATTGCTAGCTAAGGATCATCACAGCTATACTCTAGGCAGGGATACTGGTAGCCTCCCAATTGAATTACCTCAATGCATCAATGGGTCTCCTGAAATGGCAAGTTTTCCATTGACGATTCTTAGTTATCTCTATAACATCTTACATATTCCACATATGAGATTTTTTTTACTTGGCTTGAATTGGAGCATTACCTATTATGGAGACTATAGGGAAATATACTAGTTTCCTGCCCAATAACTGGATATGTGTTTGCCCAGAGAAATTGAGTCAGTAACCCATGTGTTATTACATTGCTCATTGTATCACTCATGGCATCTGGCACTCATAAACCCAATTGCCAGAAATGTTAGTTGTCTTTCTGATCAAAAAAGTATAACCTTCCTTCTGCAAGACCTAACTTGGGCAACCACTACAAAGGTTGCCAGGTTTCTAGCAATAGCTATGGCCTGCAGAAATCAGATGATACCCTCTTCTCATTTTTAATTGTTTCAGCATTGGGGTTTTTTTACATTTAAAATTTTGTACTTATGTTTTTATTGGTCTGGGACTGTAAATAAATAGTCGATGGGTCTCCTATTAATGAGGAATGGATCCGTCATAACAGCATAATTGGATGGGATCACATTACACTGATTCTTCAAGAACTATACTGGTTGTTTAGTTGCTCCCAAATTCAATTGAAGGTACAAGTACTTACCTTTAAAACCCCAAATGGCTTGGGAACCAAACCTCTAAAAGAGGAATTCTTTCTTAGTTAACCATTTGTGCTTCTAGATTTGTAAAGGTGACTCTGCTCTGAATTCCTTTATGAACAGTTATGTATAAACAATAGAAAGGGTTTTCTGAATGTCTGCATTGTTTTTTGAATATTCTTCCCTGGACATGCTCAAATGGCATCAGCCTGTTTGCAGCACCCTGGCTTCCTGATACTGTAGTGCCAAAATCCAGCTATTTTGCCATGGAATTTTGATTGCGTGATTTCTTTTCTTTTTCCAGAAATAAATGTGAGAACTACCCAGCCCTCCCTGAAAACAGTTTGAGACTGAAATTGCTGTGAAAAGCAGCATTTGTATTTTTGCTTTGGGAGGAAGGCTTTAAGGCAGTGTTTCTCAACCTTGGCAAATTTAAGATGTGTGGACTTCAACTCAATTTGGAGATATCCATGAAGTCACTTGCAGTTGACTGTGGTTCAAAAGAGACTTTATATATTAACTTCTAAAATTTTTATAAAGCCTTTTTTGCACATATTATTTTAACCACCTCACAATATTTTAATATAACTATGCTTATGACAACAGAGGCTACAAAATCCATATTCTATGCCATAACTGGATATGTAGAGATCCACAAGTAGAAAATTTAGATTAGGCATTTCTTAGATTCTGGTATATACAGTATCCAGTCCAGAGGGGGACAGTGAGTAGGGCAAAATTGGTGGCTACAAATGATCAACAACAGGGCAGAGCCAGAAAATAACGCAATGTGACTTGACATGATGCAGCCACCTGCAGTGAACACTGTTTTGAATTTTGTTGTTTATTCGTTCAGTCGCCTCCGACTCTTCGTGACTTCATGGACCAGCCCACACCAGAGCTTCCTGTCGGCCGTCACCATCCCCAGCTCCCCCACGGTCGAGTCCGTCACCTCCAGAATATCATCCATCCATCTTGCCCTTGGTCGGCCCCTCTTCCTTTTGCCTTCCACTTTCCCTAGCATCAGCTTCTTCTCCAGGGTATCCTGTCTTCTCATTATGTGGCCAAAGTACTTCAGTTTTGCCTTTAATATCATTCCCTCAAGTGAGCAGTCTGGCTTTATTTCCTGGAGTATGGACTGGTTTGATCTTCTTGCAGTCCAAGGCACTCTCAGAATTTTCCTCCAACACCACAGTTCAAAAGCATCTATCTTCCTTCACTCAGCCTTCCTTATGGTCCAGCTCTCACAGCCATAGGTTACTACAGGGAATACCATTGCTTTAACTATGCGGACCTTTGTTGTCAATGTGATGTCTCTGCTCTTAACTATTTTATCAAGATTTGCCATTGCTCTCCTCCCAAGAAGTAGACGTCTTCTGATTTCCTGGCTGCAGTCAGCGTCTGCAGTAATCTTTGCGCCTAGAAATACAAAGTCTGTCACTGTCTCCACTTTTTCTCCCTCTATTTGCCAGTTATCAATCAAGCTGGTTGCCATAATCTTGGTTTTTTTGAGGTTTAACTGCAACCCAGCTTTTGCACTTTCTTCTTTCACCTTCGTCATAAGGCTCCTCAACTCCTCCTCGTTTTCAGCCATCAAAGTGGTATCATCTGCATATCTAAGATTGTTAATGTTTCTTCCAGCGATTTGAACTCCAGCCTTGGATTCCTCAAGCCCAGCACGTCACATGATGTGTTCTGCGTACAGGTTGAATAGTTAGGGTGAGAGTATACAGCCCTGCCGTACTCCTTTCCCAATCTTAAACCAGTCCGTTGTTCCGTGCTCTGTTCTTATCGTTGCTACTTGGTCATTATACAGATTCCTCAGGAGGCAGACAAGATGACTTGGTATCCCCATACCACCAAGAACTTGCCACAATTTGTTATGATCCACACAGTCAAAGGCTTTAGAATAGTCAATAAAACAAAAATAGATGTTTTTCTGAAACTCCCTGGCTTTCTCCATTATCCAGCGGATATTGGCAATTTGGTCTCTAGTTCCTCTGCCTTTTCTAAACCCAGCTTGTACATCTGGCAATTCTCGCTCCATGAATTGCTGGAGTCTACCTTGCAAGATCTTGAGCATTACTTTACTGGCATGTGAAATAAGTGCCACTGTTCGATAGTTTGAACATTCTTTAGTGCTTCCCTTTTTTGGTATGGGGATATAAGTTGATTTTTTCCAATCTGATGGCCATTCTTGTGTTTTCCAAATTTGCTGGCATATGGCATGCATCACCTTGACAGCATCATCTTGCAGGATTTTAAACAGTTCAGCTGGGATACCGTCGTCTCCTGCTGCCTTGTTATTAGCAATGCTTCTTAAGGCCCATTCAACCTCACTCTTCAGGATGTCTGGCCCTAACTCACTGACCACACCATCAAAGCTATCTCTGATATTATTATCCTTCCTATACAGATCTTCCGTATATTCTGCCACCTTTTCTTGATCTCTTCTGCTTCTGTTAGGTCCTTGCCATCTTTGTTTTTGATCATACCCATTTTTGCCTGGAATTTACCTCCGATGTTTCTAATTTTCTGGAAGAGGTCTCTTGTCCTTCCTATTCTATTGTCTTCTTCCACTTCCGCACATTGCTTGTTTAAAAATAATTCCTTATCTCTTCTGGCTAACCTCTGGAATTTTGCATTTAATTGGGCACATCTCCCCCTATCACTATTGCCTTTTGCTTTCCTTCTTTCTTGGGCTACTTCCAGTGTCTCAGCAGACAGCCATCTTGCCTTCTTGGTTTCCTTTTTCTTTGGGACGTTTTTTGTTGCCGCCTCCTGAACAATGTTGCAAACTTCTGTCCATAGTTCTTCCGGGACCCTATCTACTAAATCTAGTCCTTAAATCTATTCTTCACCTCCACTGCATATTCCTTAGGAATATTAGTGAGCTCTATCTAACTGATCTGTGGGTCTTCCCTATTCTCTTTAGTCTGATTCTAAATTGTGCAATAAGAAGTTCGTGATCTGAACTACAGTCAGCTCCAGGTCTTGTTTTGAATATATGCTTGTAAAGCCATTATTAATCTAACTAATTGAACTATAGTCCACAGAATTTGTGTCATACTAAGTATGTGCCAAACATTCCATTTCCTAGACTGTCCTTCACCTACTCACCCTATGCTTTTGGCAACTGAGATGCTAGGCTTACTTTTTACCTAATTGTAATTAATATTATAACTTATTTTAAGCACTCCTTTTGGAGGATGAAAATCCTGTAATATTTTATTGCAGATCCCATTCATAAAGCACTAAGTTATGTTATTCTAAAATAAGTATATTTATTATTTTAATTTGAAAGAAAGTTGTTAAAATGAATACTGTAAGTAGGAAAACCTGTAATTTTTGCATTGATTTGCCAGTGATAATGTTTCCTAAATACTTACCTGTCCAGTAGCAACATAATCTTTCATAGGATGGATGGCAAGGCTGAGAATGTCATCATCATGACCAAGGTATAGTCTTTGGGTGTGCTGTTGTCTATTATACACCACAGCAACAGCAGCAATATGATAAACCACTTCCCCAGTCTGTGTGTAGAATAAATTGTTTCGACAATCATAGCCTCTATAACTGAAATGAATAAAAAGATACAAAAAGATAAATAATTCAACAAGGCTCCTGTTATTGAGGAAGCAAAGGATCATGCACCATGACCCTAGTGTCCTTATTTGTATTGAATCGTAATTTGCTGAAATTAGTGGGACTTATTTCTAAGCAATATATTAGGATATAAGCTCTAAGATAACAGATGATCACACTTGGCCTTTGAGTAGTATTCCAAAAAGTAAAATTTATTTCACTTTGTTTATATTTAAAACTCAATACAATTAAATAAAATTAATATGATTACTTTCCAGTTGTGCATTTAAATTTTCTCCCCTTTTGTCACATCAAAAAGATATTTCTAAACATCTTTGAAGCCTTCTGGAGTCCAAAAGCAAAGGCTTCAGGGTCTGCATGCAGATCTGGAACCTCATGTTGTACAACTCTCCTTTAGGGTATCACCTGGGAAAACTAGATGCGACAAGCAGCAAGCTCTCTGAGAACTACCTACTGTAAGTGATTTCTGTCACTTTTTCTTTAGGGGGTTATACAGACAAGCCCCCGTCTTCCTACATGGTGCCTTTCCAAGGTCACTTTCAGTTTTTAGTTACCACTGCTCTTCCAAATACCATACAGCACTGGATAATAAGAGTGTCATCCATCAATTTTCTATGCTGATTAAACATATCACTTCACGCTCTGGCATGATATGCTATACTCATTTCACTTCTACAGTGGTGCCAAACAAAAATCTCTGCAAGTTACCTTGACGATAACTACTACCCTACCTACAACTTTCCCATCTCAGCGAAGGTGTTGAGAAAGTGATAGGGAAATAGGCTCAATTCTGACCTGGTTAATTAAGATGCCTATTGTTTGCAGAGTAATATCAACTCTGACTCTTGACAGGGTTTTGCTCTCTTGGGGAGAGCAGATTCTCAACACAGAGGTTCTTATGAATTCACAGCTCCTGCTAGATGGGAAACTGTGACCAGGAGGCCTTTGCCCAGCTCCATCTGGTGTACCAGTTATTTGGAACAAGATGCAATGAGGACAGTCACTTATATCCTTATCTTGCAACAGGATTATTGGTATTTGCTCTACA
The DNA here is from genome assembly GCA_023362775.1 of Charina bottae. Taxonomy (NCBI): domain Eukaryota; kingdom Metazoa; phylum Chordata; class Lepidosauria; order Squamata; family Charinaidae; genus Charina; species Charina bottae. Next base: position 80,999,437 of record JALMGJ010000001.1, on the reverse strand, counting down.
TTTACTACTGCCCTTGAAGATGATTAGGAAAAGTTAGCTGGTTCAAAAGGCATTTAGTACAGTAAGTAATCTCAGCACTCTTATACCATTGTTGTGGCAGCTGCATTGGTTACCAGTGTATTTCTGATTGTAATTCAAGGTGTTGGCCACTATCTTTAACATCTGTATGGCTCTCCCAGGTAGATTCTGTACACCCAATCTAGGAGAGCAGGGAGCACAGTCTGGCAGTAGCATCATAATATTTCTTGCTAATTTGTATTAAATTGTATTCATTATATATTTTATTATGCTGCTTTATCAGTTTTGGATGTCATATTACCTAAAACCCTAGTTGACAGAGGTGGTAAATAAATCCCATAAATAAAATAAAATAAAATAAATAAATAAATAAATAGTGGTCAATGACCAAAATAACAATTATTTTGTGCTGAGATTAGTACCATCCTTATTTATATGGGAAATGAGCAAACTTGGAAGGATTGTAATGTTTAAAGACTATAACCGACAGGATATAATCATTTAGTTAAAATGAGGAAACAAATCTAAAGGGATGGGGAGAACCTCAAATAGAGCCTAGTAAAAAATGAACATGCAAAGGAAATACAGAATACTGGGTGGCTATTGCTGGAGAGTGAGCAAAAAGAGTACTGGGGGAAAATACTGTATGTAGCTGGCTGATACCAAAGATGAACTCCACAGTGTTAACACTGTGTTGCAGTCATATTTACCCCTATTTCAAAGTCAACAGCAGATTTGGTGTTATGTGAGGAGGAAGGAAGGAAGGAAGCCATAACCAAAGGCAGAGAATCTGAACAGAAAATCAGTGTTGCTTGGTTTATAATAATCAACCAGGTTTTATACCAGGTGTAACTATACATCTCTCTCTCTCAGCCCTGCATTCCCAAGCAGGCACAAAAAATTTAGATAGGTAGCTTTATCATAGAGAATTAGGAAGCCATATCCATGATGAGGTTCTGCATATATTAGCATGCAGAAAACCTGCCTGATATACAGGACTCTGTAGGTTCAAATCCTGGGACTCTTCCTCCCTCCTTTTTGAGTTAATGGATTTTTGGCCACTCTGTTTTAAGCTCTGAAGCTGTCTGCCATCTGTCCCTTGATTACTAAACAGCTTTCTCTGATGTGAGAATCAGTCTCTCTCACTTTACCCGTTTCAATTCTTAACTCCAGGCATAGACTTTAAATCTAAAAACTATTTTTGCTTACGAATGGGTTATCTTTTTTTGTCTGTAAACTAAAGTCTATAAAAGCAAAAAGACAAAAACAGTCACCGTTGAAAATTTATTATACCCATGTATAAATTGCAGCTTTAAACTGTTGTCGGGGGCTTTCTCTCTCTTAAGGAAGGGCACTGAATGGCTTTTTTCTTTACGTTGCTGTTTCAGTTGAGGTAGATCTTCTTTGTAAACCTGAAAGAAAGAAAGAAGAAAATTTACATTTAATTATAAATTCTTAATGCAGTAATTCACATTGCCTCTTATTGTTTGCTGCAATTATCATAGTTGGTAATTTGAAAGATCTATTTCATTGTCCTATATTACATCTTTCTCCAACCTAATGATTGAGATGTATTGGACTACAATTTTCATAATTCCCATCCAGTATTGAGTTACAATTTAACACTTCTAGAGTGCACCAAATAGGGGAAGGCTATTATACTACATAGGTAAAAGGTAAAGGTTCCCCCTGCACATTTGTGCAGTCGTGTCCGACTCTAGGGGCCGGTGCTCATCTCTGTTTCTTAGCCAAAGAGCCAGTGCTGTCCGAAGACACTTCCGCAGTCATGTGGCCGGCATGATGCACGCGGAAACTGTTACCATCCCACCGAAATGGTACCTATTAATCTACTTGCATTTGCATGCTTTCGAATTGCTAGGTTGGCAAGAGCTGGGGCGAGTGCAGGAGCTCACTCCGTCACGCGGGACTAGGGATTCGAACATCCGAACTTGCGATCTTCCGATCGACAAGCCTGGCGTCTTACCCGCTGAGCCACCACGCCCACTTATACTATACTTATACTATACTACATACAGTAGCAAAATCAGCTTGTTTGAAAAAATTGAATTCTATAATTTTATAATTGGAAATGGTAAGCAATAACATATCTGTAAGTAGCAAGCCTGTCCCTTAGAACTGCAGAAAAGGGGAACCGGATCAGCAAATACTGAGTCCAGCAAGAGGTTTTTAGGGAGTGGACCGCTTTTGGGGAATGGTGTCACTCTGTATATCAAAGAGATCCTCTTCCAAAAGACAATGCTGTGACTTCCAAAGGGTCAGATATACCTGCTGAAACTCCATTAATATAAAAACCAATCTCCAAAAGCAATGTATGCCTGAATTGGAGATGATTGAATGGATTAATTTTTTAAATAAAACCTGTAACCAAAATGCTTAGCTATCTTGAGAAAAAGAATAAAATCAGGGAGGAATAAGCAATATGTGACTTCAGTTACCCTGACATGTAACTGAGCAAATGCATGTTCTAGTAAAGTAAAGGGTAAATGTGATGGCATACACATACAGGACAGCATTGAAACAGGCAGTGTCACACAGGTTCCAGTATTTTTCCCCTTTTTATTCAGTTTACAGAAACAGAAAGAAGCGTTTAGATATAGGCCATGCCTTATCACAGCAGACAAACATGTCCACTTTTCCAGTTCTTCAGCATTGCTAATTAGTTTGCATTCTTTCACAGGTAAATCCCCCTCTTTCTCTAGCCAAGCATAGCATAGCAAGGCCTATTTTATTTTACCCATTTTTCTCCCCTCCAGATTTGTATTTGTTTCTCCAGAGTGTTCTAGGTATGCAAATCTTAACATAATATTACAGTGTGTGTGCTTAACATATGTTTGCCCCTAACCTGGAAGCATCCCTCTCTATGCCAGTTATTGCTAGAAATAATCTTATGTATTCATCTAGGTTTAAGGAAATGGCTTACAAAGTTAATTAGCATTTTACCAGAGTTGACAGATGACTGGCTTCTGACCCCCTGGCAGATAAACCTTCAATCTTTTTTCTGCTGCCTATCTTCAACTCCATGCAGAGCCATCTAAACACATATCCCACAATGCTATTCATCTTCAGGACCCTACTTCCCCAGGTCATGCTCTCAAATACTCCCATGAGTCTGCTCCCAGTCTCAACCAACATCCCATAAATCTTGATTAGTGTAAACCGCTCAGTCCGTTTTAGGTTTACCAGTTAATGGTCCATCTTCAACAGCCACCAGAGCAATCTAATCCATATTAGCCATTGTAGCACTTTTTGTACTTTTTACATTTGTAAAGTATGTACTTTGTACATTGTAGCACTTTTTGTACAAGTACTTTGGCCACATAATGAGAAGACAGGATACCCTGGAGAAGATGCTGATGCTAGGGAAAGTGGAAGGCAAAAGAAAGAGGGGCCGACCAAGGGCAAGATGGATGGATGATATTCTGGAGATGACGGACGCGACCATGGGGGAGCTGGAGATGGTGACGGCCGACAGGAAGCTCTGGAGTCACGAAGAGTCGGAAGCGACTGAACAAATAAACAACAAGCACTTTTTGTTGTCTGCCAGATGGTCTATTACTCAGCTTCTTCTCCCTAGAATCCTTTTTCCTCAATGTGTCATCCTGGACATTTTTAAGCCTTAACCCCTTTTGCCACCTATGTATTTAAAGGACTCCTTTAGTTTGAAAGCTGCTTTAGAACTCTGTTTTGCCACAATTCTGCCTGTGTCCAAGAGACAAGGCAATTTATTTCTGGCTCAGCTGTGATTATTTAAAATTTAAGTAATATAGTTTTAAAAGTGCTACGGTTCTATGGAGCTTGTGGATGGACCAATTCCTCACTTACAGGGATTCTTGCTTTCTTCTGCCCTCCAGATCCTGTCCGTAACAGGTGGCTTTTTCAGTTGCCCTGGATTTATTTTGTATACAAGACAAATATGCTGCTCAAAAAAATAAAGGGAACACTGAAATAAGACATCCTAGATCTGAATGAATGAAATATTCGTATTAATTACTTTGTTCATTACATAGTTGAATGTGCTGACAACAAAATCACACAAAAAGCAATGGAAACCAAATGTAAGCAACCCCTGGAGGTCTGGATGTGGAGTTACACTCAAAATTAAAGTGGAAAAGAACACTACAGGCTGATCCAACGTTGATGTAATGTCCTTAAAACAAGTCAAAATGAGGCTCAGTACTGTGTGTGGCCTCCACGTGCCTGTATGACCTCCCTACAACGCCTGGGCATGCTCCTGATGAGGTGGCGGATGGTCTCCTGAGGGATCTCCTCCCACACCTGGACTAAAGCATCCCCCAACTCCTGGACAGTCTGTGGTGCAACGTGGCGTTGGTGGATGGAGCGAGACATGATGTCCCAGATGTGCTCAATTGGATTCAGGTCTGGGGAACGGGCGGGCCAGTCCATAGCATCAATGCCTTCGTCTTGCAGGAACTGCTGGCACACTCCAGCCACATGAGGTCTAGCATTGTCTTGCATTAGGAGGAACCCAGGGCCAACCGCACCAGCATATGGTCTCACAAGGGGTCTGAGGATCTCATCTCGGTACCTAATGGCAGTCAGGCTACCTCTGGCGAGCACATGGAGGGCTGTGCGGCCCCCTAAAGAAATGCCACCCCACACCATTACTGACCCACTGCCAAACCGGTCATGCTGGAGGATGTTGCAGGCAGCAGAACGTTCTCCACGGCATCTCCAGACCCTGTCACGTCTGTCACATGTGCTCAGTGTGAACCTGCTTTCATCTGTGAAGAGCACAGGGCGCCAGTGGCGAAGTTGCCAATCTTGGTGTTCTCTGGCAAATGCCAAACGTCCTGCACGGTGTTGGGCTGTAAGCACAACCCCCACCTGTGGACGTTGGGCCCTCATACCACCCTCATGGAGTCTGTTTCTGACCGTTTGAGCAGCCACACGCACATTTGTGGCCCACTGGAGGTCATTTTGCAGGGCTCTGGCAGTGCTCCTCCTGTCCCTCCTTGCACAAAGGCGGAGGTAGCGGTCCTGCTGCTGGGTTGTTGCCCTCCTACGGCCTCCTCCACGTCTCCTGATGTACTGACCTGTCTCCTGGTAGCGCCTCCATGCTCTGGACACTACGCTGACAGACACAGCAAACCTTCTTGCCACAGCTCGCATGGATGTGCCATCCTGGATGAGCTGCACTACCTGAGCCACTTGTGTGGGTTGTAGACTCCGTCTCATGCTACCACTAGAGTGGAAGCACCGCCAGCATTCAAAAGTGACCAAACCATCAGCCAGAAAGCATAGGAACTGAGAAGTGGTCTGTGGTCACCACCTGCAGATCCACTCCTTTATTGGGGATGTCTTGCTAACTGCCTATGCTTTCCGCCTATTGTCTATTCTATGTGCACAACAGCATGTGAAATTGATTGTCAATCAGTGTTGCTACCTAAGTGGGCAGTTTGATTTCACAGAAGTGTGATTGACTTGGACTTACATTGTGTTGTTTCAGTGTTCCCTTTATTTTTTTGAGCAGTGTATATTAAGTACTGTAAGTAGGTGCATGGAAGGGGAAAGAGGCAAGCAATTTACTTTATTTTCCTTTTGTGCAAAATAAGTGAAGAAACTTTTGTTACTGCAGTTAACTATGGCAGTTCAGGGTATGAAAGTTATTCTCTGTTCCTTGTTCTTAGCATTGAGAGGTCAGTGGTATTGAAGATGGTCATGGACCATGGAAGATGGTCCTTCAAACTGCTTTGAGGAACTGGGGATTGGAAGCATCCTAGCATTCTAACATAACATTTCCAACCTTTGGGAAATACCTTTACATATACTAATCAGGTCTGAACTAGCAGTGACCAACCAAGAGAGAGAATCTGAAGCACCAGTGAATAGCTTAATTAAAATGTCAGCCCAGTGTGTGTGCCTGCTATAAAAAGGGCAAATTCTATGTTGGAAGTCATTATTATCAAACTGAAAATAAGTGTGCTATTATTCTGTACATTTACAGAACTGTATAGTACAACCACAAATGGAATATTGTGTACAATTCCATTCACTGCACTTCAGTGTAATTCTACAAAGATGCAAAAAAGTAACCAAAATAATCAAGAGATTGGAATAATTCCCCTATGAGAATTATTATGGGGTTTGGATGTTTTGTTTGATGCAGTATTGGAACTTGTTTATGCAAGATACTTTGCTGTTGCTCAGTAAGTGATCTCAAGCTATGATGTTCTATATAACCCTTTTAATTGTCACCCCATCTTTTTCTTCTCCAATTACTTCCAGTTATTTTAACCTGTATAAGCTGTCTTGTATTCAAGCACTTAGACATTTGATTATCTAGCTATACCGCAGAAGTTTTTATGGAGGCTCTTTGAACTTTCAGGGAACATTATGGGGAGGGGAGAGGTTGGAATAAGAATGCAGGGCTATTGATGTTTGTCTTTTATTTATATTAAAAAGATGGCCCAACAACTAATTAACACAAGTATGTTGCAACAGTCCTTATACAACTAATGGCCAATAGCAACAGAAAAGTGCTGCACATTTTTTTCCTAATAGTAAGCTCAGATATAAAGTTTAAAGGAAAGGTTAAGTGAAATAATTGAACTAAATAGTACATAGTAACAAACACTGACACAGAATCTGTATTATATTATTTAAATTACATAAAATGTATTTCTTTAACCTATTTCTCTGCCCACTGACAATGTTGAACAAATGTGTGTGCTGGGGGGGAGGAGTATAAACCTGCCCAGTAACACTGTAAGTTAACCATAGGACCAAACATTCCATGTACCTATCTGATCTGTTAATAAGGTACTCTTCTGAATCAACACAGCAGTGTACGTGTGTACGTGTATGTGTGAAAACAGGGAAGTTGATGGATGCAGCATCATAATCGAAGCCCTGCATTTTTTGTATGTGTGTTGATGTTGCATGCAGTTAAATTGTACTTCAATTACAATGCTGTAAATACCATCTTGCCTGTTTTGTCTCCCCTGCAGATGCCACTGAACCAATAAGTACATTTTTTCCTAGTTACTTATTTTTAGTATGATGCAACAGCTTTTCAACTGGGCCTGATCTAATGATATGATATTGCAGTGTTACTCACCTGTCGAACATAATTGATTTGAGCTTCTTGCTCAATATCTGAATCTAATTCTGGCACATCAGATAAATCAGAATCTGATTCTTCACTGTGTGAATCTATGCCACATTCTGCAGAAGAGATTACATAATATTAATTATTAAGTAGCAATTTAAAAAACATTAGCCCCAGTGCCAGGAAACAGATGTAAAATCTCAGTTCTGACATGTTAAAACATTGGCAAAAGACATTGGACATAGTGAACATTTCTGACTTGACAGTAAAATATACAGAATGATCTAAGCCAAAGATGAAAACAAGGAACAACTCTGAATAAGCATATCCTCTTTTCAGTTATCCTTTCCATGAATTTCCATGCTGGGTCTAGAGATTAAAATAAAAGGCAATGTACACATTAGCTTTGAGTATCCCAGGGGAATGATGATTAAAAGTTTCAATTTAACTCATTAGAAGCTTTTTGTTCAAATTTATTTCAACATTCTGAAAACAAATTAATTACCTATATGGGCTGTTTCAAAGACTCCAGTTACACCTTCTGGAATAAACCGCCACTGAAAAACAGAATGATCTGCACCTCCTGTACTTATTACCCATTGAAAGTCATGTGACCAGCGGACATTTGTAACATGAGCAGAATGGCCAACATATTTTCTGAATTTTGCTCCTAGAATTAAAAAATAAAGATAATTGAAATAAAATCTAATTAAAGTCACCACACAGACACAACACATACACAGTTACATATGAAAGTTATTATTAGTCTCATAAAATGACTTTTTAGTATACTTTGCATGAAATTTCAAAAAAATATACAGAAATGTTCTTTATTTTCCCAATGGTTGCTAGTTTGGGTAAAATGCATATTTAGTCGTCTGTGTTACTTAATCCTTCTTCATGCTGCTGGATAACAGAATTAGATCAATACTAATTTAAAAACACTAAATGGATCATTATTAGTACTGTATAGGCAGTCCTCATTTAGCGACCACAATTGGGACTGACAACTCCATTGCTAATCAGAAAATCATGCGACTGCAACCTATGGTTTTACTTCCACATTCTCCATTAACTCTGTTTGTTGCAAGCAGATTGGAAGCACATAAATGGTGATCATGTGACTGTGGGATGCTGCAATGGTTGTAAATGTGCACTGGTTGTGAAGCGCCCAAATGGCAATCATGTGACCATGGGATGCTGCAACAGTCGTAAATGCAAGGATTGGTCGCAAAGCTGTTTTTTTACACTGTCATAACTTCAAATGGTTGCTAAGCAAGGCAGTCCATAAGCAAGAACTACCTGTAATGTACTATTAATACAAAGCTCTTATTTCAGCCTAGCTTTTCTGGTACATTAGGACATGTACACTATTTTCCTATTTTCATACAGTATAATTTTCCACATCTCAATTATTTATAAAATAATTGATTTCCAAGGAGACTTAATTTATAAAATTTGAAACAAGCCTTCATAAATACAAATCAAAACTCTACTAAAATTATACAAAAATGAGTAGCAAAATATCCTGCCAGTTAGACTGGTTGTATTGATTTTATTTGGAATACTATGTCCACGGTTGTTGGTTTCCCTCATCTTTCTTACATTTTCTTCTTCCCAATAAACTCTTTTGTTATACCTAGAGATTTGGTTTCATTGGTTTAGTAAGTGAATTTTTCATTAAAATATTTCCCTGTGTAGACATGACTATTCAGCTACCTCTTGTGATTCTAGACTGGCACAAGGTTTATTAATTTCTGTACTTCTGGGCTTTGAAAAAGAAGATCCAAAGCAGCTTATCTTTTTATTTTTTTCTGAGGTTGGGCTAAAGGGAGAAGTCCTTTGTAGGGGAGCTAAGACCTATCTTGGGTCTTGGGTTGCTCTGTTTCTGGGGATTTTCTTCCCTTAGTTGCATTTCCCCACTTGGAGCTGGTACACAATTTTGGAGTTCACCTGTTTGAGGAGCAGGTGCCAGCTAAGGCCAGGAGTGCCTTTGCACAACTTTGTCTTGTGTGCCAATGATGCATGTTTCTGGATTGGGAGGCTTTGCTGAGAATTACTCATGCCTAAGTTACCTCTCAGTTGGATTTCTACAATGGGACTGCCCTTGAATGCAAACAGGAACTGCAACTGGTCCAAAATGCAGTAGCATAGGTAATGTGCTGGGGTTCATTTAAAGGAATATGTCTCAGCCACTGACAAAATGACAATCCTTAATATAAATAAAGCAAGAAGTTATATATGCATGGCACAATGTCTTACCTTTCTTAAGGCACGGAAATCTGAATAATTTAACTAATCCAAAATCATCTCCAGTCACTAAAACTGTATTATTATAATTTCCATCCACAGAGTTAATGTCTGTAACATCACTGTACTTTGGCCAGATTCCATTTACATCTGATCCTATCACAGAGGTCCATGAAGCCCAATGAATTCCTTTGATCTCATCTTTGTTTGCCAAATGTTTTCCAGCTGAAATAAATTCAGGTTAATAAGTCATTTAATTACATTGTTTCAGGAACATCTGAACACAAAGTTTAATGCTTTTCCAACTTCTTACCAGAAATTATCCTTTCTCTTGGGCCTTTTCCCATTGCTGAGTTGAAGTGCTATACGCTCATCCTTGAATCCACAGAAATTTGTTGTACCCATTGATGATCCCTATCTCAACTGATAGTTTCAAGCTACTGCGAATAAGGATGACACCTGACTTGCCTCCAAGATAATGGGTGACAAGGCTAACAGATTTTGTACACCTTAATACCCGTACCCTTGGACAATGAGAGAATAAAAGGTAGAGACAGAAAGAGTAAGTCCTGAGAAAAATGAGCTGAAGTCATTATCTGTATCAGGAGGACCCTGGGAAGCAGGTAAAGTCCAACTACAGTGAGTTGGGTCAGAGTCTCTATGGCAGAAGACCCTCTGTCATAGCAGTCATGAGACAGGGAGAACCTCTTGGTAACCTCTATTACTATTAGGAGAAAAAAAGAAACTGCTCTATCAAAAATCCTGTACGAATTCAATCTCCACTTGGTATATGAATATAACCCAGAATGGAGATTAGGTTACAACTTTGTTTTCTTGATGGGATTTGACAAAAAAAAAGAAAAAAGAAAAAAAGATCCCAGTGAGTCTGGAAGAGGAATTTGATCTCTAATTTCATTAGGTATTGATACATTTCATCACCTCTCACTTGCAGATGAACTCTCTCCCATTTCTCCCCCTTACAGTATTTGTAACAGCAAATCATTTGACATACATTTTAATTTATTTCTGTATTTTGTTTTGATATCAAACATTTATCCGGATCTTTTACATTTTGCCTGACTGTGCCATCCTTATTTGCATGCCCAGTAATATGAAATCCATGGGGAAAATTTTAAATTTGAGGGTTCTCCTCTTGATTGGAAAAGGTAAGTTTTGCATTTTTTCTACTACTGTATAATTAAAGTGAAATGGGGACTTCCCTTTCTGGGACAGTTTAGGAATTGAAGTAGGATCCTTTACTCATGAAATAGTTGGCATCATTCCCTTTACATTACATAGGTATAATAACCAGACAACAGTAATTCTAATATTTATTTATGCATTGATATACAACTGTGTGACTCTTGCAAGTGTATGCATAAAACAATCATAATAAAACACATATAACACTAAATACAATTCAACAAAAACAGACTTAAATGTTAGGAGGGGGAGGCAGTGGCTGCAGTGGTTCGCCTCCTTCCTCAGTGGTCAGTCCCAGTCCATGTAACACGAAGGGAGAGATCGCGTCCACTCACTTGTGGGGTGCCTAAGGTTCAATGCTCTCCCCCCTCTTGTTTTACATGAAACTGCTGGGTGAATCATTAGTTCAGGGCTCAGTATTATTGATACTTAACTGTGTATCTCAACCCTGGGCTGCACAGGTGAAGCTGTCAATGTACTGATCTAGTGTCTGGAGGCTATTCTGGTCTGGATGGGGAGGAACAGATTTCAGCTCCATCCTGACAAGACTGAGTGGCTGTGGCAGTTTGGGGCCTCTGTGTTGGGGATGTTTTCACCTTTGATCTGGAATGGGGCTGCAGTTCCTCATTCAAGTCTAGTGTGCAACTTGGGGGTTCTACTGGACTCACAGCTACTGCTTGAAGAGCAGGTGATAGCTGTGGCCAGGAAGGCCTTTGCGCAGCTTCACCTTGTGCACCAGCTGTGCCCTTTCCTCAACCAGGAGGCCCTTCAGATGATCACTTATGTGTTTGTCACCTCACAATTGAACTATTGCAATGCACTCTACATGGGGCTGCCCTTGAAGATCATCCGAAAGCTACAGTTGGTTCAAAAAGTAAGGGTGCTGGCAATAACAGTCACTCCTCGCTATGCACATGAGTCATCACTGCTGCACAAGCTGTATTGGTTACTGGTTGGCTTCTGGCTGCAATTCAAGGTGCTGATCATCACCTATAAACGGATGAAACAGATTATCTAGACCCTTTCCAGTCAGGATTCAGGCCGGGATATGGGACGGAGACTGCATTGGTCGCGCTTATGGATGATCTCTGGCGGGAGCGAGATGGAGGTAGTGCATCCATCCTGGCTCTCTTGGATCTCTCAGCGGCTTTCGATACCATCGACCATGGTATCCTTTTGGGGTGGCTTAGGGAGTTGGGGGTGGGCGGCGTAGTTTTACGCTGGTTCACCTCCTTCCTCCGAGGCCATTCCCAGTCGGTGGTGGTAGGGGAGGAGAGATCCAGCCCGCGAACGCTCCTGTGTGGGGTGCCGCAGGGTTCGGTTCTCTCTCCTCTCCTATTCAACATCTACATGAAACCGCTGGGCGAGGTCATCCGACACCATGGGATGAGGTATCATCAGTATGCTGATGATACTCAACTGTATATCTCCATCCCAGGTGAAGTAAGTGATGCAGTGACCACCCTGTCCCAGTGCCTGGGGGCTGTGAGGGCCTGGATGGGGAACAACAGGCTTCAGTTGAACCCTGGCAAGACTGAGTGGCTGTGGATTGATGGCTTAGCGTCTTCTGGGAAATTATCATCTTTGGTTCTCAATGGGGTAGCACTACCCCATTCGGAACCGGTGCGGAACTTGGGGGTCCTTCTAGACTCACGACTCCTGCTCGAACAGCAGGTGGCAGTCGTGGCTAGGAGGGCTTTTGCACAGCTTCGGCTGGTGCGCCAGTTGCGCCCATTCCTGGATCGCGATGCCCTCCGAACAGTCACTCATGCTCTCGTCATCTCCCATGTAGATTATTGCAATGCGCTCTACATGGGGCTACCCTTGAAGACTATCCGGAAGCTACAGCTGGTGCAGAATGCGGCCGCGCAAGCAATTTTGGGTGCGCCAAGATCTGCACATATAACACCTTTGCTCTGTGAGCTGCATTGGGTGCCGGTTTGCTTCCGGGTACAATTCAAGGTGTTTAAAGCCCTACATGGCCTTCTCTGTAGTGGCACCTACATTATGGAACACCTTGCCCCCAGAGTTGAGACAGATCCCCTCCCTCCCGACCTTTAGGAAAGAACTGAAGACCTGGTTCTGCCGCCTGGCATGGGAAGGAGGAAATGACAGTTCCTCATGGGGGTGGTTAATCCCTTAATTCTATCATGTCCTTCCGTTTACCAATGCTATTCCCCATCTGGATTTTATAAATATTTATTATTGATTGTATAAACTGGCGTTTTATATTTTATATATTTTATAATTTTTTAATCTGTTTTATTGTACACCGCCCAGAGTTCCCCGTTGGGGGAGATGGGCGGTCATATTAAATAAATAGATAGATAGATAGATAGATAGATAGATAGATAGATAGATAGATAGTCCTTAATGGCATAGAGCCTGGTTATTTGAGGGATTGCCTGTCTCCAGTTATTTCTGCCCATCTGGTAAGCTCAGGCAGAGCTCCATGTCCCTTCTGTTAAACGTTGTCATCTTGCGCAACTGAGGAAGCATGCCTTCTCTGTCATGGCCTTATGTTCTCTAGAACAACATCCACCCAGAGATACATGTGGCTCCAGAAGTCTCTTAAGTCCTGGCTCTGTTCCCAAGCTTGGGGTTATGTGGAGCCCTGTTGAATTTTTTTGAATGTTACTGATTCAATTTTGTCTGGGTGGTCAAGTTTCTTAAATTATGCATTTTAAATATTGTAAGCCGTCCAGAGTCTTAAAACCTCAAAATCAATTAAATTACATTACATTACATTAAATTATTAAATTAAATTAAATTAATATTCAGTGAAGCTTCATTTAGCAGACTTCGGATGCAATGGACCGAATGCCATTATATCAAATGTACTTCAGACGAGGCAGTTAAATTTATGTTAATTTTATCTTAATTTTGTGACATTCATGCTGATTTCTGTTAATGGTATAATGAAACATTAAGGAAATTACAGAAATTGTCATTTGCATAACAATATCATTGCACAAATGATAAATGGTCCTTTAAAATGAGGTTTCACTGTACTGTATTATACTGCACTGCATGGAAAAATGTAATACTGACTATTTTAAAAATATTACTTGATGCTGACTTGTTCTAAGGTCTAATATTAGTTAGTCCAGTCTTGATAGTCAAATCAATTTTCCATTGTTATATCCATCAGTTCCAGAATAAATTTCATATACAAGGAATTCAGCAATTATTTCTAACTTCAGTAATAGTTTCATCATATTTCTTTACTGTATCAATATGTAATGATTTAAACTTTGCAATAATTTTAGATGTAATAATATACAACTGCTAAAATTAAGAAAACTCATATTCAGTGATGAAAATGATGAATTTTAGTTAATCTATTTTGGCTAATTTTTAAATTTTGTATTTACTTCATGTATATCCTACTGTTCATCCAAGGAGCTTAAAGAGGTATATATGTTCCCCCATACTTTGGCCTAAGTTCCTTGGATAAAAAAATGTTTAACTAAATTAGTGGGGAATAGTGCTTATTTCCATTGAGATGGAATGAGTCCTATCTCTGGATTATATTGATCTATTAAGCAAACATTTTATTTACTGCTAATTAAAATTTAAGTGCAGTTAATGAAGAAATATTCACTTACATGGCATCCTGTAGAAGAAGCGTTCTCCTGCACCATCATTTGTTTGCAAGAATTTACTGTCTAGAGACCAGTCAATATGAGTAATAAAACTAGAAGACTTGTTGCATTCTCCAGTTTTCTTATACCGCTGAGCAACTGCATAGATATCTACCTGACCATCATTAGAACCCACTGCAAGATAGCAGCCATCTGGTGAAAACTTCATTTCATGAATCACTTCTTTCCGATCTTTGATATGAACAACTTCTGTCATATCTCTGCAAAGAGTGTTGAAAACATCATTAGCAGTGGGTCTGCAAATGAAAAATGATAAAATGGTGGTATGCAGTGTTATTAACTACACAGATTTTATGTTGCGCAAACATGCTCTTAAAGGGCAATCCAATATATATGTAGTTAAGAAGACCTACTACTGTAACCTCAACAGAATTTATTCTTCAAAAGTAGTATACAGAATAATAACCTTGCAGCAGAACCTTATCACGTCTATTCAGAAACAACCCACTGAATTCAACTGGATTTACTCTCATTTAAGTGGATACAGGATTGCAGCAGGTAACAGGCATATATGCATCTGGGAATAAGCCACTTGAACATTATGGTGTTTCTGGTTAATAGTTAAATATATAAATAAAGATTATACCACTAAAGAAAAGAAAAAGGAACTGGCCACTGTATCAACAATCCCAGTTATGCACATTGTCCCTCTACATTACATTCTGTCTGGGCCATTGTCTATTAGTGCATATTCTCCATGCCTTCATATGAACGTGCAAGGTTTGTTTCAAGCACGTTCTTGTTACTGAATTCAAATTAAGCAGCACATATATCCAAAGTAGTCCAATTCATTTTTATAGTAATTTTATTAAAGATTACAATTAAAACAATAAAAACTAATATAAACTAAAAGAATAATAAAAGAATAAAAAGAAAAAATAGAAGGTGCAGAAAAGAAAGGAAAAATAGAAATAGAAATAGAAATAGAAAAGAAAAGAAAAAAATAAGAATATAGTAAAGAAAAAGAAAAATATATAAAGAAGTGATATCCCCCTTCATAACAAGTATAAATAAATATATAAAGTGACTTCCCCCTTCATCACAAGTACAATTTTAGTAACCTAGCACCTTCTCTTAAAATACAACAAATTATCTCTTCTTCCCATATCCCATCTCTTATCTATAAACAAATCCATAAAGCCTCATCATTTCAGTCCTGATGTCAGCAAAAGTCCATTAAGCGTTACCAGAGATAACGTATCTATTTTATCCTTCATCAAATAAACCAAATTTATATTCCTTCCTTTTACTTCTAACAATCTTGATCTTTAGTCCCATCAAATAATGTTGTAGAACTTGATTTCTTTTCATTTTTTCTTTGTCACTTCTCACAAATTCTTCAGAACTTTAACAAGCCTCTTTTGTAAATCCAATACAGGAAAATTATCCAGTTCACTCTGTTGGTTTGTTATTTATACATCCCTTTTAATTATGAAGATATCAGCTGGTTTCTTTTGTATGTCCAATGTAACATCTTTTTCCATGTCATTCTTCTAGCCTGTCATTTTTAAATCTACTTTCAACTCAGTCTCGATCTTGTCAGGTAAAACTTGTTCCTCTTCCATAACATCTTTTAAACACAGTATATCTATAGAGGCAGACACTCTTAAAATTAGCTTCTGAGTCCATTGCTCAGAAATATCCTTCAATATATCCAATGTTAAAATATTTTGCTTCATTCTGTAATTGTTGAGTCTGAGTTTTCTTCTCCTTTAATTATAATCTTTAGTTCTTTCTAGTGTCCAATTATTAAGCTCCTATCTTATGTTTTTTCAAAAGTATTCAAAACCATTCAAAACACCATTTTCCCACGGGAAGGATTCTTTATAATTAATTCCAAACTCTTATTTCAAATTTATCTGGGCCCTTAGTCCATTTATAACTCACCCTTTTGTTGTTTATTCCCCTCCAAAAAATTTTAAGTTCTTAAACTTGTAGTTAAAACTTCTTTAGCTAAGGATTGAAGGAAACTCACTCAGTGCTAGAAAACTTTTCAATCCAAAGGTGCCTAATAGCTGAAAAGCAGTGAACAAGCAATTTCCAAAAGTGATTAGAAAAGGAAGTATGCAAACCCAGTGTTCTTTCAAAGGTGCCAACTGCGGTTGGAGCAAGATGGCTATTCCCTCATCACCCAGAGCTCTAAACCTGCCGGAGACCACTGTTTTGTGGTCTCCTCATGAGGAGCAGCTGTCTGGAGCACTTGTGGGTGATCTCAAGTCCTCTCCTTGTCCAGAGATGAATTATCGAAGAGCCAGTCTACTTGCCGGTTCTTCATTCGTAGACTCCGCTTTTCACGGAGCCGTCGTCAGTCTGCCATTTCTTCCCCAGAAGTCCAAAGCAGCCCAATTCAGATGGGACAAAGATATCCCATTTATCTTTCTTTTATGCATCTAGTTTTCAGAAAAATATATTTGCTAAAGCAGTTTCTTGTATTGTCAGAATGGAAATGTAGTTTATATACTGCTAACAAAACAGATCTGGTTACAGAAAACTATGATTTAACAAGCCAGAATTAAAACATCTAAGCTAGGGATGCAAAGAGAAGGAAGGGGAAAGCATATATGCATACAAAGACTAGGTTTACTCACCATGCTAAGCCCTACTTTGTTTTTATTCTAGTATAAAATTAAGTTATAATTTAAGAAACTGCAATAGCTCACCATAAACTCCAAGTGATGAACACTGGTTTATAGATCACAATTGCTAGATTTATATATTGTGCTAGGCCCATGTAATTTGTTTCAGACAACTTATCCTCAAGCTTTCAAAATATGTTTTATCAGACTATTGTATCTGAATCAGGCCAACAACTTGTAAAATAACTGTCCAAAAATACATTAATATATTTCACATTTGGTCTGAGTTCTTTTTTAAAGGCTGAGTTAAGCCTACCTTACTCTCAGAACAATGAAAGAGCCATCTTTCATTCCCAGAGCCAGCTGAGATCCATCAGGACTGAAAGATACACTCCGCACAGCTTCTTCCATATTGCATCGGGCAATCAAGGCATGATCAGCAAGGCTCCATAAGCTTCACAAGAAGGAAAAGTTGAGAGAAGTCTGTTTATCACTAAAATGTGGCATTTATGTATTGCTCTTTTTTTGGCCAGAGAAACATTAGTCCAGACGTAGCATGCAGCTCTCCCTTTCTATTTTCTGCCTATCTGGTTCGCAGAACAGATTAAATTAAAACGGGGACTGGGTAGTTTGTAGTTCAACATGTGAATGGAGAGAGGTATCATCTGTGGTACCATGTGGTTCTATTCTTCAATATTTTTATTAATAACTGGAATGAAGAGGTAGAGGGAATGCTTATCAGATTTGCAAATGACACTAAACTACACTGCTCAAAAACATAAAGGGAACACTGAAACAACACAATGTAAGTCCAAGTCAATCACACTTCTGTGAAATCAAACTGTCCACTTAGGTAGCAACACTGATTGACAATCAATTTCACATGATGTTGTGCACATGGAATAGACAACAGGCGGAAAGCATAGGCAGTTAGCAAGACATCCCCAATAAAGGAGTGGATCTGCAGGTGGTGACCACAGACCACTTCTCAGTTCCTATGCTTTCTGGCTGATGGTTTGGTCACTTTTGAATGCTGGCGGTGCTTCCACTCTAGTGGTAGCATGAGACGGAGTCTACAACCCACACAAGTGGCTCAGGTAGTGCAGCTCATCCAGGATGGCACATCAATGCGAGCTGTGGCAAGGTTTGCTGTGTCTGTCAGCGTAGTGTCCAGAGCATGGAGGCGCTACCAGGAGACAGGTCAGTACATCAGGAGACGAGGAGGAGGCCGTAGGAGGGCAACAACCCAGCAGCAGGACCGCTACCTCCGCCTTTGTGCAAGGAGGGACAGGAGGAGCACTGCCAGAGCCCTGCAAAATGACCTCCAGTGGGCCACAAATGTCCGTGTGGCTGCTCAAACGGTCAGAAACAGACTCCATGAGGGGGGTATGAGGGCCCAACGTCCACAGGTGGGGGTTGTGCTTACAGCCCAACACCGTGCAGGACGTTTGGCATTTGCCAGAGAACACAAGATTGGCAACTTTGCCACTGGCGCCCTGTGCTCTTCACAGATGAAAGCAGGTTCACACTGAGCACATGTGACAGACGTGACAGGGTCTGGAGACGCCGTGGAGAACGTTCTGCTGCCTGCAACATCCTCCAGCATGACCGGTTTGGCAGTGGGTCAGTAATGGTGTGGGGTGGCATTTCTTTAGGGGGCCGCACAGCCCTCCATGTGCTCGCCAGAGGTAGCCTGACTGCCATTAGGTACCGAGATGAGATCCTCAAACCCCTTGTGAGACCATATGCTGGTGCGGTTGGCCCTGGGTTCCTCCTAATGCAAGACAATGCTAGACCTCATGTGGCTGGAGTGTGCCAGCAGTTCCTGCAAGACGAAGGCATTGATGCTATGGACTGGCCCGCCCGTTCCCCAGACCTGAATCCAATTGAGCACATCTGGGACATCATGTCTCGCTCCATCCACCAACGCCACGTTGCACCACAGACTGTCCAGGAGTTGGGGGATGCTTTAGTCCAGGTGTGGGAGGAGATCCCTCAGGAGACCATCCGCCACCTCATCAGGAGCATGCCCAGGCGTTGTAGGGAGGTCATATAGGCACGTGGAGGCCACACACACTACTGAGCCTCATTTTGACTTGTTTTAAGGACATCACATCAACGTTGGATCAGCCTGTAGTGTTCTTTCCCACTTTAATTTTTGAGTGTAACTCCACATCCAGACCTCCAGGGGTTGCTTACATTTGATTTCCATTGCTTTTTGTGTGATTTTGTTGTCAGTACATTCAACTATGTAATGAACAAAGTAATTAATACGAATATTTCATTCATTCAGATCTAGGATGTCTTATTTCAGTGTTCCCTTTATTTTTTTGAGCAGCTTATATAGGTATTTTAACTATCAGTCACATTAATTATTTATATTTATTTGTTAGATTTAAATCCCACCTTTGTTCAGAAGCTGAAGGCAGCATATAGAGTGCTCCTTCCTATTTCTCTCATAATAGCAGTTGTGTGAGGTAGGTTGGGGGGGGAGAGGGAGGGAGGGAGGGAGGGAGGGAGAGAGAGAGAGAGAGAGACTGACTGGTCCAAAGTCAACCAGTGAACTTCCCTAGCAGAGGGTGACTAGCTGGATCATCTTGATGCCAGTCCAGTACTTTAACCACCGCAGTACTCTGCCTCTCTATACTTCCCATACATTGTGGAGTGAAACATATACAAGCACAAAGTTGCAGTCTGGACTAAATTTCATTGAAAACATTTTTATTCCAGGAGAAGAAAGTCAGAAAGTATATTTTCTTTGGGATTATTTTTCACTAGATTGAACTGAGATTAAGTCTTCTTTCAATATTAACCATTTTTAAAGAAAATCCCACTTTCTTGATGCAATTGCAATTCAGACATCTGCCCCTTGCGTTTCTTTTCAGATCGTTCATAATGACTAATCTACCTCACAAAAGAGTTACTTAGCAACCACACTAGCCAAGAAAGGAAATAATTAAGATGCTAGAAGTTTTATTGATGTTTCAGGATGCTTAAAACTCAAATCTTGCTCTGAGAAAAATGATTAGAACTAAAATAATTTTCACAGCTATCTCACATACTTTTAACAAAACTGTATCTGCCTCTATCTTGAAAGCATTCCATAAATATGTAAATTCAAATAGAAAAACGCAGATGAAATTGGGTGCTTCTAAGGCTATTTGTTTTTTCTTAATGCTTTCTTGATTTTTTTTCTTTGTATATCTATATTAATATTGTAAGCCTGTAGAGTTTAACTATTCTATGATTTCTTTATTTTACTACTGGTTTTCTTTTAGCTAACAAATATATTAAAAATACTTCCACTTTAAAGTACCCATTCTTTGGCTAACAAATTGGAGTATCAGTGCTAGAATAAATAATATATAACTAATAAAAAAAACATTCAGCTGAATATTGCTTTATTTTTCTTCTTCAAATTAATTGATCACCAGCACCTTGATCTTCAAAGCCATGAGGATTTCCCAACACAGCTGTGGTGAAACTTCAGGCATATATGCTGTTGCCTTACCGCACAGATCGATCATCACTGCCAGTAACAACTAATGGTTTTTTTGGATGGACTGCCAGAGCCCAGAGCTCGCCTTCACAGTGACCTTGCATTATGAGCATTGGCTTATCTCTCTCTCTCACAATCACTTCAAATATTTCACTGTCCTGTGTTCCTGCTAGAAGTCGATCTGCTTTCCAACACACGCTTCGGATAGATAAACCTGAGAAAAGACAGAATCATCTTTGTATATTAATGAATAATTATTTATAGTGGGCACAATCCATCCAAAGTTAAGCATTGTGAAGTCCTACTGCTTTTCAGTAGAAGACTTAACATGTCTGTAACTTGTCATCTTTGGAATGCAATAGAACCTAAAATGCTTCACTTTAGGAGAATCATGTCTTTAGCAAACCCCTATCTACCCAATAATTGGTATCCACTTCACAAGTAATTTGAAAATCTCAAAAAGACATATTAAGCAAAAATAATAGGACTGGAGTGGATGGGCTCAAAGACAATTGTTTGCTGATTGGTGGGGACTGGAAAGTACAGTAGGTCCACCCATAGGGGCAGGCAGATGTTCAAGACAGCCATGGGACAGCAGAGTCTCAATTCTAAGGAGTCTGCAGAGAGAAACAGCACAGCAAGTGTGAACTCTAGAATGGCATTTTAATCATGATACCTCACTCTAAAGATTTTTCAGGGAGTAGCTATTGGGGCAGCCAGGTATGCAGCAGCATCTGCAGAGGACTGTCAAAATCTGCAAGATGATGGGCACAACACTGTGATTCAAGTATCTTGCACCGCACCCATCTTCTGGATGCTGCTGCTCCACTGTTTTGCTGTTTTGAGCATGGTCTTTTATGAAAGTTGGTAGAGGGAAGAATATGACAGTAACCCATCTTTCCACCTCAGGTCCTCTTGAACTAGTTGTGCAATGTAAGGCAATCATTACTCACGATATGCTAACTCAAGTCAATTCTTGCTTGTTTGCATATATGCATATATTACCTTACACTTTTAAGGTCAGAGATATGGAGATTTTTAAATGTAATAAATGCATTCATTGGCTGCTGAAACAGTTACATATTTTCTAACACCAAAACCAAGGTACACAGAAAACTGTCTGCTACAACTCAGAGTAGACCTGTATCATCTATTCTGACTAATGACCAATTTCCAGGTTCACAGGAAGAACTCCTTCCCACTAGTTGCTACCTGATCCTTTAAATCCCAGGAGGTGGACCTTCTCTGCTGTGGCTCCCTACTTGTGGAACATTCTCCCCCTTAAAATTAGGCTTGCTCTTCCAGGCTTTGTTTAGGAAGCCCCTCAATACCTGGTTATGTTGTCAGGCCTGGGGGTCTTTGGGAACGGGAGACATTCTTAGATGGCTCCACTATGACTGACATACTAGCTCTCTCCGCTAGGGTTGGTATATTTTAAAATTTTGTGATAATATTCTTTTTAATAATCATTTAATCTTTTTATAATGATTGTTTTTATTTATTGTTTTTATCTCGTTGTACGCCACCCAGAATCACCTTGTGTGAGATGGGCAGCCATATAAATGTGAGCAATAAATAAATAAACAAATTAACAAATCTTCTATATCCAAAGCATGGATTCTGCCATCCAAACTAAGATTCCTTCCCCAAAGTCCAACACAACCCACCAAGTTCATTTTTCACCACCAGATACCAGAAATCTGCAAAATGGAGAGGGGAGACTGAAGGGCTGTCAGACATTACCCAGCAGGCTATAGTAGATAGTCTACACACTATGATTGATTCTGTGGATGACAGGTTGGACAAACTGACATAGATAATACTTAATGCTAATTTTCTGATTCAATATGATTTGCCTATTAGACACGACTAAATGACTGAACAACAACAAATGATTTAATATGCAGTTGCCTATATCATTTCACAATATTTTTTCACCCTTCAGCTTGTATAGCAGCCAATACTTATTTATACATAGGCAACATTCCTTTTTTTTCTGAAGAACTATAACTGATTATCTCTATGTAATAGTTAAGCAAATGTCCATTTCTGTATCTTTGTTACAGCATTAAGTATGTTACCAGTGCATATGGACAAGTACTACACAACTATTAATTTTTATTGCTGGCAGGCTTTCAGTCTGTTTCATCATATCAAGCTCTCTCCTAAAATATAATAAACAGATGTTATATAGGCATACAAAATAGGCAAAACTAATTTTAATCTCATATTTTTACTAAAACTATGGGTTTTTATATTTCATGGAGAATTAGTTAGTAGTATGACTTAATTTCCCCCCCCCTTCATGGATCACTGCCTTGTCATGGTGAAGGGGCTTGCATAACTCAATGAAGTCAGGTCAAGACGGACAGGTCATGATGAAGAGTTCTGACAAAACGTGGTCCACTGGAGGAGGAAATGGCAACCCACTCCAGTATCCTTGCCAAGAAAACCCCACGGACAGTATCAAAAGGCTAAAAGATATGACGCCAGAAGATGAGCCCCTCAGGTCGGAAGGTGTCCAATATGCTACTGGGGAAGAGCGGAGGGCAATTCCGAGTAACTCCAGAAAGAGTGAAGTGGCTGGGCCAAAGCTGAAAGGATGCTCAGTTGTGGATGTGTCTGGAAGTGGAAGGAAAGTCCAATGCTGTAAAGAACAATATTGCATATGAACCTGGAATGTAAGATTTATGAATCAAGGTAAGCTGGATGTGGTCAAACATGAGATGACAAGATTGAACATCGACATCATGGGAATCAGCAAACTAAAATGGACAGGAATGGGCGAATTTAGTTCAGGTGACCATTATATATACTACTGTGCGCAAGAATCCCTTAGAAGAAATGGAGTAGCTCTCATAGTCAATAAAAGAGTGGGAAAGGCAGTACTGGGGTACAACCTCAAAAAGACAGAATGATCTCAGTTCGAATCCAAGGCAAACCATTCAACATCACAGTAATCCAAGTCTATGCCCCAACCACTGATGCTGAAGAAGCTGAAGTCGACCAGTTCTATGAAGACCTACAACACCTTCTAGGACTAACACCAAAAAACGATGTCCTTTTCATCATAGGGGACTGGAATGCTAAAGTAGGAAGTCAAGAAATAACCGGAATAACAGGCAAGTTCGGCCTTGGAGTACAAAATGAAGCAGGGCAAAGGCTAACAGAGTTTTGTCAAGAGAACACGCTGGTCATAGCAAACACTCTTTTCCAACAACACAAGAGACGACTCTACACATGGACATCAACAGATGGTCAATACCGAAATCAGATTGATTATATACTTTGCAGCCAAAGATGGAGAAGCTCTATACAATCAGCAAAAACAAGACCTGGAGCTGACTGTGGCTCAGATCATGAGCTTCTTATCGTAAAATTTAGGCTTAAATGGAAGACCATAGGGGAAACCACTAGACCATTCAGGTATGACCTAAATCATATCCCTTATGAATATACAGTGGAGGTGAGGAATAGATTTAAAGGATTAGATCTGGTAGACAGAGTGCCTGAAGAACTATGGATGGAGGTTTGTAACATTGTACAGGAGGCAGCAACTGAAACCATCCCAAAGAAAAAGAAATGCAAGAAAGCAAAGTTGCTGTCCGATGAGGCTTTACAAATAGCTGAGGAAAGAAGGAAAGCAAAAGGCAAGGGAGAAAGGGAAAGATATATCCAACTGAATGCAGATTTCCAGAGAATAGCAAGGAGAGATAAGAAGGCCTTCTTAAATGAACAATGCAAAGAAATCGAGGAAAACAATAGAATGGGGAAGACTAGAGAGCTCTTCAAGAAAATCGGAGATATCAACTGACAGGGGAGATGGGCGGTAATATAAATTTAATAAAAATCAATCAATCAATCAATCAATCAATCAGTCAAGGGAATGTTTTGTGCAAAGATGGGCATGATAAAGGACAAAAAAGGCAGGGACCTAACAGAAGCAGAAGAGATTAAGAAGAGGTGGCAAGAATACACAGAAGAACTATACAAGAAAGATCTTAATATCCCTGATAAATACGATGGTGTGGTCACTGACCTTGAGCCGGACATCCTAGAGAGTGAAGTCAAGTGGGCCTTAGGAAGCATTACTAACAACAAAGCTAGCGGAGAAGACAGTATCCCAGCTGAGCTATTTAAAATCCTAAAAGATGATGCTGTTAAAGTGCTGCACTCAATATGCCAACAAATTTGGAAAACTCAACAGTGGCCACAGGATTGGAAAAGGTCAGTTTACGTTCCAATTCCAAAGAAAGGCAATGCCAAAGAATGTTCAAACTACCGTACAATTGCGCTCATTTCACATGCTAGCAAGGTTATGCTGAAAATCCTACAAGCTAGGCTTCAGCAGTATGTGAACCGAGAACTACCAGAAGTGCAAGCTGGGTTTTGAAGAGGCAGAGGAACTAGAGATCAGATTGCCCACATTCACTGGATCATGGAAAAAGCAAGAGAGTTCCAGAAAAACATCTACTTCTGCTTCATTGACTACGCTAAAGCCTTTGATTTTGTGGATCACAACAAACTGTGGCAAAGTCTTAAAGAGATGGGAGTACCAGACCACCTTACCTGTCTCCTGAGAAACCTGTATGCGGGTCAAGAAGCAACAGTTAGAACCGGACATGCAACAACCGAGTGGTTCAAAATTGGGAAAGGAGTACGACAAGGCTGTATATTATCACCCTGCTTATTTAATTTATATGCAGAGTACATCATGAGAAATGCTGGGCTGGATGAATCACAAGCCGGAGTTAAGATTGCCAGGAGAAATATCAACAACCTCAGATATGCAGACGATACCACCCTAATGGCAGAAAGCGAAGAGGAACTAAAGAGCCTCTTGATGAGGGTGAAAGAGGAGAGTGCAAAAGCTGGCTTGAAACTCAACATTAAAAAAACTCAGATCATGGCATCTGGCCCCATCACTTCCTGGCAAATAGAAGGGGAAGAAATGGAAGCAGTGATTTTATTTTCTTGGGCTCCAAGATCACCGCAGACAGTGACTGTAGCCATGAAATTAAAAGACACTTGCTCCTTGGGAGGAAAGCTATGGCAAACCTAGACAGCATATTAAAAAGCAAAGACATCACCTTGCCGACAAAGGTCCGTATAGTTAAAGCTATGGTTTTTCCAGTAGTAATGTATGGCTGTGAGAGTTGGACCATAAGGAAGCCTGAGCACCGAAGAATTTATGCTTTCGAGCTGTGGTGCTGGAGAAGACTCTTGAGAGTCCCTTGGACTGCAAGGAGGTCAAATCAGTCAATCCTAAAGGAAATCAACCCTGACTGCTTATTGGAAGGACAGATACTGAAGCTGAAGCTCAAATACTTTGGCCACCTAATGCGAAGAGAGGCCTCACTGGAAAAGACCCTGATGCTGGGAAAGACTGAAGGCAAAAGGAGAAGGGGACGGCAGAGGATGAGATGGTTAGATGGAGCAATCGAAAAGTGTGTCTACCAATATTCTGATTCTTATAATGGCAAATTAGATGCCTCCAGAATGGACACAAGAAGTACAGTAGTCAGTATTCAGAGCCTACGTTTCTTAACTATGCCTGAAGACAATGTTTCTCTCCCATGGATTGAGAACTAAGTATCATTATATTGTTGCAGTGTTATTATGCTTTTATATATTGAGTAGCTGTGTGTGTGTGTGCACGAGTGCACACGCATACATGTATGTGCATGGGTAGGCACACACACACAAACACACCTTGTACTATGTTTGTGTAAAGGTATGAATATATGGACATGTATGAAAGATAGAGTATATAAGACCCACCCAAATTGTGCCACAAAGCCAACAGGTTATGATCTGGGAGGTATCTGGAAATGCAGCATTTAAAAAAAATACCAGAATGAAGATTTCCAAGACACAAGAGATGGTTCTCAAAATACAAGGTGGTTCTCAAACCAGAGACAGTTCCCCTATGAACTGGAGGGCCAATGCTAATCAGGTGGAAAAGTACTAGAAGGCATGAGAAGTGTACCAAGCTGGACCTGGCCAAGCTTTGCTGGAACTTTCAAAAGTGGATGAGAACTGTTGAACTTTGGAGCCATAAGATTGAGGTATATGGCTGTTGTGGGTCTTCCGGGCTGTGTGGCCGTGTTCTGGAAGTTGTGGTTCCTAACGTTTCGCCAGCATCTGTGGCCAGCATCTTCAGAGGGCAGGAGCACAGATAGAAGCAAAATCTCTGTGCCCAGGTAGAGTGGCAATGTTCTATTTATAGAGCTAAATTATAGGAGATTAGGTGGGTTTTTTTGTTGTGTTGAAATGTTAACGAGTGGCTGATGAGCGTGATTAGCATGTTCATTGTGAGAAGTATTCCCATGTCCTGGTGGTTGGACTGAGTTCGTTGACCTTTTGCAGGCTGTGTTTTTCAGGACTGGTAGCCAGGTTTTGCTAATTTTTAAACTTTCTTCTTTTTTATTGTAACTGTGCTGGTGTTTGTGAATTTCAATGGCTTCTCTGTATAATCTGGTGTAGTGGCTTTTGGTGTTGTCCAGTATTTCTGTGTTTTCAAATAGGATTTTGTGTCCCGTTTGCTTGAGAGCATGTTCAGCTACTGAAGATTTTTCCGGTTGCTGTAGTCTGCAGTGTCTTTCATGTTCTTTTATCCTGGTGTGAATGCTTCGTTTTGTGGTTCCGATGTATACTTGTCCACAGCTGCATGGTATGCGGTATACTCCTGCAGCGGTGCGGGGGTCCCTTTTGTCTTTTGCTGATTTTAGCATTTGTTGTATTTTTCTGGTGGGTCTGAAGACTGTTTGAAAGTTGTGTTTTTCCATCAGTTTTCCCATGCGGTCAGTGACTCCTTTGATGTAGGGCAGGAATACTTTGTTTGTGGGGGGCTGTTTTTCTTCAGTTGGATGTTGTTTTCTTGGTTTGATGGCTCTTTTTATTTCATTCTTGGAATAGCCATTTGCCTGTAGGACCCAATTCAGATGGTTAAGTTCATTGTTGAGAAATTGGGTTTCACAGTTTCGATTAGCACGATCCACCAAGGTTTTGATCATGCCTCTCTTTTGTCGTGGGTGGTGATTGGAATTTTTGTGTAGATATCGGTCCGTATGGGTGGGTTTTCTGTATACTTTGTGTCCTAGTTTGAGGTCCGGATTGCGTATGACCAGCGTATCTAAAAATGGAAGTTTGCCATCAGTTTCTTTTTCCATAGTGAATTGTATATTGGGGTGGATGCCGTTTAGGTGGTCCAGAAATTTCTCCAGTTCTTCTTCAGTATGACTCCAAATTGTGAAGGTGTCATCCACGAACCGGAACCAGACTGTTGGTGTAATGGGTGCCGATTCCAAAGCCTGTTTTTCAAAGTGTTCCATGTAAAAGTTTGCTATGACTGGGCTCAGGGGGCTTCCCATGGCAACGCCATCCATCTGTTCGTAGAACTCATTCTCCCATTGAAAGTAACTAGTTGTTAGGCAGTGTTGAAATAAAGCTGTAATGTCTTCTGGGAAGATTTGCTTGATGAGTGCCAGGGTGTCCCTTACTGGCACCTTGGTAAACAGGGAGACCACGTCAAAGCTGACCAGTTTGTCCGTGTGGTTGAGTTTTAGGGTGCTGATTTTGTTGATGAAGTGTCCTGAGTCTTTGATGTGGGATGGAGTCTGTCCGATGTGGGTCTGTAAAAGGGTTGCCAAATGTTTGGATAACTCATATGTCGGGGAGCCAATGGCACTTACAATGGGTCTGAGTGGGATCGAGTCTTTGTGGATTTTGGGGAGTCCGTATAGTCTAGGTGAGAGAGCTTCTGTCTTGCAAATACGTTGTAGTACGTTGGGATGCAGGGAGGAGCTCTTTATCAGTGTGTTGGTTTGCTTCATGATTTTGCTGGTCGGATCCCGTCTTATTGTTCTGTATGTGGTGGGGTCTAGTAATTCTCTGATTTTGTCTTTGTATTCATCTATGTTCATAATTACCGTGGCATTGCCTTTGTCTGCTGGAAGGATGATGATGTCTGGGTCCGAATTGAGGGTCTCTATGGCGTTTCTCTCCTTCTTAGTAATGTTGCTGGTGGGGGGCTTTGCTTTCCTTAGGATTCTTGCCACTTCACCCCTTATTTCTTCTGCTTCTTCCTCTGGACGTTGGTGAATGGCTGATTCCACATTGGCAATGATATCTTCCACTGGAATTCTGGTGGGTGTAATTGCAAAGTTTCCTCCTTTGCTTAGGATGGAGGTTTCTTCAGGAGAGAGCAGGCGTTCTGTCAAATTGATGACAATGCGTGAAGTATCCAGTGCTGGTTTTGGTTGACTGTTTTGGCATTTGTTGAATTTTTGCTTTTGTCTGTTTGTGTAGTCAAAGATGTCCTTTTCCATTTTTCTGTAGGATATGGTATCAATCTTGTCCCAATCCTGACTTCTCATTTTGTGACTAAGGCTCATATGTGTGTCGAATAGATCTTTTTCTGTGATGGCAAGGTTTCGGCGGGTTGTGTGAATTCTCTCGCGCAGGAGGGCTTGCTCAAGGCGGTCGTAAATGCGGCTGGCTTGTGACGATTTGAAGGTCCTTTTCGTTCTGAGAAAAGCTGGAATGGTCCTGGTATCTCTGCATCGCACTAGGAAGGTTAAGGAGCAGAGAAGGTGTGCTTTTCTGTTCCGGAGTGTTTCCAGTCTCCGTGTCTGTCGGAACGTTTCCTCCCAGTAGAGGCGTTCAATGTATTGTCGAAGGCTTTCAGATGCTGGCGAAACGTTAGGAACCACAACTTCCAGAACATGGCCACACAGCCCGGAAGACCCACAACAGCCATTGAACTCCGGCCGTGAAAGCCTTCGACAATACAAAGATTGAGGTACTTTGCATAGTGGGTGATCTGCCTTGATTCTTCTAGATATGAACAACCCCACATGTTACCTTTAAAACAGTTCAAGTAAGTTGGCTGTTTTGTATCATTGTTTTTGTGAATAACTTTTAATGTTTCTTAAGTAGACTATTTTAATTTTGCCA
Source organism: Charina bottae (assembly GCA_023362775.1). Taxonomy (NCBI): domain Eukaryota; kingdom Metazoa; phylum Chordata; class Lepidosauria; order Squamata; family Charinaidae; genus Charina; species Charina bottae. Next base: position 80,970,178 of record JALMGJ010000001.1, on the reverse strand, counting down.
TATTTTATTAATTGTTTCTGTACTCTGGGGAATATATTATTAAAAACTATAAAATAAAGGGGAAGTGGGTAAGAATATTATAAATAAATAAATAAATAAACAAATAAACAAACAAACAAACCTGCCTTCACCAAGGAAACAAGATGGTTTCCTTTAGTTACATTGCTAAAAATCTATGCCATTTACTGTATGTAAATCATGTGAGCCATACTATAAATACATAATTAATACACTACAGCCAGTGATGTGTGGGATCTGTCTCATACCAAAATTTTCTAGAATTTTGGGAGCCACTTGAGAGCAGAGCTGAACTGTGACACCTAGCATGCCAATCAATTGTTTGGCGGCTCATGGTGCAGTTTGATGGCAGCAATGGAGCTGGCAGAGCCAGTTGCTACACATTTATCAGCACACCACTGATATGCTGGACATACTGGACAATTACACTGAACTTTTTCAGGCATTAGGTGGCAGTCCCATACTTACATACAGATGACCACCTAACCTTGAGCAAATTTTCACAAGCAACAAGACAAAACAGGACAATGATGCTAACATCTGTAACAAATCTAGATGTCTACTTTGCTCCCACATTTATATCAACAGCACCATCACAGGCCCCAACAACTTCACATAAAGGTGCCTTTGCATGCTTTCCCTATATGTACGTACCATCATCTGCCTGCAATGCTCCTCTAGATTCTACATTGGAAAAATGGAACAAACTTTGCAGAAAACAATTAATGGACGCAAATTTGACATCAGGATTCAAAACAAGGACAAAGTAATATCGGAGCACTTCAACCTCCCATGGCACCTCATTACAAGTACCCATTTTGGGGAAACAAACAAACAAACTTTGTCAGCACAATTCAGAGAGACTGCTGAATTCCTATAGTGTACGTGAAAAAGTTTCAGACTATCTTAGAAGGTCTCAGCAAACAGAATGGTTTTTGAACACATTACAATTGTTACTTGATAAGGTTCTTGTCATCTGTCTCACTTGCAACCTGCACCTGGACCACACCCTATCTTGCTCTTCCTTTCCCTCCCATCTCATCCCAATTTAAATCCAACATTGATTTAGCCATTGATGAAGTGAGCTGTAGTTCACAAAAGCTTATGTCTTTTAATTATATTTGTTAGTCTGAAAAAGTGCTACCAGACTCCTCCTGAATTTCAGAAAAATTATGTGATCTATACAGCAGAAAAACTAGGAATATGGATTACACAATTTGTGCACATGTGTAGACAACTATACTTATAATTCCAAAGAATACGTGGGGATGGAACAGATGAATTCAGAAGTTCGGAGCTAAGGGTTTCCTCCTTCCCAGTTAATTCCCTTTTCTTGATACAAAAAGAACCCTAAGAGTTCCTGTACAATACACTCCACAAATGTAATCCTGTTTAATTAGCCAGTTTGAATAAATGGCTTACAAGTTCTGTATTTCCACATTTCTTTGAATGTCTATGCTTTTTTCTTAGTATTCCTTATATAGAGCCATAGGGCTAATAAATTACATTGATTTAATAAATCTCTCATGAGAGTTTCCTTTTTAAATTAACTTCCATTATCTTTAAAACAGGAATCCATTTTGGATGCCCTTTGGGAAGATCTGTTATTGTATAGACACACCAGGTGTTACTGACATTTATAAATAAAGGATTGAAATCTAATCTTGCTTATTCTTCTGAAGGAAAAAAAGGTCTCTCTATATACCATGTCAATTTTCTCTCATTCTCCTGACCATGCCAAGATACTGTATATACAACATGAAACTATTGCAGTATCTATATCTCTTATTTAAGAAATGGATGCTGTGACTAAATCTTGACCAAGTTACTGAAGATAAGATAGATACCATCCAATGTTTAATCAAATATTTGTCCCAATAAAACTCAACAGAAAGCAAATTGGTGAATGTCAGAGAAGCACATACATATGTTGGTTCTTGTCACTATGGAGCAAACGCAGTGGATGACCACATGTGATCCTTGGTGCCTTGCTGCCCCCCCCCCCCGGGGATAGTTAGCCTGTGGCTGCATTGGACTGTTCTGATCTGTGTGGGAGATCCCAAGGGGTATTTCTGAAATGGAGCTGGGGCCTGTTGGGCTGTGCCTGGCCATGTTGGGTTGGAAGGCACTCTGTTAGTTTTAGGGTCCCCACTTACAATTTGGGGACTGTTGATCGCCTGCTTCTTGGCTCCCTGAATGGAGCTGCCTGGCTGGGGTCCTGCTTGGGGCCTGGGGATCTGGCATTTCCTTGGTCACCTTTGGAGGTGTGTGATCTCCCCCACTTTGGAGGGTAAGTGGTGGGTAGGGCCTGGTGTTCTTTCTCTGCAGGAACCTGCCTCCCCCAGAGCCTATGGAGTGCTTGGGCAGGTGTGGCCAGGAGAGTGGTTGAGTTGAGTTCCCTGTGGGGCAGAGTGGATTATTGGGGCATTGGCTTGGGTGTGTGGGGTGAGTGGGTGGGTAGATGATTGGTTATGTGTATCATAGCCTGGGAGGAAGGAGCGAAGGGTGAGAGTAGAGTTGGGGTGGAGCGCAGAGGGCAGGCAGGAATATTGTGATGGTGATGGGCAGAGGGAGGTATGGTGGGAACCCAGGGGAGGGGCTGCACTTGGAGATGTTCTCCTCCATCTCTATAATAATAAAAAAAAATTACCTAATCTTTTTTTAGAAAACTTCTTGGCATACTTCAGAATGATTCATTGTCTTGCTTTATCTTATTATCTAAGAATAGATCCAAAATATTATTGGAAATAAAGAAGGCACTGGCACTACATTTATCAGCCTGCTAGCTTCCCAATTAGGTTTTTTTAAAAATAAGGGATAGAAACGTGGAGGACACCAATGGAGGGGTCTACAGCCATAATGGTGTCTACTGGCCTTTGGTTGAGGCCCCCCAAGATAGATGGGAAAGAAACTCTTACAAAGCAGCTTCTAATGCTGTGTGACAGTGCAATTGCACAGCAATTCTTAAACACTAGCTGAGGATGTAATGTTTGAGATATTAATCTTAACTCATATTACTAGCAGTCCCCTTGAATACATGTAACTTACAATATATAAGCTATGCTGCACCAACATTGTCCAGTAGCCTACTTCTTGCTCAGTGCTTCCAAGAAGCTTAAAAACATAAAGCTTCCTCGCCTGCATATCTCAGTTGCTGCAAAAAGAGGGGTTACAGCCACAATTGTGCTTCAATTGCCTCAAGTAGTCAGATCTTGCCAAGACACATTCTGAAAGATATGTGAATAGAAGACGACATACCCTTTTGTGATAGTAAAGGAAGGGGAGACTAACTTAGGATTTTTTTTTGTTTTGTTTTGGTTAGTCTCTATTGGAATAAGAAAAAAGGACAGATATTATTTTGCCCTCTGGAGAAAATTATTGGCTCCCTTAGAAGTCTGATGAAAATTGGAGTCACAATGCGACAAACCTCTCCTCTGATTTTTATGTGTGTAAATATAACTTGTATTATATCATTGTCAGTTTTATTACTTCATTCCAAGAACACTAGAAACTGGATTAATGCTGGTACTCCTCAACTTGAGGATGCATGTCCATATTAATATGGACATTATTATGGATAATAACAGGGGTGTGATGGCTCAGCGGGTAAGACGCCAGGCTTGTTGATCGGAAGGTTGCAAGTTCGGAGGTTCGAATCCCTAGTCCCGTGTGACGGAGTGAGCTCCCGCACTCGCCCCAGCTCTTGCCAACCTAGCAATTCGAAAGCATGCAAATGAAAGTAGATTAATAGGTAATTAATTAATCGGTGGGTAGGTAACAGCATTCCACGTGCGTCATGCCGGCCACATGACCGTGGAAGCGTCTTCGGACAGTGCTGGCTCTTCTGCTAAGAAACAGAGATGAGCACCGGCCCCTAGAGTCGGACACGACTGCACAAATGTGCAGGGGGAACCTTTACTTTTTACCCCAGAACTATGCCTTGTATACCCAGATATGTACTGTATTCCTTTTACTGTCTCCAATACTGCTGTAGCAACATTCAACAAGCAAACTGCTTTTGTTACATAATTTTAAAATAGCAAACTGGCATAATACTATAGCGAATGGACAAATTGAAACCCCCATTCACTCAGGCATTGTATGAAAATCCTTTCCCTCCCCCACATTCATTCAGCCATTCACACAACATAGACAAAACTCCACATTCACCCAATCAACATATCTTAAATGCTTGAGGAGACAAGCAGGAGAGAACATATTGACTGCAAGATCTAAGAGAGTGGTGGGAGGAAGAAAATTGCCCAGTTTTCCCAAAGGGTTCTCCTCAGCTCCACCCTTGGTGGCAAAAGAGTCTTGAGAAAAAAAAAAAGGTGGAGCTGTGGGGGGACATAGTTGGGAGATGTGAAAGAAAGCTGGGGGACCAAGGAGAACGAATACTTGGAAGGAGAGAAAGTGATGCTGCTAGCAAGCTTTGAGTTCAATCTCTCTCACAAGCCAGCATTAAAGCATTTCTTTTCCCAGGAAATTGAGTGGTAGTATCAGGAAGTAGTATGTAACACATAGCCAGAACCTGTGCCAAGGCAGGAGGGAGATACAGCCTAACGGCATTGTCTGGAGGGTCAAGGTCCCTTCCATCACCCACCAGTGATGTGCCCCTCCTCCAGCCATTAACTACAAGTGCTGTAAGCTGCACTAAATGAAATGATATCAGAGATTCCAACACGTGCATTGGTTCTGTTACTTCCTTATGGTCGTAGTAATAAAACTCTGAAAGTAAAAAAACATTTTTATAGCATACTTATTTTATACTGAATAACTTACAAATAAAATATTTGTAGAAATTAAGGACAAAACCTTAATGAAAAAAAAAATCATTACCTTTATATCCTTGCTCAGTCTCCCTGAGATCAATTTTAGTTATTGGCTTGAAATCAATATCCCACAGTCGAATACAGCCATCTCTCCCACCAGTTGCAAAACCTTCCTCACATGCATACATGCTAAAAATTCCAGCCTGCACAATAACACAGTAGGGTTTAAATTTGTATCATAGGACAAAGCTGTTTGCAGAGTGTTAAACGCAATGTTTGTCAACCAGAATTACATCACAATATTTTTTCCTATGAAATTCCAAACATTTACTGTATATAACCTCATGATTTAGTCATTCCATAATATACCAACAAACAAAGCAAAACCAGCCTACTGGAAATATATTTTTTCTTGCCAAAAGATATTAGGCAACAAAACCAGATGTATTAATCATTTTTGTGCTACTGAATCATATTAAAATAATCACATTGTGTAACAATTCTGTAATTTTGGTTCATATCTACTACCATAACACTCTTTCCTTGATCAGCCTATTTCTATGATGCATGCACTTCATATTTCTATTTGTCATTTCTAAGATCTAAAATCTAAATCAGTTGCAACAATCTTCATGCTGGATGAGGGTAATTTGCTCTTCATGTTTCCTAAATAGCAGCCTCCTTCCTGCTATCTTGTCACACAGAGATTCTCTTGTGAAACCTGTGGTGCTTACAAAAGCAGTTTGTGACATGCTCTATAATCTATGGTTTTCCCATATAAAATATAAAATAAAGAATATGTCTGTGTGCATGTATGTATGTTTGTGTGTTTGTGTGTATACACACTCACACACACACACACATAACCTAAGCCCTTATGTAAAGGTAAAGCAGACCTTGTCTTAGATATTTAGGTACAGTTGACATAAAGATAGAAGCATATTATATACAGTATACAGTGTTTGAATAAACTGAATAAAAAGTTTATTAAAGTTTGAATAAACTTTAATCGTCACAAGGACGATTAAAGCAGTTATGATGCTCCTAAAATAAATAGCTGACTAAACCAATTTCACAGTAAACTAACCAAAGAAACAAAATAATTCCCAACTAATCAAGGCAATATTGAATTCATTTCACCAGCATGAATGAAAATGAAAAAAGCAGATTCATCTTCTCAACAAGCAATAAATATTTGTTAATCATAAAGTTCTATATTAAACATTTCCTATTACAAATGTTGGAATGGCAAATACATACACCTTACTTAGAAATGCCCATGGCACAACTACAGGTAGTCCTCGTTCAGCAGCCACTCATCCAGCGACCGTTCAAAGTTACGATGGCACTGAATGAAGGGACTTATGAATGTTCCTTGAAGTTGCAGCTGTAACAGTGTCCCCGCAGTCATGTAATTGTAATTCAGATGTTTGGCAACCAGCTCGCAATTATAATGGTCACAGCATCCTGTGATCACATGATTGCCTTTTGCAACCTCCATTGCCAGCTTCTGACAAGCAAAATCAATGGGGAAGCCAGCAGGAGGTCGCAAATGGCAATCCTGTGACCGTGGGATGCTGCGACTATGCGGGATTCACCTAACAATGGCACTCGAACTGCTGTAACTGCTGTTGTAAGTCAGCATGGTCACATGACGTTGCACTTTACAACCACGTTGCTTAGCAATGGAGTTGCCAGTCCCAATTACTGTTGTTAAGCGAGGACTATCTGTAGTTAAAATATTAATTATATTCATAGCATAGCATGTTAAATAATGTAACTACAAAATTAGTTGATTAATAGGCATTGCTTATATGATGGACAGATGAGTGATAATGTGAGCACTGAGTTCCATACATACTTATTCATGTTACGTGATACATTTCTCAGATTAAATTATGTCTTAATGAAACTCACAAGCTCCACTTCCCCCAAACAATAACACTGATTAAATCACTTATCTTGCTTTGTTAGTCTTTAAAGTTCTTTGGCATTGCCACATTTCAAAACTATCTTTCATGTTCACAAAGTTGTTATGATAGAACATACTCCTGAATTAATTGAATTAAAATTTGATGAAAGTTATTTTCTCTGTCCAGATACTTTCATGCCTGCCAAGATGTTACTGAAAACAGCAGAATCAATAATGTAACTATAAAGAGTTGCTTCTGCAACTATGGGGCAGTTTAATAATCTCAGTCAGAATATAAATCATTTGAGAATTGGTTGAGTGTCCAAAAGCAAAACAGGAAACTCATCTGTTTTAATAACTTGGTTTTTGTACAGTAGCATATAAGTGGCAACTTACACCATGAGCTCCTTGGATTGTACGGACTAAGGTGAGCCCTTTCCAGACATAGATATCTCCATTTAAAGCACCAGAGAACGTAACATCATCTTTCGCACAAGACAAACAGAGGATAGTTTGCAGGTCTCCTGTTTTGCCAAATATTCCTCTTTTGGCTGTCAAGGCATTTCCGCACAATGTCCAAAACTACAAAATGTCAAACAGAGTATCTTCAGCATTTCCAATATTATTATTATTATTATTATTATTATTATTATTATTAATTTATTTAATTTATATGACCGCCCATCTCCCCCCAACGGGGAACTCTGGGTGGTTTACAACAAAAAAGAATTAAAATAGAACATACAATATAAAACATCAATTCATATAATTAATAATAAATAATTATAAAAATAAAATCCAGATGGACGAAAGAATAATAAAGGGAGGACTTTTTAGGATTAAGGGACAAGCCACCCCCATGAGGAACTATCCCTTCCTCCTTCCCATGCCAGGCGGCAGAACCAGGTCTTCAGATCTTTCCTAAAGGTCGGGAGGGAGGAGATCTGTCTCAACTCCGGGGGCAAGGTGTTCCACAGTGTAGGAGCAACTACAGAGAAGGCCCGTCTCCTAGACCCCATCACGTGACACTCTTTAATTGATGGGGCTCGTAGCAGGCCCTCCCTGAATGATCGGGTGGGGCGGGTCGATAATATGGGGATAAGACGGTCCCTCAGGTATTCTGGCCCCATGCCATGTAGGGCTTTAAAGGTGATAACCAACACCTTGAATTGTACCCGGAAGCAAACCGGCACCCAATGTAGCTCGCGGAGCAGTGGTGTTACATGTGCAGATCTTGGTGCACCCAAAATTGCTCGCGCGGCCGCATTCTGCACCAGCTGTAGCTTCCGGATAGTTTTCAAGGGTAGCCCCATGTAGAGCGCATTGCAGTAATCTACATGGGAGATGACGAAAGCATGAGTGACTGTCCAGAGGGCATTGCGATCCAGGAACGGGCGCAACTGGTGCACCAGCCGAAGCTGTGCAAAAGCCCTCCTAGCCACGACTGCCACCTGCTCTTCGAGCAGGAGTCATGAGTCTAGAAGGACCCCCAAGTTCCGCACCGGTTCTGAATGGGGCAGTGCTACCCCATCGAGAACCAAAGATGATAATTTCCCAGAAGACGCTAAGCCATCAATCCACAGCCACTCGGTCTTGCCAGGGTTCAATTGAAGCCTGTTGTTCCCCATCCAGGCCCTCACAGCCCCCAGGCACTGGGACAGGGTGGTCACTGCATCAATTACTTCACCTGGGATGGAGATATACAGTTGAGTATCATCCGCATACTGATGATACCTCATCCCATGGTGTCGGATGACCTCACCCAGCGGTTTCATGTAGATGTTGAATAGGAGAGGAGAGAGAACCGAGCCATGCGGTACCCCACACAGGAGCGATCACGGGCTGGATCTCTCCTCCCCTACCACCATCGACTGGGAGCGGCCCTGGAGGAAGGAGGTGAACCAGCGTAAAACTACGCCGCCCACCCCCAACTCCCTAAGCCGCCCCAAAAGGATACCATGGTCAATGGTATCGAAAGCCGCTGAGAAATCCAAGAGAGCCAGGATGGATGCACTACCTCCATCCCGCGCCCGCCAGAGATCATCCATAAGCGCGACCAATGCAGTTTCTGTCCCATATCCCAGCCTGAAACCTGACTGGAAAGGGTCTAGATAATCCGCTTCATCCAGGGTCCTCTGAAGTTGCAAGGCCACCACTTTCTCAACCACCTTTCCCAAAAAGGGAAGGTGGGAGACTGGACGAAAATTGTCCAGAATGGTAAGGTCCAGGGACGGTTTCTTGAGGAGGGGGTGTACCAATGCCTCCTTGAAGGCAATTGGGAACACCCCCTCCAACAAGGATGTATTAATCATTGCCTGGACCCATCCACATGTCACCTCCCTGGCCGATTTTACTAGCCAGGAAGGGCAGGGATCTAAATGGCATGTGGTGGAATTAACAATTTGGAGGATCCTGTCCACTTCCTCAGGTCCAACAGGATCAAATCGTTCCCAGATAATAGGGCAAGACCCCTCTCCCGGCATCTCCCCAGCCTGCATTTCACGCATGGAGTCCAACTTAGACCGAATCCGAGCGATTTTATCCTGCAGATGCTCGGAAAATTCTTCCGCACGGCCCTGCAGGTGGGAGGTCGATTCCACCCTACCCAAGAGAGATCGAGTAATCTTGAACAGGGCCGTCGGATGGCATTCTGCGGATGTAATAAGCGCGGAGATGTGGGGTGTTGCTGGCTTTTGGGGTTCCAGGCGCAGATTAATTCAAACAGCGTGTTTTAAGGCTAACAATATATTTATTGGTAGCATAAGGCAATAATGGATGTATAGTGCATTATTGCAAAAAGGAAAAAACAAAGCATACGCAGAGTTCCATCAGATGTGAGGAAAGAAAAATCATGGTCTATGCAAAGACCAGGCGTAGTTACAGTTCGGAAACAAAGTACATGGCAACATGTAGATAGCAGTCAAAAAGAAGCATAGAATGAGTGAGTGAGTGAGTACCCATAGTTCATAGCTGAATTATACACATGGTTCAGCATTCTGATTGGCTTAAATGTGGGCTAGGCCATTTTTCAGCTTAACAATGTAGTAACAGTTGTACTTACTATAAACCGCCATGAGATGGCGGTGTTGTGCATTGGCTTCCCTCCCGGGAATGGTTCTCATGGGACAAGGCTGTTATCACTACATTGTTTTGACTAGCGAAAGTCACACCTGGTGTTTACTGGTAGAATGTTATGGGAAACTGCTTACAGCAGAGGGAATGAAAAAATCCCAATTTACAGGCTAGAAATTCACAGTGAAGGAATCCATTCGCTTGAATCCTACATAGAATAACTTTAACAGGAGAAATATTCACGTTTCGCCGCTCTTACCGCCACAAGGTAGGCCTTAATAGCGGCTCTAGATTGTGTTCGGTCCGATTCCGTCTTCGTCTTTTTCCAGCGGCGCTCTAGACGTCTCTTCACCCTCTTCAAGACCCTCAACTCCTCCATATACCACGGGGAGTGACGGGTCGAATGGGGCTGGAGAGGTCGCATCTGCGCGGTCCTGTCCAAGGCACCGGCAGCCTCTCTGTTCCAGGTTGCAGCCAGTTCCTCCGCTGGACCGTGCAGCAGATCCTCGGGTATTACCCCCAGCTCCCTCTGAAACCTCATTGGGTCCATAAGTCGCCAGAGGCGGACCAATCGAATACGTCCTGCCTCCCTGCGGAGTGGGGCGGCATAAGAGAATCTTAGGGATATCAGGACATGATCTGACCATGACAACGGGGATAGTTCTAACTTTCCCCTCAGTTCACTTTGCCATTGCTCTGACAAGAAAACCAAATCCGGAGTGAGTCCACTGTCTCGAGTCGGGTCCCGAATAATCTGGGACAGGCCATGGCTGCCATGGTAGTCATGAACTCCCGGGCCGCTTCCGAGGCACGCCCCAGGGACGGCAGGTTAAAATCCCCCAGGACCATCAGCCTGGGGAACTCCACCGCCAACCCCGAGACGGTCTCCAGCAGCTCAGGCAGGGAGGTTGCTACGCAGCAGGGAGGCTGGTACAATAGCAACACTCCCAACTGTTCTCGGGCACCCAACTTGAAAAACAGGGTCTCACATCCGGACACTTGTGGAGCAAGGCCCCTGAAAGCCACTAAAGATTCTTTGATGATAACTGCCACCCCTCCTCCCCTACCCCGGTATCTCGGCTGGTGCCACACCTGAAACCCGGCTGGGCACATTTCCGAGAGGGCTACATCTCCCTCAGGGCCCAGCCAGGTCTCAGTAATACACGCCAGGTCAGCCCCTCTCTCCGTGATTAATTCACTTATGAGAGGGGCTTTGTTGTTTACTGACCTGGCGTTAAGCAGCAGCAGTCGAAAACCGGGGCCCTCAAGGATCCGCTGTCCAGAACTTGGGGTTGAACTCGGAGGACCGGAACACGCCACCTGTACTAAACACCGGGGGCGCCTTCCCCAGAGATGGCCTGTTCCCGTGACAATATCTCCTGCCCGTCACCACCTCGATCGGATTGCCCCTAGTATAGTCCCCAGAGTTTCTTGACCCGGTCGCCTCCACTCCCGGATCCCTTGAAAACCTGGGACTAAGCGGGGGTCTCTCCCATCCATCCATCCTTTCACTCCCAATCATCCTGGGCAGTTGAAGGCCACCAGCGCAACCAGCTAGAGCTCTCGGTGCTGGTAAGCCCCAACCGCCCCTTACACTCACCATTCAATCACTCACTATGCCCCCTGAGGCCTCTCTCACTAGCCACAGAGGGGCAAAACAGCCACTCCTACCTACCCTGTCTCCCACTCAGGGATAGGTACTCTCATAAACACATATACTCCTGGACCCCCTCCTGCAACTCTCTCTCTCAGGAGGGGAACCACACTCACACCAAGAGACCCCGCAATTCTCTGCCACCCTGGCACGGGGGTGGTCTATCTTGTCTCAACAATCCGTAGTCCATAAATCCCGAGAGCGTTATTATGCTTCCACCAGTCTATAGCAATGTCAGTAGGTCGTTCATGCGTTGCTATGCCCACAGTTCTGTTCTCAGCAGTCAGAGAAGTTCTTCAAACTCTGACAGGCACTGGGTCAATCCACTTATCTCAAGCCAACCCAGTCCCACTGGTTCCTCGGGATATATCCCTCTGTCTTCAGCCAGTATGTAAAGCTGCTAAAACAATATGTTCTTCTGGAAGGCAAGGCAAGGTCCGTTACGGTGTTAAAATTCACTCCCAGCATATCTATTAGGGGCCAGCGTCCAAGCGTTTTCGAGGCCAGTCTAAGCAATTTTGAGGTCAGTCTTTTACACCTCTGGGGTCTATTCGCCCCCCGCTGAGTTCTTCTACAGCAGAGGTGAGATTCGCTTCCACCACGGTGAACGCCCTGCCCAGAATCCGCCCCACTAACAGGGCAAGTCCCAGGGCTCACTGTGTCAAAATTTGTTGGGGTTCGCTGCCGTCGCCTCCGCCAGCTCCACCGCCCCACTTGGGTTCCAGGCTCGCTAACATTCGGCTTCACAGCCTCAGGAGACTTTCTTCCCTGTTCGAAAAACGCTGCCGAACTCTGCTCAGCCCAGCGGTAAACCTTGCGTCGCTCTTCACAGTCCGTTGCGTCCCACCGCTCCGTCCAGGGGGGGCTAAACCCCCAACAAAGGTAAAAACCCACCAGCAACAATTTCCAAGCCATGGAAAATGTACCTCTGGGGTTCAAGAAACCTCTAAACAAGTTTCACGGGGCTAAACAATCTCCCCCCCCCCCGGAGCAGCAACCGACGCTGGCTTCCGATCGCCATCTTGGATTTTTTTCTCTCTGTCCATATGTCTGAATCATACATTTAAGATGTATAAAAAAAAACCTAGCAAAACTTGCAAGATTGGTATCAGCCCTCCCAGGTAAACCAGACAGGAAACACGACCAGATGAGCTAATTCCACTTTATTGTAAGGCTACATTAACAGAATCTTGCAAGTCTGAAAGTACACATCTCCCACCGTCTCTTTTACTGCCTGATCAATTAGGGCGGATCCTTCCTAAGTTTCTTTCTCTGACTGTTAAGCAGCTGCGGGCTCCTCCCTCTTTTATCTGATCATTCCCTAGGCAGCATCTCTTCTCTTCATCCCTCAAGGTCATTCCCACATACCATTACACACACACACACACACACACAACCTGTTTTAATTCTTTATACTTTTAATTTTCACTCTGAGGCTTAACCTGATGTGGGAATAGCTTTACACAGCAGAATATACACGCATGAAGAAGTAAAAGTAATACAGCAATACAAAGAAAGGTTTCTGGAGATGGATGCTTATATTTTAAAAGAAAGATATTTATTAGAAAATTGATAAAAACCCTAAGCATTTGATCTAACTGTATTTTAAGTAAAAGAATGAAAGCCATGTAAACTGCTAAACATATGGACCCTTCCATTGCATTCCTTCTATTACTGTAAGATAGGGAGGCAAGATGTGGGATTGAGGAGCAGCAATTGGAAGTGACAACAGCCTTGGGAATACTAGGCTTAGCAGTTAGGGGTATGCAAGGTAATACCAAAGACAGAACCTAAAGGAGGCCAAGAGGAGAATCCCTACACCAGTGTTTCTCAACCTTAGTAACTTTAAGATGAGTGGACTTCAACTCCCAGAATTGAAGTTGGAGTTGAAGTCCACACATCTTAAAGTTGCTAAGATTGAGAAACATTGCCCTACACTAACTTTAACTCAGTGTTTCTCAAACTGGGCAACTTTAAGATGTGTGGACTGGCTGGAGAATTCTGGGAGCTGAAGTCCATACATCTTAAAGTTGCCCAGTTTGAGAAACACTGCTTTAACTTCTATTGCCCCTAGTGGCCAATAGGATGAGAAGATGCAACAAGACCACACAGGTAACAGTTGATTTTCCAACAATGTCTTCCAGATATCTGGAGATTACTTACTGAAGATCATTCAGTGGCCTGTTAGAACCAGTGAATGGAGCAGAGCTTAACGTTGTGTAAACTCATGGGCAGAAAAAGGAATATTGTTTAAAAACACAGCCTTTGAGCATGTTAGAAAGATTCAGGTTCTTATTCTTACACTTTTAGCCCATCCAAGCATAAAGAAATGCACGCTTAGACACTGCAGGTACAAAAAGTAAGTACAAAAGAGTTCTTACATTTATTCAGTCCAGATACAGCCATTTCAGCAGAAAATTGGTTTCAGTTCTTCTTTCTGTTCCCTAAACTGCATACCTCTGGCCCTGTTTGCTGCCAGAGGCTGCGTGGAGAAAGGGGGAAAAGCCTCTGGAGTTGAGGCCTAGCACATGGCCTCTCCATGGAAGGAGCTAAGGCACGTGCGTCCTACCCCATCAGTGGAAGAATCAGAGAGAGAGAGGGAGGGGCAACAAGCAACTTCCTCTAGAACAGAGTTTGCCTCCTAGAGCAATCACCCATATGCTAATGAGGCATGCCTGATTTGCTGAATTCCAACACCCCTTCTCAAATCAAAGTCATTCATCATGCCTACACAAGATTTAACTCACTTCGTAGGCCCTGGTACACACCCTTCGCAAGTGGTTTTGTAAGGATGTCTGCAATCATGCTATCTGAGGGACAATACTCCAAATGTAGTAGTCCTGTCTCCTGTGCCTCTCTAATTATGTGGTAGCGAACATCCATGTGTTTGGTCCACCCTCCCACCTTCTGTGACAGAGAGAGTCTTATACAACTTTGGTTGTCCTCAAAGACTCTTATTGGAGCAGGAACACTTACCCCCAGATCCTCAAGTAAATACTTGAGCCATTGCACCTCTGTGCATGTCTCAGCTGCTGAGGCATACTCCGCTTCAGTAGTTGAGCATGCCAAAATAGCCTGCTTGCGACTAGCTCAGCTCACAGCCACTCCCCCAAAGAAAAACACATTCCCACTAGTGGATTTGCGATCAGTTACATCCTCTGCCCAATCTGCATCTGTGTACCGCACTAGTTCAGGAGAATCAGTTGCTGGCAGCTTAAGCTTCAGGTCTGCAGTCCCCTTCAGGTATCTTGCCACCCACTTAATGCCTGTTCAGTCCCTTTGGGTGGGTGTGCTGGTCTTTCTGCAGAGGATCCCCACTGCAGTTGAAATATCTGGCCTCGTTGTGGTTGACAGATATAACAGCTTTCCAATGGCCTCTCTGTAGCCATTGTTCTGAGGCAAGAGTTCACTAGTGTCCTTGACTTTGTGAAAGTCTGTGTCCATTGGAGTTGGAACTGTGTTTGCATTTTCCAGTCCCAGGCTCTCCAATAATTCAAAAATCTTTTGCCTCTGACTGAGGAGAAAACTTCCATCCTCTTCTCTGTCAATCTGTATCCCCAAGTAGTAGCTTGCCTTTCCAAGACATTTCACCTCTACTTCCGTGTTCAAATTGGACAGAATTTCATCAATGCCCCTCTGATCCTCATAACAGAGAATCAAATCATCCACAAATGTCAGAATGAACACGTCTCTCCCATTTTTGTGTCGTGTGTAGATGCTTTGCCCTGAGTGAAACCTTGCTTTATTAGCATCTGGTTTAGTTTCACATTCCAGGCCCTTGCTGCTTGTTTAAGCCCATAGATCCCTTTCTGAAGCCTGCACACTAAATGCCGGTTCTTTGGAATAGTGAAGCCTTCTGGTTGTTGAATGTACAACTCTTCCTGAATTTCACCATGCAAGAACGCTGTTTTAATGTCCATATGTTCCACTTGCATGTTTCTACTTGCAGATAGACTTAAAAGCAGTCGAATTGTTGTGAGGGTCACAACTGGTGCAAAATTCTCGTCATAATCTTCCCCATACTTTTGTGAATAGCCCTTGGCTACCAGTCTAGCTTTGTATCTTTGGACCTCTCCCTTCTCATTCTGTTTGGCCTTAAAGACCCATTTGCAACCAATGGCCTTTTTGCCAACAGGTAACTTTGTGAGTGTCCATGTGTTGTTGTGTTGCAGAGCCTCAAACTCTTCTTGAGCTGCTTTCCTCCACTTGCTTCAGCTGGTGGCAGCTGTTGCACTTCCTCCCATGATGCAGGCTCTTTCGGCAATGCCACTCCTGCAAGGTAGGACTCTCGCTTGGCTGGAACTCCCTTGGATTGTGGAAGAATCAGAGAGAGAGAGAGGAAGCGGGAGGGGCAACAAGCAACTTCCTCTAGAACAGCGGTCCTCAACCTTTTTGGCACCAGGGACCCAGTTTCGTGGAAGACAATTTTTCCACGGACCAGGGGGGGATGGTTTCGGGATGAAACCATCGGAAGTGGTAAATAAAATAAAATAATGGGTGGGCCACGCGCGGACTAAAATAAGTGCCGGATTCTGACTTCTCATAAGGAGCGTGCAACCTAGACCCCTTGCATGCGCAGTTTACAGTAGGGTTCGCGCTATGAGAATCTAATGCCGCCGCTGATCTGACAGGAGGCGGAACTCAGGCGGTAATGCGAGTGATGGGGAACGGCTGTAAATTCCGATGAAGCTTCGCTTACTCGCCCACCGCTCACCTCCTGCTGTGCAGCCCGGTTCCCAACAGGCCACGGACCAGTACCGATCTGTGGCCTGGGGGTTGGGGACCCCTGCTCTAGAACAGAGTTTGCCTCCTAGAGCAATCACCCATATGCTAATGAGGCATGCTTGATTTGCTGAATTCCAACACTTACAAAGATTTGTTCTTTTCTTAACTCTAATTTTCATAATTTTATTACTAAACAAAACCAGGTCTTTTAAAATGTGTTAACTTTAGGCTCAATTAATTTTATTCTTCTGCTTTTCTGTGACTTTACTCCGTAAAGGACTGATTTGCTAGTTTTCTGTTCTATTTTTCTGATTCAGGTATTTTGCAAGTCTTACAATGTAAGCCACCTTGAGCACCTTTTAATTATTTATTTCATTTATTCAATATATTTGGCCATCTACTTGCCATTTATTAAGAGTAGCCTATATAAAAGAAACAGTGAAATAAATTTCTTCTCCAATCTAATGATCAAAGCCTTTCCCAACAGAAAAATGGGCAATTTTTCAATATAGAAAAAGGCTTGGTGTCATTGGTATTGTAAAATTTTATAAGTGACCACTACTAGACACACACACAAACACACAAACATATATAAAGTGGTAGACATTGGCAAAATAATTGAACTTTTAAAAAATCATGCCATACATCTGGCAAAATAACTTCAGAATTGGAAAAAAAACTTTTCAGTGAAGAGCCAACTGACAACAACTTTATTTACATATTTTAGTATAAGATACATTTTGTATCTTGTACAAAAAGAACACCAAAACTAAAACTACAGTTTTTAATTTAAATTTTCTTTAATTTAAAAATAATTTAATTTAAAAGGAAAATATACAAAGAACAAGATCAAATGGAAAAAGACATTTGGGAGTACACATATTTATGGGTCTGTCTTTATATGTACTGTATATATTCTGACGATCTCATCATGTATTTACCTATATCTATGTAAGTTCATGTATCTCTTTATCAGTCTATATGAATATGTATATGAACTTTATTTCAAATATGCATATTTATTTAATATTTCTTTGCAAAATAACATTTGTACAGAAAAAATGTAAGCTATTACAGAAAATATTGCTACTGTAGCTAAACAACTATTGATCAGACAAGTTTTGAATAAACCTATTCATAATTCAAATACCTTACTTTTTGAGTTAATTTTTCAATCAAAGCAATTTTCCTCATTTTAAAATGACATTAATTCAGAAAAAGATATACTTAGATGTCCAGTGTTTTGCAACAACCAATCTAGCAACTATCAATAACTGAATCTTATAGTGCATCAATGTATATGCTTTGGAGTTTATTAAAATATTTAAATGATTAAGGATGAACAGAAAGATCTGTGAAAATGTCTGTAAATACCCATTAACCACATGAATTATGTGATTTATAAGCTGCTCTTCTCTTGTATCTCTGTAACTAGGTGAGAAGGACAGAACAATTCAATAAATTAGGATCAAATTTAACACTGAGTTAGGATGCAGCAACAACTCGCAGTTAACATAATATCCTGACTTACACAACACTCTACCCATTTTTTTCAATCATAATTTGTTAACAAGTTACAGTTTAACAGAAAAAATCATAGTGGATCACCATAAAGCTATACCAGAACAGCAGCAGAGTTCACACATGCTAAACTGAATGTAAATCACGTCAGAAATGAGATCAGTCTGAGATTCACAAACAAACTGGAGGCATGGTTGACTGGCCATAAGCAAGCTTAAATTAGTCTAGTTAGAACTGGATATACTGACATTGAGTTAGCGTGATCAAACTAAACCAGAAGAGATTCCCTCTTAATAAACTTGCAAAGGATTGCGGTGTTTACCTGGACCGAGGCATTGGAAACACTTCAGAAGTGGTGGAAAGGACCAGAAAACATATGTTTTAAAATCTTTCTTCAAAAATAAATCATAATTATTTAAAGTACAAATTTTATTTTCTTTTATGGAGAACTTCAAAAGCAATTTGCATGTAACATCAGACTAGAGCATTAATTGCCTTTTACAATGTTTAATTATGGAAAATTAATGTTTGGTATACATTTGTTTATAGCTTGGCATTCAGCTAGAATGACATGGCTTGAGTTAATTATAACCATTTTATAACAATCAATAGGTTTCATTTCTTTCAGGGTATAACAGAGAGCATCTTTTTTTTGCCAAGGCCTCATCTCTGGTTTGGACACAATGCAAAGTAAACGATAGAGGTATCTGGACAGAAAAATATAATCCAGTTATAATTAGAATAATTGCAGTCTGTTAGTAATTGAAATATTGTGATCATGAAGTGCAAGATCAAAATACTAGACAAGAATTCTAATATGATATAGAACTTTTTATTTTTCTTTCTCATTCATAATGTGCACATTACATTTAAGAGTCTCTAATATTCAGGATTTTTAAAATGTTGAAATGTTAAATAGGTAAATAAATATAACAGTAAATACAAAGATTAATTGCTAGCAGGGACTAATGTGAACTGAAGCATCCATTAACATAATCAGAATGGATCAGCACAACACAAGCTGCACTTCCATATCTAATCAATTGATTCTGTATGACAATAACCCTGATCCTTTTGCATAGGATTTTTCTTGGAAATTGATCAACAAAACTTTTAATTAAAATAGAAGTTGTTAATAAAAACTTATTTGGGGGGGTCACAGAAAATCACAAAAAATCTTCTTCTTCTTCTTCTTCTTCATCATCATCATCATCTTTCCTCAATGCTTAATACTGTTTTTGCCTGAAGCATTATATTTTTCCTCCAAAATAATTTACTGTTAAACGTGAAGGTTATCACTAGGAAAATGGTAGTGGTTTATCTGTGCATTATTTTCCCTAATCTTCATGCATATGAAGTTCAGAAAAAGTTGTCTTCTCTGGTAAATGCATTATATATTTACATTTATTTAGTGCAACTGAAAAAAATGTGTCACCTGATTTCTTAATGCACATATTTTCTGCAAAGAATAAATATAGTGTAATATCAGTTTAGTTTTAAATAGCTGAATTGTTGATAATAATTAAAAATTGTTAATACAGCTAGGTCTTGACATTTGTTGATTATTTTTGGACCTTTTCACCGGGAAATTATTTAAGCTTCGAATTTAGGAAAACTTTATTCTAAATAAGGAGTGGGTATCTTGACACCCTATTATAATTCCCAACAGCATAGTTAGCATGTACTTCAGCAACTTTTAGTTGTCTTCCCCTGTTCTAAATCAATCTATTTTGATTAAAATTCCTCTCTGTAACTACTCTATAGTGTTAGGAATTTGCCTACTACCTTGAATTGGCTATGCAACATTTAAAGCTTAAAAGAAATTAGTAAAGGAAAATGTGTCAGGTAAATACAACATTTTTCTCCACTGATAATGCAAAGCATCAAAACCAATTTACCTTGATATGTTTCACTCCACAGCTAGCCACTCGGTTAGGTTGATATGGATCCCAGGAAATATCAAAAATCTGTCAAAACACATTCAAAATTGCTACACTAAATTAAAAACTACATGCATTAAATCCTAGAAATGTCTATTTCTCTCTCACAATTTTAACGAAGTTCTATAGTTCCATTATCAAGAAGTTGGTAACTTTTCTTATGGAAGACAAATGCATTTGGAAAGTAGCTGGCAAAACAAACACCTTACAAGGTTCATTATAAATGTTTGCCTTTATTTCATTAAAGTCTAAGTTCCAAATAGTATTTGTATATGTAACAGGAATATTAACAATTATAGGGAAAAAATGGAAAATGTCAATAAATACCGAATTGTACAGGGCTAAAGGAAGTAGATGAGATTTTAAATAAACAGTATTGTTATAAAATATCATCCATATTTACTAGATAAAGCACATCCTATCTATACAGATATCACTTCTAAAAAATTGATCCTATAACAGGGCTTTCCAAAGTTTTCCCGCGGCGACACACCAACCGCTGTTGGTGTGTCGCCGCGGGAAAACCCGGAAGTGCTGATGTTGCGGCAGTGCGCAAAAACCCGGAAGCGCTGCTGCCGCTTTCAGGTTTTTACGTGCCGCGGTTGGTGTGTCGCCGCGGGAAAACCTGGAAGCGCTGATGATGATCAGCGCTTCCGGGTTGTGTGGCGACACACCAGACTGTGTGTGGCGACACACTTTTGTGTCGCGACACACAGTTTGGAAAGCTCCGTCCTATAATATTGCGCTTATGTACCAATCATCATTTAATTGCTCCACCTAATAAATTGTACAAATATGTGTGCTCTGCATAGTTTAAATTGATAGCAGAATCGTTCAACACTGGGCACAATTTTAGCCTGTAACATTCTTGAACAGTTGCTGGATACTGCTTCAAAATACCATTTTAATTCCCTAAAATAGTCACCGCATAAAACCAAAGGGCCATTGATGTAATGGGAGTCTCATGAAAAGAACCGTTGCCAAGAGCTCCCTGCAGCTCTACACACAGGAAGAAACCAATAGCGATGGACAAGCTGACTCTCAGTGAGGCTTTCAATCAGCAAATCTTTTCAGGCAGAGACGGCACTATGCCTGTTTTGCAATAGCACAGGGGCAATATAATAAAACAGGTTAAATCTCTTAAGAGTTCCAAATCTGATGAGATTTTTCCAATCTCACCCTCTAAAACCTCACACATTAGTGCCTGAAATCATGTGAGACATTAAATACTAAACTCTCAGAATTTTAGTGAATGTATTTCTGTTCTAAATGACACTTTATGTGAGGGAAGCCTGGTAACTGGATATGACAACAAATACCCATAAAGATATAGGGTTTTTGGTCACCATTTATGGAACAGATATACTCCATCAGTAAATTTTTCATAGCTATTTCATTATTGTTGTGGTCACCACCCTTCGGTTCAAACAGCTATAAGGTCAAAGAAGAGGTGTTCAGAGTGGGAAGTTTAACTTTCTCTTTTCCATTCACTTGACCACAACAGCATACAAAGTTTCTTTAAATCCATGAAGGAAAAAAAGAGAAGGTAGAATCCATATATCTGTCTTTTTTTCTTCACCAGGCTGGTAACAACTTGGAAGTAAAACATATGACACCAAAAAAATGAATCAAACTAGGGTAGGATGGGAGATTTACCTTCTATAATCAAATTAGTAGCCTAGCTAACTGTTTTCAGTAAAACAACAACAACAACAACAACAACAACAACAACCAATCACTCCCAAATTACATTTGGTTTTTAGTGACATATTCCAGGCAAAAATCCCAGTTGTTAAATTACCCCTCCATTATATGAAATAATACCATTTCCCATAATGAATTTTACAAGTTAGTTAGTATTCTTAATACAAACAATATATATACACACAGGAGAACACTACAAGAGAAATGTATGGCAAATTCATTAGCTGATTACCCTATCTGAGTGGCCAGTAGCTGATGCCAGTAGTTTTCCTTTCTTCCAGTCCCAAATGCAGACTGTGTTTTTGGCATCCAATCCCACTGAAGATAAACGCTTGGAAAAAATAATACATAACAGTTTTTAAATGAAGGTTTGTTCAGGAGTGGCTTACTATAGCACATCAATGCATAAAGGGGTTGAGAAAGGGTGATGCAAGGGGCTGTATAAAGGATGCTAAAAGATTCAAACACAGTTTTGTATGATTATTCAACATACTCAAATACTCCTTCCTCCCAAATACATTTTAAATTGAATTTAATGTGTTTCAGAACAATCTATAGCACCTTAATTTTGTTAATTTGATGTTTTAGAAACATATGGGAGTATGTCCTTATATTACTGCAACAGACACAATAATTCATACATCTTGCTTTACTAATATAAAGGCTAAAAGTTTGTAAGAGGTCACCCATCCAAGCAAATAGTATCTGGATGTGCAATCTTTACTACAACTTTGTGAACCAAAAGGAGATAGACAACTGGCTCTCCCATGCAGGAAGATAATTTGATTTCTCTCTTTCAAAACATGGGCAGCTGAATATGTCACCTACTCCTTGGGAGGACTTTCGTATCTGGTAGAAGATGGCTTAGCTGAATCAAACCACTGGTCTATCTAGCTCAGTAATATTAGGGCTTCAGAGAGCAGTCTTTCTTAGCCTTACATTACTTTCAGCTGTGAGATGGAGGCTCTTAAAATGAACCTGATTCCCCAGGGGAACTGTTTGCAATGCTCCAGAATATATTGTTGCTCTTTCCCTGCTACCACTGTCAGGCTGCTGAGGAGCCACTCATTTTAAACACTGAATTTTCACCATGTATTCACTGTAGCTTGAATCATGTCAACTGGATTTCTATTTTCTTAATGGAAACGTTTCGCTCCTTATCCAAGGGGCTTCTTCAGTCTGAGCAAAGTTGGTAAGGGAATCCTAAATATGTTCCTAGGTAGCTGTGTGACCTTACACCTGGGGCTAGGTCATGGTTATATTGAGATGTAATTTTTAAGTCCTTTTATCATCTAATGGAGGGTCGTTAAAAACACCATGCTGCTGTTGAGCTTCTGAAATGGTCTTAATCTTCCTAGGCACAGAAGACAACACGGGGAGGAAGATGGGGGAGAGTTTGTGCCTGAGGCCCCCACCTCTATTCAAGGAAGGATTTTCCAAGTTGGCATAAATGGATTCCTTGACCCCTCTCTCAAACCACCTATCTTCTCTGTCTAAAATGTGAACATTAATGTCCTCAAATGAATGTCCTTTTTCTTTTAGATGAAGATAAACTGCTGACTCTGGTCCTGTGGTGAAATAACACCACAGGACCAGAGTCAGCAGTTTATCTTCATCTAAAAGAAAAAGGACATTCATTTGAGGACATTAATGTTCACATTTTAGACAGAGAAGATAGGTGGTTTGAGAGAGGGGTCAAGGAATCCATTTATGCCAACTTGGAAAATCCTTCCTTGAATAGAGGTGGGGGCCTCAGGCACAAACTCTCCCCCATCTTCCTCCCCGTGTTGTCTTCTGTGCCTAGGAAGATTAAGACCATTTCAGAAGCTCAACAGCAGCATGGTGTTTTTAACGACCCTCCATTAGATGATAAAAGGACTTAAAAATTACATCTCAATATAACCATGACCTAGCCCCAGGTGTAAGGTCACACAGCTACCTAGGAACATATTTAGGATTCCCTTACCAACTTTGCTCAGACTGAAGAAGCCCCTTGGATAAGGAGCGAAACGTTTCCATTAAGAAAATAGAAATCCAGTTGACATGATTCAAGCTACAGACAATTCCACCTGGATGACTGAGAACCTTCATAGACATATCACCATGTATTCAGTGCTGATGCTTTTAAAACTGTTGAAAATGTCACCGACCACTAATGATACAAAATTAATACAGGTAAAACTTTAAAATGTTTTACTGATGTAGGCTTTCACGGCCAGTATCTGTTGGGCAGCACTGAGCTTCAGGGTTTAGTGACCATGGTCCACATAACAGGTCTCCTGACATTTCACCAGCAACTGTGGCTGGCATCTTCAGAGGCAAAGTGGCAACTGAGCAGGGACTGACTGGGTTTCTGTCTTTATAGCCAGGTGACCTGACTTCTAATTGGTCTTTAGCCAAGTTGGTTTCTGATTGGTGCAGATGGTGAGGGCTGGTCTCTGATTGATTCTTTCTTTGTGCCCGATCCCGGTTGGTCATTTTGGTGGAGTTGAAACCTGACTGTTTTATTTCTGAAATGTGTTTAATTTCTAAAATGTGACATCAAGTGAATCACATGATCATACCCTTTGGCTGAGCCTTACACTAATCTTATTCTAACTAGTATCTTGGGAAGAATCAGTATTACAAGCTTCTTTTTATGTTGTCCTCCCAAATGTTCTCAACCTCTCTTATCAGAAAAAGAAATTTAAATCTAGATTATTCTAGGTTATCTTGTTGGCTACATCATAAATTTAAATAAAGTAAGCTGTAACACAAACATTTTATAAACATTTCTCTTCACAAAGTATTCACAAAAAATTGTCTTGTCTGTTTTCGCAAGAGGAGAATGCTTCTAGAAAA
This sequence comes from Charina bottae, assembly GCA_023362775.1. Taxonomy (NCBI): domain Eukaryota; kingdom Metazoa; phylum Chordata; class Lepidosauria; order Squamata; family Charinaidae; genus Charina; species Charina bottae. The sequence continues at coordinate 80,946,019 of JALMGJ010000001.1, read as the reverse complement.
CAGGGGAATGGATACTTTGGCTCCACTCTACTAGAGCATTAAATACAACAGAAATATAAATTGAATAGATACACACCTGGCCATCTGAATCAAAAGCCAAGCATGCAACTCCATGGGTATGTGCATCTTTCAGTACAGAAACAGCCTGTATATTGTAGGAATCCCAGATGCAGATATAAGGGTCCTTGCCAACTTGCCCTGTAGCAACAAGGGTGTTATCGGGATGCAAAGCTAGGCTGGAAAAGAGTTCAAAGTCAGAGTTTGTTATCACAATTTTGGTTATTACAGAGAACATATATTATTGTACAGATGTTCAATGATGCTTTTACAATTATTCTGCTGGTATATAAATTCGTTTTCTGTCCATGTGGATGCAAAATGTTGCAATTTTGTTTTGCCTTCTAAAGAATGTGTTCCTGTTCAAAGTTCAGACCATTTTCTTCCCTGCACGGTTTTTGTTTTTCTTTTGCAACTGACATTTCATTTGCAACAGATTGCTGTAATTTGCTCTACATGGGGCTGCCCTTGAAGGCCATCCAAAAGCTTCAGCTTGTCCAGAATGCAGTGGCATGCATGCATAGTGATTGGTCACAGTACTTCCATATTACATTTCTCTTGTACAAGCTGTACTGGTTACTAATATGTTTCTGAGTGTAATTCAATGTGCTGGTTGCTGCATATAAAGCCCTATATGGCTTAAGGTCTGTGTATCCTAGGGACTGCCTTTTCCTGTTAGTTTTTGTCCATTCTACTTGGATGACTAGGGAGTACCTACTGAGTTACAAACAAAATCACATAATCTTACTGACATGGAAAAATATCCTTATCAGAATTTTCTCCATGTTATGGTAGGCTAGCAACCAAAAATAAGAAAGCAAATTGAATTCAATCGGTTTTTATTAGGCAGTAAGTAAGCAAATTATAGGGCTATAATAACCCAAGTTTACTGCCAGAAGAAATGAGACAGTCAGTAGGGAATGAAGCAGTTTACCAATATGCAGGTGAGAATTCCTATCTGGAATTCCAGAGGGGTAAGTTGTAGGCGCAGGTGCAGGAGGGTGAGAAGCAGTATCTGGAGTGCAGCAGTGCCCTCTCTTGCCCAAATACTGTTCTTTTTATCCTCTTGTGTCCAGGCTGCCAATTTTGTATTTCGTGGTTTACACTTTTCTGATTGACTCCTGAATGTATCTATAACTTAACCTGCAAGTCTATGTATATTTTCCTGAGAATGACATGCCCTCAATTGGACTGATTATTTGTAAACAGGTGTGTGAAAGAGCATCATTAATGAAACCACAGGCACACATAAACACAGGTCATCTATGAACTGTAATCCCATTCACTTTACTGGGAGAGAATTAAACATTATTTAACTCTCCCACTGAAATTTTGGACACTAAAAGTGTTTAATAGAATCACAGAATTATGGAGTTAGAAGGGATCACAAGGATTATCTAGTCCAACTGTCTGCAATGTTCAGGACAATCAACTGAACTATCCTTAAGAGTTGGTTATCCACTGTCATTAAAAACTTCCAGATATAGAGAACCCACTACTTCCATAAGTGTTCCATTGTTGAACAAAATTCTTTATCATCAGGGAATTTCCCTTTATATTTAAATTAAATGTAGGTATCTGCTCCAAGATCACCGCAGACGGTGACTGCAGCCATGAAATTAAAAGATGCTTGCTCCTTGGGAGGAAAGCTATGGCAAACCTAGACAGCATATTAAAAAGCAGAGACATCACCTTGCCGACAAAGGTCCGTATAGTTAAAGCTATGGTTTTTCCAGTAGTAATGTATGGCTGTGAGAGTTGGACCATAAGGAAGGCTGAGCGCTGAAGAATTGATGCTTTCGAACTGTGGTGCTGGAGAAGACTCTTGAGAGTCCCTTGGACTGCAAGGAGGTCAAACCAGTCAATCCTAAAGGAAATCAACCCTGACTGCTCATTGGAAGGACAGATGCTGAAGCTGAAGCTCAAATACTTTGGCCACCTAATGCGAAGAGAGGACTCACTGGAAAAGACCCTGATGCTGGGAAAGACTGAAGGCAAAAGGAGAAGGGGACGGCAGAGGATGAGACGGTTAGATAGCATCACCGATGCGATGAACATGAATTTGAGTAAACTCCGAGAGACAGTGGAGGACAGGAAGGCCTGGCGTGCTATGGTCCATGAGGTCACGAAGAGTCGGACACGACTAAACGACTGAACAACAACAAAATCTGCAACTTACAAACATTATTTATCTGGCAAAGGAATACCATTCCTGACCATCTTCCCTATGGCACTGTTTTATGTACCTGAACATTGATATCATGTCTCTTCTCAGTCTTTTTTTCCCCAGACTGTCCTTAAGTCCCTTCTCCTGTTTATCATTCTCCTCTGAACTATATTAATTAATTAATTAATTAATTAATTAATTTATATGACCGCCCATCTCCCCCCATGGGGAACTCTGGGCGGTTCACAATAAACAAGTTAAAATAAAGTCTAAAATATCTAAAATCACAGTTATACAATAAAATACATATTCTAAAATCCAGATGGTGATGGAATAATTAAAAGAAGGACAATTATAAAATTGGGGGATTAGCCACCCCCATGAGGAACTATCCCTTCCTCCTTCCCATTTGTCAATATCTTGTCAATTTGTCAATATCTTTCTGGAAATGTGCCCAGAATCATATGCAGTATTTCAGGTGTGGTCACACCAGTGCAGAATGAAGGGAATAAGGATTTCATTTGGCTTTGATACAGTGCTTCTTCTGATGCAGCCCTTCTGGTAGCTGTCTTCCTGCTGTTGTCTCATGTTGAGGTTGTTGAAACATTTATCTCTCATGATTGCATGGACAGTACTAATAAACAGATCTTTGTTTCCTTGAGAAATGAAATGACACAACAAAACAAGAAGGAAAGGTATGAGGCCAGAACAAAGTGTGCAAACTTGTGAGAATCAACATAAATACCATGACTTGTGTATCATATAAAAGATAAAACATGGTGTTGAAATGCTGAGAATCTCCCACAAAAGAGTTATTTGGAATTTCTCAGCTCGTTTTCAACCACTTGGCCAGTGGAGGAGGGAGGAGGGCACTCCCTTCTCTCAACTTTCTTCCTTTTTGAAAGGTATATTGTGTGCAAGTGGGTGTGTTCCTGGCTTGTTTTGTGGGACCTTCACTGTCTATGTTCTGACACTACATATAAGGTTCTATAGATTTTGTAACATAGTTAATTATCATACCCAAGTTCTTCTCCAATGTAATGCTTCCAAGATATGAATCTCCTATCTTGTATAAATATAATACTTTCTCCCTGTTGAAGGATTTATTTATTTCAGTCCAGTCATCCAACACATCCAGATTGGATTGCAATCTCTTTCTGACTTCCTATGTATTGCAAACTCCTTCTGACTTCCTGTGTGTTGGCTATAACTCCCAATTTTGTGTCATCCATGAATTTGAGAAGCAGCTCATCAATCTCATTACCCACATAATTAGTAAAAATGTTGAATAGTATTGGCCCTAAGACAGATCCCTGTGGGACCCTACCGATTACTGCTCTCTAATTCAATATAGAGTCTTTAATACTGATTCTCTCTGTTCAGTTACCCAGCCAGTTGTAGAAACCCACCCCACTTACTATAGTGCCATCCAAACCATTTCAACAATTTGTCACTGAGAATGTCAGATGGAACCTTGTTAAAAGCTTTGTTGAAATCAAGATAGTTCCAAAGCTTTCCCCTTGTCCACTAAAGTAATTATCTTATCAAAGGAGGCAAGATTTGTCTCATATGACCTATTTTTAACAAAGCCATGCTGATTCTTAACAATGATGGCATTATGGTCAAGATGCTTGCAAGTGCCCTTCTTAATTATCTTCTGTAACATCTTTCCAAGTATTGATGTCAGGCTCACTGATCAATAAATACTGGCATCCTTTCTCTCTCTCTCTCTCTCTTTTTTTTTTCCCCTCCTCCTCCTCCTTTCTCCCCCTCCCCGCCCCTCCCCTCAATTTCATGTTGTCAGTGTTATGCTCACTTTCTGATAATGTGTTAAACTCCTGAGTGTGAACAGCTGTACTGAGAACATCATGAACTTGAGCACTGTACAGTAAAGAGCATGTGATATCCTTGACTGTGTCAAATACTGCATTTCATCATAAGGAAAAACAAGCTTTACCAGTATTGTATGAGAACCAAACAGCAGTAAAAATAATTCATCTATAATCCAATTATCTGACTCATCTATAGCTATGAAAGACCTAATGTCTCATCCATAAAGCAAAGGACTCAATGTCCAGCCTACATAAGAAAAATAGTATTGATTCTGCATAAGACTTTTATGACATGGCCACACAGCTACTTCACAGAGTCTGGATTCAAAGACACGTACAAAAATGGAAAATGGATTTAAAAGATTTGCTTTAAAAAAAGAGAACAACGTCTACCTCGGAATACCAGCTGCTAGGGAAATATAGTGAAAGAGACCTATTATCTTTATGTCTTCCTTAAGGGCATGTAATTGGCTACTATGGGAAACAGGATGTTAGCTTAAATTGTCCTGACCCAGAAAAGTCTTCTTACACTTTTTTTTTGCCAAGCTCAAAGTGTATCTCTTCCATACAGACCATTTTGTTAGCATTTATCTCGCATATGCTTTCATCAGTGATACAAACAAGAAGTACTGGATATTGTATGGACTAAATGATTCCCCGTTTTCCTATGAAATAACTACATAAATGAACTCACAATACAATGTTCCTGTTATACAGTTACAACACGTAAGGTCATGAAAATGGTTGGATGCTTAGGTACCATCTTAAGCAGAACAGGATGTGTAAGTGTAACATTATCTTTCAATTAGGATTTTTCAGAACTGGAAAATATGATAAATTGAATTGGACCCTTTGATTCTTTAGATATAAAACATATATAATGAGCATACAGACTGAGAAACACTCTTAATGATTTTAGACCATGCATTTTCTATCATTCTATTAGAGTCCAGAGATATTTCTCTTTGGTGTACTTATCTGCAGAAAACTCTTTAGTTGACAGGGGGATAGGAGGGGAGGGGAGATTCATGTTGGATTTAGTTCAGAAAGAAAGCACAGTTAGAAATTTTGTTGTTGTTGTTGTTCAGTCATTTAGTTGTGTCCGACTCTTTGTGACCTCATGGACCATAGCACGCCAGGCCTTTCTGTCCTCCACTGTCTCCCGGAGTTTACTCAAATTCATGTTCATTACATTGGTGATGCTATCTAACCATCTCATCCTCTGCCGTCCCCTTCTCCTTTTGCCTTCAGTCTTTCCCAGCATCAAGGTCTTTTCCAGCGAGTCCTTTCTTCGCATTAGGTGGCCAAAGTATTTGAGCTTCAGCTTCAGTATCTGTCCTTCCAATGAGCAGTCAGGGTTGACTTCCTTTAGGATTGACTGATTTGACCTCCTTGCAGTCCAAGGGACTCTCAAGAGTCTTCTCCAGCACCACAGCTCGAAAGCATAAATTCTTCGGTGCTCAGCCTTCCTTATGGTCCAACTCTCACAGCCATACATTACTACTGGGAAAACCATAGCTTTAACTATACGGACCTTTGTCGGCAAGGTGATGTCTCTGCTTTTTAATATGCTGTCTAGATTTGCCACAGCTTTCCTCCCAAGGAGCAAGCGTCTTTTAATTTTATGGCTGCAGTCACCGTCTGCGGTGATCTTGGAGCCCAAGAAAATAAAATCACTGCTTCCATTTCTTCCCCTTCTATTTGCCAGGAAGTGATGGGGCCAGATGCCATGATCTGAGTTTTTTTAATGTTGAGTTTCAAGCCAGCTTTTGCACTCTCCTATTTCACCCTCATCAAAAGGCTCTTTAGTTCCTCTTCGCTTTCTGCCATTAGGGTGGTATCGTCTGCATATCTGAGGTTGTTGATATTTCTCCTGGCAATCTTAACTCCGGCTTGTGATTCATCCAGCCCGGCATTTCTCATGATGTACTCTGCATATAAGTTAAATAAGCAGGGTGATAATATACAGCCTTGTCGTACCCCTTTCCCAATTTTGAACCAATCGGTTGTTCCATGTCTGGTTCTATCCTAGAGTATCCTAGAGTATCCTAGCTCAGCTGGGATACTGTCTTCTCCGCTAGCTTTGTTGTTATTAATGCTTCCTAAGGCCCACTTGACTTCACTCTCTAGGATGTCCGGCTCAAGGTCAGTGACCACACCATCGTATTTATCAGGGACATTAAGATCTTTCTTGTATATACAGTTTAAAAGGTTTAAAAGTCTCTGAAGAAAACATGAGGATCTCATGATATTATTAGGTGGAAGTAACTTATGGAGCTTTGTGCAGAAAAGAAAAGGATGCAGTGGGGCGTTATTTTATTTATTTATTTATTTATCGTATTTATACCCCGCCTATCCCCTCCCTATCGGAGGACTCTAGGCGGCTTACAACATTGCAATTCATATATTTATACATACATTCATATATTAACGTTTTTACCGCGCGCTCAGGGAAGGGGTAAGGGGACCGACTCTTTTTCCATGGGTATTGGACTACATGTCCCAGAATACCTTGCTTCAGAGTCGGCTGCTGACGTCCTGGATGTTGCTGTTCGGGATCCGTCATCTCCGTCTCCGCCGCCATTCACAAGGTCTTCTTCGCTCCGGAGGCGACCCCCGACAGGACGCCAGCAAATTCTCCCACTTTAAGGTGGTACCCATTTATCTACTTGCAATTAGCTTTCGAACTGCTGGGTTGACAGGAGCTGGGGCGAGTGACGAGAGCTCACCTCGCCACGCGGAGGTTCGAACTGCCGACCTACTGATTGGCAGTCTTACAGCTTCAGCGGTTTAACCCGCTGATGTTATGGTTGTTAATCTTCCCTTGCTAAGCAGGCAGTTTTAGTTCATTGACAAAAACCTATTTAAAATCACATGCTTCTGTGTTTAGTAAATTTTCTCTCAGGTAAATACGTATAAGATTGTATAACAAACAAATAATTATTGAGAAAGCTATCCATTCCAATCTGTTTTACATAACCAGCTTCTATAGAAGCAAATGTCACGGTCTGATGTGCCGAAGTGGGAATGGTATGTCCTTCTGTAAAAGCAGATGTTCTCCTTAAGACCATTAATTTTACCCATAGCACAACATCACTCACTGGATAAACATATTCTAATACTGGTTGAGAAGTAATTTTTAACAGCATAAATGAATACTAAATGATGTGATATCTCTAAGGCCATTGAGGAAGTATTCAAAACACATCTGGCTACTCAGTGTCAAGTGTCTTTTAGCATTATGAAACACTTTCCATCTCCTTCACTCTTCTTACTAGAAGACCCTCAGACACAATGACAGGTTGGATGAGGTTCTCTTTACTTCCAACTCTTTTATCTCTCATGTGCTGGGAGGGGGGCTTATTCGATTGCTTTTCTTGTTGGATTCAATGTTAAGATCATTTTTTGGAGTTTTGCTCATCTTGAAATCCAGAGTTTTGTACTGTAACAATCTCCGCTATTTTAATGTATAGTCGAAGGCTGTCACGGCCAGAAATCCGATGGTTGTTGTGGGTTTTCCGGGCTGTGTGGCCGTGTTCTGGCAGTTCCGGTTCCTAACGTTTCGCCAGTAGCTGTGGCTGGCATCTTCAGAGGACAGGAGCACAGCTAGAAGATTCTCTCTGTGCCCAAGTGGAGGGTGTGTGTTACTGCTGGTGTTGTTTATAGCTGCTGAGAGGGTGTGTGTCTTCTGTGGGTCATTTACAAGAGATTAGGAGAGGGTTTTTCCAGCAAAGGAGATCGTTACCTTGTTGTGGTGCTGGAGCTTGAGCACCTCAATGAAACCATGAACTAAACCGTGAAGGGACACCCAAGACGGGAAGGTCGTGGCAGAGAGGTCAGACTAAATACAATCCCTGGGGAAGGTAATGACAACCCACCCCAGTATTCTTGCCATGAAAACTAAATGGATCAGTACAACCAGAGATATGTCGGTATACCATCGGAAGATGGGACTCCCAGGTCGGACGATGGTCAAAATGCTACTGGGGAGGAACAGAGGATACGTTCAACTAGCCCCAGACGTGATGACGCAGCTAGCTCAAAGCCAAAAGGACGGCTAGCTGCCGACGGTGCTGGTGGTGAACGACAAATCCGATGTTCTAAAGATCAACACACCATAGGAACCTGGAATGTAAGATCTATGAGCCAGGGCAAATTGGATGTGGTTATTGGTGAGATGTCAAGATTAAATATAGACATTTTAGGTGTCAGTGAACTGAAATGGACTGGAATGGGCCACTTCACATCAGATGACCACCAGATCTACTACTGTGGACAAGAGGACCACAGAAGAAATGGAGTAGCCTTCATAATTAATAATAAAGTGGCTAAAGCAGTGCTTGGATACAATCCAAAAAACGATAGAATGATCTCAATTCGAATTCAGGGCAAGCCATTTAACATCACAGTGATCCAAATATATGCCCCAACCACAGATGCTGAAGAAGCAGAAGTAGATCAGTTCTATGAGGATCTGCAGCACCTACTGGATAATACACCAAAAAGAGATGTTATTTTCATTACAGGAGACTGGAATGCTAAGGTGGGTAGTGAAACGACACCTGGAATTACAGGCAAGCATGGTCTGGGAGAACAAAATGAAGCAGGACATAGGCTGATAGAATTTTGCCAAGACAACTCACTGTGCATAACAAACACTCTCTTCCAACAACCTAAAAGACGACTTTATACATGGACTTCACCAGATGGTCGACACCGAAATCAGATTGACTACATCCTTTGCAGCCAAAGGTGGCGGACATCTATACAGTCGGTAAAAACAAGACCTAGTGCTGACTGTAGTTCAGATCACGAACTTCTTATTGCAAAATTTAGAATCAGATTAAAGAGAATAGGGAAGACCCACAGATCAGTTAGATATGAGCTCACTAATATTCCTAAGGAATATGCAGTGGAGGTGAAGAATAGATTTAAGGGACTAGATTTAGTAGATAGGGTCCCAGAAGAACTATGGACAGAAGTTCGCAACATTGTTCAGGAGACAGCAACAAAAAACGTCCCAAAGAAAAAGAAAACCAAGAAGGCAAGATGGCTGTCTGCTGAGACACTGGAAGTAGCCCAAGAAAGAAGGAAAGCAAAAGGCAACAGTGATAGGGTGAGATATGCCCAATTCAATGCAAAATTCCAGAGGTTAGCCAGAAGAGATAAGGAATTATTTTTAAACAAGCAATGTGTGGAAGTGGAAGAAGACAATAGAATAGGAAGGACAAGAGACCTCTTCCAGAAAATTAGAAACATCGGAGGTAAATTCCAGGCAAAAATGGATATGATCAAAAACAAAGATGGTAAGGACCTAACAGAAGCAGAAGAGATCAAGAAAAGGTGGCAAGAATATACGGAAGATCTGTATAGGAAGGATAATAATATTGGAGATAGCTTTGACGGTGTGGTCAGTGAGTTAGAGCCAGACATCCTGAAGAGTGAGGTTGAATGGGCCTTAAGAAGCATTGCTAATAACAAGGCAGCAGGAGACGACGGTATCCCAGCTGAACTGTTTAAAATCTTGCAAGATGATGCTGTCAAGGTGATGTATGCCATATGCCAGCAAATTTGGAAAACACAAGAATGGCCATCAGATTGGAAAAAATCAACTTATATCCCCATACCAAAAAAGGGAAGCACTAAAGAATGTTCAAACTATCGAACAGTGGCACTTATTTCACATGCCAGTAAGGTAATGCTCAAGATCTTGCAAGGTAGACTCCAGCAATTCATGGAGCGAGAATTGCCAGATGTACAAGCTGGGTTTAGAAAAGGCAGAGGAACTAGAGACCAAATTGCCAATATCCGCTGGATAATGGAGAAAGCCAGGGAGTTTCAGAAAAACGTCTATTTCTGTTTTATTGACTATTCTAAAGCCTTTGACTGTATATATATAGTATATATAGTATAATAACAAATTGTGGCAAGTTCTTGGTGGTATGGGGATACCAAGTCATCTTGTCTGCCTCCTGAGGAATCTGTATAACGACCAAGTAGCAACGGTAAGAACAGAGCACGGAACAACGGACTGGTTTAAGATTGGGAAAGGAGTACGGCAGGGTTGTATACTCTCACCCTACCTATTCAACCTGTACGCAGAACACATCATGCGACATGCTGGGCTTGAGGAATCCAAGGCTGGAGTTAAAATCGCTGGAAGAAACATTAACAATCTCAGATATGCAGATGATACCACTTTGATGGCTGAAAGCGAGGAGCAGTTGAGGAGCCTTATGACGAAGGTGAAAGAAGAAAGTGCAAAAGCTGGGTTGCAATTAAACTTATGACGAAGGTGGAAGAAGAAAGTGCAAAAGCTGGGTTGCAGTTAAACCTCAAAAAAACCAAGATTATGGCAACCAGATTGATTGATAACTGGCAAATAGAGGGAGAAAAAGTGGAGGCAGTGACAGACTTTGTATTTCTAGGCGCAAAGATTACTGCAGATGCTGACTGCAGCCAGGAAATCAGAAGATGTCTACTTCTTGGAAGGAGAGCAATGGCAAATCTTGATAAAATAGTTAAGAGCAGAGACATCACACTGACAACAAAGGTCCGCATAGTTAAAGCAATGGTATTCCCTGTAGTAACCTATGGCTGCGAGAGCTGGACCATAAGGAAGGCTGAGCGAAGGAAGATAGATGCTTTTGAACTGTGGTGTTGGAGGAAAATTCTGAGAGTGCCTTGGACTGCAAGAAGATCAAACCAGTCCATACTCCAGGAAATAAAGCCAGACTGCTCACTTGAGGGAATGATATTAAAGGCAAAACTGAAGTACTTTGGCCACATAATGAGAAGACAGGATATCCTGGAGAAGAAGCTGATGCTAGGGAAAGTGGAAGGCAAAAGGAAGAGGGTCCAACCAAGGGCAAGATGGATGGATGATATTCTGGAGGTGACGGACTCAACCGTGGGGGAGCTGGGGATGGTGACGGCCAACAGGAAGCTCTGGCGTGGGCTGGTCCATGAAGTCACGAAGAGTCGGAAGCGACTGAACGAATAAACAACAAAAGGAGAGGGTTTATTGTGGTGATTAGGGGGTGTGGTGCTGTTGTGTGTGGGATTAGGACATCTATTGTGTGAGTTGTTTGTATCTTTCTGTGGTTGAGTCTACTCAAGAAGGCAGATCACAGCGGGTAAGAATAATGGAAAAAGGGTTTGGACTGTGGCACATACAGCATGGCAAGGTGGGATTTTCTGTTGATGTTCATACAACATCTTCCAACATAATGGATATCCACACAATTTCATCAAGAAGTATCTAACTATACAACTTACCACAATGCAACTATTACAACCTACAAAACAGATAACATTCTAGTACATCAAAAATATATCTGAGACGACCGATAGATTACTACAACTACTTGGCATTGCTGCAGCACACAAACCAAAAAAATCCATACTAAACCAAAAGACTCAGTAACCAAAGAAGAAAAAACAGGAATCATCTATAATACAGTATATTGTACAAGATAAGGACTATTAACAGCCACCATGTAGGACAGACAGAAAACTGGCAGACTGCATCCATGAACACCAACTGACACTCAGAAGACATGATGAAAACTCCCTAATCTCACAACACATGGACTGACTCAACCGCAGTTTCAGCTGGGAAACTGTTAATAATTTAGATCAAGCCAAATTCAAAAATTCTAGGGAATTTTTATAAGCTGGGCATTCAGACAAGTCAGCCATCAATAGACACACAGAGATAAAACCTATTTACTGTACATACAATTTAAAAGATACAATCAAAAACCTAGGAAGGAAATAAATAGCCTAGAACACATCCCCTCCAGCAGCCAACACTCAGATAAGCAGGAAACAGTACTAGATAAGCAGGGAAGAAACAATACTCTCATCAAGGAACCATCAAGGAAGAAGCCACTCTCCCACCAAGACTGGCAGGGCAAGCTACTATATATAAACAGCCAGCAAATTCCACTCTCCCTCATGCTGATGATGTCAGCTAGCCTGGTAATGAAACTTCTGCAAGAAAACAACCAGCATCAGAGAGCACCAAGAACCCAATAGAATAGCATACTTATTACAGAATGCTAGAATTGAAAGGGAGTTCCACCAGATTTTTCCATTCCAGATACAATCACTTCTATACAGCTGGTTCAGATGAAAATCTAGAGTTGCAAGGAGCCATTTAGGTCATTGAGTCATTGTCCCTGCTCAGTGCAGAAATCCAAGTTGAAACATCTTGACAGTTTAACATCCACTGGAACACATCTAATGAAGGGAAGCTCAAAAACTCTCTGGTTAATTGGTTCCACTATAAAATTGCTCTTACTATTTGCAAGTTTTTGCTAACATTATATTGGAATCTACCTTCCTCTAATTTAAATCCATTTTTCCATGTTCTGCACTCTGAAACAAAATTCAACAGGTCTTGAACTTTTATGTGATATCCTTTCAGGAATTTGAAGAATACTATCATATCCCCCCTCAGTTGTCTTTTACAAAGGCTAAATATGCCCTACAGTGGCAATGAGTGCACCATTGGGAGACTTGAAAGAACAGATTAGGGATAGATCGTCATGGAGAAAATCTATCTATGTGGTTGCTAGGAGTCAAAAATGACTTGATGGCACATAATCAATCAAATAATACCCAGATCCATCCTTCTTCATAGGAACTAGTTTCTACTCCTAATATAATCTCTGTCAATAATTCTCCCTGGGATTTGGGCTGGAAAATGCAAAACTTCCATAATAACATGATGTAACTTTCCTCATATCATATCAAATCATATCCCTTATAAATATACAGTGGAGGTGATGAATAGATTTAAGGGATTAGATCTGGTAGACAGAGTGCCTGAAGAACTATGGATGGAGGTTCGTAACATTGTACAGGAGGCAGCAACTAAAACCATCCCAAAGAAAAAGAAATGCAAGAAAGCAAAGTGGCTGACTGATGAGGCTTTACAAATAGCTGAGGAAAGAAGGGAAGTGAAAAGCAAGGAAAACAATAGAATGGGGAAGACTAGAGATCTCTTCAAGAAAATCGGAGATATCAAGGGAACGTTTTGTGCAAAGATGGGCATGATAAAGGACAAAAAAGGCAGGGACCTAACAGAAGCAGAAGAGATTAAGAAGAGGTGGAAAGAATACACAGAAGAACTATACAAGAAAGATCTTAATGTCCCTGATAACCACAACGGTGTGGTCACTGACCTTGAGCCGGACATCCTAGAGAGTGAAGTCAAGTGGGCCTTAAGTAGCATTACTAACAACAAAGCTAGCGGAGATGACAGTATTCCAGCTGAGCTATTTAAAATCCTAAAAGATGATGCTGTTAAAGTGCTGCACTCAATATGCCAACAAATTTGGAAAACTCAACAGTGGCCTCAGGATTGGAAAAGGTTAGTTTACGTTCCAATTCCAAAGAAAGGCAATGCCAAAGAATGTTCAAACTACCGTACAATTGCGCTCATTTCACATGCTAGCAAGGTTATGCTCAAAATCCTACAAGCTAGGCTTCAGCAGTATGTGAACTGAGAACTACCAGAAGTGGAAGCTGGGTTTTGAAGAGGCAGAGGAACTAGAGATCAAATTGCCAACATTTTCTGGATCATGGAGAAAGCAAGAGAGTTCCAGAAAAACATCTACTTCTGCTTCATTGACTACGTTAAAGCCTTTGTTTGTGTGGATCACAACAAACTGTGGCAAAGTCTTAAAGACATGGGAGTACCAGACCACCTTACCTGTCTCCTGAGAAACCTGTACGTGGGTAGGCTGACCATATTTCCTTGAGGCAAAAATGGGACATTGGGATGTCAAAAACGGGACAGGGTCTTATGTAATATTCCCCGCGCCCCGCGCTATTGACTCCCGCCTGTAAACCCCGCCCCTTGGTCCACGTGATTGGCTCCCACCTGCAAATCCCACCCCCCGTTCCGCCTGATTGGCTCCCAATTGCAAACCCCGCCCCCGGTCTGTGCAATTGGCTCCCGCCTGCAAACCCCGCCCCCCATTCCACACGATTGGCTCCCGCCTGCAAACCCCACCCCCCAGTCCGTGGAAAAACTTTCTTCCACGAAACTGGTCCCTCGTGCCAAAAAGTTTGGGTACCCCTGCTTAAACAGATTACTGTTTATATAAAAAGACTTGCGATCACCCACAAGGTCTGGGTCAAGGTTCCCTTTGGCAATAGGGTGAGACTGGAAATATATATATTGACTGTCAAAGGGAACCTTGACCCAGACCTTGCCCTGCTGCCAATTGGTCCTATATAGGCTGACCATATTTCTTTGAGGCAAAAACGGGACATTGGGATGGCAAAACGGGACGGGGTGTTATGTAATATTCCGTATTCATGAAAAAGACGGGTCCCCACACCCCGGTCCGTGTGATTGGCTCCCGCCTGCAAACCCCACCCCCCGGTCCACACGATTGGCTCCCGCCTAGCCAATCACCCTCCTCTCCACCTCTCCGCCTTCCTTTGCTGCGTGCTGACAGGCAGGAGGGCTTCCTCTTCCGGGCTGCCTCCAATCGGCAGCTCCGGCTCGGATCCTCCTTCCGCGCCATTCCCGCCGGGTTTAAAAAATGGGACAAAATTGAGATTTTTATCAAAACGACGGGACGGTTGAAAAATGCTAAAAAAAGCGACTGTCCCGTTCAAAATGGGACATATGGTCAGCCTACTTTGTGCCTAAGGCAGGACTAGAACTGACAGCCTCACGATTTCTAGCGCGTTGCTTTAACCACTACACCAAACTGGCTCTCAATATCCCACACACTGTATAACTAATCTATATTTATATCTATATCTTTATAGAGAAAGGGACACCAGTAGCTAAAACAGGATAAGCCAACCAGGGTTTATGGCCTTCTGTAAATCGCAGGCCCTTTTTTCAAGCCCCACCAAGGTCCCATGGCCAAAATTGCACAGCAAACGAAAGAAATTCAGGGGCACATTTGTGCAGGTGTGTGCTTGTTTTCAATGCCCTTCCTCAAAGTGGAATAGGTGCATTAAGAGACCTTATATCCCCTGGAAACTGGAAAAAAAATAGAATTAAAACCATAGCAGCAAAGAGATTGTCTAGCTTTGCGAGAAGGAATTAATGAAAAAGAGGGATGTTTATTTCCCACTCTAGGGTTAAAATAGTTTTTTCCCCCTCCCTTATTAGGACAAGAGGTATATGGAACGATTGCTAGAGACAAGCGGGAAGTTTGCTCAGCTTTTGTTTTGTTTTGTGAGGCTGGCACACTTCCTACCCAGATCATTTGACGGGGCACTAGCGTTTCTCCTAATCTTTTGCACTTGGTCTCCCACCAAGGATTGCAACTGAAGGATTCCACTGACCCTCGCAGTGCGCTGGGAGGGACACGCTCCAAAAGGAGGGGATGGGGCCTTGTGGAAAGCTCAGATTGCTTTGATGTACATTTAATGGGTGCCATAGATA
The DNA here is from genome assembly GCA_023362775.1 of Charina bottae. Taxonomy (NCBI): domain Eukaryota; kingdom Metazoa; phylum Chordata; class Lepidosauria; order Squamata; family Charinaidae; genus Charina; species Charina bottae. The sequence continues at coordinate 80,930,541 of JALMGJ010000001.1, read as the reverse complement.
ATATTACTGCCCAGTCCTGAAGATAATGATTTCCCCCTTCCGTCATGTTGAAAAGGATAATTGGCTAACCCTTTCTGGAGGTCTTTGCAGGGGACCACCAAGGAGGTTGCATGTTATAAACCATGGATCAGTTGCTCTTTTAAAGGCAAAAAGATACTTCTAAGAGCAGGTTTAGAAGCTTCCTCGTACCTCGTGATCCAAAGAGCTGCACAGCCATAGTGTACTGCTCTCATATCCTTCCTCCCTCCCTCCCTCCTTTCCTCCCTTCCTTCTTTCCCCTCTTCCTCCTTCCCTTCTCCCTCTTCTTCCTTCCTTCCTTCCTTCTCTCCCCTTCTTCCTTCCTTCCTCCCATTTCCTCCCCCTTCCTTCCTTCTGTCCTTCCTTCTCCTCTTCCTCCTTCCCTCCTCCCCCTCTTCTTCCTTCCTTCTCTCCCTTTCCTTCCTTCCTTCCTTCCTTCCTTCCTTCCTTCCTTCCTTCCTTCCTTCCTTCCTTCCTTCCCTTCTTCTCCTCTTCCTCCTTCCCTCCCCCCATCCCCCCTTCCTTCCTTCCTTCCTCCCTCCCTCCCTCCCTCCCTCCCTGTATCTACAGCACACTGTTCCTGATCTATAGCGGCTTCCCAAGCCTCCCTCCTTGGGAGTTAAAGCCAATTCTTTCTCCTCGCCTGACATTTCTGCAAGGGATTAAAGACAGGGAAGCTGGCGGAGGCTGCAAGCAGAAGGCAGCCCAAGCAGCAGTGAGAATAAGTGGGGGATAAAAGCGACGTTTGTACTCCCGTAGCTAATCTCGGCTCCTATACAACTTCCCCAGTCACGTGGTCGGATGCAAACCCCGGACGGCACTGGCATGAAAATCCCCGCTTGGATAGGCTGACCATATTTCTTTGAGGTAAAAAACGACCCTGGAGAAAGTGGGCGCGCATTCGCGTGTGCTTCGCCGCAGGAACTTTCAATAATGGGACAAAATGGGTATTTTTATTAAAATGACGGGAAGCTCCAGAATTGTTTAAAAAATGGGACTGTCCCGTTCAAAACGGGACGTATGGTCAGCCTAGTGTGTGTGTGTGTGTGTGCGATTACGCTGAGCAAGTAATCTGCGCGCACACACACACACACACGCACCCTCTTCCCACAACCTTCCCGTGCCTGCTTTCCCTGGCCTCACCACTGCTGGGCAGACAATCTCAGGATCAGGTAAGGAGGCAGGAACCTGGACTGTGGTGCTGCTTCTGCTGCTGGGATCGCACGTGGCAACTAGGCTTCCAGTTGCCGCGCTGATAGGGCCTCTTCCGGGCTGCCTCCAATGGCAAGTCCGGCTCCAGTCCTCCTTCCTGTCTTCCTGTCCTCCTTCCCGCCGGGTTTAAAAAAGGGACAAAATGGAGATTTTGATCAAAACGACGGGACGGTTGAAAAATGCTAAAATAACGGGACTGTCCCGTTCAAAACGGGACGTATGGTCACCCTATACGTGGGTCAAGAAGCAACAGTAAGAACCAGGCATGGAACAACAGATTGGTTCAAAATTGGGAAAGGAGTACAACAAGGCTGTATATTGTCGCCCTGCTTATTTAACTTATATGCAGAGTACATCATGAGAAATGCTGGGCTGGATGAATCACAAGCTAGAATTAAGATTGCCAGGAGAAATATCAACAACCAGTTGATATGCAGACGATACCACCCTAGTGGCAGAAAGCGAAGAGGAACTAAAGAGCCTCTTGATGAGGGTGAAAGAGGAGAGTACAAAAGCTGGCTTGAAACTCAACATTAAAAAAACTAAGATCATGGCATCTGGCCCCATCACTTCCTGGCAAATAGAAGGGGAAGAAATGGAAGCAGTGACAGATTTTATTTTTTACCCCCACCAACACAGGCAGGACAAACCAGGGTATATAAACAGAGAGCACGTTCCACTCCCTTTTCGCACTGAAGATGTTGCCTTGCCTGGCAACGAAATGTCTGCAAGAAAACAACATGGCTGAGAGCACCATGGACTCCACAGATTTTATTTTCTTGGGCTCTAAGATCACCGCAGACGGTGACTGTAGCCATGAAATTAAAAGACGCTTGCTCCTTGGGAGGAAAGCTATGGCAAACCTAGACAGCATATTAAGAAGCAGAGACATCACCTTGCTGACAACGGTCCATATAATCAAAGCTATGGTTTTTCCAGTAGTAATGTATGGCTGTGAGAGTTGGACCATAAGGAAGACTGAGCGCCGAAGAATTGATGCTTTCGAGCTGTGGTGCTGGAGAAGACTCTAAAGCAGGGCTTTCCAAAGTTTTTCCCGCGGCGACACACCAACTGGCGTTGGTGTGTTGCCGCAGGAAAACCCGGAAGTGCCGTCCTTGCGGCAGCGCGCAAAAACCCGGAAGCGCTGCTGCCGTTTTCAAGTTTTGCGCGCTGCAGTTGGTGTGTCGCCACGGGAAAACCCGGAAGTGCTGTGCTTCCGGGTTGTGTGGCGACACACCAGACTGTGTGTGGCGACACACAGTTTGGAAAGCTCTGCTCTAAAGAGTCCCTTGGACTGCAAGGAGGTCAAATCAGTAAGTCCTAAAGGAAATCAACCCTGACTGCTCATTGGAAGGACAGATACTGAAGCTGAAGCTTAAATATTTTGGCCACCTAATGAGAAGAGAGGACTCACTGGAAAAGACCCTGATGCTGGGAAAGACTGAAGGCAAAAGGAGAAGGGGACAGCAGAGGATGAGATGGTTAGAGAGCATCACCGATGCAATGAACATGAATTTGAGCAAACTCTGGGAGACAGCAGAGGATGAGATGGTTAGATAGCATCACCGATGCAATGAACATGAACTTGAGCAAACTCCGGGAGACAGTGGAGGACAGAAAGGCCTGGCGTGCTATGGTCCATGGGGCACGAAGGGTCGGACACGACTTAATGACTGAACAACAACAACTTTCCTCAACCTAATGCTTAGTCATCATGTGTTGGGTCTACAAGTGCTATAATTAGGATTTATGAGAATTTTTGTCCAACATATCTGGAGGGCAACAGGCTAGGGAAGGCTGATAACCAGCTAAAGTAACTTGCATATGGAACAATGGGCTCATTTAAACTGTTTGAGCTTTTATAATCCATATTGCTCCTTATTTCATCCAGCTCCCTTCAACCTTAAGTATATTACACCCATGTTCATTTAGTTCACTGCTGCTATTTCTGCAAGAGATGTCTCTTCCTTGTATGAGTGGGATGTCTCTGGTTGGTATTCATTTATTTATAAAAGTCTATTCCCCCTTTCAACAAGCCTTCAAGGAGTCAAAAATGGTATTTTGCCTGTTAAGAGTCCTTAGAATCCTTTCAAGGATGATGGTGTGCAGTCATAATTGCTAGCAAACTCCTCAATAAGTGGATATTGGCAACATTTCCAGGGACACCGATGCCCAAAATTTCAAAAATTCTGTATTTGCTGTTTATTTGTCCTCTCCTCCACCCTTCCCTCCCAAGCTTTTAATGTAATATAACAAATGTTCTGCCAGTACAGAGCAGAACTCAGGGTGTAATTACAGTTTCTATCTGTTGCTGAAACAGCTATCGGAATCAATTCCAACTGGGAGTTGGTATGCATGCATTAAGAATGGCTGTAGAAACACAGAAGAGACTAGAAATAAAATAGTACTATCTAATTTTGTGGAGCATGTTATTTACCTTTGGTTATTTTGTCTGATTTCAAAGAGGATATTCTTTTCTCCAGTCAACTCCAAATTTTCTAAAACTTTTCCTGTAAAATTACATCTATGAACCCATGAAAAGATGACATTGCTTCAAGCGTTAATTTCTTCCCTTACAAGAGGAAAAAGAACAAAATGCAGACATCATACAATATGGTTCTTGCCTACTGAGATAATCAGTGCAACAACTGAAATTATCCCTGCAGCTATAAAACCTAAAAGCCTACAATTCCTGTAGATGTATACAGTATATATACATACAAAATGAATAAATCAACATAAAATAGTGTCCAATTCAGACATTATTATAAAAAGCATCTTATATGACAGATCAACATACTTTTATATGCTTTATGGTTTTAAATCCTTTTCAGTATTTTTGTAGTTTTGCTTTTTGTATTGGCTTCTATTATTCATTCATTGGCGATCACTCGTAGCCGAGTAAGATTGTCTTCCAAAGGTAAAATTTTAACGGTGGATCCGTAAGTGGCTATAAAGGCCAATTCTGGATCCGCACAACCTCCCCCAATGAGGGCATCGGTTTCCGGGTGGGAGACGGTCATGAAGAGGGTTTGCCTGACGTGCCTTCCTTTTAGCTGTCTGTAGCTTGAATCATGTCAACTGGATTTCTATTTTCTCAGTGGAAACGTTTCGCTCCTTATCCAAGGAGCTTCTTCAGTCTGAGCAAAGTTGGTAAGGGAATCCTAAATATTTTTCTAGGTAGCTGTGTGACCTTACACCTGGGGTCATGGTTATATTGAGATGTTATTTTTAAGTCCTTTTACCATCTAAAGGAGAATCGTTAAGCTCACCATGCTGCTGTTGAGCTTGTGAAATGGTCTTAATCTTCCTAGGCACAGAAGACAAAGCCGGGAGATAGATGGGAGATAGATTGTGCCTGAGGCCCCCACCTCTATTCAAGGAAGGATTTTCCAAGTTGGCATAAATGGATTCCTTGACCCCTCTCTCAAACCACCTATCTTCTCTGTCTAAAATGTGAACATTAATGTCCTCAAATGAGTGTCCTTTTTCCTTTAAATGAAGATAAACTGCTGACTCTGGTCCTGTGGTGTTACTTCTCCTGTGTTGGGCCATCCTCCTGTACAAAAGTTGCTTGGTTTCTCCAATGTAGAGTTCAGAGCACTCCTCACTGCACTGGATTGCATAAACTACATTGCTTTTCTTGTGTTTTGGAGTTTGAAAGATCAAACTCCAAAACACAAGAAAAGCAATGTAGTTTATGCAATCCAGTGCAGTGAGGAGTGCTCTGAACTATACATTGGAGAAACCAAACAACTTTTGTACAGGAGGATGGCCCAACACAGGAGAAGTAACACCACAGGACCAGAGTCAGCAGTTTATCTTCATTTAAAGGAAAAAGGACACTCATTTGAGGACATTAATGTTCACATTTTAGACAGAGAAGATAGGTGGTTTGAGAGAGGGGTCAAGGAATCCATTTATGCCAACTTGGAAAATCCTTCCTTGAATAGAGGTGGGGGCCTCAGGCACAATCTATCTCCCATCTATCTCCCGGCTTTGTCTTCTGTGCCTAGGAAGATTAAGACCATTTCACAAGCTCAACAGCAGCATGGTGATCTTAACGATTCTCCTTTAGATGGTAAAAGGACTTAAAAATAACATCTCAATATAACCATGACCCCAGGTGTAAGGTCACACAGCTACCTAGAAACATATTTAGGATTCCCTTACCAACTTTGCTCAGACTGAAGAAGCTCCTTGGATAAGGAGCGAAACGTTTCCACTGAGAAAATAGAAATCCAGTTGACATGATTCAAGCTACAGACAATTCCACCTGGATGACTGAGAACCTTCATAGACATACTTCCTTTTAGCTCTTTTCTCCTTTTCGCCCTGTACTCGTGCTTCTTCAAAGTCCATAGCGCCATTAATAAAGGCTGACCTCCAATTGAAATGCTCATGAGTTAGGGCTTCCCAGTTCTCAATGCTGATATTACATTTTTTTAAATTAGCTTTGAGAGTGTCTTTGAATCTCTTTTGCTGTCCACCAATATTCCGTTTTCCATTCTTAAGTTGGGAGTAAAGTAGCTGCTTTGGAAGACGATGGTCAGGCATTCGAACAACATGACCGGTCCAGCGAAGTTGATGTTGGATGATCATTGTTTCAATGCTGGTGGTTTTCGCTTCTTCTAATAGGCTAACATTAGTCCGCCTATCTTCCCAAGTAATTTGCAGAATTTTTCGGAGGCAGCGTTGATGAAATCTTTCAAGAAGTTGGAGGTGGCGTTTGTAGAGGGTTCATGTTTCACAGGCGTACAGAAGGGTTGGTAGTACAATGGCTTTGTAAACAAGCATTTTGGTCTCCCTGCGAATGTCCCGATCCTCAAACACTCTACGCTTCATTCGGGAGAAAGCTACACTCGCAGAGCTCAGGCGATGCTGAATTTCAGCGTCGATGTCGGCTTTTGTAGATAGATAGCTGCCGAGATAAGAAAAGTGATCGACATTTTCTAGTGACACACCTTTAAGCTGGATTGATGGCGCTGCAGAGGGATTGGTTCGAACTTGCTGGTAAAGCACTTTGGTTTTTTTAATGTTAATCGAGAGGCCGAGCTTTTCATATGCTTCTGCAAAGATGTTTAGGATAGTTTGAAGATCTTCCTCAGAGTGTGCACAGACTACGTTATCATCAGCATATTGAAGTTCTATAACAGAAGTTGCAATTACCTTATTTTTTGCTTTCAGCCTACTAAGATTAAAAAGCTTTCCATCTGTTCGATATATAATTTCTACACCAGTAGGAAGTTTCTCTTCAACAAGGTGCATAATCATAGCGATGAAGATAGCGAATAAGGTTGGAGCAATAACACATCCCTGTTTAACGCCGGATTCCACTTTAAATGGATCGCTTTGAGAGCCATTGTTATTCAGGATTGTTGCCATCATGTCGTCATGGAGTAACCGCAAGATGTTCACAAATTTATCAGGGCATCCGATTTTCAGAAGGATGGTCCAGAGAGCAGTACGATTTACAGTATCAAAAGCTTTAGTCAGATCAATAAACGCCATGTACAGAGGGCGGTTTTGCTCCTTGCATTTTTCTTGAAGCTGTCGTGCAGTGAAGATCATATCCACTGTTCCCCTGGAGGGGCGGAAGCCATTTTGCGTTTCAGGGAGGATGTCTTCTGATACAGATAGGAGACGGTTTGCAATGATCTTTGCCAGGATTTTGCCTGCTGTGGCTAGAAGGGAGATGCCTCGATAGTTTCCACAGTCTGTTCTATCACCCTTTTTAAAGAGAGTGATAATTATGGCATCCCTAAAGTCTGCTGGAATCTCCTCCCTCATCCAGATTTTTTCGATGAGCTTATGAAGTTGTTCTGTAAGTTCAGGCCCGCCTTCTTTAAAGACTTCAGCAGGAATCCCATCAGGTCCACTAGCTTTGTTATTTTTCATTTGTTTAGTGGCTTTACTGACTTCCTCCAAACTAGGGGGTACTGCAAGCTCATTTCTTATTTGTTTTTGCGGGATTTGCAAGAAGACTTCATCAGCCACAGTAGAGTGACGATTAAGGAGATTGTAGTAATGCTCTTTCCAGCGCAGTGCAATAGACTCTTTGTCCTTTAGAGGTTTAGCACCATCTACTGAGCGTAAGGGATTTGTACCATGGTTTGTTGGTCCATAGATGGCCTTTATGGCATTAAAAAAGCCCCGTGCATCATGAGCATCTGCAAAATGTTGTGTTTCTTGGGCTTTTTTTATCCACCATATGTTCTTAAGTTCTCTAGTTCTTCTTTGGACTTCTGCCTTTGCACTGGCGTAGATTTTTTTCTTATCGGCACAGTTAATATCTTTTTGCCATATCTGGAAGGCTTTCCTTTTCTTGTCAATAATATGTTCAATCTCACTATCGTTCTCATCAAACCAGTCCTGATGTCTCTTAGTCTGGTATCCGATAGTTTGTTCACAGGCTGAAATAATAGAGGTCTTCAATTTAATCCAGTGTTCCTCAACATTTTCAGGAAGTTCCATAGGCAGATGTTCCTTGAGAGTTGATTGAAAGCAAGCTCGTTTAATAGGATCTTGAAGGGCCAGTGTATTCATTTTACACCTTGGTTTTCTTCCTTGGAGCCTACGATGAGGGACAATCTTTATGGCCATCGTGTATCAAATTAATCGATGGTCTGTCCAGCAGTCATCGGTGCTCGTCATGGCTCTGGTGAGAAGTACATCACGGCGATCTCTAGCACGGACAATTACATAATCTAGAAGATGCCAGTGCTTCGACCGTGGGTGCTTCCATGATGTTTTAAATTTATTTTTCTGGCGAAAGAGTGTGTTAGTAATGACAAGGTTATGCTCTGCACATTTAGTCAGAAGTAAGATTCCATTCGTGTTGCTGTTGTCAACTCCTTCTTTCCCAATGATCCCTGGCCACAAATCAAAATCACGCCCAACTCTTGCATTGAAATCGCCTAGGAGGATAATTCTATCCTCCTTTGGTATCTCTGATAAGATGGTGTCCAGCTGGGTATAAAATTTTTCCTTGATATCCTCATCTGCATCTAGTGTTGGTGCGTAAGCACTTAGGATAGTTGCCTGTTGGTTTTTGGCGAGTTTTATTCGCAGAGTTGAGAGTCGTTCGTTAATCCCAGTGGGAACTTCTGACAAGAGCTTCACAAGGTCGTTTTTGATAGCAAAGCCTACCCCATGTATTCGTCGTTCTTGTTCAGGCAGTCCTTTCCAAAAGAAGGTATAACCTCCTTTTTCTTCCTTCAACTGTCCTTCTCCTGCTCTTCGAGTTTCTTGGAGTGCTGCTATATCGATATTAAAATGTCTCAGCTCCCTTGCAATAATGGCAGTCCTACGTTCAGGTCGTTCACTATCCATATTGTCTTGCAGTGTCCGTATATTCCATGTTCCAAAATTCATGTGTTTTTTACGACCGCTAGATGGTGACCCCACTGGTTGCGGTAATCCAGTCAGGGAGAAAATGAGGCAGACTATGTTTAGGGCACCTTTTCTAGCCCCCTCCCCATATGGGGTGAGCAGAGTGGATCCTAAATAGGGCTGCTCAGTCATGGATACAGCTGCCGAACTACTCAACTGCCTCGATCCTTGAGTCAGGGCGACTGAATCCGTATCCACTGCCCATGTGCTGGTCCATGACTAGGAGCTTCTGGATTTCACAGTCCTGCCCCCGTTGCCATTTGTCAGTCGCCATGGGACTTTTGGTTGTTTTGAGTTTGGTATGGTTAGAAGACGCCTGTGCGTGAATTTGTTTTATGTGTGGAGATCGGTGCACAACGATCAGCACACAACCTTCACAGAAAAAGGCTCTAATCCAATGGCATGGATACCATGACGATTGGTGACCTTTTGTCTGCTGCAGCCTTCATCTGCCTTCGCAGCCGTTGTAACAATACACCTTGTTATCTTCCGCCTGTTCTGCCGTTGAGGACTTTCTTGGATCGTTCTTTGTCTGGTTCCTCCCCCTGGACCTTACCGCCATGGGTGACCCTGCCAGGAGTACATGACTCCCGACGGCTTCGCTCACAGGGTTCATTGGGAACACACAAGCCCACTCACCACAACAAGGTGACGATCCAGCGAGTGAGGGTTTCTATTATACGTATTTGTTAGCTGTCTGTTAGATTGCAGTGGGATTAAAAAAACCTAATAAAGAGTTAAATAATTAGTAAAAACACAGTTAATACAACAGGATTTATCTTGAAATCAACCAAATAAAGGGTCTTTTTGTATTTCTGGAAATCTTTGGGATTGTCACTAATAATATCTCTCATGTGTATGGACAATGCCATTTTGACTGTCTGGTGCAGTGATGAAAAAAGTTAGAATCTTTCTGTTCTATGCTAAGTTACTATTATGGAAGTTCATAAATCACAGTAAACTAAATCAAGAAAACTACATTACAGTACAGCATTTAAGCCAGCCACCATTAGGTTAACCTGCTCCACAGAGTGGTGGTGGCCATAAAATTGTAGGGGAAGGGGAGGAAAAAGTATTCCCCCGAGGAGAAAAAACAGGGTATAAAAGTAATAGATAAACACATTACAGTTCTTATAATAAATTCATGCACATGACACACACGTATTACCAGAAAGGGCTCCATGGATTGAGTCCTTCTCCATTCACTGTCAGTGAGTGTCCTGTGTGCAAACTTGAACTAGATGATGAACCATTTAGATTCCATAGAAAATAATACCAAGAAATGGTAGCAAAAATGATATCCCATAAGAACAGTTGAACAATGATGTGTAATATTTTCCTTATCATAATCAGTTTTGAAGGATGTACCTGAGACTAAACTGGATGCAAGTAGAAACATTTTTCTGTAATTTAAGGTATTTGAATTCCAAACCACTCTAATTCTAAAGATATTTCAAGTTGGAAGCCTAGGTTTGGGTACTATGAGATATCTCAAATCAAACTTTTCAGCAGCCAGCCTCCTTTATGTCTACATCTATGTTCTGAAGTCAAGACAGAGTGCTTTTCGTAATTCAGTACTAGCCTGAACATTATTAATTGACCTCACAGATAAATCTGAATCATCAATAAAGTCTGACCAAATCCTTATCTGAAGAATTTGGTTTTAGGGGAAAACTGCTCAATATTATTGCTTTGGGATGGAGGGAAACAGTACCAAATCCCTACCATTATCATTTTTCATGATGTGAAAATGCTTCTATTGATTTTGCTACTGCAACCCTTTGCTAAGCTTTCTAGAATGACAGTACCTTATATCCAGCTAAAGGAATTAAGTTCTTTTTTTACCAGTCCCTAAATGAGTCTTGTCCAGTTACTAGAACACAATTATTTCAGTTCTGTATTAAGAAGACCTAGACCATATTGTCTGAAGTTTCAACTCTGTTACAGATTTCACAGGAACTAATTTAAGCCCTATTCAAATTCCACACTCCTCCAGTAACTAACATCAACATTGTTAGGAAGAGAACAAGCTCCTTTGACTCTCCCTTTCCCACTGAAGGCAAGCGTCTGCAGCAGACAGCCTGTTTAGAGACAACTTGAGCAGAACCCTGTATGATGATAGTTCTAAATCACATGGGAAACATTCATGGAACAGCAAACTCCCAGTTGTGTGCCTCCAAATACATGAGAGAAAGTTAGGTAAACAAGCATAGACCTGTACTTTCCTTCTGTGTGATCATATGGGGCTTAGCACCTGAACAGGGAGTAGAAGAAAGCACATTTAAATCTTTACTTTTGAAAGGCCACTATTAGTTGAAAGAAACAGCATGTGCTTAATAAATGGTATACTGTAAAGGAATGGATTACTTTGGAGAACAAGAAACTATTACAGCTTGAAGGACATGAATTAAGATTTGGGTGGCACTCCTATTTGTGGTATGATAAAGTTAAAGTTAATAAGGATTTTAAAAATCATTTTGTTAGGAGTGCCATACTAAGGATCTGGAACAAATATAAGGTAAGATTGTCTCCTAATGTACCGCTGTGGTTGTCACCTCAAGAAGCATTCGTTAGAAGAGAAAATGTGGGAGGAATAAGTTGGTTAAAATATAGTATAAAGATTTGTTGAATTTTGAAGAAAGTGAACCAAAGTTTAAAACTAGGGAAATGTTAGAGTTGGAAGGTTTTACATGTCACTGGTTTACTTATATGCAATTGTCAGAACGCTTTAAAATGGATAAAAAGAACTTTAAATTTGTTAATGAAATAACTAAGTTTGAAATGGAACTTTGTATGAATGATGAACATGTTATAACCAAAATGTATAAAATGTTGTTACAGATGAATTTGGAAGATGAACAGGTAAAAGTATGATCAAATGGGCTAAGAATTTTGGATATAATATTATGCTTGAACAATGGGAAAATATGTGGAATAAAGGTTTGAAATTTACCTTAAATTATAACTTAAAAGAGAACTTTTATAAGATGATGTATCGTTGGTATCTAACCCCTGATAAACTATCAAAAATGTATAATGGTGTAACTAATGTTTGTTGGAAGTGTTTACAAGGAGAAGGAACTTTTTATCATCTCTGGTGGACCTGTGAGAAAGCCAAAAAATTTTGGGATCAAATATGTATTATTCTTCAAAAGATTTTAAAAGTGAATATACAAAAAAAGCCAGAACTGTTCCTTTTGGGTTTGATGGAGAAGGAGCTAGAGAAATATGGAGTTTTGCTTTTATATATGATTACAGCTGCAAGAATTTTATATGCACAGAGATGGAAAGATCCACAGATACCTACGGTTGAAGATTGGATTGTTAAATTAATGGATCTGGCCCAGATAGCTAAATTGACAGCATTAATTAGAGAACATTCAGTTTCTGGATTTTTATCTGTTTGGCAACCACTTCTAGAGTACTTGCTTGTGGTAGAAAAAAACGATGTTCTGATTTTGGGTTTTAATGATTAATTGGTTTATTTTAATAGAAATAATGTTACTATGGTTTAATCATTGGTAAGAGATTATTTTTGTAAATTTATCTATATCTGTATTGGAGAAAGTCGGAAGTCACTTTTCCGTCTTTGTTTTCTGTCTATTTGCACTTTATAGTTTTTTCTTCTTTTTTCTTTAGTTCTATTTTCATGCTTTTCTGTAGTTTCTATTTTGTATTTTATCTATACTCTGAAAATCAATAAAGTTTAAACTGTAAAAAAAAGAAATGGTATACTGTACTAGACTATGACTTAGACACAAATCTTAGAAAGTCACAGATTTAACTAGTCTTTAGCAAGTAATTCTCTGTAAGTCTCAATTTCATATTTATAACATGAGGACTGTTGCTGTTGTTGAAAGGACACTATTTGACTAAAATTAAAAGAAAAATAAAGGTCAAATAAATCCTCTACATTCTTGGTGTCTTACCATAGAAAGTAGGTGCCAAATATACTTAATATATCATCTATATTTTGGATATAATTTATAATCTCTTACATAGTTACTAGTAGATATTTCTGTCCTGATACAAGTGTCAACTTCAGGGGGGAAAAATAATAAAGGACCACATCGAGGGGAAAAAAAACAGACCTCCTCAAACTCCTGTGCCCATAGCTCAGAGCTTTCCAAACTTTTCATGTTGGTGACACACTTTCTAGACATGTATCATTTCGCGACACACTCTTACAGAAGTGCATCATTTCGTGACACACTCTTACAGCAGGGCACAAGGCAGGCACTAGGACCTGCGTGGAATCCTGGCAGGGCTCGGAGGCAGCAGCAGCCATGACACACCCAGACACTGCAGCCGACACACTAACATGTCGCGACACACAGTTTGGAAAGCTCTGCCAGAGCTACTATTTATTCTTTAAATGTGCATGCTCATTGCCACATGTAACTTGACCCTTAGACACATGTTCATTATCTCCTTGTGTATCCACATGGCAATCCTGAATAAGATCTTATTTGTATATACAGCATGGGAATGTTCTAGAATAATCTTCACCAATTTAACACCCTCCAGAAGAGTTGGAAATATAATTCTTGGAATTCCTAACCAGGTGGAAAATACTGTTCTAGGCCAATCTTTGCATTTTGTTCCTATTTCTAGTATATTAGGATTATATATTTATTTTAATGCTATGTTTACTTATTACTAGGATTTGTATGCCACTTCAGACTATTATTCTTTGTATGTTGCTTTGTAGGAATTGTATGTCATTTCAGACTATTATTAAGTAGATTTTGACAGAAGAGTAATAGTTTTAGAAAACTCAAACTAAATATTTCTTTACATTTTATCACAAAAATTCCCCAATAGCTTACTATTTGTCACTAGCCTAGAAAGGAAAAGAAGGCCAGCTTGAAGATACAGGAACATCTGAAATACAACAAGTACAATTATGCACTGTGCCAGAAAGAGGAATTAAAATCTACCTATGCTTTCATTTAGCCAACATAATAAACCATGATGTACTATTACAGGAGTAGTAGCAGTGAGTTTCAGGTTTGTACGCTACCCATTCTCTATTGGCAAGACGCAAACAACTAGGTAAGAAGACTAAACTGATTTAGACTAATTGCAGTTAAACATTAGATCCAATTTTTAGGCTGAAAAAAAAATCAAACCTGATCTGGGTTAACTGAAAATATATCTCAAAGTTTTCAACAGCACTTACATCCAAGTAAACATCCTTTTATTTTACTTATTTATTTATTTATTTAATTTATATAACCGCCCATCTCCCCCAACGGGGAACTCTGGGCGGTTTACAATAAATAAAATTAGATAAAAGCATAAAATATAAAATATATAAACCAACAATTTATACAATTAATATAATATAAAATAAAAATCCAAGTGGGAGATAGTATTAATAAAAGAAGGGCATTATAAAATTACGGGATTAACCACCCCCAATGAGGAACTATCGTTTCCTCCCTCCCATGCCAGGCGGCAGAACCAGGTCTTCAGTTCTTTTCTAAAGGTCGGGAGGGAGGGGATCTGTCTCAACTCTGGGGGCAAGATGTTCCATAGTGTGGGTGCTGCTACAGAGAAGGCCCGCCTCCTAGCCCCCATCAGATGACATTCTTTAATTGATGGGGCTCGTAGCAGGCCCTCTCTGAACGATCGGGTGGGGCGGATCCTTCAATCCTTAGGACTGAATTACAAATAATAAATAAACATGACATATAAAGATGGGAGAAACTGTTTTTTACCAAAAAACATAATTTATTACCCCAGGGGTAGGGCAAATATACAGAAACAATAACTTTCCCCAATAGGATTTCCAGCATTTGAAGTTCTCCTTTCACCAAAGTTAGATAATCATATTAAGGAAATAATGTATACTGCAATTAAAATCATGTTATATGCACGTTTATATAAATTAAATATTATATGATAGATTTACAGAGAGGCCCATTGTATACAAATATTAGAGACAGGATATTAATTTTAATCAAATATTAAAGTAAAATTAGCAGCTATTTCTAGTGGACAGGAATCAATATAAACCTTACAGTCAAGGAGGCACAGCTGAACAATTTTCATAAATAAAAAGTAGAAGTCAGATTCCAAATTAATTATACCAATCAATGCTGGTATTCACAATTTTGGTGACTGGAGCATAGAACACACCCTAGCTGAATGCACAGGTAAACTGAAAAGAATACAGGATGATCCAAAGGTCAGATCCAAATTATAATAGTGTTTTGTTGGGCAAGATTCATAGAAGAGTGCTATTGGATAGCACAAACAGCCTCCAAATAATACTATAAACTTGCAGATTGAGAAAGAAGGATCCAGACTGTTTTTCTATATTACTTTTATAAAACACAGCAGCCAACTTCAGAATAATTTCTCTGTTTCAAAATAAGTGAAAATGTAGTATCATGAGATAGCTGTTTCATACAGAAAACAGGTAACTTGACTGATCTGGAAAGTTCACTTTTGTACCTATTTCCTCTTTTAAATAAACAAGTGTGTTATGCTCCTGCTGTCTGACATTGTGGCTATAATATTGTAGCTGTCTTCTTGGAAGTAAACTCCTCTGAACTCAATGGGATTTACTTCTCAGTTAATATGTATAGCATTGCATTCTAAGTCTCTACTCCTCTCCCCTTCCAAATGCAACTGATATCGCAATCCTGAATATACATAGCTGAGAACAAGTGGTACTTTGTAGTAAACATATTCAGATTGGGAACATAAACACTATATCCGTATTGAAATTATAGGTTCAGGATAAAAACTGCTTTGATTGGAATACCAGATGTTACAACTGTATCCTGTAACTTATGGAACAGCATCTTCCATACATGTATGCTATTTAGGTTTCAGCTATTATAATTGGGACTATAGATAATGAAGATAATAATGAATTATCTGAGAATTTGCTCAGTTTTTCAGAGTGAAGGATGAGCTCCAGATCTGGGATTTAGGATATACTTAATCTCTTTCAAAATCTTGGGTCACAGATACACAAAAATAAAAACTGGGTAGAACCCCAGTGCATTCAGCACTCACATATACATATTTGGATATATTCATTTTTCTAAAACGTAAGAGGTATCCTAAGTCATGTGAAGTTGGGGAGAGTTGTTTAGTCAAACATTCCCTCCTCATTGCACCCATTTCTTACCTGATAATGTCATCATTGTGCCCCAGGAAAAATTTCTGTGTATGCTCTCTGGTGTTATAAACCACCCCGACTCCAGCCACGAAGTAAACCACTTCCTTGCCTGCCGTGTAGTACAGGTTGTTGCGGCACTGATGACCCCTATACCCATATACCCACTCCAGATGGAGCTGGCATCTAGGAGCTGTCCGATCCGCCATGATAATCAACCCCCCTCCCTAGAAGCACACAAAAAAACTGGTGCTGCTGCCCCCAGCCCCACGTTCTTGCCTTTCCTGTTTCTTTGTTACAAAGGCTCTCAATTTTTGCTTGGCTGTCAAATCGTCCAGCTGCCCTTCCTGATGCTGAGGATTTTAGTGAAAATGCATCCAAACAGAGTCCCGCTCTGCTGCTGCTGCTAGCTGGCTAGTGTTGAGCCGCCACCATAATCTTCTACTGCCAAAGATGAGCAGCCGTTGCTGCTTTCCCAGTTTTGCAGCCCAGATGACTTGGAGGGGGGCAGCGCACACACAGAGGCAAATTCCGAGTCAAATCCAGCGGAAGGCGGAAGGCATGAGCCTGTCTGCGTCAGGTGCAGAATGCTGGTGCTGCGGGTCTCATTATACCTTCTAAGCTTCTTGCAAAGAGAAAGTCACTGCCTTTCAAACATGGTTATAGTTCTTAACTGTGGAAAAAGTGCAGCTGATATGTAAAATTAGCCCTTTTTTAAAAAAAAAATCTCAGCAAATCTCAGTTCATTCTCTGACTCGGTAATGAAGAACGTAGTCTTCTACAGATGATCATAACAGATTTGCAACTCAGTGTAAAGAAAAGATATTTCTGGAAGGAAAAAGAAAGATTTTGATATATAAGATATCCAGATAAGTTTGTGTTTTAATTTACTATTTAAAAACTAGTCTGAAAGATAACAGTTTGAGCCAGTTTGGTGTAGTGGTTGAAGTGCTGGATTAGAAACTGGGAAACCATGAGTTCTTCACTTAGGCATGAAATTGGAGAAAATTTATCTATGTGGTCACTAGGAGTCGAAAATGACTTGATGGCACATAATCAATCGATCAATCAATCAATCAATCTTAGGCATAAAAGCTGGCTGAGTGACTTTGGGCCAGTCAGTTTCTCTCAGACCAACACATCTTACAGGGTTGTTGTTATGCGGAAAATAGGAGGCAGAAGCATTATGTACGCTGAATTGTACAAAATAAAGCAGAATATAAGTATAATATTCATCCGCGAGAGCGGGATGGAGTGCGTCCATCCTTGCTCTCTTAGATCTCTCAGCGGCTTTCGATACCATCGACCACGGTATACTTTTGGGGCAGCTCGGGGAGTTGGGGGTGGGCGGCGTGGTTTTGCGCTGGTTCGCCTCCTTCCTCCAGGACCGTTCCCAGTCGGTGTTGATAGGGGAGGAGAGAGCTGACCCGCGACCCCTGACCTGTGGGGTGCCGCAGGGGTCGGTTCTCTCTCCTCTCCTATTCAACATCTACATGAAGCCGCTGGGCAAGATCATCCGTCACCACGGGATGAGGTACCACCAATATGCTGATGATACTCAGTTATATATCTCCATCCCGGGTGAAGTAAGTGATGCGGTCGATGCCTTATCTCAGTGCCTGGAGGCTGTGGGGGTCTGGATGGGGAACAACAGGCTTCAGCTGAACCCTGGTAAGACGGAGTGGCTGTGGATTGATGGCCCCCCTATATCCGGGAAGTTATCATCTTTGGTTCTGGGTGGGGTTGCACTACCCCGCTTGGATCCAGTGCAGAATCTGGGGGTCCTCCTGGACTCGCGACTCCTGCTCGAAGAGCAGGTGGCAGTCATGGCCAGGAGGGCCTTTGCACAGCTTCGAGTTGTGTGCCAGTTACGCCCTTTCCTGGATCGGGAGGCCCTCCGAACAGTCACTCATGCCCTTGTCATCTCCCGCATAGACTATTGTAATGCGCCCTACATGGGGCTACCCTTGAAGAGTATCCAGAAGCTGCAGCTGGTGCAAAATGCGGCAGCGCGAGCAGTTATGGGTGCTACGAGATCGGCACATGTGACACCTCTGCTACGCGAGCTGCATTGGGTGCCAGTTTGCTTCCGGGTTCAATTTAAGGTGTTGGTGATTACCTTTAAAGCCCTACATGGCATAGGGCGAGGGTATCTGAGGGACCGTCTCGTCCCGATAACATCGGCCCGCCCCACCCGTGCATACAGAGAGGGCATGCTTCGGACCCCCTCAACAAGAGAATTCCATCTAGCGGGGTCCAGGAGGCGTGCCTTCTCTGCAATAGCGCCCGCCTTATGGAACATCTTGCCCCCGGAGGTGAGACTGGCTCCCTCACTCCTGGCCTTTCAGAAGGCTCTTAAGACCTGGCTCTGCCGCTTGGCCTGGGATGACGGAGGTGATAGTGCCTCCTGGGGTTGGCTGGCCCCGTAGGATTATGATCTACACTGCGGTTTTTAACCATCTTGGACTTTATTTATTTTTCGGTTTGTTGTGTTTTTAGAAATTTTGTATAGATTTTAGATTTTTTGCTTGTTGTAACCCGCCCAGAGTCCCTTGTTCGGGAGATGGGTGGGGGATAAATTGAATAAATAAAATAATAAATAAAATAATAAATAAATAAATAATAATAACAGGAAATATTAAAGAATGATTTAAAAGCAATGAAACTGTTACTTTCCAAATAAAATGTATTAAATTTTGCAAGGCTGCACATTATTAATCAAAGCAGTATTTATTTATTTATTTATTTATTTAATTTTTATCCCGCCTTTATTATTTTTATAAATAACTCAAGGCGGCGAACATACCTAATACTACTTCCTCCTCCTATTTTCCCCACAACAACCCTGTGAGGTGAGTTGGGCTGAGAAAGAGTGACTGGCCCAAGGTCACCCATCCGGCTTTCCTGCCTAAGGCGGGACTAGAACTCACAGACTCCTGGATTCTAGCCCGTTGCCTTAACCACTAGACCAAACTGGCTCTTTTTGCTTTTCCTCTGCTCTTTGAAACAAGAGGTATTTTTTTGTCTATCCTGATCTTACTGTGGTTTCCATACATACACTCTACCAATAAAATTGTAACTCACAAACTCATTATTTGAATCAAAGTACAAAAGTGGATGGATGTTGGAGGAAAAGATCCAGTATGTACAACTCTGTATGGGGCATCTCTATAAGATACACTGCATATTACAAATTTCCCCCTGCTGCTTTCACTACTGCTTTCTGCACTTCTGGTCTTCTATTCCAGTGCCAAAGCAAAAAATAATGAAAAGGAGAACCCAGTGTGTGGAACTGTATCTTTTTTTTCCTTTGAAGCGTGAAAAGACTTACTTCACGATGTATAACTTTAAGTAGTGATCTGTAATGAATATCAAACATTTTTAACAGAAAGGTTAGATATAAATTATACAAGCAAAGAGGCTACCAACTAAACTCTTATGGAGGAGAAACTTGAGTCCCAAAGTCTAAGAAACGCTGGACCAGATATTTAACATTGGACTCAGCGGGTAAGATGCCAGGCTTGCAGATCAGAAGATCGCAAGTTCGGAGGTTCGAATCCCTAGCCCCGCGTGACGGAGTGAGCTCCCACACTAGCCCCAGCTCTTGCTAACCTAGCAATTTGAAAGCATGCAAATTCAAGAAGATTAATAGGTACCACTTCGGTGGGTAGGTCAGCCTTTATTAAAGGCGCTATGGACTTTGAAGAAGCACGAGTACAGGGCGAAAGGGAGAAAAGAGCTAAAAGGAAGGCACGTCAAGCAAACCCTCATCATGACCGTCTCCCACCCGGAAACCTATGCCCTCATTGTGGGAGGTTATGCCGATCCAGAATTGGCCTTTACAGCCACTTACGGATCCACTGTTAAAATTTTACCCTTGGAAGACAATCTTACTCGGCTACGAGTGATCGCCAATGACATGACATGACATGAACAGCGTTCCGTGTGTGTCATGCCGGCCACATGACCGTGGAAGCGTCTTCGGACAACGCTGGCTCTTCGGCTAACAAACGGAGATGAGCACCAGCCCCTAGAGTCGGACACAACTGCACAAATGTGCGGAGGGAACCTTTACCTTTTAAACATACCAGAGTGATAGGGAATTGGAAGAGAACCCTTTCTTACACATTTTCTCTGCCACACGGAAAAAAAGAGCTATAATCACTTCCAGCTTTTAGAGGAAAGACAAGATAATTTGATCAAATTTCACAGTGAACAATCCCTTTGGGAGTTTCTGAGGAGTAGTAGTGATGTTATATTCTGGCAACATATCAAATGCAGGGTGCTCCAATGGAAGACTCTTATTTTGTGGTAGCGGATGAAGTATGCCTGTGAATAAGCACCAATTCCCCAATAGTGAAAGTTATGCTTCTCTCACAGACCCTAGTCTTTTAAGATGAACTCCGTTTGGTTGTTTTATATATCTTAATGCAAGGGTATAAGTGCCATAAGCAAAACAGATATAGGATGCATCTTTATATAGAGGATGAAAACTGGGATGCAAATAGTACTTTTTGACTCAGGTTGTAACCTTTATGTTGCGGTAAGCCCTAGTGAATTCAACAAGACTTCATTCTGAGTAAATGTGCATGAATGTCGCTAGACTGATTTACAGGCCGAACATAAACTTCAGAAAACTGCCATGTAGTTCAATGATATATTTTCTGTTCTAATGACTGTAAAGTAGACTGCAACAATGCATAATTAAACTCAGATCTGTAGGCTCCAGTAGTGTATTGCACACAAGATAAAATACAGTACTGGATTCCCCTTTAGGGTGCAACCGTTATGGGAGGGAGGTAAACTCAATTCTTCAATACTGCAAATCAAATTGCTATTGCTTAAACTGCTTTGGCAGTCTTTCCTTTCACTGCTTGAAATCTTTCCATATGTATAAAAGTGGGACAAATTGCAACAAGGAAATACACTGATAATGAGCAGATAGTCTGCAAATGCTCAGAGGCTTTCCTCTTTATTATTGATAGTCAACACAATCCTATACTAAATAAATCCAATTTGGTTTAATGGGTATTATGTCTAATGAATAGGATCAAGGTCCAAGTAGCATGGTTTCCAAGAAAATTAGCTACAAAACAAACATCATTTTAATCATGAAATTACCAAATTGCCTTAGGAGAGCAGTGCCCCTTCAGCGCTCCCTCTACATCAACCTATTATGCAGGAAAAACAGCACTGAATGTTTTTACAAGACTGATTAAATTTGATAAAATAGTGCATGTGAAATACTCTATGCATTATTATCACTGCCATTTCAGATATTTTATGTTTAAGGACTTGCCATAGTCTGAAGACTGAACTCTAATGCTGTAAATGAAGCTTGAGAGGAATCAACAAATATTGGGTGAATTTAATAGGGAAATTGTTTAGTCTGGCTATATTCTAAAATTTACCCGTCTAGAGGGTAAGGCTCCTGATCAGAAAAAAAAAAAAACCTCTTAGATTTTGAACAGAAATTCAATTTGCAAAAAAGGGGTGGATTTTTTCCTCAGACTTTATCAATTCCTGAATCACCTGCCTGCCCATTAAAATTGAATAAAAGGCACAACCTAGCTGTCTGTGAATTTGGAATAGCCAGGGATGAAGATTACTCCATGCTTATCATGGTCAAAACCCTGCTCCAAACCGATTTTTTTCTTTGTGTGAAGTCTTTAACAGAGCCCCACAGGCTGCATTCCCCCTCAGCTTTGCACAGGAGGAAGGCTACTGCTTTCATGCTCTCCAGGAAGCCCAGAAGCAGCGCATGAAGGCAACAGCTCTTCCCAGCTGCTGCTCTCTAGTATCTGGTCTGATTAAAGAAACTTCATTATGGAGAAGAATAATCTTCTCTGAAAGCTGTCTGAGCTACTGGCCATAATCATTTTTTCAGGTTCATAAACTGAATGCAGCGTGAAGGGGGATTTCCTCTTGTCTTGTATACATTATCTACTTCTGATACTATGGAAAGGGGAGAAAATGTCTGTCAAATTCCTCCACACCATACCAATTTTTACAGTATATGCTCCGGCTCCCTCCCCCTTGCTTGAGAGATAGATTCACTAAACTGAGAAGGACTTGGGACTAACCCTTTTGCAGCTGGATGCAGAATAGCAAAGCAAATAACACCCTTCCCCCCATCACTGTCCACATCACCCTTGGCTGTCAAGGAGGTGGTATCTCTCCACTTCCCTAGCAATAAATACAGTGATAACAAATTCATGTTCTTGATGCTTTGCTGTCCCCTCCTGACTCACCAAATTAGCTCCCTGTGTACAGCCACCTCTTTCCCTGTACAACGGTTTACTTCTGAGCAAACTATAATTGCTTTTAAAATTATAGAGCCTTTCCACAGAGTATGGAAAAAAAGGACTTCAAGCAATTTTGTACAATTGCTGTGCAAAGCAACATTTATGCCGATAATAACATGGCATATTAATTATATACTGCTACTATTATTAACATTACCAACCCGAGGCGGGTTCCCCCGTGCAACCACCCCACAGACCGTGATTTGACAGTCACCTGTCAAGAGCAGGAGCAACGGCTGTAAACCAGGAATCCTGAAAAGGAGGAGGAGGAGGGAGTGAGGCCGGCAGGCAGGCAGGCAGGCAGGCGGGCGACTGCACCAGAAGGCGAGTGAGCCGTACTCCCACCTCCTCCTCAACTTCTCCCCAGCCCATTGCTGTCCTTCCCCGCCCTGCTCGCAGCACGTCGCCTAGGCAGCCTTAGCATGAAACCGCCTCATCATTCGACGAGATGGGCAGGAAAGCAAAGCTGCGTCATCGCTTCACCAGCATCTGGTAAATTCCCTTGGAAACCCCGCGACTTAAAGGTCCAGCCCCCTTCAAATCGGCTAGGGTAGAGGCTTATGGGAATTGTAGTTTAAAGGCTCCTCGGCTGCTTTAAGGAGCCTCAGAGGAATTTCAAGTCCCAGAGTGTTATGCGCACCCAGCCGGCACTTGCCCGCCTTCTTTCCGCTGTTGCTTCGGAGACGCGCTATGAAGGGAGCTTCAGGCGTTTCTCATGAGAATTGCTTGGTAATAGGGGAGAGATCCAAAAACAAATAAGCCGAGCGGATCTGAGCTGCAAAAATCAGCTACTGAATTGCAGCACAAGCAGTTTTCGGTATCTCTTTGGTGCTATCTACCGGTTGACCTGAATTTTGCAACCCGGTTGTCGTAGCCAATAATAAAAATATAACCAAGCGTTACAAGCTGCAAGCAAGATCGCATTGCTTTGGGGAGAAATCCCCCATCAAACTTCGCTTAAATTTCTCATTTCTCATTGGATTATTAATTGAATCCTTACAAAAACGATCTGCATTTCTTCTGCATTCTCCCAGTTTGATCATTATAGGCAGTGATTTGCAAAAACAAAAACAAAAAACAGCCTCTGCAATGTTCTTTTGTAAGCAAGATATTTTCCTTTTTTTCATCTGCCTTCCAGCTTTCGTATGTCACAGCTAGAAATGTTTGTGTTTCCTTTAAAACTGTTCCTTTATCTCTATGGATGACCTTGTTTAGGGACCTGCTTTGTAGTTCCTTCTGTAAATAAGGGGTTTATTTAAAGGTTCTGTACTGTTTTGTAGTAGGGCTATTTAGTACTGTTTGCATACTTGACTCAGTTGTTTAGTGGAACTTACTGCCAACAAATAACCTTTGGATTGCAGATTTATGGTGAAATCCTACACCTTTCAGTTTAACGGGCATTTACCTTGGGAGGAAAGCTATGGCAAACCTAGACAGCATATTAAAAAGCAGAGACATCACCTTGCCGACAAAGGTCCGTATAGTTAAAGCTATGGTTTTCCCAGTAGTAATGTATGGCTGTGAGAGTTGGACCATAAGGAAGGCTGAGCGCCGAAGAATTGATGCTTTCGAGCTGTGGTGCTGGAGAAGACTCTTGAGAGTCCCTTGG
Source organism: Charina bottae (assembly GCA_023362775.1). Lineage (NCBI taxonomy): Eukaryota > Metazoa > Chordata > Lepidosauria > Squamata > Charinaidae > Charina > Charina bottae. The sequence continues at coordinate 80,906,870 of JALMGJ010000001.1, read as the reverse complement.
ACTGCAAGGAGGTCAAACCAGTCAATCCTAAAGGAAATCAACCCTGACTGCTCATTGGAAGGACAGATGCTGAAGCTGAAGCTCAAATACTTTGGCCACCTAAAGCGAAGAGGGGACTCACTGGAAAAGACCCTGATGCTGGGAAAGACTGAAGGCAAAAGGAGAAGGGGACGGCAGAGGATGAGATGGTTAGATAGCATCACCGATGTAATGAACATGAATTTGAGTAAACTCCGAGAGACAGTGGAGGACAGGAAGGCCTGGTGTGCTATGGTCCATGAGGTCACGAAGAGTCGGACACGACTAAACGACTGAACAACAACAAAAAAAAAACTTTCAGTTTAGTGCACGCAAGACTGCAGCCTTAATTCCTGCCGCTTTATAGGTGGCTTGAGCTTGTTTAAGCTGTAAGACTTTTAGCACAGATACACAAAAGTACAGTTCTATATATGCCCAGTGACTGAAGTCTGTGCTATGTATCAGACGTGAATATATTCAAACCTGAATAAAAAGGATGCTATTTCCACATACTGTATCACCTATAGAAAGGTGTGGACTTTTTAGTCCAAGAAAGATAACTTATTACCAGCGACTTGGTTCTTGGGGCCAAAAGTTGCCCAGAATCCTAAACATAACCATTGGGACTGCAGAAGCATTGGTTTTCATGGAGGCATGCTTGGGCATATTCAGTTAATTAGATGAACTACAGATAACTCAGGTGGGATGAGGTTGCAGTTTGAATGGATCTTGCTTTTGAGTAAACAGGTACGCTCAATTCATTCTAAAATCTCGTACACCACACTTGGATTGCCTTAATCATTCAGGTTTGCGCAAGAAATTTAGAAGTTCTCACTAATTAATTGTTAAGTATGTCTATGAAGGTTCTCTGTCATCCAGGTGGAATTGTCTGTAGCTTGAATCATGTCAACTGGATTTCTATTTTCTTAGTAGAAACGTTTCGCTCCTTATCCAAGGGATAAGGAAGACTGAAGAAGACTGAATAAGACTGAAGAAGCCCCTTGGATAAGGAGCGAAACGTTTCTACTAAGAAAATAGAAATCCAGTTGACATGATTCAAGCTACAGATAATTGTTAAGTAATTGCTGTCATACTTACAACTTGTGTTTTTGGTGTTTGACATTTTTTTAAAACCCACTTCATTGATTTTTAACTGGTATATAAATGACTTAACTATTTTTAATTTCCATTTAAATTGTAAAGAGGAGTGAAAGCCTAGCATACAGAAGGTCCTAGCTTCAATCCCTGGCATGGTCAGAAACAGTGGAAACTCTTGTGTGAAACCTGGACAACCTGCCAGTCAATGAACTGATTTGCACGTTGTGCTAAACCATGGTTTCTTTAATAATGGTATATTGAACAGTTAGGGTCTTATAGTTGTGCTTGGTTCATGCAGTACTTTACCTAATAAGTCATGGTTCCAAAACTATAATGGCTGCATTCATACTACATGCTAAGCCAGAATCAAAGCACATTATGGCTTAGTGTGATTTACACACTCTGCCAGTGTCACCTATATAGGATTTTCATACCAGGATTTCAGTATATTCAACTGATTGAATTTGCTGCTTTTGATTATTTGGTTGATCTTGTTTGATACGTTTCCTAGTGGCTAATAGTTGCTATTTTTTTAATGCCTTATTTATTAATTCATTATTTTAATTCCATTGTGCATGTTGTAGATAGTATGTAGTATTGATTTTGAATACAATTTTTTAGCTCTGATAAAACTCTTGTACACTTCAGAAATAAGAATGCTCACCCAATATTGCAGATTGATCATCACAACCATGGAAAACCAGGCTTTTCCCTAGAGTGCTGCCTCAGTCTTGCATTGCTTGGTCAAGGATTCTGTTAAATTCACGTGTGAGGGTGAGCAGTGAGATGAGTACTGATGAATTTCCACATTAACCTTAATAAATTAGGTGGTGAAGCTGCTGGATTTCTGTAAAGTGGGAATTAAAGACCTTCTTATCCCTCACCCTTTCCCCAATATAAGGGCTATCATATCTGTGCTGCAAAAATCCAGATAATTACTAGATGGCAGTTCAGAGTTTGCTGTATCTTTGCTACCTTTAGTGGTCATCAGGAGCTTTGCAGTCCAGGTGTGGGAACCCTGCCCAGTACAGATCTTATGGTAAGACCTTTTGAGATTGTTCTTGGTTGCTAAGGCTGCGTTTCCTATAAACAGCAACAGATCTTTGGAAGCAATAATACTTTGTCTTTACAATTTCCTCTGTTTTGGTAATGTTCCAGAATAACAGTGGGAGATGCAGAATACAAAAGGTGTTGCTATTTATTCTTTTTTTTTTTCTTAGTCAATGACTGTGGGTAGAAATGTGGAAACAATTAGTCTTTTTATATGAAAGTGATCAGTGATCTTACAACGTTTGAAACCATACTAATTTATCTCTAGAAATTGACCCATTATCTTATCAGAGAGTGAAGTATTTCAGTCGCAAGGTAGGGTTAGAAAAATATTTTTATGGCTCCTTGAGCACTGGTTGGGGGCCTTTAAGATTTAATTTTGTCATGTGCTAGCAAAACTTGCAGAAACTCAAGTTCTGTACTGGTATAATTATGCAGATAGAGGGGGTGAAAATGGCCGCAGTCAAGTCTGGGGCCAAGGAGACAAACATTAATCTTAGTATCATCTGTCTCAACTCTTGGCTTCTGCACCACCATAACTTTATGCTCCGAGTCAGAAATTAAAGCATTTCTAATAAATCTAATGAGACAACACTTCTCCACACCCAGCCCATGTTGCTGCAATGCAGAGTAAATTCCATCACTGCAGCTAATCATAATACAGGTAGTCCCCGGTTTAAGAACGTCCCAGTTTACAGACGACTCCTAGTTAAGAACAGACTGCCATAAAGACTATTATATTAAAAATTCAAGTTAAGTACAATGTTTTGGGTTAAATACACAATATTTCTTTGTGTATTATTATGTTTAAGATGTTTTAGTGTGTTTGGAAGTGTTTCTTAAGTGTTTTATAGGCATAGAAAGGTAAAATATGTACTAAGACCAACATTTGACGAACTGATGCTAAATAACTGTTCCGACTTACATACAAATTTGACTTAAGGACAGACTTAGGAACGAAAAACTGGGGACTACCTGTATATAAATGCCTGGAAGAAATCACATTAGTCACATAATAAGGCACACAGGAAAGGTTTGTATCGTCTCCCTGTCTGCGTTGGAGAAGCTATATGGTATGTTAAGTGTGCAGTATTTAACATGACTTTTTGGTTAGCCAAAGATAACTGCAACAGGGAAGGTGATGAGCGAGATCAGAACTATAGTGAATAAGGATGTTTAATCTTTTGTCCCCTGCTTTGGTTCAGACAAACTTTATGTCCCCATTTCCCTACTTGCAGTCTGCCTCAGAAAGGAAGTTGTCACTGGCTGCAGTGTAGTATAACACCTGTCCCTTAGAACCCCTGAGGCTGAAGTGGTGTTGAGAAAAATAATGGGACATTTTGCACAAAAAGGGAGCATGATATGTAAATACTCTGTCCTACCAAGGAAAAGCAGATTGTGTCTCCTCAGGACATTTACAGAAGCCTTGCCTTAAGACTCCAGGCACAAGTGGCCGACAAGGGCAGTTGCAACTGGAGATACAATTAGGACTAAACATTCCACGCAAACACAGTCACTGTTGTTGGGTGGGACCCCAGGCTTCCAAGCGTGCTGCTGCAAATATTTATTTTATCTTCCTCCACCCTACTATTAGAAATGAAAGTGGTGGCTAGGTTTACACTTCTTCCTAAGGCATTGTTTCTTTAACCGCAAGTTATTGAATAATTCTCAATTAGCTTCATTTGTCCAGTGCACCAAGCTCCACCACACAGTCTGCAAACTACAGTGGCTGAGTTCACACTATATTTAAAGCCAAATTCAAACCAACCATATTTGTTTATACCTTATTTGTAGCTCAGGGTGTTGTGAGAGCTAAGCAGGGTCAGATAACTGCCAGAATATCGCAGAATTGTAGGCTAGATTGGGCAGTTGGGGAAAAAACACGTGGGGACACGGTGGCTCAACAGGTTAAACTGCTGAGCTGTAGGCTGCAGATCAGAAGGTCTGCAGTTCGAACCCCGTGCAATGAGGTGAGCTCTCGTTGCTAGTCCCAGCTCCTGTCAACCCAACAGTTCGAAAGCTTTGCAAGTAGATAAATGGGTACCACCTTAAGTGGGCTAATTTGCTGGCGTCCTGTCGGGAAGTCGGCACCACCGAAGGAAAGGATCGGAGGAAGATCGAATGGTGGCGGTGACGACGGACCCGGATGCAACAGCTACAGGATGTCAGCAGCCGGCTCAAGGCATCCTGGGAATTGTAGTCCAGAGCCTGGAAGAGTCGGTTCCCTTACCCCCTCCCCTCACGCGTGGTGAAAATGGTGATTTGTAAAAATTGTATAATTAATATATATATGCTTGTAAGCCACCTAGAGTCCTCCATTAGGGAGGGGATAGGCGGGGTATAAATACCACAATAAAATAAAAAAAAATAAAAAAAAATCCTTGGAGAAAGCAATGGCAAGCCACTTCCTTATGTAGTTATCAGGAGTTGAAGTTGATTTAAAACAGTCTTCCCTTTACCTTTATGTTGTGTAATTAACTTGGCTGAGCTGTAGTGATGAAAAGTTCTGATTTCCTTAACAATAGCAAGTAAGTTATTAATTCCAATAATGTTAATAAATAGTGAACATTTAGTCTCCCACACTAAGGTTATGTTTGTCTAGCGCAGAAAGGGAGTGGTGGTTTTAAGCAAGTATATATTAGTGAACACCTGTCACCCTGATATGGCCACCACTGTTCCTGGCAATAGAAGAGTTCCATTGCAACTCTCACAGGGAGAGGAGTATTTTCCATTCATTACAGTGAAATCTCAATCTAGCTGATCTCAATGCAATAAACTCCACACGCAACAGACTACCTTTCTGTAACATTTTACATCATTTGTGTAATGATGCAAATAATTTGTGTCATTTGTATGATGACATCACACAAATGAAACAAATTGAGCAATGACAGTACCTTCATGTTTTATGCGCATCTGCGAATACCATACCCCTTCCCCCCAATTAGTCAATTAAAACAAGCTTTCACTGTACAATACAGAGCTTTCCAAACTGTGTGTCGTGACACGTTAGTGTGTCGGCTGCAGTGCTTGGGTGTGTCGTGGCTGCTGCTGCCTCCGAGCCCTGCCAGGATTCCATGCAGGTCCTAGTGCCTGCCTTGTGCCTTGCTGCCTCCAAACCTGCTGTGATTCTGCGCAAGTCCTAGTGCCTGCCTTATGCCCTGTAAGAGTGTGTCATGAAATGATGCCCTGCTGTATGAGTGTGTCGTGAAATGATGCATGTCTAAGAAGTGTGTCACCAACAAGAAAAGTTTGGAAAGCTCTGGTACAGTTTCTCACCCACTTAGAGACGCAAGTCCAAAATCAAGGTTGCAGCGAAAGAAGCACTCTGAGTATCTATAACCGGAAACTAGTTGGCTGGTGATCATTGCTTATGAGTGTTTCTCCAAAACATGCGGTATAAAGATGCTTTCAGTCTGTTACTCTGCTTGAATAGCACAGCCCTCCAATAGTTACAGCAGCAAGGAAGATCCTCCTTTCAGCTGTCATATGTAGAGCACATGGGAACTTTGCAGCATGCCAGCAGCAGCTGTGACCAAAGTGACTGCAGCCTTGAATCTGACTTTACCTGCAGTTACATCATGGGGAGGGGAAATGTTGGGGAGCAACACAGTTGTGATTAGAGGACCTTTTGTGCAGCTTTCAAGGGCATGTAGGCAAGCCTCTTGGTGATGTTATTAATCTGCTGTTTACAGATTTCAATTTTTACTGCTCTTCAATAAAACAACCACTTATTTACTGCTGTTGTGTCTTAGTTGCTGAGGTTTAGCAGTTAGGGATCCATTCTCAGCCCCACAGCTGACCTCAGGATTAGACTCTGTGTTGGAGGGGAAACTAGGAACCCAACTGATAGCCGGGTCTGTGCAACTTTTTGAGACTTTACCAACTCGAGTTTTTGGAAAGCCCAGAAAAAGATACCAGGCATTCATGAAAGAGGATAAGCGATTCACAAGACGCAGTAAGTCAACAGCAGTTCAGGATCCTTGCAAAAGTTCAAAAGGACTAATGCAAGCAGATATCAAAAAATTATTTCTTCATTCTGAAGATGGTATTATTGATGGTACACTTTATTTTTAAAAGAACAAGAAAAAACCTGCATATATCTGGTTAGTTTTAAAAGCATTTAATGACATAGCATATATTTAACAGATAGGGTAAAAGTCTAAGGGTACAGTTCCATATAACCGAAAGCCAGTTCCAGTACTACCCTGTCTACAGGCCCAGTCATTGAGAATTCATTCCTATTAAATGTAATTTTTTTGATTGTGCAGTAAGATGAAAATTGTTCATTACAATAGTTACAGGTGACAGAGAAATGCACACTATGTATCAAAGAGCAAAGGTAATGGAGCAAAATTATAACAGTGCAGCAGCTGACAAGCAAGTTAACCATTGGAATAACATTACTTTTTCCAGTAAATGCTTTAATTCCACTTTTACACTTAGTCAATGATTTTAAAGGGTTTTTTTTATTATACATCTAGTCTTATTATACTTTTACTAGAATTATCTGAAACGTACAATATAATGTATTTCAGCAAAAAAAAAATTAAAAAATCAAAATTACAGATTATTTAAAACCATTATCAGTATGCGAAGTCCTTCTGGTTCAACATTCTTAACTGTCATTGCCAGATGCGGGGTGGGGTGGGGTGGGGTGCGGTAGCGTCAAAATCGTGTTAATAATAACCAGATGCCTGTATACAAATGGTTTTGGTTGGTAAGTTAACGCCAAGCCGCACTCTATTAGGGTAAAGAGAATACGCTACCATTAGATTCGCAGTGGGAAGAATCAAGTAGTGAAGACTCAGCGCAACCGTCTCAATGGAAGTGAAAACTAAAATCGGCACCTTGTCTCCAAGGGGCATGTCCACTTTATTAGCCCTGCTGCCTTGCATACCAACAACACAAAGGGGGGTGTTATTTTTTTCAAGACAGCCTCAAAAAATTGAGGAACAGTTTAAATACTAAGGCCTAATCTATATTAACTTCACTTAAAAAAAGAGGAAAAAATGAAAATGTGGTTCTCTCTTACTCAGCAGTTGCCCAATGCACCTCAGATATTTATAACTTTAGAAGTTTTTGAGTGTGTTTTTTAAAAAATGCTGTATAAATAAAAAAAAATTAAATCATATTGAGGAACATTAGGCACGGAGAGTAATGTATTGGTTCTGAGCTCGCATGCTGGAATTCCACTGGAACAATCAGAGAAGTGCAGCGTGGACAAATGAGCAAGGAGTTCACTTCTTTTTTCCAAAAAGGCTGAATCTCTTCTCTTTGTCTTTCTCCCGTTTGCCAGGACTCGACTCACTGGTTACTGTCACACTGGCTGGCAAGGTCTGGGCACGGTTTGTAGCCGGGGTGCTCTGTGTGCTTGTGGACAACTCAATTTTGTCTGAAGAGATGGCAGACGTGATGGCCTGGATCCATGTGTTCATTTCCTCCTTAAAATAAACGTTAAGGTTAACGGTTTTCTAGGAATCTAGACTCAGCTTGCAGAGCAGTGGCCTTCTTGCTTCCCAGCCCACACAAGACCTTTGGCCTTTTTTTGTGCAGCCAGAGAAGGCAAACACATCTCCTCTCCTGGTAGCCCTATTGCAGGGTTGTATCACTGGAGTTACCGTGATGCCTCCACCTTCTAACCGGTTCTCCTCTTTTGCATCCTGAACCACTGCTGAAAGGCTTCCTTTCCCCACTGCCTTTTGTTCCCAGCCAGCTCAGCGCAAGGCTCCCCCTGCACCGCTGACAGCACAAACTGAAAAGCTAATTCTGCTGAACAAAGCTCAGGCTCAGAAAGAGCTCCCCGTCTTAGGATCTGAGCTGCAGCCAAGACAGCTTGGTTTGGGGCTCTTCTCTGCCAAGTCAAAGGGAGGGAGGGAGGGAGGGAGCCTGGCAGAGTAACTGATTTCCCCTCTCAGCTGCTACATCTAACTGGCTGTAGCCTATTCGCTCAATTCCCACACAGCATATACATGCCTCTGTTGTGGGTGGAGAGGAGGCTGGAGTTAACACCACTCTGAGGTAGCCTCCAACTTGAGTACAGAGCCCATCTAATAGTTCCAAAGCTGTTAGCACAGCTGGGAGCTTGTTCAATGGAGGAACTGCAATGAACTCGTTCATCGGCCCAGCCCAGGGATAATCCCCAGCAGGCTGCCCTTCTTGACCCACATGGTGCAGTTTTTCACATGTTCCCTTTTCTAGCTTCTCAATGTGTCCTGTCAAGCAGGTGAGTTCCAACTTCTTAAATATTACTGGACAAGCCTGCTGCGCTAGAAAGCAGTAAAGCCAAGCTATGGCGATCTTTGCAACTGGGATGAACTAAAAGCCCAGAGGCAGGCTGGTCAAGATGGAAGAGCACTCACCCCTACTGGCTTGCACTCCCCTTGACTTAACACAGAGTAGCTTTTGCATGTGGGCTCAGGGACAGCTTTGGGACGGTCAGAGGTATGACCTGCCCACCTTCCTGGACAAGAACGATTCATGGCTGTTCAGTTCTGTAAAGGGCCCTGGCTCTAACTTGATGAGCACTGTCCATGTCCAGTCTTCCCTAGCTGTGGTTCCCAGACAGGGTGGAAGGAGATACAAGATGGCCAAACTTGTCCAGGCAGAGTAGGACTTATTTCTGGCAGCAATTTGGCTTTGCATGTACGATTGCAAATTTGAAAATGGCTGCATAATTTGAGAGGCTTGCCAATGATCCCAGATCACTGGAAGCTGGCTTGTCTGGGTAGAGCAGGACTAAATTCTCACCAAATCCAGATTTGTATGGGCTTGCCCAAGATATTTTGTGTCCTCCAAAGTTTGGTCACAACCCCCCAGGGAGTAATGAACCCACAGTTTGAGAACACCTGCATACAGAAACAAAACATTGGTAACACCATTATTTTAGAACAATGAAAAAGAACGAAAGGAGAACACTTACCTCATCTTTGGCTTGGAAAAGGTACTCATTGCCATCAGTTAACCTATAATTCAGAATAAATTCACATTCAAATCAATCAGATGTTTCTGTCACCAAAGCAAGAGCTATATGAGATGTAGACCTTGTTCTTGTATCAACAGTCCAGCTTGAGACTTATTGATGTATATACCATCCACCTCTGGAATTTCCACAGGTCTACACAACCACATACAAGATGTTCTTGCTCTCGTGTGAGGGAGGAACCTTCAGCATTCCAGTCTGAGATGTGCACACTGGATGAGTAGGATCTACTTGAGGAAAGCAGCTTTGGAAGTATGTGGGTGCCAAACCATGTAGGACTTCAAAGATTAAAACCAGCAACTTGTATTTTACCTAGAAGCCTAATGTCAGCCAATGTAGAACCCTTGGAACCCGTGTTACATACAAATAATGCTCTCATCCACCAAAAAGTGGCCTGCTGCTGGTCTAACTACAGCTTCCAAGTAATTTTCAACGCTGCATGAAGAATGCATTGAATAATCTAACCAGGAAGTGACAAGGGTGTGGGTCACTGTTACTAGGGCCTACTTCTCCAGGAAGGATTGCTCCTCCAATTTCTGAAAACAAAGGCCATTACTTCTTGCCCTAATTGGCCTGGCAGGGGAAAAAAAATAAAGCTAGACAGTAATTTTGGTTGGTAAATTACATATAAAGTTCATTACAATAAATTGTGTAATTTTACCTAGTGGTTAGAGAAAATGGGGTTCACAAAATGTTCAGTTCATCTTCAGATTATATAATTGCAGTTTCCTCTGAGTAGCTAAATGCAATATTAGCTATGTTAATGGGAGAAAGGTGGGGGAAATTCAAATTGGATAATTAGATAATACCTTTACTTAGGACAAACCAAATATCACAAAGAGTGTTCAAACTTCCATCTCTTCATTAGGCCAGATAATGGGGGGGGGGGTGGGGGCAATCCCCGCGGACAAATAAAGCTACTGTATGATGTGTCCCTGTTCTGGAACAATTAATGCCATAACACTCAGTTTAACTAGGTGCATTAAATTTTGGAAGATAAAAGATTTTTAGGCTGAATGTCTGAATGTAGGTGGAAAGCTATTGCTCCACTTAATCCTTTGCCATAGAAATAAACACAAAGGTTTTTACCTTAACTTGAATACATGCTTCCTCTTCTTGTACTCTACTGCCACTTCACATACCGCTTCTTTCAGACTCACAGGGATCTCACTGTGGTAAGGAATGCCTGAGGAAGCTGCCTTTGCATCTTTGTAAAAACCCATCTCTTGGTTGTTAATAACACAGTAAACGTTATGCCAGGACCTTGAGACACAAAAGAAACAGCCAGGCAAGCATGAAGGCCATTGTAACAAACAAGCCCAACTTTCCTCTCTCTACCTATAATTCCAGCATTATATAAACAAATTACAGCTTTTTAGCAGAGAAAAAATAGCTTTATGTCTTGGAACTATGGACAGCACTGCTTGAAAAAAATAACAATTCTACAGCTTTCCAATGTTTTGGCACTCTTTGGAAAGGAAGGCTTTTGGATTGGAAATTGTCATGCCTCTCAAAACATTTTTTATTTAGTCACTGAATCTTGTGTTTTTGATCACTCAAGTAAATGTAACAGTGCAGATAAAACGATCTATCATATTAAACCTTTCATATTTTCAATTCAAGTATCACTACTAATATCTACTAGAAGTGACTAAAAGAGAAAGCATATCAGAGTTATAACACACTAATCATAGGACAGTACATCAGCTAGCTGGCTACAGTTTTTGAAAGAATAAAATGCCTTCATTAGCATAATGGAAAACAGTAAGAGTGGCAGTATAGTAGGCTGTATGAGCATCTGCATGTGGGTGTGTGAAATAATACAACATGTATGATATCACACAAATACCTCAACTTATATATTCACGCCTGACATCTGGATGCAAATAAGTAATAACAGCAATTGCATGATGTTACGGTGCACGTGCCATTACTTTGGTGCCACTGTGGATTGCTCGGATGGCACTGCTTGGGCAATGAAAAGGTCCTTCTCCAATCTAATGACCTAAGAGTTCCTAAACCAGGTTAATATTTAGAATGTGGATGTGTACTAGCAAGGTTGGAGATACCTTTCTCTTCTTTCCTTACAGGGCATGGGATCGGAAAGATGATATATACATATATAATCACTGGGCTAAACCAGCCTATATACAATGTATATAAATGTACATAAACTGGGATTCAAGGCCAACATGCAGCGTACTTGGTGATCAGGGGAGGAGGGGCAAGATGGCACTGGAGTAGCAGTCCTTTTAATAAGCTCCACATAACTTGCAGAAAATTGATGATGATGATGATGATGATTAAAATTTGTTATGACTGCCTGCTCCAGCAGACTCTATTATAGTTAGCCTACTTCTTATTCTGACCTAAACTTCAGCTGAAGGCTCTATTTGCTATCAGAACTGAGAAAAGGTGATGTAACGAAGGTCTTCCCGAGTCATACACTTACTGCTGAAATGTTGTTGATTGTTGGCACACAGTAAGAAATGACATTGCTCTACTCCTAAGCAGGCGAAACAGCTGAAAACTGACAAGCTTATTGCCATCAGGAAAGTATATTTTCCCTCCCTCCTGCCCAGGATGTAATCAACAGATCTAAGCAATTATAACCCAGGACTGCATGTCTTCCTCCTTTATTAACATTCAATCACTTTCTGAGGAAGGCACCAGCAATGTTAGCACTGCAGAAATCAACCTGGAACATGCCACCATAAACCATATTGGCACCAAATGAGGACCCCACTTGGAGGTCAAGTGTGGCCCCTTTGACACCCTCCCCCAGTTCTGTTGCCCACCAAGACAAATGACCACATTGCTGTCTTTCTTTGCCTCATCCTGATACCTCCTCTGCACATGAGACATATTGTGTATGTGTGAGTGTGTTTGTGTTATGATATTTAATAATTTTGCTCACCAAAGTCTTATTTTATTTTAGAACTGGAAATCATCTGAGATATGAAGAGTGAGAATCACTATAAGCATGTGCATGTATCTTAAAATTTAATAGTTAAATCGCCAAATGAACTGTAATAATATTTGTCTTTAATTACACTTTTGTCCTCTGCCAAATGTGCCATTCAAAGATACAACCCTCAGTCCAACAAAACCTGGGCATCAGTTATACTGGATTTTGCTTTGTATTAGCAATTATGGCTGGCAGTGGTCTATTTCAGATTTGCTGCTTGATCTCTTTTTAACTGTAGAAGCCAGGGATTGAAGCTGCCATCTTACATATGGAAAGCAAGTGCTCAATTCTGTCATCTCCGAAGTATTGTACCTGTTGATTCTTCCACATGCTTAGCTAGTCAGTTGTCAACTTTGCATCAGGGAAATACTACTGTTACCATGAAGCTCATGGTAGCAGAAAAACAGTGATCTTTAACAGGATCCCTGGGAGGAAGACTACAAATACTTTCCTAGAAGTGGAATGGCAGATTCGGGGCAGGATTCCTGGGAGAGAGAGGGAAGCCTTACGGGAAAGGAATGTGTGCATGCATGTGGAGTGTGTGTATGTATGAATGAATGTGTGTTGCTCAACTCTTGCACCACACAAGATTGCAGGGCCAAATAACCTACCTACATATATACTCCCATATGGAGGGCACCAGATTTGAGAGGGCTGGTCAAAATCAAATCCAAGATGTTTAAACTTTCCCTGTTGATTGCAATACAATACCTGTTTGAGGCCTTCTTGCTGTGTGATTCCCATTCATGCTTACGGTTTAAGAAGCCCTCCATCTGGGCAGAAGGTATTTCTTGCGTTTTGGCTGGGAGAGTAGCAGCAGTTTGAGCCTGGAGGCTAGTCTTCGCTTTGCGATCAGCTGTTGGTGAAGGAACTGGACTCGTCTCTTTGGAACTTGTCCTCTGGTCTGCTGCTCCATTGACCATTTCATTGGTTTCTCTTGCTTCTCCCATCTAAGAAACAAGAGTGAAACTATAACTGCTGTTCAATAAGGAGATAACACAAAACATTTTCTTTTTAAAAAGGAATGCCTTAAATGTTCAGTTGCAAAACTTGCACACTCTTGTGTCCCAAAGCCTAGATTGCTCAGTAAAGCTATTCTCACACTCAGCTGGAGAAACAAGAGACCAAAGGAATTAGAAGGTATCAATAGATTAGTACCCAATTGGTAGAAGTGAAGCAATGAAGAATGAGAGGGGAGAACCCATCTGTGTGAGTTTTACTGCACTTGGCACTACTGATCAGATCCTTTAGTTTGATCTAGCAAATGCAAACTGTAATCCAACAAGGATTTCTCCACTACTGGCTGTTCTTTGCCATTCCACAACTGATAATGAGATACTGGTAAATGCGTCACTCCCTGGATTGTTGCCATTTCCTTGAATATTTTTACTTTGCAACACTAAGAATCTTACTTTGTAAGTTGGGAGAGATCAGAAGAAACAAAAGCTCAAACCGATTCATATCAGTTGTCTTTTATATATTAATAAAATTTCTGTAGCTGAATCAGTGCAGTAACTCTAAGTATATATTAAGCCAGTGAAGTAATACAGCCAGCAACATTCATAAAAACACCTTGATTTGGCATTGAACCCTCCCATAGTTTCTGCACATTAGCCACCCACTCCCTACCACTATTTCAGTCTTCCCCAATATGGTATCCACTCTATATACTGGGGCTCCAACTCCCATAGGCCCCAATCACTATTTCTAATTATGTTTGGGAATTCTGGAGAGCATCAGCTTAGGGAATGCTGTTCTACCTCATCCCCAAATTGCCAACATAATCAGAAAGCAACATGCAGAAATTGGGAAGAAGATAGCATGCATTTTCATTATGTCCACCATTCTAAGGAACTTGGATTTTCAAAGACAGGCAAGCTTAAAGGTAGGAAGGTGGAATGAGATCAGTCAAAAGTTACAAGGTTAATTTCTTTCAAAGTCACAATCACTGGACTTTGGAATTGGGTGGATTGGGTGATAAAGGAACCAGAAAAACACTACAACCACTCAACATCACACTTCTATTTACCCCCAAACAAAGACAGAACCAAGGCCGTGGCCATCACTCGCTTTGTCGGTCATGTTGCCCGTTGTGTCGCAATTGAGTTGCCTAGCAGGGCCAGCTCTGACTGGTCACTTCTTGAGGTCTTCATCAGCCATTTCATTCCCCCAAATCATTTATACCGGAATCCTGAAAGCTTTAATCTTTCACAGTGGTGGTTTGGTCCCAGTTGGGATAAATGACATTTATTGAGGTTTAGGGATTTTCACTTTTGTGCCACAAGGAAGCCATTGGTAGCAGCCCACAAAGGATTACAGTACTGGAATGTGGGGATAATTATTAGCAAGTTAAAGCCTAGCACTGCTCAATGCTCTAGTAGTAGATTATGAACACTCTGTGTCATTTGTATTTTGGAAACAAGCAAAAAGGGCATAATTACTAAAGACATTTTTGCTGCTCTAGCCAGGCCTGGGACAATTCAGAAGCAGGAGAATCATTAGGCAGCAAGCTATACATTTGCCAATTTAGCTATAATTGTTTGGTTAGATCTTTGTGAATAGTGGTTATCAACTTTCCTGTAACTTCCATCACGGTTTATTTTCCAGTTACAAAGATGACCAATGTTTCACCTGAGTGCAGGAATGCCCTCGCTTGAGAGACTCGACTCTTTCCTCCCAGCCTTCAAGACACCAAAAGTATGTTCTGTACATGGGAGTTTTAGTCTATCTGATACCCCCCCTTTTTGGGTGCTACTTGTTTAAGCAAATTAGTTGCTTTTAAAACCCTATGTTAGTATTTCTACAGTTCTGAGCCATTTGGGGGACCCTGTTTGGAATATTGATATTTATATAAATAATGTCTCTCTTTTCCTTCCAATACCAACACCTAATGATTTTAGTCAGAAAATATACCATTTCCAACACTGTTTGCAAACTATACTAGGTATATTATTCTAATTTTAGAACTTGGCAGCATGCGTGTTCTTTTCAAAGCCTCGGTTAAATACAAACACAAATGGTCTAATTTAAGGAGGCCAAATAGGCTCCCATCTGATTCAGCTGTGTGGTCTAAGCTATAAATTATCTATATATGTACAACTTACAAAGTTCCATTAGAAATAATGGACCTTAGTTTGAAGTACACAGGTATAGAATAAAGTCACTACTTTTCTAAGATTACACTTGCACCCTGTTGTCTGGGATAAACATTACTGAACTACATGTTTGTTCAGGATTGCATTGTAAACCATGTTGAAGTCCTTTACATTTATCAAAGAACTTTTCCCACAAGCTCCTGAATTCATAAAAAGAGCAACTTAATGGTTTTAAACAGAACTCTCAATTCTCAAACTCGGCCAGGCTCCAATATTGAACTTTCTCTCTAAAATATTAATCTTCCCTTAAAAGAACTTAATACTTGTCGTCTAGAACCCATTTGTTGGACTAAGCAAAAATATGGATAAATACGAGCGCTTTTTAATATATGGTTACTCTCCCCATATTTATATCTATATCCCTGAATGTGAGAAAGAGGCTTCACTTAAGAATAAGGAAAACTTACTAGGAATTTTCCTCGCATTAAGGAATGGAACATGTGCTCCCATGGAAATATGAGTGTGTTTAATTTACTTGCTTGCAGATTTTGAATAAAACTAAGTGTCAGTTAAATCAAAGCAGACAATATGAATAGAGGAAATTATAGAAACTGTCCCATTAAGATTCCATCAAGTGGGCAAAGTTAAAAAGTTTGCAAAAAAGAGAATTGACTACAAAAGAAAATGCAGTCTTTTATTATAGTACTGTTAGCCTCTCAACCCTGTATCTATACCACAGGCAGCGAAGCTTTAGGCAAAACTGGGAGCTCGCTGCACAGCTGCTGAATCAACACTGCTGCTCCCCCGTTTGTGACACTTCTGCCATTTAAGTGATGGTGACTATGGATCTGGCTCTTGGGGTGTAGTTGCCTGGACTGGCAAAGGTAGCTTGATTGTCTGGGCAGGCAAACACAAGTCGGTGAAGAAATTGTGCTAGTGTGGGTGAGACTGCTGCAGGTATGCCTTGAAGTCCTACCGTCCTCTTGAGGCCCTGAAAAAGCTCTCTGAATACTTTTCAGTGACAGTTAGTTTTGTGGCCTATTTTTTAATTAAACGCTTGGACCATAAACAGACAACCCCCTCCCCCAACCAATACACATGTAGGCAATCTATGCATAACAACAAAAAGGTGGGGGGAAAAAAGAATGGAGCTAAACAAACTTTTAATGGACACATGCTTCGAGCATGCAAAGACAATCCCATGGGTGCCAAAGGTTAACAACAACGATGAAACAGATGGGACACAGGCATGTTATGAATACACATTCTCATCACCGGAAGGTTAATTGCAAGTCAATTTAGTGGCCAGCTTCTTCTTGAGGTTTGTAAATCCTGACTGTAAGATGCAGCAGGAGAGGGAGAGGGGAACCCCCCTTGCTTTTCAAAGTGCATGAATAAATATTGCATTGTCTTTTTCCTCCTGAACCTCTGTATCATTCGATGAGGAATAATGAAGAGACTTGTGATAATAAAATATAGCCCATACATTATTCTTTCAAGTAACATAATTTTGAATATACTTTTTAAAATCAAAAATATAACCCACGATTAATGGAGAGAACTGCAGCGTCTCTCTCTCGGATTAAGATCAGATGTATTTTGTACTAGTTTCCTATTGAATATATAGCCAATATTTTGAAACCAAACAACCCCGAGACATTTGTGACTACAGGGCAGAACAGAATCAAACTGATTGTTCTCTTTCATATTAAATGGGCACTTCCAGTTACTGCATTCTTAATGCACTTTGAGGGGCAGAGACCAAACAGTAAGTGCAACAGAAGACCAAAATATGTAAAAAAAACATTGAACTACATAAAAAAAGGCATTAAGAAGCTTTATGCTGATATCCTGATAAGAGAAAAGAAGAGATGTGCATGATAATAAAAACAAAAGTGCATGAAAGTATACATCCAAGCTTTCTTGCTTCTCACAATTTTTTCCAGGTATTGTCTTATTTTAATCCTGGCATACGACAAAGGAAAACCAGATTTACTAACTGTAATTTGTTAAAAATAAAGGTTGGAAACTAGTCCATAGTTGTAAAGTTTACCATTGAAATACTTCCTGAAATAAAGAGGACTGAAAGTGAAATACATTACACCAATTATTCTTAATGGTCCAACCACCATCTCTCTATCTATAGAAACCACTAGTCTACTGTGCCATAATCTAGTTTACAAAATGAAATATTTTAATACATGAATTGCACATAATTTAATAAGTATTAACTATCTTTAGCAAATTTTGTTAACCGTTTTCAGCCCTATCATTATGCACAGTGAGACAGATACCTCTAACAGAAGATTTTGGGAGTCATCAAGACAGCAAATTGTTCATATTGTTATTGTGTTTCACTACAATGGATGGAGAATATGGGAATTTCTTTTAACCTCATATGCCAAAATAATGTGGTTGGGTTCGGCTACTATACACTTCGAATTGAGAAGGAGGTTGCTCTATCATGGGCAGCAAAATGCTTTGGACTGGCCCTGATCAAAGTCAGCTGTGTTCACTAAGAAAATTAAACATAGTTTAAGCAAAATAATAGAAGGATAAAAAAAAATAATTTCTTTGCACTTTCAATATGTATATGTAGTTTTCTGATCTTAAATTAAAGCAATAATTGGATTCCAGTGGGCCATTCTACTGTGGGTTTCACTGAGAAGAGGATGGGACTACTATGGATAAGCCCAAGTTTCTGAAGTATAAGTAGCATTATAAAACAATACAATAGTCATACTGTAGGCATATAATGTTCCATTGCTTCTTTTAAAATAATCTAAGGACGCTTGGAGAGAATAACGAAAAATCTTTGTTGCTGTCTGAGACCATTGCATCACTCTGTCTAGTGCTGGGGCCAGCTCCAAATGATTTTTTTTTCTTCCACAATTTCACCATGGGGGTCTCACATACTTCAACAGAATGCAATTTTCATTCTCTGCTCATCTTACTTCTTCCCTCTTTTCTTCATAGCAGTCTCCTTACATGGAGGAACTTTGTAGAGGAGTGTGGATTAGGAGCTAGAGTGTCAATCTTGTTCTTGTCTCTTCTCCCTTCCACAAGTACAGTATATGACCATGGATATAGTCAAGGCCTCCTTCAACTAAAAGCAAGTTGGGCATCAAGGATTATTACCTCAAAGAGAGTGGCTAGTGTGATGTGTGAGCATATGAAAAGAAGTGCCATGTTCCTTCCCTTGGCCTAACTTACTTGGCACAAGGAAAAATAAGAGCTGAGTACAGCAATATAAAGATATATGCATATAAATTAGGAGCTTTATTTTTTTTTAAAAAATGATAATTTTAATTGTAAAATGTTTTTATAGTTGCACAAAGCACCAATCTCCATTAAAGAGCAATCCCTACACTTGTTTTCTCAGATAAAAGTCCTGCTTTCACTGAGATTTACTCCTTTATAAACTGTGCTTATGATTTCAGCCTGAAAGACTGTTTTGTGGTAAGAACTGATCTGGATGATAAGGCATAAACAGCTCTGGTTTTTCAGTAGTATTCACAGACCACTTGAGCCAAAACTTTTGGTTTAATAAATTCTGATATACCCTAGTGTAGTATGATCAATTACATTGTGAGAATGCACAAAATTTAAGCCATAAACAAAGCTAGGTTCAATCACATCTAATCCTGAGATGATGACTGCATGCAAAAAAGATTTGTAAACCAGCTTCTAATCAGGGATTGCCAGCCTACAAGTCCTAGCTTGTACAGATGCACATAAGTATGATCTCAGGTTTAGATGTCATAAAACCTTTCCTTCCTGGTCTATCTATTCATATGTAGCAGGTCATTCACACTATGGTTTATTAAGCTGCATGTTTGGTCTGAAAATAAAATGTGAAAATGGCCCATGACTGTTACACTGCAATCTGCATATCCCTTTCCCCCCCAAAATACAGGCCCATGTTCAAAGGATGAGACAGAAATCTTTTGTGTAATCTCACTGACTGCAAAGGGACCTAGGTGCTAACAGAATGTAGGATCAAGTCTGACATCTGTTCACTCTAGCAAAAGCTTAACTCCATTTCTATACAAGGTATTGTGGGGACAACTGAATCATTTACATCTTAAGAAACCCTTGCAGAGGTAATATGAAATCAGAGTTGATCCAGTTGCTGGATAATTAGTTACTGCTAATTTCAGTTGCTGGATAATTAGTTACTGATAATTTCAGAAGCTATTTAGATTGTATTGTTGGTTCATTGTATCATTTGCTTGGAATGTCAAATGATATTAACCTCTAGATAGTGTGTCCATAGTCAGGTGCGTCTCTCTTACCTTGTTTAATTCCCCTTCCTGTCTCTTCTGCAGTGTGTATACTCATATTATTTGGGGACAATGCTGCTGTTTTCCCAGTATTGTGGGTCTCAAACCTGTTAGTATAGCTAGAAGCATCATACCTGTCAGATTCTACTTCTTGTCTTCCATTTTGATGAGATTTCATTACATTTCAATTACTCACATAAAGAGGTGGCTTGAACTGCAAAAATCTCAAGGCTATTAACAAAGTGAAAATCTCACAATAACAGATGATGAAACACAAACAATGGAGCAATGCAACCAAATACCTGACAGCATCTAAAATATTAAATTCAAGGAATATATCAGAGCAGTATATGTGGTGGCTATTTGTTAAATAAAAGCTCAGTAAGTTGAAGGTGTGGGAGAGAGAGGCAGTAAAAGGAACTTGAAAGTAAATAAAACAAAGAGAAACAGAAGAGAAAGCAGCCAATGGTCTCCCACAAACTGTTTTGCATCTCAGAGTCCAGACTGAGGTTGGTCACTAGTCGTCCATCTGCTATTAAAGTTTTTGTACTTTTGGTAGGTTTGGGAGCGGTAACTAACCCGGGGGGATTCCTGGTCTGGTGGCAAACCATTCTGGGAAACCTGTTCTCCTTTTGTGCCATCCCTGCAGGGAAACGGAAAGAAAGCAAGAGCAAAGGGTAATACAGTAGACAAGTTTCTTATAATTTGCCAAGATATCTGCTTGCATCTGCCAAGACCTCACAATGGAATGGAATGCGCTCTGAAGGTGAGCATTTATTTTTAAATGATTTTCATCTTGATCTTCTGGACAGATGTTATCTTATTATTATTTTTTTACTTTTCTGTTGCATTAATTGTGTAGTATATGTTGCTTTCCATTTTTAAATGGGAAGCAGGATATAGTATTTTCAGAGAAGAACTTGCCTCCCCGAGAACAGCCGCTGAAGACCCGAGTTGTTCTCTGATCCGTCCTTTCCTGAAGGGCAGAATGCCTCACATGGAACCTTTCCATTTCAATGTCTTTCCTACACAAATCCAGTCCTACCAACTCTGAATTTCTAGTACCAAACCTCTAGTACCAAATGTCAACTGGATTTCTATTTTTGTTGACATGATTCAAGCTACAGACAATTCCACCTGGATGACTGAGAACCTTCATAGACTCTAGTACCAAACCTCCAAATGTATAGATGAATATTTTTCCTAGGCTAACTCAAGGTATGGTTATTTACTGTTCAAATAACCTTCCTAAAAGACTGAGGATTAAAGAAAATACCCTTTCTCCTATATTGTATATCTATAGTTACATTCAGTCACCTTTAAAAAAAAATTTGTTCTCTCTCTGGTTTGTATGGCCTACAAGTTAAGACTACATGCAAACACAAATGAGAGAGCTTGCTATATCACATGTGGCTTTTGAGTCTTCTGACCCAAGAAGTATAGGAAAACTGTAGTGTACGTACTAAATTAGGCCTTTACTGTGGGAAAATAATGGACTCCTCTCCAAACCTGCCCTACCAAATGTATGATATTGCACCATCAACTTTGTTGCCCTCAGGTCCCCTGATAAGTGTGGCTGTTGGTCACCTGAAGATTGCCTAACCCTGCATAACAGGTAGTCCTTGACTTACGACCACATGTGGGACCAGAACTTTGGTCGCTAAGCGATGTGGTCGTTAAGTGAGGCATCATGTGACTGCGCCTGATTTCACAACCTTTTTTGCTGCGGTCGTTAAGTGAATCACGTGGTTGTTAAGCAAACCAGCTTCCCCCATTGATTTTGCTTGTCGAAAGCCGGCTGGGAAGGTCGCAAATGGCGATCACAAGACCCTGGAATGCTGCAACCATCGTAAATACATACTGGTTGCCAAGTGCTTGAATTTTGATTACGTGACCACGGAGACGCTGCGATGGTTGTAAGTGCGAGGACCAGTTGTAAGTCACTTTTTTCAGTGCTGTTGTAAGTTTGAACAGTTGCTAAACGAATGGTCGTAAGTCAATGATTACCTGATATGTTACTTTCAAAGTACTTTCCTAGTGATGACACTGCACATAGCTATAATCAATTAATGAACATTTATTAAAAATGTTCACCTGTGGCTGGCAATCAGAAGAAAGCTTAATTGAGCTTTCTTATGAGGTTTTTAGGATCACCTGTGTGTTACATCGTATCCTTGTCTAGGACACTCACCATTGTTGAGACTCCTCCCCAGTCCTGGGGCTTGGCTCTGGAGAAGGAGGCTGTCTCTTCCGCTCCTCTTCCTCTTGCTGTCTCCGTACTTCCAACAATTCCAACTGGAGCGGAGGGAAGGGATGGAAATTGCAGGAGCAGAGAAGATTCAAGAAAGCAATGAATTAGGGCTCTTTCATTCACAGACTTAACTTCCTATCCCATTAAGCCCAGGTAATAGAGGGTGAGCCTCCCCATCTCCCATATTGGACATAACAGCTTGGCTATTCCCAGCTGCAAGATAGAAAAAAAAATCAGTGTACTTCTGGGATAATCCAACTTCTGCAACTTTATCCTCAAGGTACTATAGTAATCCTTGGGGAAATTACATTTCCCATGAATCATTGGGCCATATATCCTGACATGTTGGCAGTAGAAAGGAGAGGAAGTGCTTTCTCTCCCCTTTTTCTTTTCTGCTCAGGTAAAAGTCATTGGAGGAAATGGAGTGGGATGGGAGAAGGATCAAGAGTTTACATAGGAAGTGTTTCAGACAGCCACTGCTGTTGTTTTCCTAACTCAGCTCAGGTTTTAATCTGAACTAGAAAAATAGCTTGTTGTTGTTCAGTCGTTTAGTTGTGTCCGACTCTTCGTGACCTCATGGACCATAGCACGCCAGGCCTTCCTGTCCTCCACTGTCTCCCGGAGTTTACTCAGAAAAATAGTTTAGGGAACCTCATTGCTGCTTCTTAGTGTTTCTTCTTTTCTTTTCTCTTTTTGCAGGGTGAGAAGAGGCAAAAATTATGAGCCACCTAAACTTATTTACCCAATCTTTGCAATGCTGTTTGGTCCTGACAGTGCCATCATTCCAATATCAGGTTGAAGCTTATTGATTTATCTAGACATTTTGAAGTTTTAAACCTGGTTGATGCTTAATCTTTTTTTAAAAAAATATGCCTTTGATTTGTATTAATGATGATCTTTCACTGTTTATAGTACTGTATTAATAATATGTTCTAGTCTTTTCATGACTCTTATATACCTTAGTATGAATTAGGATGAAGGGCTATTTATTACAGTAGTAAAAAAATATTGTAAACATTTACCCTCAATCGGGCTAATTTAAAATCAATGGCAGTTCATTTTTTCAATTAACATTTATAAACTTTTTAAAAAGCTGTAGATAGCAAGAATATTTTAAACAAGGTATTCCTAATCTTTTTTCCCACAAGAAGGAATGCTTATTCTAAAACAGGAGTCAACTATAGTACTGGCAAAAATCTCAAGAGATTGCCAAATCTCAAGATCTCTTCCATAAAACTATTGTGAGCTCACCTGCAATCACACTGACATCTAGCAACATCTGGCAATTTTGCAAGATTCCAGCCATTTTAATGCATATTTATATATAAATTAAAAATTAGGATCCTGTGGGTGCCATTTTGGGGTGATGTGAGCTCTACTGTACACTCTAACATGATGTAAACATATGGCGTGGGCTGGTCCATGAAGTCATGAAGAGTCGGAAGTGACTGAAGGAATAAACAACAAAAATGCTACATCAAAACACTAAGTATGCTCACTTCAGACATATTTTAACGATATTTTAATCTTTTATCTTTAATTGTTTGTAAACCACCCAGAGTCATCATAATACAAGATGGGCGGTAAATAAATATGATAAATAAATAAATAAAATATTGTGGAGTCCTTGGTGCTCTCTGAGCCTTGTTGTTTTATAAAATACAAATATTGTTTTTATTCTTATTATTAATGTAATTATATTTAATAATAAATACTGTTTATTGAACCTTGATTAATGGTCCATGTGATTAATTAGGGACTTTTAAATCAGGTGATAATCATGAAGAGTGTCTGAATTGGCTCTTGTGACCTACCGTGGTAAGTCTTTCAAGTGCTGCAAATCTTTCATCCCAAGTTGCTGCTGATTTTTCAAAAGCTTCATGCCTCTTGATGAGCTTCTCCACTTCATCCACACTCTGCCCTATTTCACGACTTGATAAATACGGCTCCTGTCCCAACAGCCAGGCCTCGGCAACACTGGCATCCCTTGAAAACTGGTGCACTTCCAAAACTAAGTTAAAGTCAGAAACATGTCATGTTCGGAGCTAGTAAATGTTTTATAATTAATACTATACCACGGGAATGGGGAACCCGTCGCCTTCCACATAGTGCTGAACTAGAACCCCCAGCAGCCTCCGACAACGTGGCCAGTCCCAAGGGGAGATTCTTTAAACTCTCACCGTGATATAACATGTACACATCTCTTCTCTTTTTCTCTCATGACTTTTGGTCTTACTGCCACAAAAATTAGAGCAAATATGAAAATATCTAGACAATCTTTCCTTTGTCCTATATTAGTGCTTTTTGTTTCACATTTTTATCTTTTTTTTATGTCCATGTTTACTTATATTTATCTATACTTTGAATGTCTTTCTACTGTTTACCCTTCAACCTGGAGAAGTAGGCTCTGGTTAACAGAAGCATCTCCCACAATACTTTTTTTTAATCTTAAGATTTCCTAGATTACTAAATATTTTTACCTTCATCTTTTGTGGGGGTAGTTATCAAGCTAATTCAAACCAGTGGATGTAAAACTGCTTCAGGTGTTGAAGTAAACACTTGTTTTTAAATTTCTATTTATGCAAGTAATCTTAACAAGTGACCTAGTCATTTTTTAAATTATTTTGTAAGATCCTACTTCCACCTTGAATAACAGCAATTATAATGCCCCAATATAATTATTGCCACTACAAGTATTAACTAAAAGGCTTGGTCATATATGCACTCCCAGGAAAGGAAGGAAGGAAGGAAGGAAGGAAGGAAGGAAGGAAGGAAGGAAGGAAGGAAGGAATTACGGACTTGTATATTTGCAATCCAAACTATCATTCATGGAAGTCTACAATTCTTCAAAAAGAAGAAAGATCATGCTATTCTAAAAAGGCAGACATGGAATTCTTACTCAATCTCAGCCACTCCCATCTGTCTTCCCACTTGTCAATCATTTCTTTTCTCTTTTCTGTCAACTGCAGTAACTTTTCTTTTATCTAAAAGGAATGTTTAAAATGGAAATTAGGATCATCTACATGCTTTGTAACTTTAACCTGGAAACACTTTGTTCTAGGACTTTTTACTAAATTAAAGGCTAAGCTTTTAGCCTGAGGATCTTTCTTCAAAGGATACCTGAAGAAACAGAGGAAATGTTAAAAAGGAGTCAAACTTACAGTGAATGGTTCCAAATAACCATAATAAATGAACCACCATTACTGCCACAGCGCTCTTAAGACAATATTTAGAAACCAGAACCAAGAATAACAAACCAACCTTACTTTTAACAGTAGTAACTGAAAAAATGCCCTCCTACATATATTAGCACTCCCATTTTGGAAACATCCTTCCATTTGGAACTTTGACTTACAACCTTCTAGCAACAAAGTTTGAAGTGTTTTATTTCACCAGGTACATTAACTCTGTGGATTGGATTATATTTAAATTCTACTACAGGTAGTCCTCGACTTACGACGGCAATTGGGATTGGAATTTCCATCACTAAGAGTTGTGGTCGTAAAGCACGACTGCATTGCTTAGCGACGGCAATCCCTGCAGTCCTGGTTGCTGTCGTTAACCAAATCCCATAGTTGTTAGGTGAGGCAACTTCCTGCCGGCTTCCCACAACCAAAGTCAGTGGGGAAGCCAGCAGGAAGTTGCAAGTCCCAGGCCGTTAGGCAAGTAAGTGGTGTGGGGGTGCGTGGGAGAATCGGGGAGGGTGGAGAGGTTCAGCGCAGCGCAGGTTGAGGAGGGTGCACAAGGGCATGGCGTGTTAGGGTTTCTGTGTAAGAAAACAAATCGCTTTCTCTACATTCTAGTTCTCATAATAATCCACTGATAACGCAGGTGCAGCTATACCATGTGACGCATTGTTTTGGCTAGTTTCTAAGCCATCCCATGGGAACATTTCCCGGGGGAAAGACAATGTGCAACACTGCCATGTCATGGTGGTTTATAGTATGTACACTTTAGGCTTTGTTAATCTGAAAAATGCCTTGTGACCCTCTGATCCTAGGATCCCTCCAATCAGAATGCTGAAACAAGTGTATATCTCAGCTGTGAACTATGGGTCTATGCTTCTTGACTTCTGTCTGGTCTTGTTGCCATGTTCCTGTATATGATCTGTTCCTGTGTATAGCCTATACACGCCTGGCTGTGTATGTAGGCCATGGCTTGGGCTTCTTCATGTCTGTCTATGGAACCAAGGAACGAAACTCTGCTTATAGGTTTGTTTTTCCTTTTTGCAATAATGTAACTATATATGCATTTATTGCCTTATGCTACAAGTAAACACTTTTAGCCCTAAACGCTGCACTCTGTTTGTTTACTCTGCGCCTGAAACCCCATAAGCCAGCATATCCCACATGGCGTGGGTTGGGGAGTGTGGGTGAGAGGAACAGCATGGGTTGGGGAGGGCGCACAAGGGTTGTGGTGGTGCACAAGAGGCACAGGTTGGGGAGGGTGCGGTGAGGTGCGCGAGAGGCACTGTGTGGGGAGGGTGTGCAAGGGTGTGCAAGAGGTGCAGTGCGGGTCAGGGAGGATGTGCAAGGGTGTGCGTGAGAGGCATGGTGCAAGTCAGGGAGAGTGTGCAAGGGTATGAGGGTGTGCATGAATGGCTGGGGGAGGGTGTGCAGGTGGGACTTACCCCAGCAACTTGTGATGAACAACTTGATGAACAGAGGGGCAAACTTACTACAAGGCTACATAAAACAGCCTGGTGAAGGCGAGTGATATGAGTAACTTGAGATTCAGTGAGCAAAGGTGGTTCCTGGGTTTGACACAGCAATTCTTATACTGTATATTCTTTTCAAAGCTGCCCATCCATAAGCACAGAAAGCACACTGTACCTCTTCTGAAGCATAGTGTTTTCTTGCCAGCAGTGATTTGCCAAGCTCAATGCAGGTTGTAAAGCTGTCATTTCGGGCATCTATTTCTGCTTTGATCCCCTGGTGATTGTTCATCAGCAGTTCTACAGAAGAAACATCCCTAAAATAAAATATTGGTGATTTAAAAACCATATACCAAATATGTTTTAAAACATATAAAAAACTATACAGGAGCTAATCCATGCTGAAGGTCTCATTCACTCTATTGATAATAGCCATCTGTTTTCCAAGTTATGCCTGCTTTGCTCTGTTTAATCCTATTTTTCTTTAAGAGCCATATATGTTAAGAACCAAACGTCCCGTTATATTAAATGTGAAACTCAGTATTGCATGATTTCCCCACACTGTAGTCCATGCAGGACTGATAGCCAATACTGAGTCTATGAGAAAAGAAGGAGAGGATTACCCTCCCACTCAGTATAGGTAGTCCTCGGTTAATGGCCACTTGTTCTGTTCGAAGTTACGACAGCGCTGAATGAGTGGTACTCACAACTGGTGCTCAGAGTTCTGGACATCCAAGCACCCCGGGATCACGTGATCATAATCCGGGTGCTTGGCAACCAGATCACACTATGACGGTTGCAGTATCCTGCAGTCACATGATCACCATTTGTGATCTTCCCTGCAGACTTCCCACAAGCAAAGTCAATGGGGAAGCTGGAATGAGAGCCAGTTTGGTGTAGTGGTTAAGGTGTTGGCCTAAAAACCAGGAGACTGAGTTTTAGTCCTGCCTTAGGCATGAAAAACTGTCTGGGTGACTGGGGCAGTCACTCTCTCTTAGACCAACTCACCTCACAGGGTTGTTGTTGTGGGGAAAATAGGAGGAGGAGGGAGTATTAGGTATGTTCCCTGCCTGGAGTTGTATATGAAAAAAAATGTGGGATAAAAATCTATAATAATAATAATAATAATAATAATAATAATAATAATATGCTCCTGTAAGTGGCTCCCGCTTCTGCCACTTTTTCTTTTTCTTCCAAAGAGCCGGACTACGGAGTATGCCACACTCCGTAGCACTCACCCACCGATTGGCCTGCTTGCAAGCCACCTGGGACTTGTGGCTTCCTGCTGGCTTCCCCATTGACTTTGCTTGTTGGAAGCCGGTAAGAAGTTGCAAGTCGTGATCACATGAGGCCCTCACTTAATGACCGGGATCCTCGCTTAATGACAGCAATGGGGATTGGCAGGATTGCCATCACTAAGTGGTGCGGTCATGTGACATTGCAGTTTATGACCACATTGTTTAGTGACAGAAATTCTGGTCCCAATTACTGTCATTAAGTGAGGACAATGTGTAGTCCTAACACTGACTACCTATACCCTGCAGTTAAACTGGAAAAAGAACTATGAAACATCCAAATCTTTTCCAGTTTGTCCAAGTCAAATAGAAAAGAGGCAATTATCATTGAAGCAATGGGCAAAATTGTGAATTTGGAAATCTTGTTGGCCTCTTGCAATTAATTAATTAATTAATTTTTATCCCACCTTTATTATTTTTATAAGTAACTCAAGGTGGCGAACATACCTAATACTCCCTCCTCCTCCTATTTTCCCCACAACCACCACCCTGTGAGGTGAGTTGGGCTGAGAGTGAGTGACTGGCCCAAGGTCACCCAGCCAGCTTTCATGCCTAAGGCGGGACCAGAACTCTGTCTCCTGGTTTCTAGCCCAGCACCTTAGCTAGTTTTTCCATGTGAAAAGTTTGTACAACCTCTGATTTTATGGCTCACTGTTAGCAGAGAGAGAGATACTTCTTACTGAGGTAGTGTATTTTTGACTCACTTGTTACTTTACAAATAGAAACTTAGGTTAGCAAGTGCCCCATTATGTTCTTCATTAAACTTGGATTTGAATTAATCTAATTAAACCTAAATACTATAACCATTTAAGACTCCTTAAGAATGCAAGATAGATCTCATCTACTGCGTCCACTTTACTACCATGAAAGACCTACAGCCTATGTCTCTGCATGTTGTTCCTGCTGACCTTGGCTTTTCCTGGGCTTCAATCTGGCGAATTACATCTTCCATCCAAAGCATGAGGTCACGGACCATACTGAAGAAACGGAATTTGTCACCAGTGTCCACTAGCCTGACTCTGCGTCCTTCGCAGGAATCTAGCAAGGCTTTCCATGCCTCCAAAACCTCATTTTCCCGCTTCTGGATATCATCAGCCTTGTCGCCAGCATAGGCAGACTGAAGGCGGGCAGCATCCTCTTGGAGTTGTCTCACCTGATGTGGGAAAATGGAAACAAACCAGTCAAAACAATTGTACAGGCAGATACCTGGGATCTGAGGACACAGGGAAGCTGGAGAATCTGATAGTTAATCTCTCCATTTATTTAAAAAACAAGACTTGCAACTAAACACTAAGTTACTTTTATATTTTGAAATTACCCAGTCAGACTGGCAATATATGATTAAAACTTGGATGGTATGCTGAACTGATGATTTCTAATAACTGGGTGCAAAGTTTCTATGTCCCCATTCAGAGAAAATAGGTAAATGTGCTAGATTTGAACAATTTATGAAGTTATATGAGTTGAGTCCCTCTGTGCAGTAATCCAATTTCTTGACATCATGCTTTGGGATTTACATGGATGTTTCCACTGTACTGTTTAATTACACACATACATACAAATAAATATTCTGTCCCCATTTAGAAATTATATTGAAAAGGGTTGAACTAAATTCTCCCTTTATAGCTTCTGAAATACTACCACGACCCAGCCTTGGTCCCACGCCAAACACGCACACATAAATGGGGATCCAATTTTAGCAACACTTTTGGAGTAGATATTGCAAAACCTCCCCCTCCTATCTATGGTTATTCTTTCTTTTTAAGAATTAAAACCCTCAACAAAAAAGCAGCTGAAAGTCATATAGGGCTCTTTGTAGTTTTCTATACTCATAATAGAATGTTAAAGGAAAAAAAAGTAAAAAAAATCAAGGGAAACTCTAGAGAATGCCCAGCCACTTAATGAAAGATACAATTGACAATCCCCATTCAAGAATTTCATGGAATTTATTTTCTATAGAAGAGCTTTTTTCACTGCCCATCAAACAAATCAAGTGCCTATTCTAGCCTGAAGATTTTCCATGGGCCAAAAAAGAAAGATAACAAATAGGTAAATTATGGAATTTGCTGCCATCAAAATAGGCCTAGACAAATCCATGAATTATAGTGCTACCAGTGGCTGCTAGTTTTAATAGCTATATATTACCTGCCAAAATGCAAGCAGCATATCTTACATCAGTGTTTCTCAACCTCAGAAACTTTAAGCTGTGTGGACTTCAACTCCCAGAATTCCCTAGCCAGCCCCCTGCTGGCTGGGGAATTCTGGGAGTTGAAGTCCACACAGCTCAAAGTTGCTGAGGTTGAGAAACACTGCCTTCCATATTAATTGCTGGGAAGCAATGGAGGAAGTGGGCTAATAATAGGCTGACCATATTTCCTTGAGACAAAAACGGGACATCGGGATGGCAAAAATGGGACGGGGTTAAACTTATGTAATATTCCGTATTCATGAAAAAGTAAGATGATAAACGTTTTAAAGAGTTTTTAAGATCCATTTGCTGGTCCTTAAACAGATTACTGTATATATATAAATATTTTTGTTTTCATTAAAATGAAAAAGTTTTATTACATGAACATATTGAGCTAACAATTATTCTTTAGTGACAGAACTCATACAAAAATTTAGGTAGACGTAGAGGGGCAATGTATTTGACAGGAGGCGAATGGGGAAAGCACAGCTCACGGGCTTTGTAACACCATGGATCGCAGGAAGGAGGGGAGGGGGGAGAGAAGAGAGGCATGGAAGGGGAGATTCAAAAACTCCACGCCCGGTGAGGCTTCTCTTCCTTTTGCCTTCCCTCCTTCTCCTCCTGCTTTTTTTCTCTCCCTCTTTCTCTCTCTCCCACAATCCCAAACAAAACTCTCTCTCTTGCCGAGCTGGAGAAATAATCAGTTTCACTCTTGAAAAAAGGGGCGGGATCACATCCCGAACGCATTTTAATAAAACAAACAGAGAGCAGTGAGCGACC
The DNA here is from genome assembly GCA_023362775.1 of Charina bottae. Classification (NCBI taxonomy): domain Eukaryota; kingdom Metazoa; phylum Chordata; class Lepidosauria; order Squamata; family Charinaidae; genus Charina; species Charina bottae. Next base: position 80,876,208 of record JALMGJ010000001.1, on the reverse strand, counting down.
AGCTAAGAGCAGAGCAGAGGCGGTGGCAAAGATCTCTCTCTTTCCGCCTTCCTTGCCCCTCTCTAGTCTCACCCAAAATCAGGCACCTCAATCAAGCACTTTTTAAATGATAATTGCATCTTGGCTGAATCCATCATGCCATGCCTGACATTTTGCTAATTTAAAAAAAAAAAAAACGGGACAAAATTGACATTTATATTAAAACGACAGGACGGTCGGGAAATGTGAAAAAAACGGTACTGTCCTGTTTAAAATGTTAAAACAAACACATTAAATGAATTCCTTCATGAAGCCCACAGAGTTTGAAAACGATAGATATTTCCCACTATTACACCTCAGCAACAGGTATTTATTTGCATTTTCCTAAATGGGATTCCAATTAGATATTAGGCTGATCAATCTGTCTAATTCTCTTTCAAAGCTATCTAACTTGATAACCACTGTCATATCTTACGGCAGTTGAGTTCTCTGATCATACATTATATGAAGAAGCCAAGATTCCCTATTATTATAAGGTTTGAACTTCTTGGAAAAACTCATGGAGGATACAAAAATCAAGATTAGGAAACAAAGAAGAGAATCTTGACAAATTTGAAAAACTTGAACTCTTCTCTCCTAAATCCAAAGCCATTCAAGCTCTTCAATTTCAGAGGAATATGATAAAATGTTTATTTAATATGCACACCTGCGTTCCTAGGGCCTGAATGTCATGCTCAAATGTTGTATGCATCCTCTGCAAGGTTTCTACTGTGTTTTGGTCCCGCCCAAGCTCCTCAGGCAGCTTCTTATGTTTATCCTGTATTCGTCCAAAGATCTCCTTGGCATCGTGGTAAAATTTGTGTAGTTCGTAAGAGGCTGCAAGGATCTGTGTTCTTGTGTCAATGAGTTCCAAGAGGTCAGCCCAGGCCTCATTGAGACCATCTTTCCACTCGGCAATAGTGGCAGCATCAGAATGTCCAGAATTAATGAGTTCATCAGCCATGTGATTGACAGTATCAACGCGCTCCTGTCCAATATTCCCAGTGTCTCGGGCAAATTCACGGAATCTCTCTTGCAACATCTAGAGAAAAAGAGTGCTTATGTAAATAAGTCTTGAATCAAAATGATAAACTGGAGGCAGAAATAGCACGAACACACAAAGGCTACTGGGCAACTAATAATATATTGGAGAATCAGTTATATAAAGGGGAATGGACATCAATAAAGCAAAAATGCATCATATAAAATATATTCTTACTCCTACATTAATTTCTGTGGCTCAAAAATACCCAGCATATTTATTTCTGCTTTTCATTACATATGACATTCAGGGCAATTAATAGCAATAGAATGCAAGCGAAAATACACTAAGCAACTTTTATCCTATATATTAGTTAACGCTTTCTGTCTGCTGTATTGGGCAAGACTATCGTGTCCAGCTAGCTCCATCTCTGATATCCTTCTCCTGGCAAGCAAAGATGTTCTTATTCAGATAGGCTTTGGGCATCAGTGCTGGAAAACTGTTTCAATTTGTCAGAGCGCTTCTAATATTTTTACATTGGCATTTTTATTGCTTTTATGTTTTGATTACAATTTTGTATAAATAAGTGTTTGTTTTAACTATATATTCCAATCTTGCGCAGTAATATACAATGAATAAAAGAACGGAACTAGGAATCCAGGCAACTTACTGTCACGTGTTCATAATCCTGTCCCAGTTCATGGGACCCGGCCACCACCTCCCTTTCTGCGATCCACTGCTCCAAGTCATCCACCTCACGGTTCAGCTGGAATAGCCGGTGTCTCTCATCCAGCTTGCCCTTCCTCTCCTCAGCAAGGTCTTTCAGACCTGCATACAGCTTATCCACCTTGGACTGCCTCATGCTGATGCGTTCACTATGGAGAACACAAAGAGAAGACAAAAGACAGAGAACAAAGTCAAGGTAGTCCTAATTTAAGTAAGTCCATATAAATATAAATATTAGTATATTATAAAATATATAGTAAGAACCCCAAAATTCTGCTGGATCAGAATTAAGGCAAATCTAGCCTAGCACTCTGCTGCCACAGTGACCAACCAAATGCCTAATTTTTCTTTTTATTTGATTTTTAAGAAGGTATTTACTTAGCTTGTTGGAGGAAAATTCTGAGAGTGCCTTGGACTGCAAGAAGATCAAACCAGTCCATACTCCAGGAAATAAAGCCAGACTGCTCACTTGAGGGAATGATATTAAAGGCAAAACTGAAGTACTTTGGCCACATAATGAGAAGACAGGATACCCTGGAGAAGAAGCTGATGCTAGGGAAAGTGGAAGGCAAAAGGAAGAGGGGCCGACCAAGGGCAAGATGGATGGATGATATTCTGGAGGTGACAGACTCAACCATGGGGGAGCTGGGGATGGTGACGGCCGACAGGAAGCAAGTCACGAAGAGTCAGAAGCGACTGAACGAATAAACAACAAATTTACTTAGCAAAAGGAAAACTTCAAGGCCTCTCTTAAAGACACACATATTTTGCTAATACCTAGAAGCTGCTGAGAGTTGGGCGGCATACAAGTTTAAATAATAATAATAATAATAATAATAATAATAATAATAATAATTAAAGAATATTTGTAGCTCAGGGTTGAACTGAGGAGTCCTTGACAAGCCAGGGTATATAAACAGAGAGCAAGTCCCACTCCCTTTTCGCACTGAAGATGTTGCCTAGCCTGGCAATGAAATGTCTGCAAGAAAACAACAAGGCTCAGAGAGCACCAAGGACTCCTCAATAATAATAATAGTAATAAATAATAATTTCTTCTGTTGCTTTTACTTGGGAAAATGAGTCAGTTTTAACCTTTATTATTTTTGTAAAAATAAGCACATAAGCATTACTTTTTAATGTTTCTGGCAATTCAGGCTTTAGCTTTGTAAAATAATTTTTATAATGGCAGAGTCCTAATCAGTATGCATGTATGGATGGATGATGCACTTAATGGCATTTCTCAACTGCCCCACTTTACCGCTATACCACACCAGCTCTCACTATACCATCTGGGAGCCCCACAGCCCTAATTCCCATTGCCTCCAGAGCCAAATCCGAACTGTGTGCAGTTAGTTAACTTATCTCATTAGCTCCAGCAGAATGGGGTGACTATACATTTTATTTAACTTGTAATACAGCCACTGGCTGTGGAAAAATACAAAGAACAGAAAGTCTACTAGCTTCATGTTCTGTTTTGCTAAAGAGACAAGCATGGGAGAATGTTAAGATACCTTCCAGATCTAGCAATCTAATCCTATGACTTTTCACATGACCTAGAGGAAGGATATGAATTTGGCTTGAACTCCCTGGGTTTCTGCCAGTGCTGAATGTTATTGATAAACAGATGGTCCACATTAATAAAAGGCACCTTCCAGCTTGTGCCTTTAAAATTTCCAGAGGAAACTAATGAGATTTCATTAGATGGATCATTTCTTTCCCAACCAATGAACAACAATGTGGGAGCGTATATAATTGGGGATTGTGCCAGAATTCAGACAGCTTGAAGAGTATAGAGGAAATTAAAACTGCCCCACCTCTCTGTCATTTTTCTCCAAATTTTCTGTCCCACTTGGCCTGTATGAATACTGACATGTTCTGTCAAATACATGTGCTCATTGATTGTACACAATTTCCTTTGTTTGGTTTGAGCTTTCTGTTATTATCTACTTGGCATTCCAATTGTCTTTTTCAGAGGAAGTCATTTTTGAACTCTGAATAATTCTGCTGTTTACCTTGAACCTGATAAAAAAAATGTACCTTTTGAACAAGACATACTTGTTCAAAATGTGTACTGTGAATGATATATTATTTCCTATAAAAACAGTTACTTATTATCTCTCTGTCTCGCCAAAAGTGAAAGCACAAACTTACTAAGTCTCCCCCTGTATCCAAAAAGGAAGGAGTGGGGAAATACCTAAGTGGAATACTTGATCAGATTTATTCACAGAAGAGGAAATCTGCAGCTTGTTAGATCCAAATCAAGCTACGTTCTAATCTTGCTGTTTGTTTTTTTACCCAGAATAATTGCAAGTTTAGAAGACCTTAAAACAGTGTTTCTCAACCTTGGGAACCTTAAGATGGGTGGACTTCAACTCCAGAATTCCCTAGCCAGCAAGTCTGGCTGGGGAATTCTGGGAGTTGAAGTCCACGCATCTTAAAATTCCCAAGTTTAAGAAATACTACCTAAGAAACAGGAAGGATGCTAATCTTTATGAACCACTGAGCAGATCCAGCACAGCAGTTCTTACAAGGCCTAAGAACAGAAGCAAATTATTAAATGCAGCACGGCAGGAGCCACCTCTCTGGATGATTGTCTGCTACCAAAGTTCTGCTGGTCTTGGAAAGCTGGTGTACTGTCTCAGCATAGTCTTCTACAGCTTGTTCCAAAATCTGGTGTTTCTTCAACATAGAAACTGCACTTTGTTCATCCTAAAGTTGCAAGAGAGAACAAATCATGCTTATTAAATGGCAAATCATCCTAATATGCAAATTTAACAAAGACTTTTATGGACCAATTGGCAAGACAGATGTCCACTATTTGTGTTAAATTGCAACTACATAATTCATGATGATTTATGTCATTTGCATAATGGTATCATTAGGCAAATTAAGCAAATTATATCATTTGTGGTGATTTTGACACACATTTTATAATTTGTATAACTTGCACAGTAACTTTATTACTCAATTGATGTGAGTTGTTGTGAATTATATAAAATAAATGTAATTGTCTTGCCCAGATTACTTCAGATGCACTAGACTTGCCTATTATATGAGGATGATGTCCAGACTCCAATGTGCTTCTAAAGTCTGCTAAATTTGTTAACTCAAGTTTTAGAGTTCCAAAAGCAGCTAGTGTTATCGATGGAAATTCAACCTACACCAAAAGTGCTGGATTATAGAGGACAGAGAATACATTCCCCAATCCTGTTCAAATGTCAGCATGCAGGACTGCTGGATGCTGATATCAGATAGTTCAATGTTGTTTAGCCATAAGAATGGATGCATGAAAACTGACTAGTTATGTAAGTGGCTTGTAAATGACAACATAGTGATGGTCACAATATGGCATGGATGTGATGGGGCACAGTCAGCAATCCCAATGACATGCCCAATAGGATGTGTGTCAGGCCTGTACTGTTGCTTTTGTCCTGTACTGCTTCTTGATCTCTAGCTCAATGGAGTAGAAACAGATCTTCTCCATCATAGAGGGGAGCTGCTGGAACACTGACTGGAGCAACATGCTGGACTTGATGAGGCAATGCACCAAAAACATGGGCACTAACTTGCTGATTTAAATCAGCTATATGATTTTTAAAAATGTATGTATTACTTTAAATGTGGATTATTCAACTCCAAATACCAGAATCCTATCCTGATTTTATGAAATCTGAAATGGAAGCAGGTTATTTCTTCAAACTAAATGCTCAAATTTTCCAGAAATATATAAGCACCCATCATCAAAAAGCAATAAGCACAGTGAACTGAACTCAAGTCGAAAGATAGATTACCTGACAATGGTAAATTGAATCGCAGGATTACCTTGCCTTATTTGTTTAGTATCAGGGCAAATGAGAGAAATGAACAATTAGGACTAAAAGAGTTCAAGACATTAAGGAACCTAGAAATATTTGACAATTTAAAAAAGCATTCATGAACTAAAATTCTGAGAGTGCCTTGGACTGCAAGAAGATCAAACCAGTCCATACTCCAGGAAATAAAGCCAGACTGCTCACTTGAGGGAATGATATTAAAGGCAAAACTGAAGTACTTTGGCCACATAATGAGAAGACAGGATACCCTGGAGAAGAAGCTGATGCTAGGGAAAGTGGAAGGCAAAAGGAAGAGGGGCTGACCAAGGGCAAGATGGATAGATGATATTCTGGAGGTGACGGACTCAACCGTGGGGGAGCTGGGGATGGTGACGGCCGACAGGAATCTCTGGTGTGGGCTGGTCCATGAAGTCACGAAGAGTCGGAAGCGACTGAACGAATAAACAACAAAAAGCCTTAGAAGCCATGTCTATGAAGCATAAAAAAACAGGTTACTGAGAAAGAAGAGAACGGATTTCCCTTAAGTGATCTGAGCACATTTTCTAAATCTGACTTCAGCAAGTGCTCACTAATAAGGACATGTGTTTGGGAAGACGGACAGATAAGCAGAGGTAGTTTCTTTTAGCTGCTCAATGTTGATAGCTACATAGCACAATACATTGTAAATAGAATTTTGAAATATTATGACTATCTTCTGGTGGTAGCTGATACAAATCAAAAATAGGCAAAAGTATCCATGCAAAAAAAAAAAAAAGTAAGCCTAACAAAAGGAAAAATGGGAAGTATTTGAAGTTCTGTGCTACATGGACTGTTGGGAAAGTCCAGTTTTAAGCTGAGAACTTAAGAGCGAAACTGCTAACTTGTCCCCATTTTGATCTCCCAGTTATTCAGTTCTACAGTTTGTGTTGCCAAAAGCTTTCAGCTTTTTACGCAGCACAGAACATATCTTGGTTTTATAGCAGGCTCAGGGCTTCTGCCTATCCATCTTTAATTCTACACTTAATGTCCATACGGTCTTTTGGTACAAAGGTAAAATGTTTTTACATTATAGTTTTAATTTCATGCTGGCTGGGAAATTCTGGGAGTTGAAGTCCACACGTGTTAACGTTGCTGAGGTTGAGAAGCATGGATTTAGATCAGTGACTGCAGATGTGCCCAGCTTCCTGTTTACCAGGGAGCTTCCTTACCTTGGCCTTCTCTTCGGACATCATGTAGAGCTCCTGTTCACTCATCCAGGCTTCGGCTTCTGCAGCATCAAAGTAGTATTGTTGGGCTTTGTGGGATTCCTCAAGGCGCTTGTGGCGTTTCTCTGTCTCCTCAATCAGGAGGTTCCACAGCTGCTGCAAATCTGCAAGCCGCTGCTGGATTGCTTCGGCATTAAGGCTGCTGTCTGTAAGAATGTTTTGGCTCCTCTCGAAAATGTCATCGATACGAGGCTGGTGTCCATGGATTTCTTTCTGAAGTGTCTAATGGGGTGGGGGCGGAATTTAATACTCGTACTGGGAATAGCTTAACAAGTGTTTAAAAGAAAGATAATGAGGTCACCCAAGACCCAGAAGTCCCATAATGCTCAATGGCAATTTGAGAGAGTAGCATCTTTTGACAAGAGCAACGTTTCTATAAATAATTTTGGCACAATAATATAAACTTTAAAGGGCAAAGGGTTCATATGATGGGGAAAATAATGAGATGAAACACAGAAGGCACACTGTTTTGGAGAAGGATTAGCATCTCCAAAAATAATATCCCATTGGACACAATTATGGTTTAATCATTTTTCCCAACTCAGTAGTCCACTGCATCTTATTTACTTATTAGATCTATATCCTCCTTTTATACTGTATAACTCAAGGTGCCATACATAATACTCCCTCCTCCTATTTCCCTCACAACAACAACCCTGTGAGGTGGGCTGGGCTGAGAGTGTGATTGGCTCAAAGCCACCCAGCTGGCTTCCATGCCTGAGGGAGGACTAGAACTCATGGCCTCCCTGTTTCTAGGGCAGTATCCTAACCACTACACCAAACCGCTCTCAACTTGAGAACAAGAGATTGGGTAAAGATTAATTCAGTACAACTGTTTAAGTCAGACACGTATTTATGATTTAAGCTTTTATCCTGTCCTTTCACACAAGCAATGCCCAAGGCATCTACACCTGATATCCATGTCAGCAGATTTTGTTGCAGAAAAGCTCACGATGTGTGTAAAACGGGAAACTCAATCCAACATCAGACATAAGAAATAAATCAGCTCACTGTGGTAACAGGTGGAATACATTCAAGCAACTGTGCCATTTATTATCTCTGCAGCAGTCACAAAGTAGCCTTAGTCTCTATCACAGATGGCCATTCAGTTGCATATAAGACACAGGAGCCACTGTAACTTACACAGATGATTATAAGACCATTGTGTGAATGGATTTTTCCCTCATTAAAAAGTTAATATAAAACACATGCCAGTGGAAAGGAGAAAAAAAAACAAAAGCATTCATCCACAACCTTCACCCAAGATATTCATTAAGGACAGAATCTAAATTTTGAATATTTTGCCTACCTGAAGGCTTCTAGCCTCTTACCTGATTTTTCTTAATTAATAACTGAACAGTCTGAAGGTTGTGCCCGTGATCTGTGGATGTGGCAATGGGCATCCTCTCTCCAACCCACAACTAGCAGAGATAAAATAATATGCTGATAAGTAAGTAATACAGGCATGGGAAGCAAGTATAACAAGAATTAAGAGATGGGATGATAGCATCATGTGCTATCCAGAAAACAGAAACTCATGAAGCAAGCAAACTGTAACTGAGAATAACTTTTAAACTCACAATTTCATCCTCCACATCCCGGTTGAACTGATGGATCTCCTTAGAAGCCAGTAGGTGAGCCTTCCTTTCATTCAAGGGTTCCAGCAATTCCAGGAATTTCTTCTCCACAACATCGCGCTTGCCATCCACTTCATCAGTACTCTTGCCCTCCTGACTCAGTGCCTGGGCTTGACTCTGCAGCTCCTCAATCTCTTTCTTACGAACATCCATTTGATTCTCAAGCATCTACAATGCAGATGAAATTGTAGATATTCATCCATAGAGATGAATAAGATGGTATTACTGTCTAAGGAATGTTTGCAAGACCTCAAAACAAAAAGGTTCAACCACTAATTGCTCCTTAAATATTTTAATACTATGCTTTAGACATCTATGATTACTGCTCACTTCTATTTGGATTATTTTAATGATTTTTAAAGAGTTTCCTTTTTTCTTCAAAAACCATATTCTAAGTGTTTTAGTTTGCCTTGCTGTGCAACATGTTGTCTATAAGGGAGCCATTTCTGTTTGAATTTGGTTAGACTTCTGCTATGAATACTGTATATAGAGTCCATTTTTCCATTGCTGTGTATTCTCGAATTTTAGTCTCCCAATCTTGTACTGTTAGAAGGGTTTCTCTTTTCCAATATTGTGCCACATTGGTTCTTGCTGCTGTCAGCCATATCTTAATTAATTGTGATGCTTTTCGTTTATATTCTCTGGCGTCATGCCCAATAAAAATATTTGTGGTTTAAATTCAAATTTTATTTTCAGAATTTTCTGGATGTTTTCGTCTATTTTTGTTCTCTTGAGTCTTTTGGCAAAGGTTCAACCTGTCTATGACATTGTTTTCTGTGATTTATAGCAATTTCTGAGAGGAAGAATTCACCAATAGCTAGCATCTTGATTACATTATTAAATGACTAGCCCCTTTAGTCCAATTATTCAAAACATAATAATGAAAACAAAAAGAAAAGAATACAAAGTTTACCAAGGTTAAGTCTGCCCCAGTGTCTATTTCAGCTCTGTGGTGAAAATCAACCCTAATTAACATCTTATATGTATGACAGGCATTTCTCACAAATCTCCAGAATACGGAGGCAACCTATAGCAATGAATCAGCCAAAGACTACAGTGCTATTTCCGTCCTCATCAAATGGACATGGTGTACGAAAGGTATTTTGCTGACTTTAGAGAGCTGTTGAAGAATATACCCTCAGATTTTTTTTCTCCTGGTTTTAGATGGCAGGTGAAGACATTTGTATTCAGACTACTTCTGGGAAACAAAGAATGCTAAATGCTATGCAGGGCTTCAGATCTGAAGGCAGAAACAGTGGTTTGGAACAGGTATGGGTATGTACATAGCATCCGGCTGCAACTCCTTAACCTGGACGTACGTTTTCCCGGCGTCATGCTGCAGCTGCAGCGGGCAGCTGGACAAACCCGGGGAAAAAACACAGCTGCTTTAAGTTGCCAGAAACATTAGCCCCTTGAATTCAAAGCACTGCTTGTTGTATATCCTTGCTGTTAAAAGTCGGAAGTCACCTCTTCTTGTAATTTAAAAAAAAATTATCTTGTGCTTTCACTCTTTTTTAGTTTTTTTCTTTTTGTAGTTTTTATCTTTGTCTTAAATCTAATAAAAATAAACCCAGGAATGTCTCTTTCACTGTTTCTGCCCCTCCCTCCGTCCATTACCAAGTGGCATAATTTGCTACTCCGATGGCTTTACCTGTTGTTTTTTCAGCAAAATGTTGACACTGGTGAGGTCTTTGCCATAATCATCTGACTGTATCTGGCACTCCAAGCCATTCAGCCATTTATCCAAGTCAGCACAGCTCTGGGTGAACAGCTCAGCCTTATTGGCATCAAAAAGCCGCTGAGCTTTTGTTTGGGTGGTGCTTTCCAGTTCTTCCCACATTTGATGTAGGCTTGTCAACTTCTCTTTCACAATTGCTTCAGTTTCAGGTTTCTCGGCAATCAACTGCATCCCTTCCTGCAAACAAACAGAATGGTCAACCAAGAAGAGTTAACTCAGTTTCCTATAACCCGGTACCTCCAGATGCCTAGGACTAATTCACATGATTCTGTACTGGCATGTTCCTGAAGTCTCAGTCCCAGTCCTTTCTAATACTGACTCTCTAGGCTCAAAATAAGCCATGACATGGGCAGTCGAGATAAGGGGCTGGAAAAGAAAATTTGGAAACAATGTCCTAGGTGTAACAATAATTTAGTCAAATTACTAATGTCATGTACTGTAGCCAAGTTTAGAAATATGTTCCCAGCTTTATTCATCATAATTTGTAATGATGAGATAAATACTATGTCTGGGTGCTCCTCCCTGCATCTTCTCAGACAAAAATAAATTTTACATAGAGGTCCTAGCCTGTATCAGACCAGAGTTCTGTGCTACATGCAAAGCAGGGAAGTGTAGTATAATATTGGTTAACAAAATAGGTAAGTCCCCTGTGTGAATATCATGGGGAGACTTCAACCAGAGACTCTGCAGTTCAGAATTGATATTCTTCCACATCACCTACTATGTAGAAGCCACCTGGGTATACCATCTAGATCTTATGTCCATTTTCTCCATCTTGGTGACTTCCACATGTATTGGGACATTGATTGTGGATATTAGGAGGTATAGTCCAAGACATCTAAAGGAACAATTATTTTAGTAGAGTGCACTGATAATGTTACCTAGACGGGTAATGAAATGTCTGCAAGCAGACAACCAAGCTCAGAGAGCACCAAGGACTCCACAGTTCAACCCTGAGCTACATATACTCTCTTCTACTGGTAATTACAGTGGGGCGAAAAAGTATTTAGTCAGCCACCAATGGTGCAAGTTCTCCCACTTAAAAAGATGAGAGAGGCCTGTAATTGACATCATAGGTAGACCTCAACTATGAGAGACAAAATGAGAAAACAAATCCAGACAATCACATTGTCTGATTTGGAAAGAATTTATTTGCAAATTATGGTGCAAAATAAGTATTTGGTCAATATCAAAAGTTCATCTCAATACTTTGTTACAGTATATATCCTTTGTTGGCAATGACAGAGGTCAAACGTTTTCTGTAAGTCTTCACAAGGTTGGCACACACTGTTGCTGGCATGTTGGCCCATTCCTCCATGCAGATCTCCTCTAGAGCAGTGATGTTTTGGGGCTGTCGCTGGGCAACATGGACTTTCAACTCCCTCCAAAGGTTTTCTATGGGGTTGAGATCTGGAGACTGGCTAGGCCAAGGGTCGGAAATGGCGGCTCGCGAGCCAGATCTGGCTCTTTGGCCCCTTGACTCTGGCTCTCTCTCTCTCTCTCTGCCGCCCGACATCCGGAAAGCCGGTCTCCGGAAGCAGCAGGCTTCAGCCCGCCTCTCTGCTCTCCTTTGGCGCGCGCTGATTGGTGGAGGCGTCCTTCCTTCTGAGCCTCCACCAATCAGCGTCTGTTTCTTCTCCAGGAGAAGAACCCTGGAGAAGAAACAGAGACGCTGATTGGTGGAGGCTCAGAAGGAAGGACGCCTCCACCAATCAGCGTCTCTGTTTCTTCTCCAGGAGAAGAACCCTGGAGAAGAAACAGAGACGCTGATTGGTGGAGGCTCAGAAGGAAGGACGCCTCCACCAATCAGCGCGCGCCAAAGGAGAGCAGAGAGGACCCCGCCCACAAACCCCGCCCCCTGGCTCTCGAGCATTTCAAAATGTGCACGAGCATGTCAAAATGGCTCCCGGCATAAAAAGTTTGCCGACCCCTGGGCTAGGCCACTCCAGGACCTTGAAATGCTTCTTACGAAGCCACTCCTTCGTTGCCCGGGCGGTGTGTTTGGGATCATTGTCATGCTGAAAGACCCAGCCACGTTTCATCTTCAATGCTCTTGCTGATGGAAGGAGGTTTGCACTCAAAATCTCACGATACATGGCCCCATTCATTCTTTCCTGTACACGGAACAGTCGTCCTGGTCCCTTTGCAGAGAAACAGCCCCAAAGCATGATGTTGCCACCCCCATGCTTCACAGTAGGTATGGTGTTCTTTGGATGCAACTCAGCATTCTCTCTCCTCCAAACACGACGAGTTGTGTTTCTACCAAACAGTTCTACTTTGGTTTCATCTGACCATATGACATTCTCCCAATCCTCTCCTGGATCATCCAAATGCTCTCTAGCAAACTTCAGACGGGCCCGGACATGTACTGGCTTAAGCAGGGGGACACGTCTGGCACTGCAGGATCTGAGTCCCTGGCGGTGTAGTGTGTTACTGATGGTAGCCTTTATTACGTTGGTCCCAGCTCTCTGCAGGTCATTCACTAGGTCCCCCCGTGTGGTTCTGGGATTTTTGCTCACCATTCTTGTGATCATTTTGACCCCACGGGGTGAGATCTTGCGTGGAGCCCCAGATCGAGGGAGATTATCAGTGGTCTTGTATGTCTTCCATTTTCTAATTATTGCTCCCACAGTTGATTTCTTCACACCAAGCTGCTTGCCTATTGCAGATTCAGTCTTCCCAGCCTGGTGCAGGTCTACAATTTTGTTTCTGGTGTCCTTCGACAGCTCTTTGGTCTTTACCATAGTGGAGTTTGGAGTGTGACTGTTTGAGGTTGTGGACAGGTGTCTTTTATACTGATAACAAGTTCAAACAGGTGCCATTCATACAGGTAATGAGTGGAGGACAGAGGAGCCTCTTAAAGAAGAAGTTACAGGTCTGTGAGAGCCAGAAATCTTGCTTGTTTGTAGGTGACCAAATACTTATTTTCCACCATAATTTGCAAATAAATTCTTTCCGAATCAGACAATGTGATTGTCTGGATTTGTTTTCTCATTTTGTCTCTCATAGTTGAGGTCTACCTATAATGTCAATTACAGGCCTCTCTCATCTTTTTAAGTGGGAGAACTTGCACAATTGGTGGCTGACTAAATACTTTTTCGCCCCACTGTATTTTAGTACATAAAACTACCTTAAACATACCAGTCTGCAACCAGCACAGCACTTTCTGGATTAATAGATCATAGTAGGCCACAATTTGTCTATAGTTTACTGAGTAAGTTACAACTGATAGTGTCCATACAACATGCTTAGCTATAACTCATGGTTCACACATCACGGTAGCTATATTCACACTTTGTAAACCATATTACAGTACTGTATGCACAAACCCAGCCAAAGCCAAGTGCTTTGGGGATATAATGGGTGTGGGTATAATCAAACAAATGTGCTTTTTATAAATAACAGACATCTCAGGGACAGGACAGCTTTCCCAGCGCTTCATTCCATTCCCCATACCTTTTGGATTTTGTCAAGCCATTCTTTGTTGGAGCCAAGCTCAGCCATGAAGGCTTGGTGTTTCAGCCACTTGCTGTGAAGGTTTCTTGCTTCATCGTAAGACATGTCTTGCGCTGTAAGCATCTTCTCATTAATCCAGAGGGACAGCTGAAAAATGAGTGGAAATGTTTAACTTTGAAGAGGGTCTGTCTCCAGCCATATGAATCTTTCTGACAATTTCAGTCAGCTGACTAAGCCCAGATGGTGGTACCCACATAATGGAAATACTGGACTCCAACAGGACATTTTCTAAACTAGGTCCAGGACTATGTGACATTATTCTGAGGAACACTCATATGTCTCATTTTTGTAAACAGGTAAAATTCTTTGTACTCTGAAATGTCTCTAAGAGTTGATTGTATCACATCATACTACTCTTACCTATTTTTAATGGCATTTAAATGTTTATATTTTAATTGTTTTTTTATACTGTTGGTAATAAAAACTGTAAACTACTTTGAAAATTGAAATTATAGTATATGCTTTGCAAAGGAAATGATTCTGTATAATCCCTTGAATTACAGAATTCTTAATTCTAGGACTGGAAAGTAAGGAAAAAACCAAAAGACCAAAGTGAGGACATTTAAAGGATCAGCAAAGCATTAATCTACAGAAATCTATACCTCCAAACACCAATGTGTGCTTGGTTTCAACTGGAAAAGCAGTGAAGAACCGCTTGCTGCTTTCCCCTCCCAAAACTTCTCCCTTAGGCTATTTCACTCATGTGCACCTTTATTTCATAACTCATGAAAAATAGTAAGGGGAAGGGTTCCAAAACACAAGATGGAAATGGGGGTGAGTTCAGGCCTCCTCCCATCTGTGACTTCTCAGCATGAAGTGGCCCTCAGCCACTTCACAGCTGGCTCGACCATCCCATATCCAAAGCTGTGCTGGTGCCACAATGTCTAGTTTAGCCTAAAGGCACATTTATAAGACTGAATTACAGTTAAAACACACATGGATTTTAAAAAAGTCATAGAGACCTTCACACAGTGGCAGCAACAGAATAATCCTTGAAGGCCTATGCAAATTATTCAGAAATAATTCTACTGCAGCAATGTAGCTCAATGACAGAGTGCACCTTTCATACAAAAGGTCACAGTTTAAATTCATGATATATCCAGTTTAAAAGATCTCACGTTAGCCTGACTAGAAAAAAAACTTGCAGAAGTCTCTGTCAGGCAGAAATGAGGTTGGGGCTCTTGCTTAATCAGTGGTGGGACAAAAAGAGCTTGACATGAAAGCTCTACCTACTGAAATCCCCACTATTAATAACCTGCTTTGCATATGACCATCTTCCTCAGAACTGACAGTATTGGATGGTACAGTGGTCTGTGTACATCCAACTGTCAACATACAGCCCCTATGCTGGCTGCAGTTTAGAGCACCAACAGTGTCACAGCTTTTACTACTGCCTGAGGCTACAATCAAAGGCTTCATCTAACACTATCGGAGTGGAATTCCATAGTTCCATACAATAGGAAGTTGCCTTGCCTCCTCCTCCTTCCTGCATTCTCTAAACCTCAGGAACAAATTTGGGGGTACGAATAGAGGAGAATCTATTTCACCCATCACTTCTCTTCTACTGGCAAACAAAGAGGGCTGGCTACCATTTCAATCTCATGTCACTAACAAGAAACCTCTCCCAAGTAACCAGATCCAAATCCAGCTAACTCCTCTCTTTTTTTGTAAAGTTAAGAAAATGTACTACATTTTGAAGCTGCACATTCTGCACATTTTCAGCCAACCACCCCCAAGAGGAAAATATGTCAACAGATCTCAGATTCATAGCATGCAGCAAATCTCTCCCACAGATAAAGCGTTATCCAAGCAAGGGGAGTGGAGCAGAATGGGATAGCTAGGCCAACCACCCCCTATTTTTGGTTGACAAAGACTTATTTTTCATTCATTCATGAACATTTCCAAAGGTCACTTCATAAAAGGCTCGTTAAAGATGGAAATAAAAGGAAAATCTGCAATTGCGGGAATTAGAAGAATCTGCCTTTCAGAGGGAGATAACAAAGAAGTTGTTCATGGCTTTAGGAAAGGTTCTCTTTGAGCCTTCAGCTGGACAATGGCTGGTCTGCTCCCAAAGCAGCACCAAGTTCTCTTTGAAGCTATATTATCCTGACTTACAGAGAGATGGGTTCTCAGGGTCCAACAGTAGCAAAACATGGGTTGAGATGTGGGGGAGGAGGGTGTCAGTTGTACTTATGAGCAAAGCTTTTCTAGCAAAAGAAGGGCTAGGAAGGTAGATAGAAAGGTTCCCACCATATGCTGCTCAAATTATGAGGAGAAGCTAGGCTTTGCTGTTCTTGGTGTGAGAGCTATTGCTGTTTGCTTCAACCTTACACAGCCAATCAAAACACAGATATACCAGGCGCTTCCTTTATGTCCATCCCTTGTCATCATTAAGCTCCATTTTTATCAAGAGTTCTTGATCACAGGCAACACTCCCGAGCTTTGATTTGCCTGTTCTCTGGTTTGATTCTCAGGAGCTCAAGTCTGGAGAAGTTTATTCTTTTATTTAACTTGTTATACCACTAACAAGTAAGTTGAATACAACAAGTGCACAAAATTCCCTTAAATCTTATCAAACCACTAGTCCACCAAGCCCAGTACTATTTATCCTGACTTGAAGCAGGTCTTCAATGTCCCAAGAAAATGAGTTTTTCTCATAAGAGATGAATGTATAGAGAGAATGGGTTTTCCTTTAGTGCTCTGCCTTGTTTGAATTTCCATTATTATATCTCTATAGGACAAAATATGGTGGCTGCATCTGACTGCAAAATGCATGGATTTGTTAAGCAATGGAGACAAGAAGAATTATTCTTCTAGATTCCTAGAAGAATCTAGGAACTTATGGACTATTCTCTTTAAGTGTTGCTTCTGTGTATTTTTCCAGAGGAAGGAAAACAATGTTACATTGGAACTGACCTATCTAGAAAAGCTTTTGGCTTTTTTAATAAAATGGTACACCGTTTTAACAACAACAACAAAAACATACAGGAATAATGAAAGCCGCTAAGGGCTGTCTGCCATTAGAGGTTAATCAACTGGTCTAGAGATAATAGCTATCATCTGTTATTAATTAATGGATCAGACATGAAAGACAAACTGAAACACACACTAATACAAGTACCTTCTGTTGAAGGGGAATGGAGGAGTCCTTTTCTCAATGGATTAAGAAAACATAAAAAAAAAGGTAAAGGTTTCCCCTGCACAGTCGTGTCCGACTCCAGGGGCCGGTGCTCATCTCCGTTTCTTAGCCGAAGAGCCAGCGCTGTCCAAAGACACGTCCGCGGTCATGTGGCCGGCATGACAAGCACGGAACGCTGTTACCATCCCACCAAAGTGGTACCTATTTATCTACTTGCATTTGCATGCTTTCGAATTGCTAGGTTGGCAAGAGCTGGGGCGAGTGCGGGAGCTCACTCTGTCATGCGGGCCTAGGGTCTCGAACCGCTGAACTTGCGACCTTCCGATCGACAAGCCTGGCGTCTTAACCACTGAGCCATCGCACCTCCTTAAAGAAAACATATGAAAACATACCTCTTGGCAATCCTGAAGAAACTTTTGAAGATCTCTGTTGTCTTTTAATCTCATCAGAAGTTCACTGGCCACTTCACGATTCTTTTTATGTCTGTTCAAAATAAAAACAAGGAAGAAATTTTTCAGTGGTGGAACTTTGAGCAC
The DNA here is from genome assembly GCA_023362775.1 of Charina bottae. Taxonomy (NCBI): domain Eukaryota; kingdom Metazoa; phylum Chordata; class Lepidosauria; order Squamata; family Charinaidae; genus Charina; species Charina bottae. The sequence continues at coordinate 80,858,839 of JALMGJ010000001.1, read as the reverse complement.
ATTGAATAGTCTCTGAATAGAAGCTTTGTTACTGCTCTTTTTGTTATCTTCTAATCTTTAGATGCTAAACTTTTTCTAGTCAGGGACAAAACTCTTTGAAATAAGGGACACAATGACAAGCCTCAAAATTTCTCTGCACCCAATAAAGTAACATATAACACCCTCACAATAATTTGTATACTCGGGATGATGCTGGGAATTTTGACTGAGAATGGTGCTCATGTGAAGAGAATGGTGATTGAATTATATAAAAAAATCTTTTTTTTAAGACAAGCAGTTTCATTTCAAACATATAGCTGTGTAAATTTTGTTGGAGAATACAAACCCAGTTTTAGCAACAGAAGAGAATTAGCAATTATTTTTGAATTAATTCAGAGGTATTGTTGGATCACAATTCCCATACCTTAACACTGGCAAGGCTGACAGAGGTTTGTTTGTTTGTCAAATTTATATGGCCGCCCATCTCACACAAAGTGACTCTGGGCGGCGTACAATAAAACCAACAATTAAAACATTCTACAAAACCTAAATTAAACCTAAATTTAATTAAAAAATTAAACATAAGTAAGAACAAGATCATGAAAGGGAATGCATCAGAATATTATATGTGATGCAGCCAGTGTGCAGGCTCCCTATTGCCAGGGGATCCCCGGGCCTGTTGAAAAAACCACGTTTTGAGGGCTTTCTGGAAGGTCTCAAGGGTTGGGGCTAATCTCACCTCGGGGGAAATTATGTTCCAAAGGACGGGTGCCATGGCAGAAAAAGCCCACCTCCTGGGCCTCGTCAGATGAAACTCCTTAGCAGATGGGACCCACAACATGCCTTTCCTGTTGGACCTGATGGGATGGGGAGACGTAATCGGGGAGAGGCAGTCCCTCAGATAACCTAGCCCCATGCCATGCAGAGCTTTAAAGGTCAAAAACAGCACCCTGAATTGGACCTGGAAGCAAACTAGTAACCAGTGCAGCTTACGGAGCAGAGGTGTAACCTGTGTCCTTCTAGGGCAGAGCTTTCCAAACTGTGTGTCACGACACAAAAGTGTGTCGCCACACACAGTCTGGTGTGTCGCCACACAACCCGGAAGCGCTGATCATCATCAGCGCTTCCGGGTTTTCCCGCGGCGACACACCAACGGCGGCGCACAAAAACGTGAAAGCGGCAGCAGCACTTCCGGGTTTTTGCGTGCTGCCGCAACGGTGGCACTTCCGGGTTTTCCTGCGGCGACATGCCAACAGCGGTTGGTGTGTTGCCGCGGGAAAACTTTGGAAAGCCCTGTTCTAGGGGCACACATAACTGTCCGTGCCGCTGCATTTTGCACCAGTTGAAGCTTCCAGATACTTTTCAAGGGTAGCCCTATGTAGAAAGTGTTACAGTAGTCCATCCAGGAGGTGACAAGAGGTTAATGGGCAATTCAAGAAACCCTGGTGGGCTACATGTGAATTAGTTTGAAAAACTAATTCTGCATTACACAATCTCTGCAGAATGAGTTTTAATGCACATGAATATAGAAGTTTTAGTGGAGTGTTATAAAGGTTAAGTGTTTTTCTCAATCATCACTGGCTTCATAATAAAGGAGAACTTTGTTTCTTTAATGTTTTCCAAGTTGCAGCTCATCCTCTTTCAAGAAACACTGGGAATTTTATTTTATCCTTGTACCACAAAAATGAATAGTAAAAATAGTTTGCAGTTATTTTAAAGGATTCTCAAATTTACAACCGCCCTACAATATTTGCTATAATTTCCACAACAGCCTTCCCTAAACTGGTACTGTCTAGAACAGAGTTTCTCAACCAGGGTTCCACAAGAGGTCACTAGGGGCTCCCTGGGAGATCACGGTTTATTTAAAAAATTATTACAAATCCAGGCAACTTCACATTAAAGAGGTAAGTTTCATTCCTTATTTTTAGTTTAAGAACACTGTTAGTGCATATATACAGGCCTACCCATGAAACAAATGTAATAATTTTGTAACTTCTGGCCTATATTAGAGCCTGAATGTGCAGGGGTTCCCCGAGGCCTAGAAAATATTTCAAGGGTTCCTCCAGGGTCAAAAGGTTGAGAAAGGCTGATCTAGAAATTTTGGACTAATTCCCAGTTAGCTTGGTTAATTCAGGTAGGAATTCTGGGAGTTGATATATAAACTGACCTGGAAGGCACTAGTATGGACAAGGTGCTTTCCAATCACTCTTAATTTAGATGATGATGATGATGATGATGATGATGATGATGATCATCATCATCATCATCATCATCATCAGTATTCCCATGATACAAATGCATCAAACAGGCCAGCACAGGGTGACTCACTTAAAGGCATCTTTTGAATTCAGAAACACTGGAAAAATCGGAACCAGGCCCATTATGTCTTTTAGCTAACTATCTTAACTATGCCAGGTCTCAGTGTATAGTATCAGCAAGGAAAAGAAAAACAGAGTATCTTGCCAAAGACCTCCTAGTGAGAAGGAACCGAACTCTAGAGCAATCCGATCTGGGCTGCAAAATTCCAGACAACCATTAGATGGCAGCAAACAGACAAAGAAAACTAATTGCTGCTTTGTAGTGATTATCCAGATTTTTGCAGTGAAGATATGGTATGGCTAGTTTTATGCTGTTTACTGAATAGAGGAGAAATGAAAAAAATATATTTAAAATAGAACTATTATGCTAGCCTTTCTTCTTTAAAACTAAAATATGGGATATGTGTGGTGGTAGCTCTTAATAGTTTTGCCATCAGAACTGGTAGAGAATGTAAAGATTTTAAAATCATGCTGGTTACAGATAGTAGCATTTTTATTTCCTATAAAAATAGGAGCTTAATTTGATTTGGCCACAGAAACTGGGCCAGTTTTTCCACTCAGTAGTGAGAATTTCTCTGTCACTATAAAGGACAAAACTTGTCTATTTTTTCCCCAAACCCACATGAAAGTCAAAATGCTTTGACAGAATGTTCTGTTAATTATTCCATTGCATATTACGAAATTTTCTCACACAAGGCATAGTTCCTCAAAAGCTCTTTAATAGGCTATGACTCAGTACCCCATAAACCGACTTTTACCAAGTCAAGCTCTCTAGTGGTTTCCATAATCCTTAAATAAAGTAACAGGCTTAAGATAACAGTACAAGTGGTTATACCTACGTATTCTAGAAAGAGGAAGTTGTGTGTATTTTTAAGGTCTCCCTAATTACAAACATGACTTGTTTTTGAAAGAGATGACTGCAGAATTAAACAGAATTCAGATAGTACTGAACATTAAAACAAATAACTAAGACATCAAATATCAGTGATTCTATAAGATTATACTGTATTTAGACTTAAAGAAAGTGGGAAACAGCAAGTCACAGTTTTTAAAAGGTTTGATTATCATATCTTAGTTCAATAAACTGAAATATGAACAAATCTTTTAAGCTATAAACACAGCCTCTTCATGGTGAACAATGAAATAAACCAGAACAACTTCACTACAGTTTTCTCTATCATGCAAAGTGGGAAACTACTGAGTTCTCTAACTGTGCTACAAATAATGTTTTGTATGTCACCCACTGCATGTCTGAATTTAGTCATTATGTTCTATTATTATATGCAAATCAGGATATTGAAACTATGTAACAAACCAGGATTTTAAAAAATGTGTGGACCCAGGCTATAGTTAACAGCTTCAATACATCTAGGATTAAATGGGGGTTGAAGTCTTAATGTTCTGGTTTTCCCTAAAACTCTGAATCATTGTTTCCTGTCTCAGATGTAACAGAGACTGTGATTAACTCAGTTTTTTCCTGATTTGTTTCCTTCCATAAGACACCACGAGGGAAGGAAGGGAAAACTTGCATGCACACACAGCTGCTTACTTAGCCCAAGCTTGAAGCAGCCATCAAAATATTGCTTTTATGCATCTCTTTTATGGCTGTTTTGCAAAATAGAAGTACATATGATAGTTGTCAACTGAATATAGAATAAGCTGTCTTCAAGAGAGTCAGATACTAAATTTTTGTTTAGTGATAGCTATTCTTGAATAGCTGAAGGTTTCTAATTGGAGATACAACTGAACCTGGGACTTTCTACATCATGGGTGTCCAACCTCTTGGCTTCCCTGGGCCACATTGGGTGAAGAGGAATCGTCTTGGGCCACACATAAAATATATAATATAGTTAATGTATATAAGTAATAAAACTTCATTTATTTTTTATATTTTTTATTATAAAATTTAGAAAAAGACGGCAACATAAAACTAGTGGTATATTTGACCTTGTTTTTGTGAAACAAATGTATCAATGTCTGGTTCGATGAAAGTGGTTGCAATTCTCAGTGAGTTCTCAAGGTGCTCATCAGAAATTTTAATTCTAATTTTACTCTTCGTGTGCTTCATCCTTGAAAATAGTTGCTCACAAATGTACGTGCTGCCAAAAAGCGATGTCATGAATACGGTGTGATTGTGATATTTTTCTCTGGGAAGATAGGTCTTATAAAAGTCCAGTAGAGAGACATGATCAAATTTATCTTTGAGTTGAATGTCTGATTGCAACTCTATGCATTCCAGTTGAAAATTTGGAGGTAATGTAGTTATGTCAACTGAAAATGGAGTCGAAAATATACCAAAATATTGATGATTTTCCGGAAATCTTGAAACCTGTTCTCAAATTCCTCTATCAAACCGAAAAGCAAGGCTGCATATTTCTCGCTGTTCACAGGACTGTGTTTAGCCAACATATTAAAATGTATAAAATTATTTTCCATAACTTGAGCTTGCCATACAGTTTCATTTCAAACACTGTTATGGTTTGAAACACTGCAGTGATAAGTTGGTTTTCACCTTGAAGACACATGTTTAACTCATTTAAATGAGCAGTCAAATCCACCAAAAACGCTATCTCTGTGAGCCATTTTTCATCTTCAAGTTCTGGCACAAATTTTCTTTTTGGGGCTGCATTACTAGCTGTTCGGGGCCGCATGCAGCCCATGGGCTGCGGGTTGGACACGCCTATTCTACATGAAGACATGTACTATTTTCACCCAGCTACGAGCCCTGACAGCTAATTGGAACCTGAAAAAAAATATTGCCTCAGCCAAAGTGCCAGTGCCAATTCTTCAATCTGATGTGCCACTCATCAGCAGAGTTAACAATTAGTGAAGTGGCTGGGTGGGTATACATGTTGCTTATAGCTAGCCACTTAATTCTAGACAGACTTGGCAAGGAAGTTGATTTCAGAGATATGTTAGGTACCTTTATAAGCTGGTGCTGATAGAGGATGTCATCACCTCCCCTTATTATTAACAATCTTGAAGCCATCTATGAGCTGGAAAGGTCTACTGAACTTGGAATTATGTGAGAGCCCCTAAATAGTTACTCTTCTGGAAGCCCATGCCAAGAATCTTTATAGAGCTGGCACTGGAGAAGACATTATACCAGCACCTAGTGCCTGGATCAGATGCTTAGCAATCCTACTGCTGAAATCTATCCTGGATCCCCCTTCCAACTTGTTTTTCTGACTTGGTGCTTGCTTCTAACGGAACATTATTCTACATCATTGAGGGCAATTAGAATTGTAGATAATTTTTGCAGTATTACAGCCAGGTAAGCCCAGCATAGCAAACCAGAAAGAGGGACACCAGCCAGCAAAGTACTAAAGCTAGAGTCAGCCTAGACTGGCATAACCTTGAAGTCAAAGCAAATTTACAGGCGGTCCACATTCAATACAGAGTAAGGACTATACATTTTTATACTCAACTGACTTTGCTCTGAAAACTGGTCAGGCCACAAGGATTGTCAGAAAACAACTTTGCCATGTGAGTATTCTCACTTGGAAACAATGGGCATTTTATATTCTAATACCACCTTCCCTAACCTCAACAGCTCTGTTAGACAACCAGTCAGGAACCATCAACCAGAATATTCAACTCCCAGAAATCCCAGCTATATCATCTCCATTCTGGTAGCTTCATCAATTTAAAACCCTGGACAACTTATGGAGGATGCTGGGAACAGGGATGGATACAGTAGAAGTAGTACATTAATTCACATGACCCTCCTGATATGATTCTAGTCATATGAGGGATCACAGTGCTTGAACAAGAGCTGTGCTGAACTGCTTCTGGTTTCTAATTGCTTCATTAGCAGATGCTTTTTGTTGACTTTCAGTATCTGCTGATTTTGAATTTTAATTGGGGGGGTTGTTTTATTGCTTCCTTATCAATTTAACTGAACTGCACTGTTGCTTCTTTTCTTCTCATGTATTATTTACTTATTACAAATATTTGTATGGCACCCTTTCATATGAATCTAGCACCTTACAATATTCCTACGTTAAAACATCCATAAAATCAATCCAAGGATAAAACATTAAACGATTTTCCTTGCTGTCCTCAATTAAAAACTTACTCAATCAATGCTCTACTAGGGCATCAAATGCCAAATTTATTTGACTGTAGCTTAATACATTGTATGAATCCAGCCAACTGTAGTTTATTCATGATATTGTGTACTTGGCAAACACAAGACACTCCCAAATATTATTAATGAATGAACTGTACCTGTCATCAATGGAGTCCACTTTCTCTTGGATTTTGTCTGAGTTGATATTGCCATCACTAACCAGTCTTCTCCCTGTCTCTACAACTGCATTGATCTTCTCCTCATTGGCATCCATTGTGGTCATGAAATCCTCCTGTTTTTTGATAGCAGCTTCTGCTCCTTCCAAAGTGGTGGGCATTTCAGTATGTGCCAAAACATATTCCTGTAATTTAAAAAGAGGCAGAGTAAGATACAACTTGGAGAATTTATGGCTCACTATTTAGTCTATAAATAACATTCTCTAGGTTAAGATAATACATTAAATCACTGCAGTAGACTGATTTGCACATCCCAAGTGCAAATGGACTCTGTTGGCTCAAACATAATCCCTGTGAATTTTTAAACATGTTCTCATATCTAAGCAACCTGCTTCCAAACTTGTCAATCTTGTTGAGCCAAAAGCAAGTGAATCTTGACAAATGTAGATCTGTTGGACCACTCACAACATCATGCCACACATTTATAGTCACATTCAAATGCCATGATCCCAGCATCATGATTTGGAGGTCTGGGAATGAGTGGCAAGCTCAAAAGCTCGTTCTTCCCTCCTTCTTTTATACATGTCTACTGGATGACTTCCTGATTTCTCTGCAACTCTGGCTTGAGGCATTCTTCCAATTCAGGATTAGAAAGGTTTGGGAAAATCAGAAAGTCTTCTGATATGCATTATGTCTATGTCTTTATTATTTATATTTATATAAATATTTATTTATTTATTTATTTATTGATATTTATAATATCAGAAGACATTATTATGTCTTCTGATATGCAAGATGAACATGAGCTTGTCACTCCTCCTTGATCAATCAGGAATGTGTTATCTGAATACAGCCAATATATCAGTTTGGTCTAGTGGTTAAGGCAACGGGCTAGAAACCAGGAGACTGTGAGTTCTAGTCCGGCCTTAGGCATGAAAGCCGGCTGGGTGACCTTGGGCCAGTCACTCTCTCTCAGCCCAACCCACCTCACAGGGTTGCTGTTGTGGGGAAAATAGGAGGAGGAAGGAGTATTAGGCATGTTCGCCGCCTTGAGTTATTTGTAAAAATAATAAAGGTGGGATAAAAATTAAATAAATAAATAAATAAATAAATAAGTAAATAAGTAAATAAGTAAATAAGTAAATAAATAAATAAATAAATATCAGCTTGGGTAGGTTATCATAGCCTTCTTATAGGAAAACTGTTTTTCAAAATAGTTCTTAAGTCAGTTTAGAAAATGGTTTATTGACTCTAATGAGCACTACCCCACAGGCAAAGATCTCAAATTAATTTTCTATCAGTACAAAAACATGCTTGTTGCTTCATGTGGTAGGCTAAAATTTAGTCAGTTTAGTAGAAGTGGAAAAATGCTACCACACATTTAATGTATCTCAGAAGTTATCATGTGAAACAACAGTGAGTCTAACATCATTATTTTGTCATTTTATAGTAAGGACAGGAATCATGTGATTTCTCCAGATGTTGTTGAACTCCAGTTCCCATGGGCCCTATCCAGGGAAGATGGGGGCTGCTATTCATAACATTTGGAGAATCACAAGTTGCCCCAACCTGCTTTATGGGAATTAAAGAATCCTTGTGACAACAACTGCGTACCTGGTTGTTAAGAAATGCCTCTGCTTGCTTTGTGTCTCTAAGGAACAACTGATAGGCATGGGACTGGGAAAGAAGATTCTGCCGATTTTCCCACATTTTGTGAAGCTCATTCCATCCAGTGTCCAAGGCCTGCAGGCGCTGGTGTAAGAACATGTACTGAGCATCGGTCTGACCCTGGGTCACCATCTCACCAATATCTCTCATTTTCTGATAGTCTTCCTCATAATTATTGATCTCATTCTTAATGTTCTCGTGCTGTGTGAGCAGCTTTTCGGCCTCCATCAGTGTATTGGGCATGTCTTCAGAGGCAATGGCTGTCTGGGTCCGGGAAAGCCAGGACTGGAAGTCGTCTAAGTCACGCAAAAACTGCTGCAGCTTGCTCGCCTCCCCCAGGGACTCTTCACGGTTCTTCAAGGTTGTTTTCATTTCTTCCCAAACATCGTTGATTTCAGCAAGCCTAGACAGAATGGCTCGAGCCTGGTCAGGATGCTCTGATTCTAACTTTTCAGCCTCTTTCTGGAGATCCGTGAGCTTGGCCTCAATGGCTACCAAGTCCCGTTCCATTCCAGTTAGCTTCCTCTGAAGAGCTATAACACCAGCCAAGTCATTGCCAAGCTCTTGGGTGGATTCAATAACTTTAGTCTTCTCTCTGATCCAAGACTTGGTTTCATTACATTCAAGATGGTAGTTCTGGATACTGAGAGCTGAGATGAGAGCATCTTTCTTTATGTCCACTAGTTCTCTGAACTGGCTCCACCTAAAACAAAGATGCAGAGAGGAAAAATAGTGAACTTTACATTTTCATCATTGCTTCTCTGTTCTAACGTTCAAAATGCAATATTCTATCTCCTTGCTTTCTCTTCCTCTTTATTTGTAGCTTTAAATATAATATTTTAAAATTTAACCACTATATTATTCTATGACATTCTAAAATACTTGAACATTCCAAAAGATATATGGGGAGCGTTACTTGAGGGTGCACAAAACATAATTTGTTTGATTAATGTTGGCAAATAATTAGAAACTCTGAATAAGGAAAGTAGGCAAACCTAACTGGGGCAGGGGGAACAATTTGACTGACAAACGTAAATGCCAATTGATCATTATTATTTGGCAGGAGCAAATGCATATATTCAATTTTGAGAAGACAAAACGGAATGTAAACAACAAATGATACAACGTCTATCTGGCCCTAGATTGAAGGTAAAGATACACTTAAAGGTAAAAAAAAAATGAGACAAGAGGCAATATTCTTTACCTTGTATTGAGCTTATCTTGCTGCGCCTTGATCTCTTTTTCATTTGGATGGCCATTGTGGATCAGCTGCCTAGCTATCTGATTGACCACAGCAACACGTGATGCTTGACTATTCATTTCTGGTTCTAAACTTTCAAATCTAGAAAGGGAAAAAGCAAAAAAGACCCAACAAGCATTAATGATTAAGCCCACAGCTCAATGATCACGGAACTGAAAAAGGCTACAAAACCTCTTACCTGTGCTGTATCACCTCCAGATCCTCCAGTTTCTCAGGGATCTCCATGTTATTCAGCCATTGTTCTTTCTCATCAATCCAAAGTTCACAAGCATCTGCTTCACTGAACATCTTATACAGAGCCAAAGTGTCTTGTAATGCCTGCTTACGAAGCCGGGTGAGTTCCGCAACCTCTTTGTACCTTTCCTCTATTCCAGACAATCTGCTCTGTACATCTGTGGACTCTGCATACTCCTGTGGTAAGGCTTTAGCTTGTTCATGCAGAGAATCAATTATTGACCTGTAGCTCGCAATCTCTTCAGCCACATCTTTGTGTTTCTTAACCAAGGACTGAGTTGAATATTCATCATGGCCAACATCATTGCTGGAGACAATTTTGAGGATATCCAACATCCATGTGTCAATGTCATCAGCATCAGCCTGGAACTGGTGAAGCAGGGAAGCTTCTTCCAATCGTTTCTTCCGTATGGCAGAGAGCTGCTCCAAATTAGCCCACTGATTCTGGATGTCTGAAATCCTCTCTCTGATCTTATCAGATCCAAAGTGATTCTCAGCTATCATATCTTCCCCTTCTTTGACTGCCTGTGGGAAGTGACTACTCCGACCACTCATTTCATCTTCAAATGCTTTATGTTTGCTAAGAAGCCGGACAATGCTGGTTAAGTCTTTTCCATAATCATCTGATGACAAGATCTGTTCCTTTTCTCTTATCCATCCTTCCTCTTCAGCCATTTCCCAGAAGAACTTCCAAAGACGCCGTGACTCTTCCAAGCGAGCACGACGTAGGGCTGACAGCTGACATAGCTCCTGGTAACAGAACTCCATGTGAGCCACACGGTCTCGAATAACTTGTGGATCACAGGGTTTGTAACCTGTTCACAGGCAGAGAGAGGCACATGGAAAATTAATTGCAGAGAGGATTAAATTACTTACACCTACCTAGCAGATAAAGAGAATGCTAGTTTGTAGCTTGAATCATGTCAACTGGATTTCTATTTTCTCAGTGGAAACGTTTCGCTCCTTATCCAAGGAGCTTCTTCAGTCTGAAGAAGCTCCTTGGATAAGGAGTGAAACGTTTCCACTGAGAAAATAGAAATCCAGTTGACATGATTCAAGCTACAAACAATTCCACCTGGATGACTGAGAACCTTCATAGACAGAATGCTAGTTTCTTAAAATCTGGTCATAGATTTTTCAATCTGAATGATTTTAACTTAAGAGATGCAATCTTCAGAGATATCTCTTAGGGCAAGTTAGAGCAACTCTCTGATGGAACTTCAGACCTCACTCATCATTCTTCCACCACCACTTCCCAAGATGCAAACATATAGCCCACCTACAATGCATCCAAAGTCTTTGCAAAACACAGAGCAAGGTAACCTGTTCTTCTGAAGGGTACTTTAAAATGTCCTTATGTCTGCTAGTTTCTTCTGTAATGTGATGAAATAACACCAGCAAACTATAGGGCATTCTGAAGAAACTGCATGCAGGCTACATAATTATCCACAACAGATTGTTCCTATATAAACCCACCACATCATGTGCTCAAATTTAGCTGGTGTTTTGTGTTCTATTACACCTGGAACACTGGCTACATCAGCCAGCAAGGAGAAGAAATGGAAAGGAAAATTAGTGAAAAATGTTGGAACTGGGGCTTGGTCACCATAATCAGTAAATCTGTTTTAACACATACTTTACCAGCCAAGAAATTAAAAGCGTGCTGGTATGTAACCAGTGGTACCAACTATAATCAGATATATATGGTTTCAAGACTGTACACATCTTATCTACATGTGTTGTTTCTGCAGATGAATATCTTATTTAAATATTGTGCTCAATGCACGGTTATAAGATGGAACAGGCATGTCCAGAGAATCTGGGTGTGTACCTGTTCCCACACACTTGACAGTTTATTTTTATTTATTCATATATTTATCAAATTTATAATGGCTGCCCATCTCAGAAAAGGTGACTCTGGGCATGTACAATGAAACCAACAGCTGGTATCTTCTAGCTCTTCAAACATGAAGAGGTTATACTTGTGGTTACAACTGGCATCTATCAAAAGGTCAAGTACACATCTAAGAGTGAACCCAAGAATCTTACCTTCCCCATCTGTGGCAAATTTCTGAGCAGATGCATTGACCCCTCTCACTCGCTCAGCCTGTATGGCAATGTCGGCCTCCACAAGAGCATGTTTCTGTAACAGGTCTTCTACCCCCAGGAGGTGTTTGCCATAATCTTGAGACAGTAGCAACACCTGTTCATATATAACCAATTGGTGAAAGCATAAACTGCCACTTGTTTATTTTTTAAAAATTTGAAGGATATTTTTATGACTACTATTTCACATATATTCCTTCTCAGATCTTTTGCACTTGGGCCAGCGTGTTCCATAAAATACAAATGCTTTTGCAAATGCAAAATTCAGCACTTGTCTCTCACCTGTCTAATTTTATACACTAATGACCTTTGCGCGTGACTGAGTACCTATTTTGTACTCCTCTGTAAAAGGAAAGTGGGAAAGCTCTTAGCATGATGGACAGTACATCACTTTTTTAAAAAAAACTTTTTGAGTAAGTACTGGCAGCAGCTCAGTTCCCAAAAAATCCACAGCAAAAAAATTACTACAATTTGGTATAGGCCCATAGGCTAAGTTCAGTAGCTGCAGCCCCTGATCCAAATCTGCTCTACTTTTCAGAATATATTCTGGCCTCCCTGTTAACTCAGAGGAAAAAGAGGTCATAATGGGAATAGTGGGTAGGTCAAACAGAACTGTTGGAACAGCTTCAGTTATAACCATAAAATCTGCACATCCTTTGTCCATACCTTTGTCACACTGCAACATAACATAACAACTGCGTAACGGAAGCTTGCTCATTTTTCTGAATACTGTTGGCATACAGTTCTGCCACTTACCTTCATCTCATCCATCCAATCCATAATATAGAGCATTTCCTGGAAGATCTTTTGCAGACCAAAGTTCATCTCTAGTCGTTGCCTGCGCGCCCTTAGTAACTCCAGGAGATACTCCCATAGGCGAATCACATTATCCTTCCTTGCAGTGATGCGTTTAATATCATGATAGTTCTCTGCCTCAAGTTCCTTGGCAACAGCAACCACTGCCTGGACTCTTTCTTCATAGGCTGCAATGTCTGTCTCAATAGCTTCATGTTTCTTTGTCGCAGCCTCTACAGCTGGAAGGTCAAATCCAAAGTTGTCCTGTAAGAAAAAGCATTAAGTAGATTAGTACAATACTATTGAGATTGTTTACCATAAAGCCTCTGATTAATACTTCTGCAGTAGTCATGGATCTGTCAATGGCTTAGGATCAAGTGGCCTTGGGAGGTGGAACCTGATCAGCAACTCATTTAAAAGGTTTGGTTGACCTCTGAAGTTTTCCCCCACCTCACTTCTCCCATTCTATCCTGAATCATGTGGAATCATCAATACAATTTAGTTCAGGGATGGTGATTAAAGTCTTACCCCTTCATATAGTGACCTGGGGCACCCAGTGCACTAAGACCTAATAGAATTTAGTCTAATCTATTGTATTATGTAAACCCAGCCATTCTAACTTGTAAACTAGCATATGGCTTAGCACATGGTGTGAACTCAGATAATTGTGGCTTATTCAACAAGCCATTGATGAGCAAACATGGCTTAGCAATAGTGTGAACCAAGTCAGTGCTGTGCCTATATTCTTGACAAGGCCAATTGACTAATCAGCAAAATTACACTACTACTGCTGTGTCTGTATAATGCCAAATGCGTATTTTGTAGGTTTCTCTCATAGCTTGAATATGTGGAGCTGCAGAGTTGCAGTCTTCTTCACCCAGTAAGCTTTAGGCCAGTTTCTGACCTAGCCATAATTCCCTGCCCTTTATCACAGTAAGTCTTGACACAGTGATGTGGCACAAGGCTGTTAACATTTCTGACATGATGATGCCACCACATGGTTGGTCTGTCTAAATGGCCCAGGATGAAGGGTTAGAATTCAGCAAGATGTTGCCATTTCTGGTAGAATCTTGCATCAACACCATTTTAGAAATAACAAAACCTTTTTGCAGTATACCTGAATGTGGCTTAATTTTCTTTAGATAATCTGTATTCTCTGTTTAATAGATATCTAGTGCAACACAGTAGTTCATAGGTCTATTCAAAATCCTGAAGGGAATGCAGGATATAAATCAGAGAAACACGTCCATCCCCTTAGTTGAAGTGGGAATTATTCACAGGTTAGAATGCTTTTTTTGGCTTTATTTGGCTAAATTCTTGAAAAGTGTCACCTGAGAAACCAGACGTTGATTTTCACTTAGCCAAGTCTCCCGCATAGCTGCCTTACGGTCGAATCTGCGGGCAAGTTGTTCCAGTTTCTCCTGTCGGATGAGCTCATTACGCAATGCCAGTTCTCTTTCATGTTCAGCTTTTTCCAGTCTTTCCCAGGCCTGAGTAAAAAATAAACAAATATGTAGTTTACATAAAGAAAAAAAATGTGAGTTATTTAAATGTTTATTTCGGTACGGGATCAACATTACGCAATAATTTTAATGAGGCAACTTTTGGACTGCTGGTAATTATTTATTAATCCTAAACCTGTGGTTAGGATTAAGGGCTGATCAAAGCATTAGATGATCAGTTTTAGCATTGACGTTCCTATAAAACAGGCATAAAATCTCAATGTTTTACCTGGAACTTTTCCTTTGTGTGTTGATTTGAAAGGCTTCTAGATTCTGCATAGCAACTGGCAGATGCTGAATCACAGAAATGCATGGCTGACTCAGAAAAGATAGGTTTCACTTTTTAAAAGGACAAATTTCAAGGACTCATGGCTACAGTGAAAAATCTAAAAAACTGCTAAGGAAGAAAAAGTTGGATAGGACTTCCTGCAGTCAGGATGCTAGTTTTCTATTCTTATCTTAGCAATATATGCACTTTCTCAAGATAGTGAAGAAATACATCCTGAAAACTTTGCAAACACAATTAAAGCAACAAAGCCATAATAGAAATGTGGCAATAAAGCAAACTGATCTAGCAGGAAGAACACAATCTTACATCGCAAAGTATCTGTGCAGTTAATGATCAGTACCCTTTAATCCAAAATATTTGGTCAGTTGCCTGTTTGAAGGAAGGCCCATATAACATATTGCATGTCTTAATAGAATGCAAACAAGGGAGCCAGCCTATTTATCAGATCCTCCCCATATAAATAAATAAACAAACAGATTATCAATCAGCCATCTTGTATTCAAGATGTTTCTAAATCTTCAGATGTCATGCTGTTTGGAACCTAAGGATGTTTAAGAGTTTACAGGCAGAACAGTTTAACACATGAGGAATTTACTGCTGTAATTATGCATGAAAGCAACAGCTGCCCTGAGAATTCCAGCCAGGATGAAAAGCAAATTACAAAGTGTTATCCTTCTAAAAGTACATTATTATCTCCAATAGATCTTGTCAAACTAGTTGCTGTTCATCTGGTTGAACCAGTAAAGCAATTAACTGTCTTCTTCTCCAGTATCTTTGTTGCACTGCAGTAAGATTCAGTGGTTTCTTTATAAACTTTTTTCCCTTTGAACATCCTCTCTCTCATTCCCACTTGAATGGGAAGTCTGCTTGGGCAAGGGAAGTCATGTAGGAGCATATTCCTCCTATTCATCCCAACAATCTTTTTCCACAACAGTCTTCCTGAAAACTATGCTCCGCAGCAGGCGATTAAGTGCAGGCCTATTTTCATAGAAGATTATAAATGACTTCATTTTGGTGAAGCTAAACATACATAGACTCAAGGAAACTAAATGATAATTTTAAAATAATGCAAGTTCACTGTCCTGCTCTTTACAGAATGGAGTACAGTATACTATCCAGAAGCAAGCACAGGACAAGCCACAGAAACATTTCTATAGTGCAGGAAAAGTGACTTGCATTTTGTTGTTAGGTTCTTGCATTCTCCATAAAAATCTAAGTCAGAATTTACTCCTTAGTGGCCTGTGTACCAAATACATCTTCTAGGGATGCTGTATAGTCTGTTACCTTTTCTTTCTTCCATATTAAGTAAGAACACTGGGAAGCTCAGTGGGGAGGAATGTGTGAAGAAGCAGAGATGAATCAAGACAGCTGATCCTGATAGTGGCTGCTTGAAAAGTCACTTTGAAAAGAAGAGTCCAAGGGTTGAGCCATCTCCTTATATTGATCCAAAAGAAATGTGGAACGAGAACTGAGAGTTTCATTATACCATTCCTCTATTTTTGGCTTCCATTGCTTACCACTGTGTCTGGCTCCATTTTGCCTCTGAAAAAAATCCTTTTGGCATGCACTTTCACTTGGCTTTGCACTATTTTAAAAAACTGCCTTTGCAGTTTTTTTTAAGGAAGAAACTTTAGTTTCTTATTCCTCTTCTATTTGCTAGCTGTATATACCAAACTGGTACACTGCAGATGTGGTAAGCTATGGCCACCATAATTCCTGACTATTGGCCATGCTGTCTAAGGGTTTTTGAGAGCTTAAGTCCAAACTATTTGGAAGTCACAGTGTTGTTGCATTATGTACTATAAATCCTCTCCAGACAATTGTTATTCTCCAAAGCCTGATCATTCCACAGTTCAGTTACTAGCACTGGGAGGACAAATCAATTTGAAATGTATATATGTAACTACCTTGTTGATATCTGAGATGAGTTTTCCTTCTCTGGGCATATACACTTTTTGATTGTTAGCCCTCATTTTACTTTGGATGGTGAAAAGCAGTACTTCCAGATTTCCTTTTTCCGTGAATCTGAAAAGAAAGCAGTGTGGGTAAAATCCAGAGGAAAATATTACCTCTCCAAAGAAGCAACAGGATATTTCCATCTACAGATGTGGATGCTTCACATGAACACAGTTATTGTAGGAGGAGAGCTGTGTTAGTCTATGCTGGCAAAAAAATCAGGAATCTGGTAGCAAGCCACACGATGCATTTAGCTACTAACAACTACAGTATTTCAAATGACACTTCAGACATTTAGTTACCTGCTCTTGAAAGAGACAAACCAATTTCTTTTTATATTTTCTTGAAACACACCAATTTTCTGTGTCTTTTCCCCTGCTCTCAGCTTTGTATTAGAGTTCTGGCTAGCAAATTTGGAACTTAAGTACCTAATTACTATGTTAATGGTAAAGTCCTTAAGCATTTCCAAAGAGCATAATATATTGTTGGCTGCTACTGAGTTTATCAGTTATTTTATTGTTTTCCACAGAAAATGTTCAGCACCAAGAGAAATGCATTGCCAAGATGATTGACAGTTACTGTATGAACTATTTTGGATTGTACACAATGATTCATTTTTATACTGCTTCCTGCAACTGGCAATCCCTTTTGGTTGGGTGCATCTGCTTGTACCTTGTGTCCAGATTTACGGCTTGCTTATATATTACAGTAAAAGCAACCACCCTTACTTCTGGGATAAAATCATGAATGCTCATGGCTCAGGCCACTTACAGCTCTGGGGTCTTGTTTGCAGTCACACCAATTGATGGAGAAGGATTTTTACATTTAGTAACAGGCATGAATTTGAGACATCTAATCATGAACTAAGCAGAATATTTAGTTTAATGTAATTCTTCCCAAAAGAAAACAAGAGAGATGGTGGTCTAGTGGTTAAGGCAATGGATCAGAAGCAGGGAGACCCAGCTTCTAGTCCACCCTTAACTTTGGAAACTCACTCGGTGACTTTGGGCCAGTCACTCTCTCTCAGCCCAACTCAACTCATGGGGTTGTTGCTGTGGGGAAAATAGGAGGGAGCACTAAGCATACCATCTTGAATTCCTGAATGAATGGTAGGATATAAATCTAATAAATATTTCACTAGCAAAACATTACCAGATTCTAATTGTCCAAGATTAACAGATAGAAATTGCCAGATGATTCCCAGTTGTTTATTACACTGGGATTAATTCTTCTCTCCCAACCCAAAATATAATGATATGGTGAATAAATCGTACTTGGGTGGTTTTTCCACTGTGCGGTAGGTATTGAATGCTTGTAGCTGTTGCTGCACACCAACCAGCGAGTTGGCAAACTTGCGATTGTTCAGGATGATAATGGTTTGTTCAATCCACTCAAGGAGATCAGAGGCAAGAGACTCGTATTTCTCAATCATCTTCTCAGTTTCAATTGCATTGTCAAGCACCTGTAACAAGCAATTCAAGGCAAAGAGATGAGGGTCAGACTTCCTCAGATAAAAGCTGTGCCAATGTAAAGATGGTGTTAATGACTATGAGTTTGTATGTTCAAGCAATATATTTCACTGCAGCTGCAGCTATCTGGAGAGTTCAAAACAACCAAAAGAAAGTGGGTAGATGAAGTAAAAAAATTAGGACTGCTGAGATAATGGATATAAAATATACTTGCCCAAACAAAATGTTAGCTTCACTGAGAGTATTTAAAAGAGAATCATAACTACGTGAATGAATTCATCATTCATGCCAAATCCACATTGAGATGCAAAAAGTGTTATAAAAGTGGCACTAAAATTTGCAAATGATCAAATTGAGTAAATCAGCAGAAAAAAAAATAAGCATGCTCCATTCCTTATTTAAAACCTTAGCTTGGGTACCTTTCCAATTCGCTTTCCTTCAACAGCTAAAGCTTTCATCTTAGAAAAATAGTGGTAATATGTCACCACATAGGTGATAATAGACTTTTCATCTGGATGGTCAACACTGATATCTGAAAGGAAAACAAGAGTTATTTTAGTACAGAACTGGATGATCTAAAAGCATTCCATAGAATCATGCTGAAGATTCACTTAAGCAAGAATCAGAAATTCAATTGGGACAAGGTATTGGGAGTAAGTCAATACAGAGTTTCATACAACTCATTTTCACCCTGCAATATCACAATGTTCAGAGTTTATTTGTCATATACTGATATTCCAGCCATTGCTCCCAATATATCCATGGCTCTTCCGCTCACATTTTATATTCACAACAACCATATGAGGGTGGCAAGACTAAAGGAGTGAGAACTTCATGGCAAGATTCATGGCTGGGAATATGAATACCACACTTCCCAGTCCCAATCTACATTCTAATACTTAAGTACCATACTGACCATTAAGTGTGCTTTCCTGCCCTTCTCCAGAGCATTAACTCCAGATAAAGGTAGGGAAACACAAATTACTGTGCTATCATATAACAAAATTATTTTTTACAGATGTTATGGGGTGAGGGACTGAGCTAAACTTAAAATGGCTGGTTTTGTCAGGTGTAGAGTGTTTAGTACAGTGTTTCTCAACCTTGGCAACTTTAAGCTGTGTGGACTTCAACTCCCAGAATTCCCCAGCCAGCAACATTGCTGCGTTGCTACGTTGTTGGCTGGGGAATTCTGGGAGTTGAAATCCACACAGCTCAAAGTTGCCAAGGTTGAGAAACACTGGTTTAGTATAATGTTCTATTTTAGCTTTCACTAGAGCACTGGAGTTGAGAATTTAAAATGAAATCCAGACTGGTTCCCTGGTTGGAAATTTACTTGGACTCTACCATCTATCTGTAAAAGCAGCTGCTCATTCGCATCCCGTCTTACACACAGATAACAGAATAAAATTCAGGGACTTCTGTCAGAATAAGGTGATCTATGTAACTCAGTGGATATAACAGAACAGTGGATTTGTGATTTGCCTCTAACAATTGTATTAATCTCCAATGAGCCCTCCCTCCCAGCTCTGTCACATATTGTTAATACATTGGTTTAGAGATTAAGAAGTTTGGAAAAGAAGCTCTGGCTGGCTAAAAATGAGGCAGTGGACACAGGAAAGCTAACAAATGAAGAGAAGTCTGTGTTACTGCCAAGAGTTCTTACCTTCTGGGTCCAGGAGTTTAGTAAGGCCAAGGTGTTGCTCTGCCAGGTTAAAAGCATTCTGCAGATTGTAGTGTGCATTTGATTTCTTCAGCTTATCAAAATCAATTAAATCAGGCCTAAGTAAAGAATGTAAAACATATTTATCTAAATCTACCATACTTTGGATTTTGTAAGTACACAAACTCTATCCTGGGTTATGCATAAATTACAAAGAAGTCAGGAATATTAGCAATGGAACCAGATGGATAAAGAGCCCAGTCAGTTAGAAATGAGACACATCATTCATTTTTAGACAGAGGCAGACTCATCTATATTGCATCACCTTCGTGGCAGAGAAAAGTACCCCAATACATATTGATCAAGGGCATAATTTCACAAATGGAGGGGGGGGGATGATATTCTGTGACATGGGAGAAAAATGACTTGTGAGAGCATGCACAGGCCAGAGCATGCAACTGAAGCAAGCGGGCAAGAATGAAGGCTAAAATCAATCATTTGCCTATGAATTCTCTTGGGAGCAGAGAGCAAAAGAGTTTTATATATGCAATTTTCCAGCCAAATTACTGATTGCAGACTTTAATTAATGCAGCATGATATGATGATTGATAATGTTTGCCATTGCTCTGTTGAACTTTTAATTAATGTAGCATGAGAAAACGATTGATGATGTATGATAACACATGACTGCTAAGATGTGACCGGTAATGCTCTGTTATATGTGAACGTATGCTAGATAACAGATGCAGTATTATTGTCCCTTAATTCTCCCTTAAATATGAGTATGTGTTAGTTAAATAGCTGTAGTATTATTTTTTTTAATTTTTCTTTTCTTGATTGTATAATTTATTATTGAGAGCTCTTGCACCGAAGTCAAATTCCTTGTATGTTTAGTCATACTGAAAGGAAAGGAAAGGAAAGGAAAGGAAAGGAAAGGAAAGGAAAGGAAAGGAAAGGAAAGGAAAGGAAAGGAAAGGAAAGGAAAGGAAAGGAAAGGAAAGGAAAGGAGTATAGTATTCCTATTTCTATTCCATTTTAACTTAATTTTAATGATATTGTTTTTTGTTTTTGTTTTTAAATAACTGCCTTATTACACAGGCCAAAACTGCACAGCAAATAAGATATTATGATGTAGGAATTACATTTACATGAGAACCAAAGGCACCAAAAAGGGCCCCTCCAACATGCAGTAGGTCCTTGAGATGGGCTCTTACTCTTTTATGCGTACAATACATGAAAATGTGATCATAAGGGTATAAATTAATTGCTATTGCTGTTATTATTTTCTGAACATGTTTCTTTTTTCCCTACTGTTCCTGCTGCCACTTGGTAAAAACCAATATTCAAAGAATTTTTTAAATTATTTTTCATATACGGGAGGTGTCCTTCATTGTTCCAACAACTAAAGAGACAAATCACTCTACATACAGAAGAGCAACTTTTTTCAGCAGAAGAAACTGCTATTAGGGACAATAAATGAAGTCCTAGGTTAATGCTATGGTACTCGTGTTGGCTCAGTGGGTAAGACGCCAGGCTTGTCGATCGGAAGATTGTAAGTTCGGAGGTTCAAATCCCTAGCCCTGCGTGCGGAGTGAGCTCACGCACTAGCTCCAGCTCTTGCCAACCTAGCAATTCGAAAGCATGCAAATGCAAGTAGATTAATAGGTACCACTTCGGTGGGTAGGTAACAGCGTTCTGCGCGTGTCATGCGGCCACATGACCGTGGAAGCGTCTTCAGACAACGCTGGCTCTTTGGCTAACAAACGGAGATGAGCACCGGCTCCTAGAGTCGGACACGACTGCACAAATGTGCGGGGGGTACCTTTACTTTTTTTTTTTTTTACTCTAATCAGGCTCGAGTTGCTGCAAGGTTGAAGGTCTGGGGCCTCCTCTACCAGAAGCTGTCTGGGTGTACGAAGGATAGCTCTGCCTGCTTTGGAGTAGCACTTTGGTAGTTATTGCGACATCACCTATCTGCCAGGAGAGCACTGCAGCTGGAGCTGGCATCCTCACCCTATTGCTGGTATGTGAGAAAAAGGGTTCCCACTCCCACAACCCATGTTGCTTTTTTTGATAAATTCTAGCAAGAGAGAGAGAGAGAGAAAGAGAGAGAGATTGAAAAAATTCTATAGCCATCTCCTGGTTCTGTGGTGGCATAGCTATGAAAATTCTTTCCTCTCCCCTTTTGAGAGAGAGATCAACCTCACAAGAGATAAATAAAATCAAATTCCGTTCTTTAAAAAAAGGGAAAATAGAAAAATCCCTTTTTTAGCTTTAAGTAGTCACAAGCAAAACTTTCAGTGATATTTATTTATTTATCAAATTTATATGCTGCCCAATGATAAAAATATAGTTTTTCAAATCTCAGGTAGTGACTTAAAAAGCAATCTCCTATAGAAAAAATAAAGGAAAATTGTAAGGCTCTGGCATAAACCACAACAATGCTGGCCTGCTAGTAATTTAGAGGCAACTCTGCTCTAATCAGGTTTCAAGTTGCAGAAAACAAGCATTTACAGAGAAAATAAATACCAAGGACAGCAGAATATTTGACTTTAAACATACAGTATAAAGACAAAATAAAAACTAATTTTATGAACTATTTCTAGCTAAGGGATGCTTTTTACCTATCCTTTCAAGTTGGCAATTTTCCTGAAAAAGATTTCCCTCTATCTCAATTAGTCCTGAAGTTCATTTCCAGCTCCTTGAGGATTCCAGACAGCTAATTCTGATGCTATTGGGGAGATGTAGTGAACCACGTTTCTCTTCTCAGCCTGTTTCCAATTTCTGCCTTTCTTTTTAAAAAAAGACAAACCGTTTTTCTTTCCAGCAGAAAGGGAGGGGATTGTGGGCGGGGGGGGGGGAGGTAATATCCCTGCATATGTGATCTCTAGCCATGTCTCATTCAGACTTCAGTCTGCTTGAATGTGTATCAACATTCAGGGGCTGCTGGCTATCAAAGAATGCGAGGTGGGGGCTTGCTTGCCCATACAATGTACACTGCTATGTTTTCATGTGTTCTACAGAGTAGCATGATCAAAAACATACAGTGCATGTTCAGACAGAACCAAAGGAGAAGGACAAAAGTACCAAATTTCAGCAGATAGGATAGATTCCTGCAATGCAATCCTAAGCATATCTACCTGAAAGTAAGCCTCACTAAATGTAGGATTTATTTCCAAGTTCACATGCACAAGATGGGGCTGTTAGCATTTGTTCCATGGTAAGGAATGTTATGGAATTAAGTCAAAGGTTTCACAGAAGAAGTGGTTTGGAGTGAGGTCTGAAGAGGCAGACAGAGATGGAGAAATGCGGGTGTCTCAGAAAGGAGATCCAGAACTTTCATTTTGAGTAACATATAATTCTGCATCCATTGGTTCAGTGCTTAAAACCTTCACAAACATTTCATCAAATGCCCACCTGTGTTTATGGATTAGTGCGTTGAAAGCCATGCCGTCCCTCCAGCTGGTGGTGAAGTTGTGAATGTTGACGTTGGGATAGCTGACACAAAAAAGGACCAAAGGAAAACAAAAGAAAACTCAATCAATATAGGTTTACTGCTCAGAGACATGAAAAATGAGTGGTACTAACTAGCTGCTTAAGGTACCAGATTTTGTGCTCAAGCACCCTCAAAGTATCCAGTCATTTTCAAGTCAAGTCCAAAAAATAAAAACAGGATTTGGCCTCCCAGATAATGCACAAGCAGCCCTATTTAAATATATGTAATTAAAAGATGTGGAGGATTCAGTTACTGAATTTATTGTGAACTTATTGACCACAAAGAAAATGGGATTAACATGAACCAGGAAATCCTCTGAAGGCCCAGTATAGTGGTATATGAAACAAGGATGAGCAGAGGATTACTGAAGCTTGCAGGAGCATGAGGAGCCAGGGGAGAAAGGAGGCCCCAGAGCAGGTAAGGACACAAGCAAATGCCGGGACCAAGACCAAAAGTCTTTAGTGAGATGCCATACTTGTGCAGCCTAGCCAAGATGACTGATTCATGCCAAGCTAGACGTGAGGGGATGGGAGAAGGTTCTAGAGCAAAACACCAAGAGAAGCGAATGGCAGCTGGCAGTAACTTCTCCTACGGCTATCCATGTGGTGATCATCTGAAAACAAAGGTCACCTCCCACCCCGGGGTCACCATAGTGCAAGAATGATTGATCTAATCTTGGCATTATTAAAGGCAATTGGGACTACAGATATCCAGGTCTCATCCCAATCAGACTACCAAGCCCTGCGTAAGAAGCCTGGGCTTCCAAGATTGCAAAATGGAGGTGGGTGTGGCAGGCTCAGGGATATATAATGTGCGACTCCCTAAATTATGTACCTCATGAAGGTAGTGTTGCTAGAGCAGTAGCAGTGACATTAACTACAGTACCTACAAATATTGTGGGTCAGTTCGTATTGCTGTCAAAGCATCACAAGACATGATGTTCCATTGGAACATAATATACCACAGTATACTTTTTACTATGGAGTGGTTTCCTTGATCGGGCCACTCTTCCCAAGAAAAGATGCGCGCGCACGCGCGCGCACACACACACACACACTCCTCCACTACTACAGAATGATGTATGGAAACTCTAGGTGACCATTCAGTTCAAACTCACCCAGCTGTCTTCATCTGGCACCAAAGGAGTAGTGCATCTTTAGCAGATTTCTTTTCTTTGTTGTCTTCTGTTTCAACACTGATGTCCTGAATCTGCAAAGTTGCATATTAATGTGAATAGCCATTCATTTATCAAGTCCTCTACTGATTTATTTCATGCCTGCACTTCTGAGAGAACAAAGTTACCAAAGCAACGGAAGAGTAAAATACTAAGAAATGAATAAACAGCTAAAACAAGTATATATAAATGCGTAAATCTGCACACACACAAAAGCTTTCGTGCCAGTATTTAATGCCTCCAGTACTTCTTTCCTTAGCTTGGTTACAAAGAAATTGGGAACTTCCTGCTGCTTTTAAAAGCAACTGCAATGGAGCATATTAACTGACTCCTAAAGTAGTACTCATTTAGAGACTACCTTGGACAGTTATGCCGGTGATGAAAAAGTAACTTTGCAACCAATCCTCACATTTACGACCTTCGCAGGTCTTTAAAGCAAAGGAAAGCTGAAGTAAGATCATAAGCAGAGTCACGGTTTACTGTGACTGCTCTGCTTAACGACCGAGTTGTCGGTCCCAACTGTGGTAGCTAAATGAAGACTACCCGTATGGATTAAAGTTGGCTTGTTGCAAGCAAGTTCTATATAAGTTTCTGAATTCTTCCTCACAGTTGCTGCAGGGAAGGAGTGAAACACAAGAAGGTAGATATGTCGATGAAGGTTCTCAGTCATCCAGGTGGAACAGTCTGTAGCTTGAATCATGTCAACTGGATTTCTATTTTCTCAGTGGAAACGTTTCGCGAAAGGAGCGAAACGTTTCCACTGAGAAAATAGAAATCCAGTTGACATGATTCAAGCTACAGACAAGAAGGTAGAGGATGTTAGCTCATTTTCATCCCAGCTGAAACAAAATGTATCCAATGTTTGTGAGACTTTTGACTGAGAATGATTCAGTTAAGACTGTGTGCTCAAATACCATTGATTTCCATGTGGTCTCATTTGACTTAAGATGCTGAACCTTGTTTGTGTGGAACCAATATATCCTAACAGGTTTAAACCCTTGTCCTGATTTTCATAACTCTGAAGTAAAATGGCAAGAATGTTCCTGAACTTAACCCAGACGACATAGCTGGAACCATAAGCCAAATGCCACTATGAATGATTCTGCATTTACCTGGAATCTCAATATAATTGTCCAAATAAGGCCAAGAGTTAGCCTGTGATTTCCATCCACGATATCATGAGATCCCATGTTTTCAAGATGCACTCGCTGTTCTTTCAGAAACTGGAGAGCTTTGTCAACATTTTCCAAGCAATGGATTCGCATCCTTCCCTTTGTTGGCTTGGGCTACATGAAACATTTTAAAAATAAGGAAAAGAAACCATAATAGAAAGGTAGTGAAGGCTTCATTATTCTAAGGAGACAAGTTATTATCAACTCCAGAGCCCACTGTTTTTCAAACTTGGCAACTTTAAGATGTGTGGACTTCAACTCCCAGAATTCTCCAGCCATGCTGGTAGTTGAAGTCCACACATCTTAAAGTTGCCAAGTTTGAAAAACACTGCTATACCAGACAACCTTCAAAAGGCATGCTATGATGCAGACAGGTTGCCCCATTCAGTTTTATAGATGGAACCATTTAGTGCAGAGCTTTCCAAACTGTGTGTCGCGACAGAAAAGTGTGTCGCCGCACACAGCGTGGTGTGTCGCCACACCACCCGGAAGCGGCGGCGCGTGCGTGCACAGCGTCCGCGGCAGCGGCACGGGATCAGTGCTTCCGCGTTTTAGCGGAGGCTGCTGCTGCCGCCGTGCACCGCCGCATGCCCCCGTGCTGCTGCCGCGCGTGCGCGCGCCGCCGCCGTGCGCCACCTCTGGTGTGTCGCCAGCGGCGGCACTTTGGAAAGCCCTGATTTAGTGGCTGACCACCAAAACAAGGGCCTTCTCAGTGTCGGCATCCCAGCTGGGGAATACCTTTCCTAAAGAGGCTAACCTGGAATCTAGTTTTCAGAAGCAGGTGAAGCATTTCTCATTCTCCCAGATAACTTATGGCACTTTAAAAATTGTTCTGAGACAATTACAAAGAATCATGAAGATTTTCAGTGTTGTTATTGCTAGTTTTGTTTATCTACTTAGGTTGCTGTGTGGGAGAGAGAATAAAAGATTAGTTCATTTAAGGGGTAGTGTTTTATTATATAAAATTTTGTTAAATGACTAAACAATAATGTTGAATAGATAAAACATCAGCCCCGAAATAACCAAACAATGCCTAAGCAAAGTTTTTGTTGTGTGGCTCACCAAACATTGAATGAGTGCATATGACACTGGTTACTTTTAGGGGAAACATCCTGTTTTTATGTTTCTGTACTCGCATTCCTTGCAGTGGTGAGAAAGTGCTAACAAGCAAATAAAGCTTTGCATGCATGCGGTAATGAGAACTGGTAAGAGTCCAAGGAACACTGTCTGCCCAAATGTAAACTCTTTTTAAAAAGGCCAATCAGAGCTGCAGCCATGACTGATTGAGGAGACCTCAGGATTAGGAAACTTTACAACTTCTTTTGGAGTCTTTATAAAAATAAGACAGATGTTGGGAAGAAGAAATTAGTTCCAGCTCACTTCCATAAAGGAACAAAAAGGAGCAAGCAATGCTTCAGGAAAGCATTTAAGAGAAAATGTAAATTGTACACAACCACCTTAAGAGCATATGTCAAGTTGCTGCATTAAGAGGCTCTTATGTAGCTCATAAAAAGAAAAGGGGGGATGATTCATTTTCATTCAGTAAAACTACCACAACTCACAATATTGTAGTTAATTAAACTGAGAATCATCGACTTCTTTCTTACAGAAGACTAGAGTTTGAATAATCAGAAGAGTTCATCTAGAACAACTCTTCAAATGAGGCAGGATTATTTCTAGCCATTCTTTTCCTTCATACAGATAGATAGGCCAACAGCCAGTTCTCCCAGCAATTCTCCTAGATAAGAACATGGAACGTAGGACTCCCAGTTGCATGAGTTTGTGGACAGTGCCAGAAATTTTCAGCATGTGGCTCAGAGTGAGTCAGTATGGTCATTCCACTTCCATTGTGATGGCCAATAAACAGTGCTTGTAGAGAATTTAAATTTACATATGCTAAGCTATAAAATTGATTGCTTTTGGCTTAGCTCAGTGTGTAAATCCATTTATTATTATTTTTTAAATTTTATTTTCTAGCCCGCCTTTATTATTTTTATAAATAACTCAAGGCGGCCAACATACCTAATACTCCTTCCTCCTCCTCTTTTGCCCACAACAGCAACCCTGTGAGGTGAGTTGGGCTGAGAGAGAGTGACTGGCCCAAGGTCACCCAGCCGGCTTTCGTGCCTAAGGCGGGACTAGAACTCTCAGTCTTCTGGTTTGCCATTGGCTCCTTCCTAGGCCTGAGAGTGTGTGATTGGCCCAAGGTCACCCAGCCGGCTTTTGTGCCTAAGGCCGGACTAGAACTCTCAGTCTCCTGGTTTCTAGCCCGTTGCCTTAACCACTAGAACAAACTGGCTGTGTTTTATTTGTTTATTTAACAAAATTTCTAAACCACACCATTCTAACAGATGCTGGACAATGTACAGCACAAACCTGGGGAATATGCAGCAATGGCAAAATTAACAGTATACATCCAGAAAAAAAGTTTGACTAAATTTAACAAAGAATGGGCTCCTGATACATTACATGTCACACAACAGGGCAAACTCAGATACTTAAAGAGTTCTGTTTTTAAGTGGGAAATATTTGATGTAAAGGTAGTAACCAGAAGCAATTTCAATGTTTATAAATAATTTTATGTAATCACCAGTCGGGTACAGTAGGAGGGAATCTAGAACTTAATATTGCTTTTTTTACTGATCGTATGTAGTATTTTTTTTCCTTTTTTTATGTGCATTTGTTGTTGTGAGCCACCCAGAGTCGCTGAAAGTAAGGCGGCATACAAGTTTAACAAATAATAATAATAATAATAATAATAATAATAATAATAATAATTTTAGATAATTGTAAACAATGGCAAACAATGGTGACATCAATATAAATATTAATATTTAGAGTTTTAGTGATTTACAATAATTTCTGAAGATGATATGAGTAAAGTTTTATATATTCAATTAATTAAATGTTATGACAATTGTAAATTGTCATTAGTAAATATTCTAATTGTCATTAGTCAATATTAGTAAATAATTTTGTTTTCCACCACTGCATCCTTTCCTACTTCCTTTTTTCTTTTATGTACATAAAAGAAACATTTTATTCCTTAAATGTTTTAAAATAAATACAATTTTAAAAAAGAAAAAAAGAAACTTCCAAAAAGGCATTATAAATTACATAAAAATAAAATAAGATGAATGCAATCAAATACTCAGTTAACATTGTTCACCATCAGCTTGGGCCAAAGGCAACTCTGTTCTCACTTTGCTTCCAAAAAGCAAAGTGGATTGAGGCTGCTCACACTTCTGGAGGGGGGAAAGTTCCATCAAGTGGGGGCAACTACAAAGAAGGCCTGCCTTCTTCTCTGCACCTTGTGTACCTCGCAAGGAAGGAGGACATTTAACAAGCCTTGTTGCCTGTAAACTATAGTTTATGGGTGGGCAATGTTTGAGGGTAAAGACCAGCAACCAAGCTTCCAGAAACTTCTGGAGGGCCACCAAAGGCCATCTGGTGATGATGTGATGTCAGCAGAAGGGATGCCTGTGTTTATAAGCTGCTGTCTTGTTTTATATTTGTGTTTGGGAGTATAATATTTTAGAATAAAAATTCTAAACCACATTCAGCTTAGAGCTCTGTTTTAAATAAATAATCAAACAAATAAGGATTTTCTCAAAGAGGAAATCAATAGTGATGGACATGTTTCCCAGAAAGACATTTTGATCACTGCAGAGACCATTATCAATGATATCAGGACATTAACAGGAGCTAAAAATTTCACTTTTGTCTTCTTATAAGGGGTTTAAGTCACAAAATGAGAATCTTAAAACTTTGCAAAGATTAAAACACGTACTTTATCCCATTAAGAAAAGGGGGGATGTTTTATTTACTAAGCTTATATGCCATTCTAACAACAAAATAAATTCTGAGCAATTTTATACACATGAATACAGTAATTAGATTAGAAACACAAGTCAATGAAACAATATAATAAATGCACAAGCACAAGGAATAGCCTTATTACATGCTCTGGCTCTTAAAGCTACCCCATAGAGAATCACTGATGCTGATCTGAAGAATTCCTTTGCTTTTCTTTGGCCTTCAAGTCAGACTTGATTCCTAGCACCTACATGGACATGTCCACGCAGTTTTCTGGGCAACATTTTCAAAAGTGGTTTTCCATTGCCTTCTTCCTAAGATTGAGAGGGACTGACTGGCCCAAGGTCTCCCAGCTGTCTTTGGCGCCTAAAGGAGGCCTAGAACTCAGGTTTTCCCATTCCTGATCCAGCACTTTAACCATTACACAAAACTGGCTCTCATGTATATGCGTAGGAAATCCTTTTTGAAAGCACCCTAGATGGATGAATTATGAAAGTGGCAAAGCAAATGGCTTGCAGAGCTAGAAGAAGACCCAACTTGAATCTCATTAAGACATAGCATAAAGGCCACTTAAAGAGTTATATTGAAGTAATACATGTACAAGAGAAGCCATTTTTTCTGCATCTGAACACTCTTGACCTAAGTTGTTTTAGGTTGGGAGGGGGTTGACTCCTACCCCCTCTTCTTCCTCATCCTCCCAGAGTTCCATTAGTGAATCCTAGAGACTTGTTACGCTTTTCATGAGTTTTGTATGGATAAACCCACTCATATTCAGGCTGGCTTTTGATACAGAAGTCAACTAGGGGGTGTCTAGAAAGCTCTGGATTAAGACTGGATTGATTTCATGTCATTTTGAAATTAATGGACTATATGGAGTAGTATGTTCTCTGGTTCCTAATAGCTTGGTTTGTAACTCCCAATCAGAATGTTATTAGAGACACCTTAGTTAACAGCATTAATGCCTTAAAGAAGGAAATTATTAGACTTAAGAAGTTTGCCATGGTTCACTCAGAGATGGGCAATTATAGGTCAGTCTCTAACCTACTATGGTTGGCTAATGTGACTGAAAGACTGATAGCTTCTCAACTGTAGGTAGTCCTGGAGGCAGCAGATTATCTGGACCAATTTCAAGTTGACTTAAAAGAGAGCGATGGGACCAAGATTAGCTTGGTTGACCTGATAAATCAATCCTCTGTCTGGGGACTGACAGAGAGAGAATGGCTCTGTTGGTTCTTGATCTCTCAGTGGCTTTCAATACCCTCAACCATGGTATCTTCTGGAACCATGGTATCCTTTTGAGAGATATGGGAACTGGAGGCATGGCTTTGCAGTGGTTCCATTCCTATTGCTCAGGCAGATTTCAGATGGTGTTGCTTAAAGACAGTTGCTCCTTGTGTCCCTCAGGGCTTCAGTCTATCTCCAGTGCTTTTCAATATCTACATACATCTGCTGGAGGAGAACCACAGAAGATTTTGAACTGGGTGTTATCTTTATGCTGATGACATCCAAATCTATTTCGCTGTATCTTTGGGAAATGGACTGGATAAGGGGTAAAAAAGTGAAACAGAATCTAGACAAGACAGAGATGCTCATTATGAGGGAGCATAACTCCAGAAAGGTGATAGATCTACCTATCCTGAATGGACTAACACTCTCCCAGAAGGAGCAAATATGCAGTTTGGAGATGCTTCTAAACTCAAATGTTTCTCTAATTTCTCAAATTGTACAAATAGCCAAGAACTTATATGCCAATTGTACCTCTTTCTGGAAAATAATGACTTTAAAACTATGGTGCACATAACTGATAACCTACATGCTTAATCACAGTAATGCACTCTATGTGGAGCTACCTTTGTGTCTAATCCAGAACCTTCAGTTGGTACAAACCTCGGCAGCCAGTCTGGTTTTGTAAAGAATAAGAAGAGACTGTCTTACATCTCTGCTTACAGCACTGCACTGGCTGCCAATACATTTCCAGGCAAAATAGAAAGTGCTGATCATTACCACTGAAGCCCAGGCTATTGGAGAGAACAGCTTACAAACATCTTCTGATGAGTTTTGCATAGAGTTGCCATGAGTTCATTTCTGTTGCCACCCCAGCTTTTGGGAACACCCTTTGGGCAGAGTTGACAGCTTTTAAAAAGATCCTTAACACACATCCTTTTGTCCAGGCTTTTAACTACTGATTCTAAGTGATTCTAAGTGATTAAGTAAGATTCTAAGATTCTACGTTTAATTATAAGTGCAACTTGTTTTGTCTGTTTGTTTAACTGCTATTCTAACTGTTCTTTGTGTTTTTATTTTAAATTTGTTTTTAGTGTAAATCGCTGAGAGACTAGTTGGTGATGTATCAACCTATATACATCCTGTCAGGGAGACAGAGGAGAGCGGTGGGGGAAGCTTACTCCCGGGAGAGAAGCGAGCACGAAGCTCGGAGGGCCTGGCCTTATTTCCCAAACGCCTCCGGAAAGCTCCGCCCTAGATTGGACTCATGTCTTGGGGATTCTTCGGGCACTATCAGTTTAGCAGGATTCTGTACGTAGGAAGCAATAAACACTAGAGACTAGATTCCAAGCCTCAGCGTGTTATTTCTGCACCTACACATGACACATCCATACATTGATATTTGTTCAGTCCTGCTAACTCTGAGGGTTGAAAAGGGGCTGGGGCGGGCTGCGGAATGCCCACCCCATTTTAGGAGAACATCTTTGTCCACATGAAGTGAGAACATTGCCAAGATGGGCCAGCATTTAGCATAAAAGAATTTTATCCAAAGTGCAGAGCTTCTGGGCAAAAACCCTGATATAGAAAGCTAAAAGTAAGGTACCACATAGCTATTTACACAGACACATCCAATAATTCCCCTGGGCCCTGGGAATTAGTGCAGGTGAATGAAAGGAAGCAAGCTGGTAGAGAAAGGGTTTGGTGTTCCAGCGTCGTCCACAGAAACAGAAGCCACTACTTTCTTAGTAAGCTAATGTTGTTGTTTTTTAAATAATCAGGGTGCTGATACTTGTGGGGCTATTTATGTACGGACATATGAAACAACTTTGCTTTTCTATAATGTCCGATCTAACATTTTTGCCTCTAAGAATAAAGTGAAATATTCATGGTAGCAGTTTGTGGGTATATTACGTATTTACGCAGAATGGAGTGAAGCAGTTTTTAAATGCAGAGACCTACTTTGGACTAGCGGAAAGACAGTATGGTGACCCTGGACTTGGAAAGATAAGCTTTAATCTCTACTCCAGAAAAATAGTCACAGAAGTAATAAATAAATTTCAATCCTTGAAGTC
Source organism: Charina bottae (assembly GCA_023362775.1). Taxonomy (NCBI): domain Eukaryota; kingdom Metazoa; phylum Chordata; class Lepidosauria; order Squamata; family Charinaidae; genus Charina; species Charina bottae. The sequence goes on along the minus strand of JALMGJ010000001.1, from coordinate 80,826,400 downwards.
AGATTACGAAACCAGTAATGTGGGATAAGGAAGCTGGATGGCAAGGAATGCAAACCTGCTTCTTGCTTCACTGTTTTTATGTTTGTTTAAGATTTTCAGTTAGGAGCTGGGCACACATAAGCAAGGCAATCTAAATGCCTTTTAATCTCCCCCCCCCCCCCACATACGCTTCATGCTGTAAAGGGCAAAATTCATCAAAGAGATCCTGTTTATGTGAGCTGACCTTTGGGCTCACACAAATTATAAAGCAATTATTGTTAAAGGACCAGACACATACCATTTTCATATAACAGTGCATTGTTTGTTGGTGTATGTGGTTGGAAAGGGAGAAAAGCGCTGTAGCCATTTTACATTCATGGAGTATTTTTACATTTTATGTGCGTTTTTTTTAAAATGTGTCTTTTGGTCAACTGACTTTATGGGCTAGACTTCTAATTCAAAATGTGCTTATTTCTCCAATTCATCCTTCCCCACCCAGGTTCCCCCCAGCTGCACTGAGAATACAATGTTGGCCTTGCTGCTTGGAAACTCTGGAAGTTGTAATCCTAATTATCTGAATGACACTGGTTTAGGGAGGGCTGGTCCAATGCCTTTATTAGGTATTTTATTAAGTGAAAATAATATCTCTCATTTTTCTCTGCTCTCTTAAAATATATTCTGGATTGAGTCAACAAGTAAAAAAGGTATTATGCCATGAAATGTCTTACAGGAGTAAGAAGACTTCACTGAATCACTTAAAAATTCATAGATCTAAGACAAATGAAATTAAAAAGAACACATAACTCAGGAATCCATATTGCCCTTAGATGTAATTACTTCAAACAGAGAATGGCTAAAAGGATTTTTGGGGTAATATTTAAATGTTGACATGAAAATATTAGAAATATGTAATTAATGTATTAGATTTGTATGCTACCTAATCTAACCAAACTCCTGGAAATGAACAACAGTAATCATACTGATAGAAAAAATAAAGAATCACATAATAAAAAAAATAAAAATATCCACAATAAGAAAGAAATAACATCACAGGGAGCAGTTCAAAAACATGACTGTCAGGATTTAGCATCCTTCCAGTATAATTGATGGGTATTGTAGTATTAGCATGCTTGTAGTGGCATTTTGGTATGTTGATTAGAATTGCTGAGAGGGTCTGAATAGCTCCAAGGTCAGCTTGTTCATTAGCAGAATGAATTGCAGCTGGGAGTTAGAAAGAGCTGTTAGAGAGCATTTGGGGGGGGCTGGTACATGAGGGGGATTTTTGTAAGAGCAATTGCGTGGGCTTTTCCTCAGTCTGATCTTTGCCTTGGACTGATCACCTGTATTAATAAAGACTTCTTCCACATCTTATGATGGCTTGTGATTGAGAGACTCTGAATTAATAACTAAGGATCAGATTCATCACAATCGCATAAAAATGATGGGCTCACAGGATAGGTATAACATACTCATGATGCTGAGCACCAGACAACAAGTAGCTAGATTTTGAACCAACTTCAATTTTGGGGTGGTCTTCAAAATCAGCCCCATGTAGAAGCATTGCGTAGTCCAATCATGGATGAGTAGAGTGTGAGTCTCTCTATTAAGGTCTTCCTGCTCTTGGTAGGGCCACAAGTGGTATACCAGCTGCATCCAGGCAAACAATCTTCTGGCTATGGCCTTTGAAATAACAGTAGTCTTGAGACTAGGAGACCACCAAGTCATGGACCTGCTCCCTCGGGGATTGTGCTTTGCCTTCAAGAGAGAACACTGGAGCCAACAGAGAGCTGTGATGGACAAACAACTCCATCTTGCTAGGGTTCCATTTTAGTCTGCTTTGTCCCATCCAGATCCCAACGGCTTTCAGAATTTCCCCCCAAAATGGACGGCTTACACTTGCATTCACTCATTCCAGTATTCTGAAGCCTTAGGACACATTTCCAAAAAAGCAAACAAGGAGATGCAATATTGGAAATGGTTCTTAGTGACAGATTATCTAAATTCTAGATTGCAAAATGGAGATGCCCTTAGTTCCAAACATGCTATCACTGTATAGTATGAGACTGTATAATAGCCTGGTATACTCAATACAAAATAAATATTAGGATATGAACAGAAGAATAAGCAGAAGAGTTTCAACAAATGAGTTTTGAAACACAGTGAAATGCCAGCAAACTACCTTATATTGATGCTTATTTGTAGTTGAAGGAATGTTACAATATTTTTAAAACATGGATTACTAAAATCACATTAATTTTATGGCTGAAGGAACTGTACTAAAAAAGGTCCTGCTATATAAATTGTCATGATGATTATAAAGAGATTTGCTCTTTTTGGCATTTAATAAAAATATGGTCACTTTTTATCAGAGGTTCAGTTATTTTATTTATTTATTTATTTATTTATTATTTTATTTATTATTTGAATTTATCCCCGCCCATCTCTACCATGGTAGACTCTGGGCGGTTTACAATCAGAATATATAAAAAGTTTAAAAGACTATACATTTAAAAGCTACTATAAAAATAAAAAATCCAAATCCAAGAGATGGTATGTTCTTAAAAGGAGGATATTACTAAGCTAACCACCCCCAGGAGGAACTATCAGTTCCTTCATTCCAGGCAAGGCGGCAGAACCAGGTCTTTAAGGACTTCCTGAAGGCCAGGAGCGAGGGCGCCCGTCTCGTCTCAGGGGGCAAGTTATTCCATAGGGCGGGTGCTATCGCAGAGAAGGCACGCCTCCTAGACCCCGCCAGATGGAATTCTTTTGATGATGGGATCTGAAGCATGCCCTCCCTGCATGATCGGGTGGGGCGGGTAGATGTGATCGGGATAAGACAGTCCCTCAGATACCCTGGTCCCATGCCATGTAGGGCTTTAAAGGTGATAACCAACACCTTAAATTGAATCCGGAAGCAAACTGGCACCCAATGCAGCTCACGGAGTAGCGGTGTTACATGTGCTGATCTTATAGCACCCAGAACTACCCGTGCAGCTGCATTCTGAACCAGCTGAAGCTTCTGGATACTCTTCAAGGGTAGCCCCATGTAGAGCGCGTTGCAGTAATCTATATGGGAGATGACAAGGGCATGAGTGACTGTTCGGAGGGCCTCCTGATCCAGGAAGGGGCGCAACTGGCGCACAACCCGAAGCTGTGCAAAGGCCCTCCTGGCCACGACTGCCACCTGCTCTTCGAGCAGGAGTCGTGAGTCCAGGAGGACCCCCAAGTTCCGCACTGGATCTGAACAGGGCAGTGCCACCCCATCCAGAGTTAAAGATGACAACTTCCTGGGAATCGAGAGGCCATCAATCCACAGCCACTCCGTCTTACCAGGGTTCAGCTGAAGCCTGTTGTGCCCCATCCAGGCCCCTACAGCCTCCAGACACTGAGAAAGGGTGTCAACTGCAACACTTACTTCACTTACTTACTTCACTTACTTCACCCGGGATGGAGAGGTACAACTGGGTATCACCCCACACAAGAGGGGCCGAGGGTCATATCTCTCCTCTCCTATTACCACTGATTGGGAACGTTCCCGGAGGAAGGAGGTGAACCAGCGTAAAACAACGCCGCCCACCCCCAACTCCCTGAGCCGCCCCAAAAGGATACCGTGGTCGACGGTATCAAAAGCCGCTGAGAGGTCCAAGAGAGCGAGAATGGATGCACTCCCTCCATCTCGCTCCCGCCAGAGATCATCCATAAGCGTGACCAATGCAGTCTCTGTCCCATATCCCGGCCTGAAACCTAACTGAAAGGTTAGATAATCCGTTTCATCCAGAATCCTCTGGAGTTGTAGCGCCACCACCTTCTCAACCACCTTTCCCAAAAAGGGAAGGTGGGAGACAGGACGAAAGTTGTTTAAAACAGTGGGGTCCATTTTAATGTCTATGTGTGCTATTTGGTATTAATGTTTACTTAGTTTACTGTAGACTTTTAAAATATTGTTTACCATGCATGTTTTAGGATGAAGTGCATTGTAAACCATTGAGATTTGTTGACAGCAATATAAACAATAAATGAATAAGTAAATAATAAATATTAAATAAGCTAGACTGCATGCAATGTGTATTTAATGATTCATATCCCGCTTCAAGATGGCTACCAATAAGTAAAATAAAAATGCAAAAATAAGAAATATAGATGAAAATCAATGCTAAAAATTATTCACAGCTAAGGAATGCATTCCATAGCCTGGGAACAATGCAGAAGTCCTGGTCTGAGCCCAATAAACAGGCATCTAAGAATAGAGGCATTTTCCTATTTTATTTTATTACAACTTATGGCTATTTTTTTCTAGGTTTAATGTGCTAATATCTTCTGATGAAAGGTGGTTTATAAATATTTACATAACTAAGTATGTAAGTTACTCAGCACAACAAAAGTCATATAGTAAACACATAGCTGACAACATTACTGAATACAATCAAAGTCAGATGGAGCTGAGTATCATCACTATAAGTTAAAACTGTTGTAAGTTGAGACAACAATTTTGGTGATTGGGTGAATGGATTCAATGTGCCTCATCAACAGATCAAAGATCCTTGGCCCACATGGCAGAAAGGACTTAATCTGGGATAAAAGAATATTATTTGGTTGTTTTCTTGCCCTGAGTAAGGGGTGGCCCCAAGGCAAAAACAGATCTCTCACTATATGGCCACCATTTTGTTCCATACTGCAAAATGGCTGTGACAGGGTCCTCATGGCTGTGAGCTCGGCCACCTGTATTCCGGACCCATGACCCTCCTGGTTGGTTAAGGGCTCCCTGGAGGTGGCATATGGTTGGGTTCAAGCGGTGGTTAATACCTCTTTGCGGGAGGGGGTGATACCACCTGCCTTGAAGGAGGGGGTGGTGTGCCCCCTTCTCAAGAGGCCATCCTTGGACCCAACCATGTTAGGCAACTTTCGCCCAGTCTCCAACCTTCCCTTTCAGGGGAAGGTTGTTGAGATGGTGGTTGGTGCTCGGTGCTCACCTTCATAGGACCCTGGATTAAGCGAATTATCTGGACCCTTTTCAGTCTGGGTTCAGGACAGGATACAGTACTGAGATGGCATTGGTTACACTTGCTGAAGACCTTTGGAGGGCTCGAGATGTGGGTGGTGCAACCATCTTGGCTCTCTTGGATCTCTCAGCGGCTTTTGATACCATCAACCGTGGAATCCTTCTGGACTGGCTTCGGGGGTTGGGAGTGGGAGGCACTGTCTGGCGGTGGTTCTCCTCCTTTCTCTGTGGCTGGTTCCAGTCAGTGTTGGGGGGGGGGGGAGAGGTAATAGCAGGTCAAGGAGGAATACATAATGTTCATCTTTTTCCTCACAATAACCACCCAGTAAAGTAGGCTGGGCTGGAAAAGAGTGACTGGCCTTAGTGGCTAAGGGTGGACTACATCTTGGGTCTCCCCACTCCTAGTCCAACACCTTAACCACTACACTACAGTGGCTCTTCCACAATGGATTAGAACCTGCATATGCGGTTCTCCAACCATTGAAAATATTTTTCATATTTTGTTCAATTGCCAATTATATGCATCCATTAGGCATAAATATTTATCATCTTTATTAGAAAGAAGAGCATACTGGGATCCAAACCACAGACTGTCTTATTTCCTCCTGGGTTCAAATGTGCATATTGTACGTAGGACTGCTAAGTTTATAACTAAGGCAACGGTCATTAGAACTCAATACATTGAACAAATTGGGGTATCCTGTAAGGGAGATTTATATATCTGATTTATGACCCTATGTATTATCACATATGTATTTTATTATTGTATTTTATTTTTGTATTGTATTGTATTGTATTGTATTGTATTGTATTGTATTGTATTGTATTGTATTGTATTGTATTGTATTGTATTGTATTGTATTGTATTGATAAGGTCACAGGACTAATCAATTAATAAACTACTACTACTACTACTTCCACAATGGATTGAAAATACAGAGAACTGTACATCCATTATGACAAGTTTAGGAGTTGATTTTTGCCTAAGGCAAATCTACTATTCTATTTCTTACTATAGTTATTTTTCTCAGATGCTGATGATAAAGAATAGGAAAGAATGCACTTTCTCTTGGCAAATGTATAAAATAGTTTGCCATCTTTTAAAAAATGTGAATAGACCTGTTTTTATGTCATTTTATTATAGTTCTGGAATAAACATCAAGAAGCTCCCTCTAAACACATTTTTATTATGATTTTAAAAATGGGAAATGCATTTACTATACCATGAAGAAGGTAGGTTAGGAGTAATTACTCAAGATTCCAAGAACTTTCTTCTCATTTTTCAATTTTGCATAATTTCTTAACCTCTTGTTTCTATTGTGGCGCCTAGGTTATGAAACACACTGCATTGAGATGAAGCAAGTCTCCCTAAGAACAGTTCAGGAAGGGGCTCAAACATATTTATTCATCCACCCATTTTAGCATTCAAATGTTTTAATGTTTAAAGTTTCAGTGGGTTTTTTTTTTCTTTTCTCTTATTTCAATTACAGTTTTATGCTTATGACTGATAGCATTTAGATAAGTCACCCAGAACTGTTAAGGAGCATATCTTTTTTTTCTTCTAAACAAATAAATAGAGGTTCCCTTAAAAAAAATCATAGGCCACTGAACATGGTTCATAAAATATGAGAAACTAGCCAAATATTTCAACTAGATCTGAGTACTGTAATAAAATCTTTAAAATAGGAGTCATCTACAAATATTAAATTAGCCCATAAAATATATTCAGTAAGTATTTTGATTTTGTAATTTGCTTTATAAAAGGAAACTGCAAAAGGCTTAAGAGTACCAAGAATTGGCATTGGAATATCTGGAACAGAAACTTACAAGTCTCTCTCCTGAAAGAACTTCCAATAGTTTGATAAGCATTCGTCCATCACGAAGATCAGTGTACAAGTCTGTAATTCTACAGGATACACGTGCCAAGTGAGAGTTAACCCACTTAGTGAATGTCTTTTTCTGCACTGCCTCTCGCTCATCTAGTGAAGAAGAAGAAAATATATGGTAAGGTTTAGTCATAAGAAACTATTTTTAAAACACAAAGCGCATCTGGACAAGGCACTTCTTTGACCATACTTCATGGCCTACGCTGAGTTACGCTACTCATTCAGATAGCCCAGTACCTTCAATTCCGTCTGGCAGCAATTCTCCAAGAGTGCTTCCAGGTTCTGTTTCCTAACTTTTGTTTTAGTTAGAGATACAGTGATTTGACCCTAGACTATCTATATGCATATGACATGTGTTGCCACTAATCTGTTACCCTGGCTTATAATCCTTAAACAAATTTTCAGGCCCCAGAGGCGAAGGTTTATCACAGATCCTGGTAAAAGCACAAAGAGAACATGGTTCATCTCTCTCCCACAACCCAAAATTAACTTCATATATTGTTACACCCTTCTCCTATCTGCTGCCATCCAGATGTGCTGGGTAGGGATTGGGAAGGCGGTAAGCTTTGATCTGGTTACTTTCTCTCAGTCCAAGTCACACGACCAACTTCATGGCTGAGTGAGATTTGTTCAGAATAATTTTAATTTTAATTTGGCTACTTCCCATGTAGTCACTTACAACATGTCCAATATACAATGTTGGCTCTGCACAAGCATCAGCAAAGAGCAAGACATTTTCAGTTAAGCTCTCAAGCAATTAGAGGTGGTGTGATTCTATAAAACTTCAGACTACTGCCACAACATACTCAAATAACACATGAGAGACTCATCCATGAGCCCCACAATCCATCATCCCCAACAACTGCATGCTCATCATATTGTTCTGTTGTGTGTATAGTAAGTGGCCGTGTACCAGTAAACAGATGGAGGACTTTTCTATAGAAGGCGCAATCCTGGATCAATAAAGATCCTACTGTCCACCTTATAAGGTAGACCAGACTAAGAAACAAATGTCATATGTGTACTGTATAAAATTACTTTAATTAGAACAGTTACAGTAAGAGAATCTTGCAGGTTTGAATGTGTTTCCCTCCTCCATCACTTTATCTTTGTCTGAATTAGGGAGGGGCCTATCTGAGGCATTTTCTTAAGGTTGTTCTTGGAATGGGCTCAATGGGCTCTGATCATTGCCTTAGTTAACCGATCTTCCCACTGTCCATCAAGGCCATTCTCTATGCCCTCTACACTTACTACCCCACCCATGGAGGACTTCTAATCATGAATGACGTATCGGAACATGTACAGTGGGGCATTTAATCCCAGAGAATTGGAATTGGGTGTCTCTGTAAAACTCACAGAATAAACATTTGAAGACTAAATTTGCTAATGTATGTATGTATGTATGTATGTATGTATGTATGTATGTATGTATGACATTTATAAGAGCAGCCACCTCTATAGCGACTCTGGTCAGCATACAGTATTTAAAACAAATTAAGAACAACAAGGCAAAAATAGTAAATATCCAGAAAAAATAAAACCAATATTTTCATTCCCACAAGGGCCCCATTATCCAACCTAACCCAAGGCCTGGGGATAACCAGGTTTTAGGGCCCATTTGAACAAGGCCAGGTAGAGGCAATGTGAATCGGGGGGGGGGGGGGGGGGGCGGGATGCTATTCCAGAGGGCAGGCACCATGACAGAGAAATCTCAGTTCCTGGATCCCATCAGATGAACTTTTAATTAATGGGAGCTGAAGCATGCCAACGCTGTCAGATCAGAGAGGATGGACAGACACTAGAGGAGACAGACAGTCCCTCAGACAGACAGGCTCTATGCTATGAAGGGCTTTATAGGTGATAACTAACATCCTGAATTTCAGACCTTCATGACCAGAGCTACTGCCTGCTCCTCAAGCAGGAACTGTGAGTCCAGGAACACCCCCAAATTGTGTACTAGTCCTGAATTGGCAACTGCAATCCCACTCTGGACTAAAGATGGAAAGTCTCCAGTTCTGAGTAGCCCAATTACTCACAGCCCTTTAGTCTTGCTAGGGTTGAGCTTAAGTCTGTTCCTCACTATCCAGATCCTCGCAGCCTCCAAACACTGGGACAAGTCCTCAACAGCATCACTTGATCAGCCTGGGATCAAGATATACAACTGGGTATCATTAGCATACTGGTGATACCTGACCCCAAACTGATAGATGACCTCACCCAGTGGTTTCATGTAGATATTATCATGTAGAAAGGGGACAGCATTGAGCCCCAGATGTGGCACTCCAAATGGCCCCCCAGATGTCAGAAGTCTCTGCCCCTCTTCCAACAGTGACTGGGAACAGCCACAGAGAAAGGAGCACTACCACTGCAACATTATACCCCCCTGGCCCACTTCTAATCCTCATAGGTGGTCCAGAGGAATATTATGGTTGATGTTATCAAAAGCCACAGAGAGATCAAGAACCAGAACTGTTGCACCACCCCATCCTGGCTTTGCCAAAGGTCTTCAAGAAGCACAACCAATGCCATTTCTGTACTATGACCTGGTCTGAAATCGAACTGAAAAGGGTCCACATAATCCACTTCCTTTAAGCTCCTTTGAAGCTGTAGCCCAACCACCTTCTCTAAAAAGGGAAGCCTGGAGACTGGACAAAGATTGTCCAGATCAGTTGAATCAGTGATGACTTCTTAAGGAGGGGGCATATCAACACCTCGTTCAAAAATGGAGGAACTACCCTCTCCTTCAATGAACATACTACTACTACATGGACCCAACAAGATGCCACCTCCCAGGTAGCCTTCACAAGGGGCATGGATTTAACAAAAAAGTGGCCAGATTAATAGTCCTAAGGATCCTTCCTCTTCCTCAGAAGTTACACACTCAAACTCATCCCAACTGACCACATAATACCATACTTCTATCACTGCAGTATACTGGTCTAATGGCTCCCCCCTCCGGGGGGGGGGGAAGAGGGCATCACTGGTAAGCCAAAAGGTCTTTAGAGAATAGTTAGACATGTTAAAGGACCAATGGTAATGTCCTCCAGTACCAGATCACATTGCAACTTCCCTGAGACAAAAACTAGATCTCATGTGCGACCCTTGTCACGTGTCAACCCTTTTATAAATTGGGTCAGGTCCACAATTGCCATTGTGGCCATGAATCCTGAGATGTCACCGAGATGACACTCCAGATTCTGTGTCACTGGGGGCAAGTTCAAGTCCTCAAGAACTATAAGTCACTGCCAATCCGGCAACAGAGACAAACACCTCAGGCAAGAATGTTACTGTGCAGCAGGGAGGCCAATACAGCAGCAACAAGCTTAACAGCTCCCTAGAGCCCAACGTAAACCAAAGGGTCTCACATCTTGTTATCTGCTGAGCAGAGCCTCTGAAAACTATTAAACCCTCTAGGAAGACAATTGCCACCCCAGTGTTCCTATCCTGGGCTCATGGATGATGCCAAACTTGAAAGCCAGGTGGACTTGTCTCCAAGAGGGGAACTCTCCACTCTGGAGTTACCCAGGTCTAGGTTATATATACTAGCCAGCTGACTTGTCCATAATCAAACATGGATGAGAATGGTCTTATTACACACTGAGCAGGCTTTCGACAGCAGCATCCAGAGCTCAGGGCCCACCTAGGTCCCAGTGACTTGGCACTGGGGGTGAATGCTAAGGACCAGCAGGTGGGGACAATCTCAATCATCAGCCCCACCAATCCTGAGAGCAGCCCACCTTTAGATTCCTCTGCCCATTATGATCTTGATTGTTTTGCCTGCCCTCTCCTTTCCCCAGAATCTCATTCTAGCCTCACTTCCACTCTCCCAGGCCATGAAACCCAGCTGACTACCCTCACCCTTGCCCACCCAACAGATCATAGCCAACTGACCAACCAATCAACCACAGTGCTCCATCATCACTCTCCACCTCAACACAAATATAATTCAGGTTGAGTCACGAATCACCCCCTCCTTCCCAGGCCTTCCAGTCCATGCATAAAAATGAGACCGGCTGAGTAGAATCCAATGAGCAGGAACTGACAAGCAAGAAGGAGAAAATGTCACAGCAGTCAGACCTTGACCTGACTCCACTCCCAATGTCCCAGCCCCTTCCAAATGCATCACAGGTTTCTGCTCCGATACCTTTTCGTTGGAGAAGTGATGCGACTTGGCTGCCAGAGAGCTCACTGACACTGGTCTCCTGCAAATTATTACTGAGTAATTTCCATTCTGTTAATTTTAACCTATTTTATGATTTGCTATTTCTTATATATGTTTAAGTAGATTGTTTTACTTGATTTTACATCTCTCTTCATGCTACTTTGAATTATAAGCTGTATGAGTAAACAGGGCTGGAGAACGTCGAAGAGCAGCACTGATGGTATCTTCTGTCTCCTATTTACCCCTTGTAACTCTTACGTCTACCAAAACACAGTACAGGCTTTTGTCTTAACAGATATTCTATTTAATTTAGATCGATTCTGAAGTAGGCTTGCTTTTCAAAAGAAACCTGACAAGCAATTTTATCCCACAGTTGAGTCCAATTAAACAAAAGAAATGCCAGTAAATAGGTATAAGACAACCACCAATAACACTTATTACCAGAAAGAATTTTGCCCATTGGTTCTTGGCAGATTTAACTCTTCTAACTGAAAGGCAAAAAGGGGTAAAAGAAAACTAAGTAATGGGTATGAATTGTTCTAAAACTGTATCAGGCTTGAAATTAATCAGATTTAACAGAAAGCCAAACGCAAACAGAATCCACTTAATTTTCAGGAATATTTTCACAACTCTTTGTTCAGCCAACTGTCAGCTTGTTGGTGCACTTGAGCTCCAACTCCAGACAGGTCATCAACTGACCATTTAACGTCCTTTATTTTACACACACAACTGTAATGACATACATTGTACATGGCGATAAAAGTATTTTGAAGTAACTTTTAGGAAGGATTTGAAATTATTTTCTCTGTGAGCCCTTTTTCAGATACATTTATTATCCTTCCAGGGCAACTTTTTATTACACTATGTCATTATATCTGGAGGGAACTGTTTTGAAGGCACCATTACCTTGTGGCAACAGGCAGAGTGATTAAATTTCTTATCTCTTTGTTTCTATGAAGGTTCTCAGTCATCCAGGTGGAACAGTCTGTGGCTTGAATCATGTCAACTGGATTTCTATTTTCTTAGTGGAAACGTTTCACTCCTTATCCAAGGAGCTTCTTCAGTCTGAGTAAAGTTAGTAAGGGAATCCTTAAATATGTTTAAGCATATTTAAACATATTTAAGGATTCCCTTACTAACTTTACTCAGACTGAAGAAGCTCCTTGGATAAGGAGTGAAACGTTTCCACTAAGAAAATAGAAATCCAGTTGACATGATTCAAGCCACAGATTATCTCTTTGTTCTTTCCACTTTAAATATTTAATTGCTCTCCTCTAATGCAGATTGCTGCAACATCTTGGATAGGTGACAATCTAGGCCAGAGAAATGCAACCTGTGGCACTCTAGATATTATAAAATTACAATACCTGTACTCCCAGGAAGCATGCTAATGGGTGAATGATGCTGAGAATTGTAGTTCAGCAATATCTGGAGGACCACAGGCAGTGTGTTCCTTTATTCAACACGATGCTTCCAGATAAATCAGGGCAGCAATTCCTGACATAACTATAAGCCACAGGGAAAGGATAACTATCCTAGCTTCTTTTCCTTCACCTTCTCAATAACCTTATATAGCCACAGGGAAAGGATAACTATCCTAGCTTCTTTTCCTTCACCTTCTCAATAACCTTTACACGTGGAGACCAATTCTATTTGTTATCTTCCATGTCTATAGAGATTTCTCTCTGATTTCCCAAGGTTTTAAAATGTTGAGGACCAGATCCATGGATAAAGGAATTGCTCCACTGCAAACAGTCACTGTCCACACTGTAAGGTGAGGTTGCTGAAGTTGAATAATATTAACAGGCTGAAGTAGGAAGTGGCTACTTCATTAGAATGTGGAAACCACATTGCTAGGGTCAAGGAATCCATTTATGCCAACTTGGAAAATCCTTCCCTGAATAGAGGTGAGGGCCTCAGGCACAATGTTTCCCCTATCTTCCTCCCTGCTTTGTCTTCTGTGCCTAGGAAGATTAAGACCATTTCGCAAGCTCAACAGCAGCATGGTGATCTTAACAATCCTTCTTTAAATGATAAAGGGACTTAGAAATAACATCTCAAAAAAATAACCATGACCTAGCCGCAGGTGTAAGGTCACACAGCAACATATTTTAGGATTCCCTTACTAACTTTGCTCAGACTGAAGAAGCTCCTTGGATAAGGAGTGAAACGTTTCCACTGAGAAAATAGAAATCCAGTTGACATGATTCAAGCTACAGACGCATTGCTAGCACTGCCTTATTGAGAAATACACATGGACTTGATTCATGAAAATTGAGGTGCTCTTCTCTAAGTATGGTATAATCTCAAAACACTGGGAGAGAGGAACAAATCCTTTTTCTACATTGACATAAAATAGTATTATATTTTAATGATGGAGAATATTAACAAATATTTTCCTATGCATGTTGACTTAACTATAATTATAATTCTGTTTGGTGGCTAGTAACAAATCAACATCAACAGATCAACAGACATACTTTATCAATATATTATGTTAATTTCTTATTGTTACATTGTGAGCAGCCCAGAATCGTCTGGAGTCGGGCAGTGTCTAAACTGAATAAATAAATACATTAAAAATTATTACTATTTTGAATCTGCTCAATAACAAAAGTTATTCTACCATATTGCAGAAATCTAAAAATATTCCATATGAAAGTCTGCATGTATTCATTTAATATATTTATATCCCACCTGGACATCCCTAAGATACTTTACATCTAAATCTGTTTAACTTCAGCAAAATGGCTGTATCAGACATTGGCATACAGTAAAAGTCATAATATCACTGCACAAATGATGCAAATTAGGTAACTTGCATCATTTGGATAAAGATATCCTGACACACACATCATGATTTACTCCCCTTGCTCTCCCTGCATATATCCATAATATTAGAGCACGTTCTGCCATCAACAGAACTTCCAGTATTCATAGAGACTAGCCTTTCCCAGTCTGGTGTCCTTTAAATGGGTTGGGATTATAACTTCCAATATTATGTTATTTATTTTTCCTATTTGTTTTGCAAAATATTAACTGCGTGGGTTTTTCACATAATCATCTTCATATCGTTTTATTTCCCCATCACCTGATCTTAATTTCTGGTGAAACTACCACTCCTGCTTGCTGGGAACATTCCATGAACTTTCCCAAAGAAATCTATTCCATGCATGTGCAGGGAGTCCCTGCTTGTCCAACAAAATGGAGAATCCCCCAGCTGTGCTTCACACATTGAATATACACCACATTCTAAGACGTGCAGCCAGCATGGCAGGAACATCTGCCCATTTCGACAGCGGGCACTCTGAGAATCACTGCAAAACTTATTTTAAAAAAAGCTGTTTCGGCTTGCTGTGTAATGAAACACCTGCTGACTATTTAATGACGGTAGGAGTTTCACAAACAACCTCAGCGTCTTTATACATGGTTTCCTTGACATTTTTAACTTGAAAATGGAAGCTACTAGGATTTAAAGCTACACCCAGACTACCTAAATGTGGCAGCCTTCTTAGATTGTTGTTGTTGTTTTAATTAATTAATTAATTAATTAATTATGCTTATTTTTTCAGTCACATCCAGAACTCCACAAAATTTTGGGGCAAGATGAGAGCTGACACACACCAGCGTTTCTTCCCTGCTTGCTCCAGCTGACAGGATGACTCTGCCAGTTCAGCAATATTATTATTATTATTATTATTATTATTATTATTATTATTTAGATTTATATTACCGCCCATCTCCTCGAACGGAGGACTCTGGGCAGTACCATGAATGGACAAGATAGCTGGAAAATCTTTGGTCAGAAAGGATCTATATCTGCTTGTCAGAGGGTTTGGCTGTTCCTGTGACATGACAAAGAGCTTTCCAACATAGGAAACAGCTTTTGCAGCATCTTAGATAACTGTTGCAGTACCTGAAATGTAGCCTTCAAATAGGAAATTGACAGATGAAATCACTGGCTTATCTTATTCAGCATTCTGCTTTCCAGCAATGACCAGAAAGATGTATTCTGGGGAGGTTCTATTGGGTTAGGCTAAACTTCTATCTAGTGAAGTGTTCTGCTTTTTCAGATGTTCATAGGAAACTCATAAGCAGCAGGAGCAGGAAGACAAAAGCTTCCTTTGACCCTATCAATCCTCAGGAACTGGTATTCAGAATCTGCTTCTTCTGAACTTGAAGGTAAAATATGAACATGATTGATAACCATGGATTAATAATAGAGATTATTTTCTAATGGGAAGAATCCCAAGTTGAGAATGAGAAAGGAAGATGAAAACCATCCCAGGGCCTTTCTCAGTTAGACTCTCATCCCAAACTAGGCCATTGCCATTAACTCCCTACAAGCTTTTGTAGGTTTGTTTCTTAGTTATCTTTACTGTATTTTTATTTACAATTGTTTATATCACTTTAAACAACTTTGGGTGGATTGTTATCCTATAAAAGGGTAACAGTTCCCCCCGCACATTTGTGCAGTCGTGTCCAACTCTAGGGGCCGGTGCTCATCTCTGTTTGTTAGCCGAAGAGCCAGCGTTGTCCGAAGACGCTTCCACGGTCATGTGGCCGGCATGACGCGCGCGGAACGCTGTTACCTTCCCACCAAAGTGGTACCTATTCATCTACTTGCATTTGCATGCTTTTGAATTGCTAGGTTGGCAAGAGCTGGAGCTAGTGCAGGAGCTCACTCCGTCATGCAGCGCTCGGGTCTCGAACCTCCGAACTTGCGATCTTCCGATCGACAAGCCTGGCGTCTTAACCACTGAGCCACCACGCCCCTACTGTTATCCTATAGGAGGATATAAATAACTGTAATCAAAGTATTATTATTATTATTTGATCCCCCTT
Source organism: Charina bottae (assembly GCA_023362775.1). Taxonomy (NCBI): domain Eukaryota; kingdom Metazoa; phylum Chordata; class Lepidosauria; order Squamata; family Charinaidae; genus Charina; species Charina bottae. Next base: position 80,810,529 of record JALMGJ010000001.1, on the reverse strand, counting down.
TAAGTCATGTAAACTGATAGCAAATAATGGCAGCAAATGTTATAGTATGATTCTCCTGTTAAAAGAAATACAAATTTTCCAGGATTTTTTTAACTTTCCAGTTTTGTCAATAGCCCTGGAATTCCCAAATGGTCTCCCATCCAAGCACTACCAAGGCCAACTACCCTGCTTAGCTTCCGAGTCCAGAGCAGTTCGCCCTAGCACTTAATGGTGACAAGCATATGGTCTCTGAAAACAGAAAAGTGTTCCTTTTGCTAAGATTCCAAGCTACAGACAAGCATAGCTACTATATACTCATCTAGTCATTTTCTAAAGACGCTGCTATCTACCATCATGATATCCTGCAACACTCCATAGATTTATATCATACAGTATGTTGTATGAAAATACTTTTGCTTGTTTTATTATCAAAATTGGATGAGTACAGAAAAGGAACTTAAGAGAAGCATGCAAACAGAATTAAATATTTATTTATTTATTTATTACATTTGTATCCCGCCCATCTCCCCCACAAGCAGGGACCCTGGGCGGTATCCTGATTGGTACCTGATCACACCAGAAGAAAACAGCTATGCAGAGGGTTTCCCCCCCCCTGCAAAAAACTACCTTGAAGCAGAATTGAAGGTATATTAATTTCATATACCCAAAAGATTTGCTTTTAAAAAATGAACTATTTGACTGCACAAGAGTGGATATGCTATATCTGTACAAGCTACTTTTGGGGGCATACCTCTTGATCAAAAGGGAACAAGCCTTCAACACTTACTCATGCAGCAATAACACTGGAATTATGGATAAAATACATTTCTCAGGGCTGGGGTTAAGATCGTTGGGTTCTTGGTGCTTTCTGAGCTTAGAATTTTCTTGACATTATGAGACATTATTGAATGAGGCAAGGAAAATTCCAAACTCAGAGTACATGAAGAACCCAACAGAGATAGCATTATGCAGGTTTTCTTTGGTGGCAGGTAATTTTGAGATCTCTCTGCAATCAGGATGGACTGATGCAATTGTACTGGATATAGGACATTATCTGATCCTCCCACATCCGTGGAGGCTGACTGAAAGTGGACAAGGGCAGTATGATGAATTAATTTGAGAGGCAGTGGACAACCTCTGATTGGATAGGCATATTGGATTGCCATTCATTCAATACCTGAGTTTACTTGTTTTCCACATCCCTCATCATTCTTTTTTTTTAAATGTGCCTTTTAGATTGGGCAAGGATGTTGTTGTTTATTCGTTCAGTCGCTTCCGACTCTTCGTGACTTCATGGACCAGCCCACGCCAGAGCTTCCTGTCGGCTGTCACCATCCCCAGCTCCCCCATGGTCGAGTCCGTCACCTCCAGAACATCATCCATCCATCTTGCCCTTGGTCAGCCCCTCTTCCTTTTGCCTTCCACTTTCCCTAGCATCAGCATCTTCTCCAGGGTATCCTGTCTTCTCATTATGTGGCCAAAGTACTTCAGTTTGGGCAAGGATAGAGATTTTTTTTACTTATATAAGCCATTATGGAAGTAAGTTTGTGAAGAACAGGGAAAATACTTTAAATCAATTTAAAAAAATAAAAAGTATTTATTGCTAGCCACTCAAGATAAAAGGTAAAGGTTCCCCCCGCACATTTGTGCAGTCGTGTCCGACTCTAGGGGCCGGTGCTCATCTCTGTTTGTTAGCCGAAGAGCCAGCGTTGTCCGAAGACGCTTCCACGTTCATGTGGCTGCATGACGTGCGTGGAACGCTGTTACCTACCCACCGAAGTGGTACCTATTCATCTACTTGCATTTGCATGCTTTTGAATTGCTAGGTTGGCAAGAGCTGGAGCTAGTGCAGGAGCTCACTCCGCACGCAGGGCTAGGGATTCGAACCTCCGAACTTGCAATCTTCCGATCGACAAGCCTGGCGTCTTACCCGCTGAGCCAACACGCCCCCAGCCACTCAAGATAGCTAGTGATAATAACTAACGTAAGACAATTGCACAGATAGACAAAAGTATCATAAGGGACAGGCGTAGCAGAAGACTATACATGAAAATTTCTGAAGATTTCTAATTAAAGCCACAGGATATGGGTGGTGCAGCAAATTTCTAGTACTTTGCAATAACATTTATCTCCCCGAGTGTGCACATTTTGTACAGGGAAAGAAAAGGGAGAGAGACAATATGTGCATCATGCAAAGCATACACAGCAGGAAAAGGGAAGTAGCTCTCAAAAGTTTGCACTGATAACACAAACTTATCTCCAGGCAACACTAAGGACAGACATTTCCGCTGGACGGAAACCCCAAAGGACACAATGTTGTCCAAATAAAGGACTGGCACTTGAGATTGCTGGTCAAGATTTGAAAGAGGGAGGGAGAGGTCTCTCCAACAGATGTTTGATAACGAATATGCCATATCTAAACCAACTGAGGTCTAGTACAGACTAGACCAGTGTTTCTCAACCTTGGCAACTTTAAGATGTCTGGACTTCAACTCCCAGAATTCTCCAGCCCCCATGGGAGTTGAAGTCCAGACATCTTAAAGTTGCCAAGGTTGAGAAACACTGGTCTGGACTATAAGCAAGCAGAAGGTTTTCTGACTGCTAATAGTTCTGTGCAAGTAAAACTGAAAATAGGAAAGCAAACAAGAAACATCTCCGAGCTTTAGTGTTCCTCATCTGTAAAACAGGAGCATTGGCTGCATCTGAAAAGGTCTTTGACAAGTTCTACTGACAGTTCTAAGACTGGCTTCTCACAGTGCACTAAACTATGTCTTGCTTAACCATATTTTTTAATAAACTACTATTGGCTGAGTTTCACAAATCAACTAAACCAAGGATGTGTGAATTTAAGCCCAGTGAACATACTTAGAATTTTGAAAACTTTTGTGTGTTCTCACAAAATTGCTTCTGGTTGGCTTGCCCATTCACAACATAGTTGCCAAGGAGGACATAACCTGCATTACACTGTGGATTTATCTATAATGCTACTTGATAGTCCAAATTGCCTCCCCGCTTCCTCATTACAGGACGCTTCCTATTGCCTCAGTTAATTTTTGTATTTCTTTGGGGCCAATGAAAGCACCTCCAAGCAAAGCACTGATCTGTAACCACCCATCATTTTTATTTTATAAGAAGGCTTATAAAGAAGCTGTTGGTGCTTTGCAACTTGCCGGCTTCTCCTTTTTTCTTATTCAAACAATTTTAATGTGCAAGTTCAAGTTAACGAAGGAACTTTCAGGTTGCCCTAGCCCTGCATCCATAGTCATAGTGGCATTCCTAGTTCCATACCCCAGTGCCAAGCTATAAACCATGGTTTACAAGACACAATGACTCAATCCACATACTATTAAACCAACACCAAATATATCCCATTGTGGCTTAGCATGATGCATTAGCAATGAGTAGTGTGGGAGGTCTGGATTTAACTTTTAAAAAATGCTTTCCCCGTACATGCTTCTCATATGATCCTTAAGTATCTCAAGCTCAGTTCTGTCAAATGAGAATAAAAATGATCTAGTTGGGTTATCATGAAAGCAATGATAAAACTATATTTCACCTTGAAAGCATGAGTCCTATTTGGGTTGTCTGAGCAGCTGACTCCAAGGGCCATGTTTCATTTTGCAATGTAAAACAGAAGCACTTTTCTCAGAGCTCAGAGTATCTCAACCGGCCACTTTAGATTTAACCAGAACAAATCAGCCTTATGAATGGGGACATATTATTAGCAGTTCACTCTCTTTCATTTCAAATGCTTTGTTTCTTAAAATAAGCAGATTATGTACACAATTACATCAGCCTCCTAGGTAGGTATCTTTGGGAAGCGTAATGTTCACACAGCTTGCAGGGTTTCACTTTGGGGCAGAATGGAAGTGGGTCTTCTCAATGGTGGCTCGTGTTCTATGGAATCACCTTCCACATTTATTTATTTATAATTCTATTTATATAACCGCCCCATCTCCCCCGAAGGGGACTCTGGGCGGTTTACAATCAATAATTAAAAATAATTAAAATTATAATTAATGGATAATTAATTACCACATGTGGTATGCCATGTTCCACTGCTGCTGTGTTTAGATATGTTTTAAAAGTCCATGTTTTATTATCAGTTGTCCCTGGCTGTTAACTACTCCTAATATTGAAATATTGTTTTATGATTACTGTACAAAAATTACAGGATTATTTACAATGTAGAATGATACAGAAATATTAAGGGCTATTGGTTTTGAAGAATTCTTGTTACCTCTGGGCTGAGACGAGCATGCCTCCCAACACCGGCTGCAGGAAAATAATTCTTCAGAGGGATATCCCTCTGCCTCGTTTGTGAGCACCCCACAGACATCTGGTTGGCTAACGTGAGAAACAGAAAGCTGGCCCTGGTTTGATACAGCAGGGCTGTTCTGAATATGAGTTTTTTTGTTGTGATGTATAGAATGGGCCAAATTTTAATGAGTTTTGGATAATTCCATGCTTGTAGCAGTTGATGGACTTCAGTCCCATTTATTTGCGTATTGTAATTTCCATCAGTTATCCAGGAAAGGTTTATAGTTTAACCTGCTTTGAATCATCTTTTTAAAATAACTGAATTGGCACTGAAGATACAATTATTGTAGAGTAATATGACTCAGGCCAATGAGTTTCAATTATCAGTTATCATTTATCTGGCATTTTTACTGAGTTTTATAATTCCTTGTCTTACCTTCCCATAACCACAATAGGGTGAAGGTCACACAAATGATGATGCCAACACGGACTTGCTCATATCTGTCCAATGATCTCAGGGCTGAGAGGGAAGTTGAGTTCAAGTCCTAATCTGCTTTTCTGCTGAAATCCATGTGCTCATATTACAGATTAATACACACACACACACACACACACACACACACGTCTTTGCGTATGCAATTTCTTCTCAATGCATCATGGTAAACCCAGAGACAATTGATTGAAACCATATTTTGAAGCTGAATTAAAATCCTGAGTTGTTCCGAAACTAAGAATCACAATTTCCTGTTTTAAATGAAAAAAAGAGACCAATTAATTGAAGGCATCCATGGTGCATTTAGGTAGATAATGGGCAGATGACAGAAAGATCTATGTATATTAAACTGAAATGTGGGGGGGGGTGTCTTTTTGTGCTGGGTCTCTGCTTCTTATTTTAAGATAGTCCTTACTAGGAAAGTGTAAAAGCAGGTTTCTGAAATCTTACTGGTGTGGGAGAAGGTTGAATTAAATCAGGTTACGCTTGCACAAACCAAACCTCCATCCTGGCCGTCAAAGAGAGCAGGATTACATCAGTGTACTGTGGCCACTGAGTCACCCTGGCAACATGATAAAAGCTAAGGTCAGCATTGTAAGAGAAGAACATAGGGCAAGAGACTAAGAGACTGTTTTGAAGAAGCAGAATATTCCTTGGAAGTGCTGTTTTCTCTCCAGAAGTGGAAACATGCCTTTGAATCCCACACATAGCTCCATAAATTCCAGCAATTCCTGAAGATTTTCCTTTCAAGAAGGCAGGCCTTGAAAATGTGCTGCCCTGGAAGGGTCAACAGCTTCTGCTGCACCTTCTCAAGTAGCTATGAAACAACTGTGCCACATAAAGTCTTTAAATCAAAACCAGTTTAACTGCTGGCCGAGCAATATTTATTCTAACAAATAGTCTCACTATTTAAAAAGCCCAGAGTAATCCAAAGTTAACTACTGTATTTTATTATTGTATTAAGAAAGTCAAGCCTTAAGAATAAAGGAAGCTCTGGGCTTCCGGTGGGCACAATGGCGGCTTGAGTTGGTTTTTTCCGCTGTCTGTGGACTGACCTGTGGCTTTTTTTTTCTTGGGCTCAGGCAGGCTTCCTTGGAGCCCAGAAGCGTTCTCCGGATTAAGGAGAACCCCAGGAATCACCCCATATGTTCTCCAGATGGCTGGTCACAGCCAGACCAATTTGGTCTAGTGGTTAAGGTGCTGGGCTAGAAACCAGGAGAGTTTAGTGTGAATTCTAGTCCTGCCTTAGGCATTAAAGCCGGCTGGGTGACCTTGGCCAGTCACTCTCTCTCAGCCCAACTCACCTCACAGGGTTGTTGTTGTGGGGAAAATAGGAGGAGGAAGGAGTATTAGGTATGTTTATTTATTTATTTGTCAACTTATATCACCGCCCATCTCCCCCCACAAGGGGACTCTGTTGTTCACCGCCTTGAGTTATTTATAAACATAATAAAGGTGGGATAAAAATTAAATAAATAAATAAAATAAAAAACAGTGTTTCGCAATCGACTGGTAAGTGATCAGCTGGGAGGAGAGGCGTCCGCTCTGAAGCCAAAATGGACCTTAAAGCTGCCCACCCCATTTCTACAGCACTAAGTTTTTTTTGTTTGAATTTTAACAAAGAGAGGCTTTCTACAACAAAGAAATGAGGAATCTCTTGGTGATTCTTATTATTTTTGAAAATTATTAACTTGGTAATTTGGCTTTTTATACATAATTTGTTAAATTGAGATTTAAAGAATTTTGTTTTTCTTTATTGCTTTTTTTATTAAAGTGATTTTTGAGGTTGAATCTGCGGATTGGAGTTCTGATCTATTTGCTTTCACTTTCCCATAGGAATGCTGTTTGTTATTACTTTTTATTTTCCTGACTGGCCACACTGGAGATAAAAAGGCTGGAGAGAGGCTGGAGAGAGTGTTCAGTTACAGCATTAATGACTTTACCTTCCTGAGGCAGTAGAGGGCACCATAATCTATTTTACTGTTAAGAAATATGGAGGAAATTAATTTGATATTTAAAGATCTCTACAATATGTAGGACAGACGGGCAGAAGACTAGCAGAGTGCATCCACAAACACCAACTAGCAGTCAGAAGACGCAATGAAAACTCCTTAATCTCACAACACATGGACAGACTCAACCATACTTTCAACTGGAAAACTGTGTGCATCTTAAACCAAGCCAAATCCAAAAATGCTAGAGAATTCTTGGAAGCTTGGCACTCAGACAAAGCAGCCATTAACAGACACATAGAGGTAAACAACATTTACATACCATTCATAAGAGACAATAGAAAAGCCAAAAGACCAGAACACCTCCTTGCCAGCAATCAACACCCAGATATGCAAAGATTAACACCAGGATTAGCACCAGAGGAACAATCAAACAGCACAATACACCCTAATCAAGGAACTATTAACTCAGTCAATCAACCAAGCAGCAAACAACAGCCCAATCAAGGAACTCCTAAGGGGAGACCAACACCTCCACCACTGAAGATGTTGCCCAGTCTGGCAATGAAACGTCTGCAAGAAAACAACAAGGCTTAGAGAGCACCAAGGACTCCACAGATCTCTTTTTGTTGTTTATTCGTTCAGTCGTTTCCGACTCTTCGTGACTTCATGGACCAGTCCACGCCAGAGCTTTCTGTCGGCAAGTCTTGGAGCATTTCTCAGAATTTGTGGAGTCCAAATTGTCACAAGGATCGAGAGAAACTGATAAGGCTGAAAACTACCTTAAGAGTAAAGTGGTTTCTCCAAAGAAAAAGATGAGAATTGGTGACTTACATTTAAATAGTCAAAGGAAAATTGAGTTGTCAAAAGTTGAAGATAAGAAGACAGTGTTGCCACCACACCATGATCAAGAAAGAGAATTAAACTCTAGAGGCTGGAAGCAGCTCTGTACATAATACTGAGACATATAAATGCCTTGGTTTACTTTGAAGTGGGATAATTGTCTAAATGTGTTTATCAGGATGGTTTCTTAAAGGTTTGGATAAATGGTTATGCTGTTTTGAAAATTCTTACATTTTTGGTAAATGCCTAGGTCAGGGCTTTCCAAAGTGCCGCCACTGGCGACACACCGGTGGCGGTGGCGCACGCGCGCATGGGGGCGGCACGGGGGGCGCACGTGCACGGTGGCAGTGCGAGTGGGCGTGCGGCGGCGCACGTGTGCATGGCGGTGGCAGCAGCGGCGGCAGCCTCCACTAAAACACGGAAGCCGCGCCGCGGCCGCGGCCACCATGCACACGCGTGCCGCCGCTTCTGGGTGGTGTGGCGACACACGACGCTGTGTGTGGCGACACACTTTTGTGTCACGACACACAGTTTGGAAAGCTCTGGCCTAGGCTATTATTTAAATGTGGTTATCAGGATGGTTTTTTAAGGGTTTAGACAAAAGTTTATGCTGTTTGGATGATTTTTGTATTTTTGGTTAATGTTAGTTTAGTTGGCAGATTTTGTTGTTTATTCGTTCAGTCGTTTCCGACTCTTCGTGACCTCATGGACCAGTCCACGCCAGAGCCCTCTGTCGGCTGTCACCATCCCCAGCTCCCCAATGGTTGAGTCCGTCACCTCCAGAACACCATCCATCCATCTTGCCCTTGGTCGGCCCCTCTTCCTTTTGCCTTCCACTTTTCCTAGCATCAGCTTCTTCTCCAGGGTATCCTGTCTTCTCATTATGTGGCCAAAGTACTTCAGTTTTGCCTTTAATATCATTCCCTCAAGTGAGCAGTCTGGCTTGATTTCCTGGAGTATGGACTGGTTTGATCTTCTTGCAGTCCAAGGCACTCTCAGAATTTTCCTCCAACACCACAGTTCAAAAGCATCTATCTTCCTTCGCTCAGCCTTCCTTATGGTCCAGCTCTCGCAGCCATAGGTTACTACAGGAAATACCATTGCTTTAACTATGCGGACCTTTGTTGTCAGTGTGATGTCTCTGCTCTTAACTATTTTATCAAGATTTGCCATTGCTCTCCTCCCAAGAAGTAGACGTCTTCTGATTTCCTGGCTGCAGTCAGCGTCTGCAGTAATCTTTGCGCCTAGAAATACAAAGTCTGTCACTGCCTCCACTTTTTCTCCCTCTATTTGCCAGTCATCAATCAAGCTCGTTGCCATAATCTTGGTTTTTTTGAGGTTTAACTGCAACCCAGCTTTTGCACTTTCTTCTTTCACCTTCGTCATAAGGCTCCTCAACTCCTCCTCGCTTTCAGCCATCAAAGTGGTATCATCTGCATATCTGAGATTGTTAATGTTTCTTCCAGCGATTTTAACTCCAGCCTTGGATTCCTCAAGCCCAGCATGTCGCATGATGTGTTCTGCGTACAGGTTGAATAGGTAGGGTGAGAGTATACAACCCTGCCGTACTCCTTTCCCAATCTTAAACCAGTCCGTTGTTCCCTGCTCTGTTCTTACCGTTGCTACTTGGTCGTTATACAGATTCCTCAGGAGGAAGACAAGATGACTTGGTATCCCCATACCACCAAGAACTTGCCACAATTTGTTATGATCCACACAGTCAAAGGCTTTAGAATAGTCAATAAAACAGAAATAGATGTTTTTCTGAAATTCCCTGGCTTTCTCCATTATCCAGCGGATATTGGCAATTTGGTCTCTAGTTCCTCTGCCTTTTCTAAACCCAGCTTGTACATCTGGCAATTCTCGCTCCATGAATTGCTGGAGTCTACCTTGCAAGATCTTGAGCATTACCTTACTGGCATGTGAGATAAGTGCCACTGTTCGATAGTTTGAACATTCTTTAGTGCTTCCCTTTTTTGGTATGGGGATATAAGGTCTCTTGTCCTTCCTATTCTATTGTCTTCTTCCACTTCCGCACATTGCTTGTTTAAAAATAATTCCTTATCTCTTCTGGCTAACCTCTGGAATTTTGCATTTAATTGGGCATATCTCCCCCTATCACTGTTGCCTTTTGCTTTCCTTCTTTCTTGGGCTACTTCCAGTGTTTCAGCAGACAGCCATCTTGCCTTCTTGGTTTTCTTTTTCTTTGGGACGTTTTTTGTTGCCGCCTCCTGAACAATGTTGCGAACTTCTGTCCATAGTTCTTCTGGGACCCTATCTACTAAATCTAGTCCCTTAAATCTATTCTTCACCTCCACTGCATATTCCTTAGGAATATTAGTGAGCTCATATCTAACTGATCTGTGGGTCTTCCCTATTCTCTTTAGTCTGATTCTAAATTTTGCAATAAGAAGTTCGTGATCTGAACTACAGTCAGCTCCAGGTCTTGTTTTTACTGACTGTATAGATGTCCGCCACCTTTGGCTGCAAAGGATGTAGTCAATCTGATTTCGGTGTCGACCATCTGGTGAAGTCCATGTATAAAGTCGTCTTTTAGGTTGTTGGAAGAGAGTGTTTGTTATGCACAGTGAGTTGTCTTGGCAAAATTCTATCAGCCTATGTCCTGCTTCATTTTGTTCTCCCAGACCATGCTTGCCTGTAATTCCAGGTGTCGTCTGACTACCCACCTTAGCATTCCAGTCTCCTGTAATGAAAATAACATCTCTTTTTGGTGTATTATCTAGTAGGTGCTGCAGATCCTCATAGAACTGATCTACTTCTGCTTCTTCAGCATCTGTGGTTGGGGCGTATATTTGGATCACTGTGATGTTAAATGGCTTACCCTGAATTCGAATTGAGATCATTCTATCGTTTTTTGGATTGTATCCAAGCACTGCTTTAGCCACTTTATTATTAATTATGAAGGCTACTCCATTTCTTCTGTGGTCCTCTTGTCCACAGTAGTAGATCTGGTGGTCATCTGATGTGAAGTGGCCCATCCCAGTCCATTTCAGTTCACTGACACCTAAAATGTCTATATTTAATCTTGACATCTCACCAATAACCACATCCAATTTGCCCTGGCTCATAGATCTTACATTCCAGGTTCCTATGGTGTGTTGATCTTTAGAACATCGGATTCGTCGTTCACCACCAGCACCGTCGGCCGCTAGCCGTCCTTTCGGCTTTGAGCTAGCTGCGTCATCACATCTGGGGCTAGTTGAACGTATCCTCTGTTCCTCCCCAGTAGCATTTTGACCATCTTCCGACCTGGGAGTCCCATCTTCCGATGGTATACCGACATATCTTTGGTTGTACTGATCCATTTAGTTTTCATGGCAAGAATACTGGGGTGGGTTGCCATTACCTTCCCCAGGGATCGTATTTAGTCTGACCTCTCTGCCACGACCTTCCCGTCTTGGGTGTCCCTTCACGGTTTAGCTCATGGTTTCATTGAGGTGCTCAAGCTCCAGCACCACGACAAGGTAACGATCTCCTTTGCTGGGAGTTGGCAGATAGGAGCAAATTATAGTGAAGAAGGGTAGTGTTTGTTACTATATTAGGTTCCAAATTATGTTTGAAGGGGTTTATATGTTTTTCTTTAATTGGGAGGGTAATTTTGTTTTAGAATGGAATGTTATGATGAGAATTTAAATGCTTTATAGAAATAATGTTTACTATAATATGAATTGGAGTAGGAGATTGATGTTGATTTATGTACATCTTTGTTATAGAACAGAGCTTTCCAAACTTTTCATGTTGGTGACACACTTTTTAGACATGCATCATTTCGCAACACACTCTTACAGCAGGGCATCATTTTGCAACACACTCTTACAGCAGGGCACAAGGCAGGCACTAGGACCTGCGCAGAAGCCTGGCAGGGCAGGTTTGGAGGCAGCAAGGCACAAGGCAGGCACTAGGACCTGCGTGGAAGCCAGGAGGCAGCAGCAGCCGCGACACACCCAGACACTGCAGCTGACACACTAACATGTCCCGACACACAGTTTGGAAAGCTCTGTTATAGAAAGTCGGAAGTCACTTTGTAGTAGTTTGTTTTGTTTTTTTTCACACCTTTTTAGTTCTGTTTCTTTTTCTTTGTAGGCTTCTTTGTTTCAATCTTTTTAGTTTTTATGTATATTTTGAAAATGCTTTAATAAAGTTTTCTAAAAAAAAAAGAATAAAGGAAGCTCTCTTGAACACTCTTGATTCAAGCATCATTGTACATAGCCACAGTGTGGTTTGGTAAGCATACTATATGACTCAGACTTTGTGGTTTAGAAAACCAGTGTTTATGCTTAACATACTGTATTTTGTGAAATTGGTCCAGAATGGATTATTCAATAAATTATGGTTAAGTAATTAATGTATGAACCCAATTACAAAGTTTGATTATTGATATCTCAAACTATGGTACTACACACATCAGGAGCAGCCAACTTTTCCCCAACCAGAAGCCTATTTTTGTTTATTATTATATTGCATTGAGGGCTACAGACAGCATTATGATATGAAGTATCACAGCAGAGCAGGAATTTTCCAGTTGTTCTGCTTTTTTCATATAACCTTTCCCTAAAACAAATTGCTTCATTTGTATGTTTCTGGTTTACACAGTGGCAAACTGTCATCAGTTTTCAATGGGAAACCACCCAATGTGGTGGAACCGTCAGAAGAGGATCTGTGGGCTGTGCAGAAGCAGTCTGGACTCCACATATGGTCAATGCACTATGGACTGCCCATTTCTGGTCACACTTCGAGGTATCAGTGAGTTAACTTTTCCAGCCTATCTTTCCAGTTCTGGGAATCGAAACTGTAACATTTTACATTCACATAAAGTATTTTGCCCTTGACCTCCAGTCTTCCTGAGTATTGTTTTTCTAAGAAGCCCCTAGATTAATTATTTTTTTCTACATTAAAAGGCTCAGGATTTCCCTCCTCCCTAGTGTGGAGCTTTCTAACATGATTCGCATGCCCATTTGCAATCTAAACTGGTTCAGTTCAGGGAAATCTTTACTACCTAGTTTTGCTGATACTATAAACTAGCTCTTAGTTACCAATCATAAAATGAAAAACAAAACACAGTTCAAAGCAAAATAGTCTTTGACAATTGATCTTTTATTTAACCAAACTTCCCCAACATGGTGACCTTTCAATGTACTGGGCTACTCTCTCTCATAATCCCCAACCAGCTTGACCAAAGGCTGGTTGAGGATTATTGTGGTTAAGTTCAATACATTTCCAAAATCAGATTGTTTAGTCTGATCTAGACATCAGAGTATTTATAGTACAAGCCAAGTACCGCCCTTCCTGAGTGCTCACTCCACAAAGGATACATAGATTAATGCCACCCATATTGCATGGCTGGGAAAGGGGATGCCTGCCAACTTTGTTTATTCAAAAAATGCAACACAAATCCAAACTTCAGCCTGGGAGCTGCATCCCAAGAAAACAACAGGCAATGTATTGCCATGAGCTACAAACCGGGGAACAGTAAATTACAGG